>OX376349.1:20265082-21465082 GCA_947369235.1 Udea olivalis
GACACAGCTGCTACAAGCCATTTGTTAAGACGTCCACAGTCAAAATATGGACGTGTCCAATTTACTGGTCCAGGTGTCTAGAATATAATTGATTTGTTACATTCTAAAACTACTTGCCATTAAATATACTAACTTCAACCATAAACATTTTTTCAGAATACACACAAAGTTTGAATGATTATTGGTTCCCAAAATGTCTTTAACATATAGATTCATTCATTGATTTATTTATAGGTGCTTCAAATAAATCATAAATAGTAAAAAAACTAATTTGGTTTGTTAAGTCCCAAAGTTTTGATTCAATCATAATCAGAGGTCGGAATTAGGTGGAGTTATTTATGTACTTACACTGATTTCATACAGCGAAAGAATAAAGTGGATATGCCTCAAATCCCGAGATTAATTTTAAAGAGCAGAAAAAACCCCGTGATTTATTAAAGTTATTTACTTTTACACAATTTAAACCTCTGCACGCGCGATGTTGCCAAACTTACATCATCGTCATCGGATGTACGAAGTTGCAAAATTCTAATGCGGACACGCGCGATGTTGCCTGTTTTGTAGTTCGCTCAACACAGCTTGTGAGAACAATAGAAAACAATAGCGGAAATGAGGGCCACTCCCCGCTTAAGTCTAGGACAGAATCAAAAATATTTGCTCGTATTTATAAAAAGGCGAAGTATGAGTACAGAGTAAAATACAAACAGAAGACGCACTTTCGACGGCCGGGACAATGGAAAGTAAATCTTATATCTAAGGTGCTACGAGCGCGCGCTGCTGCTCTCACAAAATCCTGCTTGGCGACCTTGACGTAACTCGGATGCGTGTCGCTCATAGGGTTGAATGCAAATACTGCAATATGAAGCGCTTGCGCCACGTAGGTACCTATAAATACTGTAAACACATACGCTTTTTCCTGCTTTTTTTGTTAATGATCAACAAAATACTATATTATTAAATAAGTAATACTTATTTTATCTATAGTAATACACATATATACATACTTGACCACCTAAAATTGAAGTAATGGTTATGCGTACCTACGTATAAATACTCTGTTGTAGCTACTTATGTTACTATGTCTCACTATGTACTTATGTTGAGTAAGTACAGACAGCAACAGGTCAACCTACCCTAATTTGTAAAATTACCCGGACCTATTTTCGAACTTATGTCCCATACATAGTGCTCAGGATTCTTGGGAAGTATGTGGAGGGTTATCTTTAAATTTTGCGTTAGTGCTTCGAACTTTTAACTTGCGAAAATAAAATAAACTTGAAACAAACTGCCGCGTCGGTCGCGTCCTGCGTACCTACTGCGTGCGTGACATTCGACTAAATTGTCTCCGCACGTGGACCGAGCGTGTAGATGAATATTGCTTAAGACTGTATGAATCATTTGTATTGTGAATTAGTGTAAATACTATTATCTTTGTTTTGTCTTACCCATCTCTGAGGTTTCTATTATTTATTTGTCACATTGTTGGCCACACGGGATTGTCCATTAAAAATCCCGGGAAGATCCATATTAATAACAACATTTGGATGCAAGGACATAAATAACTCTAATTCCGACCTCTGATCATAATGTATACATAAAAAAAACTAGCAGATTAATTTACCACATGTCCTACCTAATGTGTATCTACTACCTACCTCATCGTTTCCAGGAGGACCATGAAAAGTAAATGTCTCATTTGTGTTATTGGCATATCTGATTTCAACCTGATAGGTAGTCTTTGTGTCATGTCTCTTCTCTACCTTGTCTGGCAGCCACAGCTGATACCACTCATTTATCCGGTAAAAATCTGATGTGTAATCCTTTGAAAGACTTTCTCTATCAAAAGCTCCTAAGTCTTCAACATGAAATGTGTTAAGAGTAGATATTTTTTGAAGATGGACAGGGTCATTGAAATCGTCTGCTCGGAATGCTCTTGGTGCAAATCTTGGCATGGTTTTATTGAAGAATCCTCTGTAGGAAGATGTGTAGGACATGTTGGGAGAGAAGTATAGAGAACTGGCGTTTATGTAAGGGTTAGATGAAACATCAGCCACTGAAGAGAGAAAGTAATACATCATCCCGGGGTCGTAGGTATCGTTGATAGCAGGTCGTATAAACCGGGATTGAAGGACGTAACTCCAGAAGAACGCCCGAGTCATAGCCATGTTATGCAAATGTAACAACGCTGTTCGGTTCGGGAAAACTGGGTTTATGTTTATCTCCTTCACGTCGGGATGGTGGGACACTGAGTCCTCGGGCAGGTACAGGTCGTCCAGATGTGTAATATAGCAGTTGTCGGTATGGACTTTGTCCATTTTACCTCGGATCTCGTCGAAAGCATCTCGTATTTGCCACTCATACTGACCGGCCACACCCCATAGCAAAACACAGAGGGATATCAGTAATAAACTAAAATTCACTCTCTCCATTGTAAAATAATAGGTAATTAGACTCTTGGTTACTTATTTCATAATGAAAACAATAGTTTTTCACGAAATAAAAAGATAAACGGTGCGTAATCCTAACGTAAATTTGAAGTTTGTTTTGAGTCTTTTGACAGTTTGACAGATGAATGATTGAATGAATGTAGCTGGCGCGGCGGACCGAAACTCACTTGCCGCGGCGTGCTGTTAGGGTGTGATACCACTAGAGATTTGCGAGGATGCGTTGCGTTGCGTGGATTCGAGGAATGATGTGTTTGTTAAGAACCAATAAAATCGTGAAACTAGGTGAATGAAACAATTCCATGGGTTCTTAACCATGGGCTATACTTGTTTTCATGTTCTAAAATAATTGAAAACCATGATTTTAGGGGCCCTCAGGATCGTAGGGCCCTGAACACGTGCCGACCGAAGTGTCAAAACGGAAAGATATTTAATAAAAAATGATAGACCCGTGCTGTAGATGCGTGCTATGCATGCGTGCTGTGCGTGCCTGCCTACTGTCGATAATATACAAACAGGACTAATAAATCTTAAAAATTGCATTTAGGAAAACGAACTGTATAGTTTGCTGATAAGGTATATTTTTGAAAACGCCTTTTACAGAAGTTAATCCGAGCCGAGAGAGATAGCAACCACGGAGGCCGTGTGTCTCGTTCTTTCATCTTGCTAGACTAAAAAAATGTTCTTGATTAAAAATGCAGACTCAATAATCTTTGTTGAAACACCTATGTTTGAATGGCATTTTAATGAATTTAAGTCGCTGTATTTTAATCACGTAAATTGCGTTATTTTTTTTATGTTCCACAAATATATATATATATTTATATATATATATATTTAATCAATGGCCTCTGCAATCTTGCTTAAACAGCAAATTGATTTGGCCAATGTAAAGTAGTGGCGAGAGCATCATGAAGCTTTATTTGGTCAGTGGGATTATTATTTTTTATTCAGTCGAATCGTGATGAGTAAAGAGACATAGAACCATCTAGAATAAAAATCATAGGAGAAAAAAAAACATCACAAACGTCACAAACGATACACAGACAATACGAACATAGAGGTTATTTTATTTTATAACTTGAAAATATAAAATTCTATATATTTACACAAATACTTAAGGTAGCAAAAAGAAGACAGAAGGAAGTTTAAGTTGAGAGGACGGGGAATTTTGGGAGGGAGAATATCTTGCAAGGACGTGGGGTATTTATTATAGTTGAAAAAAATCTGATCCGGTGTACCCTCATCCAAGCCGCATTCACACAGCGAGTTGTCCTTTACACGAATTTTGTTCAGAAACACGGGAGTGCAGGCAAGGCGTAATCAGCAAATAACTGACACTGCAAGTTTGTTAGAATACTTGTGTTTAAAAAACCAGGGCCTAATGGAAACTTGGGTCTGGATGCTCCTGTAGTGGCGGCCTTTAACCCTGGATGATTGGTCCCAACTGAAGTATTAATATAGGTACGAGTATGTTCATATTTTTGTTTTGATGATTTTTGATATTATAATAATAACTCTGAATAATTATTTGCAAGTTATAAACTGGACGTGATGTGTTACGCTAGGTAAATAAATTTATTACACAATTTGTTTAACTACACGAAACATACTTTAACCCTATTTTCGTGTTTATTTACAGCCCAAAAACAAAAGAAACAGAAGGTCTCAGCGATATATTGATACAAGAGCCAGAATTGTACACTTCTAAAACGAAAGTCCTTCATCCTGCTAGCCCTATAGAAACTCCTGTTATTGCTGGAACGAGTTCAAGCAATATAGGAGAACCTCAAAAGAATAAGCTCTGCTTGAATGTAAAGGAAGTCGGTGTTCAGTTAGTCAGTTACTTATAGATGTTTTTTAATTCCCTAGATGCCCTAAAAGATCATTTAAAAAGAAAAGTAAAAGTATTTTCACAAAGGCTAAGTGACAACAGATTAAAAAGCTTACAATCGCTTTTACTTTTATTGAAGAATATGTTTATAATAAAAAAATATTTTCTTGTGTACTGTTTGTATTATTTATTTCGTAATTCAACCAACGGTCTCCAATCAATATGAATTATAAATCAAATCAACGGTAGATCCCTACCTACATACATAATAATATATTTAGACGACCGACTTGGTGTAATGGTTAAGAAGTTGGCTACTACACCAGAGGTCGCGGGTTCGATCCCCGCACAGTACAAACATTTGTGTGCATGAACATGTCTGTTTGTACTGGTCTGGGTGTCTCCTATGTATAATAAGTATGTATTTACAAAAGAAAATGTATTTAAGTATGTTTATCCGTTGTCTAGTATCCCATAACACAAGCTTTAATTAGCTTACTTTGGGGCTAGATGGCGCTGTGTGGAATAATGTCCAGGGATATTTATATATAAACTTGATAATTGGCTAAAATTCGACCAAATAACTCAAACCAATACGTTTTGTTGTGAATTAAATTTAAAAAAAAATGCAACATACGATGTCTCACATTGCAAAGATCTTTTTGTCACCCTATTAGACAGAGACACAAGCTTCCCTATGATACCCCTGGTGTTGCACGCGTCCATAGGCCGCGATAACCGCTTACCATCAGGCGGTCCGCGTGCTTGATTGTCACCGACGTAGTATAAAAAAAAAAAAACATATTTTATTTCGCTCGTCTCGTTTTTCAGCTGCAAGTGCTCAGTCCTGTTTGTATATTAAGTCCATGTTCATAACTAACACACACATTCCTCGCAACGCATCCTCACATATCTCTCCGGTGGAAACTGGAAACCCACCCATAAAGGGGATTTTACACAAAACAAAAACAGGCTCAATAAATAGGCATGCACTGACTGTTTTGAAAGGATAGTTTATGGTATACTTTATAATTGTGACATTAAAAAAAACCTCTGTCTGTCATATCAATCAATGAGTTGTCAGTGGTTAACCTCAAATAAAGTTATTTTTATTAGTTTTAGTTGGATTAATAAATAAATTACCAAATATTCATTTCTAATCATGGCTGGAACTATTTTCCGTAAGCCAAGTTTCTAACCTTCTCATACTTTATTTTCATTCATCGTCACTTTTTGTCAAAACATTGGTGTTTTCTTTTCCAGGGTCTGCTCTTAGCAGTGCACTTTCTGTATATAAAACGAATACTGTAAGCTTGGTGAGTGTTTTGCTTTCTATATTCTTTGTTTTATTGTACACTGACATCTACTGAGCTACATATAATTTTACTTCAAACCCATAGGCGCGCAATAATTGTGTGCTAATCTATTTCAGAGAAGTATACACACTGCCACAGTATTTTACGCAGCACGAAAAGGTACCCGAGCTAAAGCTCGCGCTAAGAAGGTCAAAGTTGAAGTGACCAAAATAGGATTTATCCCCCATAACCAGAGAGGCAAAAATAGGTCAGAATATTATATTTTAAATGAATTATCCGTTAATGAACTTTCGCTTTGCTTGTTTGTTATACTGCTTGTTGTCTGACACTTCCTAATTTTAAAGTTCTGTAATGTGCCTGCATTTGTATAAGCCTGTCTGAAGTAAGAAAGCTTAAAGGCAGAAATGTAAAGTTATAATTGCCTAGATTGTGTGGTAATGTCATAGTAGTCAGATATTTTTGTATTTATTTAATCAGGTACGTGTTGAAATACCGAAAGTGAATAAGACCGACAATAGAAATACCTACGCTTAAAATACCGATGTTTAAAATCCCGAATGTTCAAAATACAGATGTTTAAAATACCGCTGTTATTCATTCAATTTATTGTAATTTGATTCATTTGAGTGAATATTTGATTTGAGTGATCTGATTGATTTTATAAAAATAATAAACATAAAATGTATGGGTAATTGCCTGATTGAAGACTGATTTATTTATTAAATCCCGAAAGTTTAAAATAGCGACAGTTCGAAATCCCGAAAGTTCAAAATCCCAAAAGATATAGATTAATTTCAAACAGCAGCAATACAGTATTTATGGCTTCTGTTACACGCGTCCTAATCGTCGCAGATGGCTTTTGCTCACTACCGCAGTTTCGGGAGCCGTTCAGCCTCAGCGACGGCGGCTCCCTCGCAGCCACCTGCTCCTAAGCCTGCGGTCCGCCTCGCCCCTACGCGCCTTTGAATTAAAGGCTCTAAGGGGTAGGGCTGACAAGACTATGTGTCCATTTTCAATAGCATTCGATTTTGATTATTTAGTTATCTCCTTTTAAGGGTGTGCTGGGAGACTCCCCTAGCTTATTTCCTTGTGTGGTACCTCGTAACACAGGGATATTAATCCCTACTTCGAGACCATTACAAGAGGTGTGTTGTCTGGCGCATATTTATTATTTATTTATATTTATTTATTTAACACTTTCGATGCCACACCATGCACCGGAGCATTTTAACAAGCATTTTTGTGTTTTTTATTCAACAGTAAATGGGTTAATTAATAATTTAATATATAATAATAGTCAACACACCACTTGTCATGGTCTCGAAGTAAGGATAAATATCCCTGTGATTTTAGAAATTATCATTTTCTGAATTGACTCGACAGAGAATCAAACCCGGCAAAATACGTAAGTCAAGGCGAGAAACCGTGCTACAGCGCACTACGCCAATCGTGTCGTCGATACTTACTCATATCGTTCTGAGTTACCTTTTTACGAAGTTGGTTCATAGAATTCATTCATGAGAGAGTAACAACACACACACGTACTTACTCGCAAACTTTCGCATTTATGATTTAGTAAAATTGTTATTTCGATATTTTAACCTTCGGTATTATAAACATCGGAATTTTGAACTTTAGTCAAATGAACTGTATGATTTCGAACATTCGGTCAAATGAGCATTCGGGATTTTGATATTCAGTCTTCCGTTCATCGGTCTTTTGTACTTCGGTATTATGATACGCACCCGTACTATTACCAAATATGTATAGTTAGTGTGTTTGTGTTCAACAGACAGACTAGAATTACCATTAAGATGTTTTTGTTGACTGATTAGTATTTCAGCTGCCTCAATTCCTTTCTGTGCCCAGTTTTTTTGCAGGTTTCTTAGTAGCTGCTTAGATAATTATTATTATAGATTGTTACAAATTTTCAGACAAGCGGCACAGAAAGTGAACCGCCACTTAGATGACACATGCAAGTATGAGTCCTTTGACAATGTGTACCCAATGCGGTACTACCGCTGGGTTGTGTACTCAACGGAAGAGGCGGTGCGAGCTCACCAGGAGACCCACCACCCCACGATGTATAACCAGCCTAATGCAATGGTCTTTGCTGAAGTGCATTTCAATATGGCAGCTGTGAAAATGGTTAGTTGAATGAAATTCTGATAATTTTTTTGCTTGGGATTATTTTTGAAATTAAAAACATTCACTCTTTCATTAATTTTTCGGCACGATTGGCGTAGTGCGCTGTAGCACGGCTTATTGCCTCGATTTCCGTAGTGTCCCGGGTTAGATTCCCAGTCGGGTTAATTCAGAAAACAATCTTTTTTAAATTGACTCGGGTCTGGATGTCTGGGAGACGCCCCTGGCTTAGATCCTTGTCTGGTACCTCGTAATACAGGGATATTTATCACTACTTCGAGACCGTAACAAGAGGTATGTGTCTGGTGCATATTTTATTTTTATTTAATTACTCCTTCTATTTTGTAATATTATGTGGAGAAAACCTAAACTCCTATCCATAGCAAACAAATCTAAATAAACATGCTACGATCTTGCTATTGCTGAACTTTCACCATACACCTTAATCCTGCATACAAATTGTGTTAAGAATTTTGCAGACTTTCTAAATAACGATGCAATCCTCAACAGAACCGTTACTTGGAAAACTTCACACGCCTATCCCTGCTTCCCCACACATTCCCGCGGGACGAGGAGCGCACAATCCTGGCGTTCTGCAAGAGCTCGGAGCTCGCGAAGGAAGCCATGGACGCGGGAGCCACCACCGCCGGTAGCACAGAGCTGGTCAAGAAGATACAGGTATATAAGTTGTTGTGTGTAACAGGTATTACACTGATAGTTCTTAACAATATTTGGTATTAGCAGGCATGTTTCACTCCGCAGATCGGCTCGCACACTCGTGTCGCGACGCGCGTTATGCCCCGTTCGCATTATTCCAGTCCAGCGCTGAATCAATGTGGTCATTGCCGGTTCACATTATTCCAGAGGCATTCTAGCGCTGGAATGCTTCTACTGGAATAATGTGAACGGGGCTTTAGGGTAGCTAGCTATATACATAAGCGGGCCGGCATTAATCGGCATAGGCGGACGGTAAAACCGAATATATGTTTTTGAATGTTCCGCAATCACAACCCGATTTAATTTATTAAATTTTAGTTCAGCTAAGAATGTGCGAAGATGACGTGTTCGAGCCGAACGTAGTAGTTGCTACAGGTCGGCCTTTTCGTTCCACAAGTACTGCCGAATCGAATGATGTGTTGACCCGAATGAACTATTCAATAGGCACAAGCCGAATGCAGCCGAACAAGTGCAGTAATTAGTTCGCGTGGGCTTTTTTGTTAGACAAATACTGCCTAACTGACTATGTATGTAGCTACCCTTAACAAATGTTTTGTTTCTACTGATTTGTTTTACGTATAAACCTAAACTTTACTGTTGTTTGAGACTTCTGTACGATAGTATTACTTATTCTAGTCTTTGAGTAGTACGCGATAACTGTCAAACATCCTCTTTACTTTGTCAGTTAACTTTGATATTTTTTTTGCAAATTCAATTTACGCCTTTTCATTCCACTTCCAGGAAGGTCAAATCAAGCTCAACGATTACGACTACGTGATCGCGCACCCCAACATCATCACAGACCTCGTCCCAATCAGAGGGCTCATGAAGCGCAGGTTCCCCAACGTCCGCACCGGGACTCTGGACGCGAACCTCAAGGAGCTGGTCAGAAAGTTTGCTGGAGGAGTCCAGTATAAGGTGGTGAAAGATGAGGCGCAGGAAAGCTTTGGGTCCGTTGAAGTGCCGGTTGGGAGGGTAAGATTTTGAAGTTTTTATTACATTTATCATTGAAAAATACTCTGAACTGTGTATTCTAGAGAGAGGTGCCCGTGGCTAACTGACGGCAGCGGATCGACAACGATCCGATGTCAAGCAACGCCTGTCAGGTCAGGTTATGGGTGACCACCCCGCCCGAAATTAAGTGATGTGTTTTTCGGGCATCTTCGTGCTTCGGAAGGCACGTTAAACAGTTGGTCCCGGCTGACATCGCAAGATATCAGTCGTAAAGCCTAGTCAGAGGCCTAAAAAGGCCGCTTGATAACATCTGACGGTAAGATTTATCACTGGCCTTACATTCACCTTTCCAACAATCCGCACTGAGCCCGCGTGTTGTAGTATGGCTCGTACCACCTCATAGTTGAGGTGAGGCCTGTGCCCAGCAGTGGAACGTAGATAAGACTGTATTTGTTGTGTATTTCACAATGCTTAATTTGGATTCGGTAGTTTAGTGGTGATCTGATCTTCACAAAAAAAAATGTTGTAGATAATACTGAAAAAATAGCAGCATACAACTCCCAGCACAGAGCCATTATACATAAATATGTTTTTCACATAAATGGTTGTACCGGAGCGCAGTAGGTGAAATACGCTCTAAGCGCCTAAGGTCGTGGGTTGGATTCCCTCACAGGACAAACATTTGTGTTGTTTGTTTCTAGATATAAATAGAAGTAGGAAAGTAGATCCTGCCTTTAGCGCCGAAGTTTGTGGGTTAGATCGCCACCAGGACAAACGTGACGTGACGATCGAACAATATAAATCGTACATTTGTCATATGAATGTTTCAGAATAATCTTTGTCTGGGTATTATCAACTGACGTATGTATCACTCATAGACCCCCTGCAAGGGGGGCCCGGGGAAATGGGTGAAATGGCCCACAACAAGCAGACCGATCACCCGGGCCAATGCCAGCGTCCCCAGTTGAAATAATAAATAATGTATCACCCATATAGTAGTACAAGCTCTGGTTAGTTAGGTTAGAGTAATATGCCCCTGATATTTATTTATAACATTTTCCTGCAGTTGAATATGGAGCCCAAGCTGATCGCTGAGAACGTAGCAGCTCTACTCAAAGACATGCAGTCTGCAAGGCCTAAGCGCGATGGCCTTTTTATCACAAGGTACAATATTATGCGAATTCCATACATTAGTTATTGTTGATTAAATTCTTTATACTATTTCATCCAGATAGATAGATAATACTCTTTATTGTACATTTACTAAAGAAACTTAATGCTAACTATTACATAAAAACAATGCACAATTTAGGCGGCCTTATCGCTAATAGCGATCTCTAACAGGCAACCTACAGATAGAGGGAATTATAATATAAGAATAGCAAGTACGTGCATAAATACGTAAACTTAACGCTAGTTTTTTTTCTCGAGTCAGACAACACTCCAATTGTCATGGTTTGACGACACGATTGGCGTAGTGTGCTGTAGCACGGTTTTTCGCCTCGATTTCCGTAGTGTCCCGGGTTCGATTCCCTGTCGGGTCAATTCAGGAAACGATCTTTTCTGAATTGACTCGGGTCTGGGTGTGCTGGGAGACGCCCCTAGCTTATTTCCTTGTGTGGTACCTCGTAACACAGGGATTTATTAATCCCTACTTCGAGACCATTGCAAGAGGTGTGTTGTCTAGCGCATATTTATATATTTAAAGTGGTGTTTTGAGGTACCAGACAAGGATTTAAGTCAGGGGCGTCTCCCAGCACTCCCAGACACGAGCCAATTTAGGAAAAGTCGTTTCCTGAATTAAAGCGCACCACGCCAATCGTGTCGTCAAAGTTTACATACCTAGTGTGCTAAAATCCTATTTGATGTACAGTGACCCTCTTTTGACTCTTGTTCATTCAGTCCACGCTCAATCGTGATATTAACGGATTACATTTTATTAAAATCGATTGGGCAATGGCGGATTCTTAGGACTAAAACTCTATAGGTACCTAATAAGCGTCAAAGAAGTAGCAGGCTTGATTTTCATACAAGTGGAGTGCTGTGCATTATCTATTTAGATATAAATCTGTGATTTCACCCCTTATTACTAAAAAAGCTAAAGTAGTTCATTATCTTTCCTTTTTTATTGTGATGATATCCTTCTGTACTAAAACGAGAACTTGTTTTGATCAAACATAAATAAAAAAACAATATTATCTTTGGTGAACAGGTGCATGATAGTCAGCCCCCCAGCCACAGAGAAGCTAAAGATTGACCCCTTCGTGTACGTCGACAAGACCCTGTCCAAGGAGGTGCAAGAGGACAGCGATGACGAGGACGAGGCTGCCGTCGCCACAGCCTAGTTTAGCGTACTTATATTAATTAGCTTGTAAATAGATTTTATATAAACCAATGTTAATGAAATACAAGGGTTTTATTTGTTTTATTCATAGGTCACCCACTAGGGTTACCTATCTTAAGTTCGATTTTTTTATGACCGAATTTCATTAGACCGAAAACTTTTCGACTATTTTCGTTTCGTCTTTTTTCACTTCGTCGAAAGCACGTTTGCCACTGTATTAGTTGACCGACTATCAATTCGTTTTTTTCGTTACTCCGACGTTTCACTTGGTCGTAAAACTTTTTACCAAAGTTATGCTTGGCCGAAATAACATTTGTTCGAAGTATTATGTTGCCGAACATTCATTACACCACTGTTATATTTGCCAAATTTTCATTTCACCAAACGCCTCGACACGTTTGAGCACACTACTCCCGATTATAATAATTGCTGTTATTTTCAATCAAGCAGGCATGCAAGCAAGCAGGCAAGCATACAACCAGGTATGCAAGCAAGCAGGCAAGCATACAAGCAGGTATGCAAGCAAGCATGCATGCAAGCAAGCTTGCAAGCAGGCATGCAACCAAGCAAGAATGCAAGCAAGCAGGCACGCATGCATGCATGAGGATTACCTCTTCTCCGGCGCTGCGGGAAGTGCAGCCCTTTCGCCCTTGCGTAGTGAATCTCAGGCACCCGTGCGAGCTGAAGTGGCTGACCAGCAAGCTGAAGCTGCGCAAGCGAGCGGCCACTACAGCGGGCGAGGGCTGCTCTCCCTCCGCGCCTCCGGCTCTTGAATAACACTCTAGGGCAGACTAGTATCACGGCGAGGTGACCACGGCAAGTCGCGGTCTACCTATTTCGAATCCAAGCCAACTTACCTTAATGCAGCCGTGCTCGCTTTGATTCAATACTCGGTAAAATGTTGAATCGGTAAAGTAAAAGTATGACAAATAAAACATCTGGCAAATGAAAAAAGTGCAAGAGAGACTTCGGCCAGTAGTAAAAAGTTATTTTGAAATTAAGTGAAACGTGGTTGGGTAAAATGATACTTATGTCAAATGATATTTCGTTGGTTTAAAAATATGGCAAACAATACAGATAGCAAAAAAAGACGTCGGTCAAACGTTTTCGGTCAAATGAAAATCAAACAAGTAATCGGTCCCCCCCACTAGATTAAACATGTTATATTTTTATAAGTGAAAGGTGCCGGTCGGGAGCGAAGACAGAGTGCCGAAAAAAGATGCGAATAATGCTTTTGCGAGCACGTCAACGCGAATTTGTGTGATATCGAGCTGACTCACGCACGTTTGCGTCCTGTGACCCGTATTAGGCTGCGTTTCCACCAGAGATGTGCGAGGCGAGAATACGTTGCGAGAGTTGAGAACCAATAGAATCTCAAAGCTAAAATATGGGTATGGGAACAAAAACAAACATGTCTTGAATCGAAAACCATTTCGAGGTATTTGTATTTTATATCTCATTTAAATAAGTATTTAACATTCCTAAAAGCAAAGGATCGAGGATATTTTTCCGCAAAGAGTATATTATGGTTCTTATTGGACTCTTGACGGAAACCTATTGGTTCGTATAAATGTCCTTTCACGTGATTGGTTTATAATCTATCCATCAACCAATCAAATGATGCGATCTGTATCATACGTGAGACTTTTAGCTAGGTGATTCTACTGCATGGTATCTAGTGGGGTTTTCCAGATAGCAGATTTAAAATTCCCCCAGGTGAAATATATTTTTCCACAAAGTTATTTTTAATAATACGTACATTAATTTACGCCCATTGCCCAGACGGGTAGGTAGTACTTAAAATAGCCATTCACTATAATTCCAACCCTTTCAGGTTGGGCTTGGTTTCAGAACTTGGCAAAATGAATTGTATCTAAAGTCTACTTCTCACATTCTCGTGAGATTGTACATGATGAACGGCAAGCTCTGATTCAGTCGTAAGTGCAGTAAACCAGTAATTTTCTCCTAATAATTTATTTACCACCAATCCGAGATAAAACACATGTGGGAACACTAAGTGAATTTGTGATGTCATGAGTTCGCAATGTTTAAAAATTAATAAAAAAATAACTACCGGCTAGATCAACGATATATTCAAATTAGTTAGTTACCTACTTAAAATTGTAAAAGGTACTTATTTAAAAAAAAAATGTTCTCATACCCAATTATATTGGTTCTTTACAAACACATCTCTCGCAACGCATCCTAGCACATCTCTGGTGGAAAGGCAACCTAATTGTATTGTGCGGGTTCTCGTGTCTTCGGTCTCGGTCGCGACATGGTTAAAAAACAATGTTAAGTAAACAGTAATGTCTCCCAGACTATTGGTCATAGCGCACTATCCCGGCACCGCAACAGCACCGCTCCAACCCGGCAATTAACTTGCTATGCAAAGTCATCACATCATCCGTGTTGGTCTATCCCGGTTGTGAACCCACACTAGTGTGTGGGGTCCCAGGGTCCGCCTTTCTTGTTTTCTTGGCCCACTTCGCGCGGTCTTGTGCATCCTCAGTGGCAAGCAACAGCTTGCCATTCAATCAAAGTGGAGCATCGAATTGTGCGTGATAAAGTATATTTTGTTTTCCAATGTCAATTTGAAAAAGAGGACGGTGGGCGACCCAACACCCAGCACGCGCCGCTCGCTTTTTTAAAATGAGGCGATGCCAGGTTGGAGCGTTGCTGCCATGTGGCCGGGTTGGAGCGGTGTTGTTCGCCGTCACCTTTTGTCAGTCTCCGCCTACGCGCCTATTGGCATATTTGGCATGCACCTACATATAATTGCGTCCATTATAAAAAAACATAAGAGTGAACGCATTCAAAAAAGAAAAACGTCATTTATGCAACGACATATGTCAAAGTCAGTCAAAGTGTTTCCTGTCACGATACTGCTCGTTCGGATACACATATTTCTATTTTATCGGAATCTGAGAAATTAAAAGTAGGTAGTTATATAAAGAGCTTAATGTGTATGTTTTGAACAAAACTTCTAATAAATTTATTTGTGTCAGTAAAACATAATAAAATATTGAAAAGAAAATATTTTATTGCTACTGAAGATAATAATTTCGTAGAAAATCTTGACGAGTTTAATGACAATGGCTATGTTTCCGAACGCGCATTGAGGGGCGTAAAACAATCCGCCATTTTGTCCCTATGACTTTTTAAGAATTTAAGATTTTATTAGTTTGTTTCCCGTAAAAATCTAATAAATCCCACTTAAAAAGTGGTTTTGGTGAAGCTGTGTGGTGTTTTATGAGCCTGTGATATTTGTGTCTTGATTTATTTTTGTTTACGTTCATCTTGACGTTTTTACCAGAACGAATTTGACGTCGATTAAAAAACTCTAGATAATCAAAATGGGCACAAGAGAGGACGAATACGACTATTTGTTCAAAGGTAGGTTTGCCTTTCACTATTCCCTACATTTTCCCTTCACAAATAATAAGAATTCAATTCAGTGCAACTTTCTTTTGAACTATTGTTTCGGCTTTCAATGACGTAGAAAAAACTACCTGAGTTACAATTTTCTCCTTTGTTTTGTATTACAACTAGTCGTAAACATCTGGAGACTAATTGAAATCAGAACTCAGTGTTTTGGAACAGCTTCCTAAGGGTTTTCACATTTGTTATTTCATCAGCTGATTGGCTGAGTAGTATTGATTTGGCGTAAATTTTGGTTGTTCATGAGTCACCTTTCAATTGATCTGCGTGATATAATCACGAATGATGATTTATTTCTAACATCTAGATGCCAATTTCAATAAAAGAAATGTATGATTTTATTCAACAGTTTTGTGAATTGTTTGTTGTATGGCTTGTTCTTTGTTCCAGTTGTGCTAATAGGAGATTCAGGGGTCGGTAAAAGCAGTCTGCTATCACGTTTCACTAGAAATGAATTCAACCTAGAGTCTAAATCCACAATTGGTGTGGAATTTGCTACAAGAAGTATAGAGGTAAATATTGTTTCTTTGTTTCCTGAAATAGCTGTTGTTGTAACAATTGATAACACCTTAATGCTGATTTATCCCCTTTGTTTGGAATGATTTGCACTAAACCTGTTTCCTGCTTTTTACCTTATTTTGTATTATTAGTGGTTTTGTAATAATAACTGTGTCAGTTATCACAATATTCAAATAAATGAGGTTGAAATTTGAATTAATTAAATTGAAGCTCATGAAATGTAACCACTCACTTCTCACATATTGTGTAATTCCCAAGATTACTTTCACTATCATTGTTAAACTTATGAGTACCTAAAACATAAATGATAAATCCTCTAGACAAGCTACTTTCTTGAGCTTCATTATTATTTTTTCTTTGTCTGATCACTGAATAAAATATTTATGGAGTAGGCTCATCTTTTTTCACCTGTGTCTGTTAATATAAGTTTAAAACAAATAAATCGTAATGATTGTTTCTGCCATGAAAATGATATTGAAAGATAATTATTTATTACGGTTGTTAATTTATTAAATATTCAGCTTACTGAATCTTAATTATTCAAATTATATTGGTGTACAGAGGCGTTCATATCAATCTTTACTTAGCTGCACCTTATGCTGCTGACATAAAACCCATTTCACAATGATTTTGTATAGGTTAATGTGAACGCCTCTGTTCTCTATTTGAAACATATTTACCAAACATGGGCTCAGGACAAGTGTATATATTTGATGGTTAAATACTTGTTTAACGCATGCATTCAATTTATTTTTTTAACCCCTATGTCATTCTTTATGGGTAGCTGTCTGTATCTTTATCAGTGCTTACTCATCTTCATCACTACCCTACACATAAACAGTGGTCAAAAATATTTAACAACAAAAACGCCTCATTTGTAATATTTTTAGAAGGAAAGGCTTATATAAAATTATTGCTAGAATTGTTATTCTGTCTGATAGTCTTCAAAAATATTGATAGAACTGCTTCTGATAAAACCTGAGTATTTGATAAATGGAAATATTAAAGAACAGCTGTGAATAAGATTATTCTTAGGAATAAGATGATTATTTTATTAGGTAGATACCTAAAACAAAGATCATTGAGAAAGTTGTGAGAAGCTTATTTACTGTTTTTACTTGTAATCAGCACACTAAATTTTCTTAAATATTTTTCTTAAACACAAAATCCTTCATATTATTTTCTCCTCAGGCCATCATATCGTCCTGCACTTAAATCCTTAAGGCATAATTTAATTATGTTCATGCCTCGTCAAATATGCCCAAACAATTAGGGTCAATTGGATGTGACATGTCTTACCAATGTGTAATGATAACTCTTATTTAATTTGGCTCACATGGCTTTACTTTCCATGAATAAGTTGTTTCAATGAACCGGAGAGAATGTTTATTTTTTATTAATAATTAATGCCGAGTAATCCAATCCAAAATTTGGAAAAAATACAGTTTAACCCCATCAATCATAAAAAAACAATCTTGTAAGACTCTTTCCACTATGGTAGAGTGTTCTTGAAGCACTGTTTAAGTTTTTACGAAAAAGGGGGTAAGATGTCACTGTGAATCTGGACTGGATTGCGAAAAATAATATTTAATCATCTACTCACTTGCCTAAACTTTTGTTTTTCTAAATAAGCAAATAATACTTTGCTCATAGAATCTTTGTTGCATACTAATCACTGAGTCATACTTTGAGTAAACATCCTCATAGTTAGCAAAATGTATATGATGTCATAAATAAATATTACTGGTTTTGGAAAAAATATGTAAGATGGTATTTAATCAATCTCTATTGAGTATTAAAGGCAGATAATCCAACAATCAAACAATTAAGTTATTTTATCTGGATTTGTAACAACCACACCAATTTGATTTATCCATTGGATATTTCATTATCAAAATGACCATCACTTACAACAGTACCTATCTAAACATCTTAAAAAAAGGTAGAATGTTTTAGGGTTTTGTCTAATCCTGCTGTTTTGGAAGATTAGACTTTTCCATTTTAACTTGACGACACGATTGGCGCAGTGCGCTGTTTCTCGCCTTGATTTCCATAGTGTCCCGGGTTCGATTCCCGGTCGGGTCAATTCAGGAAACGATCTTTTCTGAATTAATTCGTGTCTGGGTGTGCTGGGAGACGCCCCTGGCTTATTTCCTTGTGTGGTACCTCGTAACACAGGTATATTAATCCCTACTTCGAGACCATTACAAGAGGTGTGTTGTCTGGCGCATATTTATTTAACTTATAGCTTTAAATTATCTTGCAATACATTATTTATTTGATACCTTGTTAGATACGAGTAGTTGTTGGCATTCCCGCTCAAACCCATCTTCTTTCCAGGTGGACGGTAAAACCATAAAGGCTCAGATATGGGACACGGCGGGTCAGGAGCGGTACCGCGCCATCACGTCCGCGTACTACCGCGGCGCGGTGGGCGCGCTCCTCGTGTACGACATAGCGAAGCATCTCTCGTACGAGAATGTGGAGCGGTGGCTGCGCGAGCTGCGGGATCACGCTGATCAGAACATACTGATAATGCTCGTCGGCAATAAGAGCGATCTTAGGCACCTTAGGTAAGATAGGATAAATATACTTTACTAGCTTTCCGCCCGAGTGAACTCATCGTTGTATATTATGGCCAAAATACATATTTTTTTTATAAATTGTAGCCTATGTGTCATTCTGATGTATAAGAAGCATTACTGTAAAGTTTAATCCTAAACCTTTTAGCAGTTTTTGCGTGAAAGAGTAACAAACATCCTCACAAACTTTCGAATTTATAATATTATTAACAAGATTAATAATAATAAAGATTAGGTATGAAGTAAGATTAAGAAGATAGTAAAATTTGGCTGGTGTTATTGACCAGTTTAGTGGTTGCTTTGCTACACTGCTTGCCAACCTCATATTTCAACCTTTCCATCTGGTGGAGTGACACTAGCCTGACAGTCAAGAAATATATTGTGGACATAAAAATCATTTTTATGTAACAAAACGTCAGTTTTTAGATACATAATCGTACAAATTAGCCGGCCTCGTCGCTAGGAAGCGATGTCTTCTAAGCGGTGTTTCTAGTAGCCCTTTCATTCCTGCCTAAAATTACCTACATACCAAAATAGCAGCAGCAGCTTATTTTATTTTATTATATTCATTAGAAAATTGCAACAAAAGGACGATTCTCCGCTACAAGTTCAAAATTACTAAAACCTAACTCGAAGACTATTGCGAAAACAGTGGAAAATGCGAGCATTCCTCAGGTTTTGTAATATCATTCTGTGATAATTTCCAATTATTGTTGTTCAGATATCTTTCTATTGTAGTTACTTTATTGTTGTTCTGCTAAATCGTACACAACAAGGTCGTTATACCTTAGAATTCCGATTATTCTTTTAAAAGATGTCATATGAATTTCAAATTACCTCGCCGCAATACACAAATTGGTCTTGTTGTCGTCTGGGTAGTCCAGCGTCGAAAGGACTTAAGTATTTTTAAGAATGGTCAAGAAGTTTAGCTGCAAGATAAAAGAAGTATTTACAGATGTAAATGGTTTGGGTTACGCGAAGATTACACATAGGTAGCAAGAAAGAGAACGCATCGATCCACATCAAGGGCCCGTTCCAAATCACTTTTTGCAGAGTGATTTTCACCCTCGCGAAAAGAAAAACTGTTGTCTGACAGTTGTCAGGTGAATTTCATTAGGCTCCAGGCACCGGTAGAATTTGCACTTGTCAGAGTGATAAACGTCACCCGAACCCGTTCCAAAACAACAAGGAAATTGTCAGGTGACAGCTCGGTAAAGCTTCACCTTTCACTTGGGGTCAATTTGAAATGGGTTGAAGTGATTTTCACTCCTCAGTGTGAAATTCCACTTGTTTTGGAACACAGCCCAACAAATTCAAGAGAGAATTAAAAAGTGCCTCACTGACATGAGCTTTTCTCTTCATGAATTTACTGATTTTCCAACCCTTGCTCTGTTCTGTCTTTTAATCAATATAGGAAATTTCCTCCTAGCTCATTTATTAACGAATAGAGATTTATTGGGTTTTTTGGTGTGTGTGAAAAAGCTTAGGCGGCCAGTTCTTTTCCAGTAGCACTTCCTCGCGTCTATCTAATGTATTTTTGACAGGTATTCGCGATAAAAAGTATGGATAAGGTCGTACCCTAATTGCTCGTGTCGTGACCTACTGTGCCTAATGTAGCCTTCGCTTTATTGATTTGTTTACAAATGCATTAAATGACCTGACTTTTCTCATGTTTCACTGTTCGATATTCTTATCGATTAGTGCCATAAATGAACCATTATTGACAGCAAGGAGGCATCTACATAAGACAACCAGCTAAGTAAATAACTCTTCAGACTCAGAATATCGGTAGTGGTGTAGGCTTCAGCTACAACTGGCAACTCGAAAGGATGAAAATTTACATTTGCTAACTTTGACGAGAAAATAGTGCTCAAAATACACTTGAGATTAAATAAATCGAGCCACCCCTTTTTTTTTTGTTTAAGTTTCTTCGTTATTTTATCAAGCGTATTTTTGTATATTAGAAAACTGTACGGTTTTTATGAAGAATGTCAGTAGTAAACAGGCATACAGTCTGCTTGATGCTAAGTTACTGCAGCCTATTGATGCAGATGCATTATCATAGTATGGTTTATTTTTTTTGCTCAATGGTATGTTGTTCTGTTTTCAGATCCATCCCTACAGAAGAAGCGAAGGCGTTCGCGGAAAAAAATGGCCTTAGTTTTATTGAGACATCCGCTCTCGATTCCACCAACGTGGAGCCCGCATTCCAGAATATTCTTACTGGTAAGACCTTTATTCACAAACACGTAATTATAGACTTCCAGATAAAATGTCTTTAAGAATTCTGATAAAAATGTTTTGAACCCACGAAATACAAACACGGTCCCGTTGAAACCGACTCCCTAATGTACAGAATAAAATGCCCTTGTTTTAACATGACATGACTTTGTCGTCTTGTCGTTTTTCGTCACACAAATATACAATGTTATGGAAATGCAGTCTCCTGAACGAATTTGGTACAACAGCAGAAGTAAGTCAAACTTTAATGTGCCAAAATTGATGATTTTACAAAAACTATAATGCTTATTCAAATGCTAAGAATATAAATGGGATATTTCATTAATTATAATGGATATATGCTGCTTGTGATCAGTTTTTTACGTATTTTTCATTCATAAAAACAAATTGGAAGTTAGTTCAATCATCATCTACTTTTGCCGTTGACTGTACCAGTAGGTACCTCAGTAAACGGCCCATTTCAAAAGAGCTGATTATTAATACTTGATCTATAATACGGACATTGCCGTTTTGTATTATAGAGATATAACACGGCGATAACAGCGAGTACTGTAGTAATAGTATCCACGGGCTTATCATTGCAAACTGATCAAATGTCGAAATACAATCAGAGTGATAAGATAAACAGAAATCTCCAACGAAAGTGTGAGATTTGCTGTTATTTACAAATGACGAGGTGATTGATGATTGAAGATGCTAGAATTACCGTTTCGTTGCCCGTAATGCTCAAATATTCTGTAATATACATAGATTGTCTTGTTGACTCAGTTGGCAGTTACGAAACGTGTTGTGTGTTTGGATTTCAGTATTTACTCATGACAAGCCATCTTTATCAGGCATTTTTTAGTCTGAAATGTTTACAAATGTATCAATCTCTTGCCACAATAAGTTTAGCTTATTTGAGTATAGGCGACCGAAATGTCAAGAGAGTCCATTTTTAACGAAAAACGGTTTTCAACTGTAACATTTATGATTATTATATTCGGAATCCTGCCTGATTCAAATAGAAGTAAAACATATTTATTTATTTTTAACATACATGCGGCGAGTGCGTAGTATGAAAATCCACCATCTGTTTCCATAAGATTGCGAGATAAAATTCGTGTTTACTTTTTTTTACTGAGGACTAATGCGTAACGGTGCCAGAATTTGGATTCACGATCAGAATAATTAAATATATATTAATAAACCTGATACAAAATGATGGCTTCGGCCAGTTCAATAACCTCCAGTTAAGGTGGAATCAATAACCTTGTTTTGAAACTGAAAACCACACAGACGCTTTTTGTGGGTATTCAAACAATCATAAAAACACCCGAGATATGCAAAATATCTCGATGTCAGTAACCACAAAATTAGTTGTGATCATACTTTGTCTTAAACAGAAAAGAAAAACACAGATAATTCAGAAAAATGGTGATACCTGTTTGATTTTTGTGCATTAAATTTTTAACTGGGTTATTATCATATCATATTTCTCCCATGGAAGTGAGATTCAAAACAAACATGTTTCAAATGAGACGGCCTTGCCAATCTAAATCCGATTCCAACCAGTCGCATTCCTCTAATAGGTATGATTACAATATAACATTTCGAAAGCCACTATTACTTGTTGCAAATTAAATAATATTTCTTGCTTTTATGTGTTGTTAAATAATCTCACTAGCTATCCTTCATTTATTCGTATACACTGCTGTTTTGGTAAAACTGTCTAATCAGTATAAGGTCGAGCGTAGATAACCCAAACAGTGCTCCTTAAACCAAAAATATTTATATTTATAGTTTAAACTGTCCCCTATCACGGTTGGTGGATGTCCGGTCCGCCCCTAATATGTAAGGAGGCAAGCAGGTCAACCTTTACGAAACTATTGCAAAAAAGATCTTATTACAGCAGCATAAGGTGGCCACATGAACTATCCCGGGCAGTTCCTTAATCTTTCATTACCATGGGGTCAAGGCGGGTCGTTACCGCGTGACGTAAATCGGTAAATACGTTGTACTATTTAATATTCATGTTATGATGTACAACGGGACGTTAGTTGGGCAGATCGAATCGGCCGGCCGTAATCTCACGTGCATTGTGTTTACGATGCGTGATTTTGAATGTAAAATGCGTTTGTTGCGTTATCAATGAGATTGTGTAGCGGTCTAGGTAGGTATATTTGATTTTTACATTTTTTCTTTAGCTTCTATATTGATTATTGGATTTTTTCATATTTTTCTTCAGCTTCTATTTTGATTTCTTTCAAAAGAACTTGGGAGACAAATACGAAATAGTCATAAAACTAAAATGTGTGCAGAGCAGGTGAAGTGCGGATTAGTACATGTAACATTATCATCATCAGTAATATTACTAGACATTCTGACATTGCACGAGGCTCATGTGTAACCTAAAAAAAAACTAGAGTGACTCTTCCATGAAATGCTCGTGTACCATCGGACCAAACATTGATCTCCATTTTTAAACTTCCACGGGAAATCCTCAAAAGACCTAGGCAGAATTCCTCTTTCTATCTTTCATAGAGACTTCACCCCTCAAAACAAATTGATATGACGTAAAGACGACAAGCGAGGTTATTAACATCCGGGTGATTATCAAAAGTCAGAAACGACTCAGTAAGTAATGAAGAAGCTAAGTGAAAATGAAATTCATTGATTTTAACTTTAATTTCAAGGTCACTATACAAAACTGTCGAACAGTATTCTTTGTATGAAACCTTAAAATTAAATGATTGATCACTTACATAGTTACTACATCCCTTACTGAGTATGCTATATCGTTTTTGTAAGTCTTTTGAAAACCACCCCGTATAGACAAGTAGTCTTACAATTTTACATTAGGCACTGAGGACTAATTGGATCATTGCCTCTGGCATAAGGCGCCGCGTTCCTTAGTCCAAATAGTGCGCCTTCATAGTTAACTTTCGTCGCCATACCAATTTAGTTTTATTTATAGAATGAGAAAACGGCACAGCATTGCCGAAATAACTATCGAATGGACATGAAATTATAATGTTACGGTTGGTTTAGAACTGGTGCCCTATCTACTGTAACTTCAACTTAATACCTGCAAGGCGTCGTCAGCGTCGTCGTTCTTCTAAACATCTCATTCTCACTCGAAAATGTTGCGAAATGGCGTACTTACGCAGCTTCTCTTTGTTGAGTTTTGGACTTAAGCTTTTTAATGAGGTTCATCCTAACTTACGAGGAATCTGCAAAGCCTTATATTTGCAGTAAATGTTTAGGTTTTGACGACACGGTTGGCGTAGTGCGCTGTAGCACGGTTTCTCGCCTCGATTTCCGTAGTGTCCCGGGTTCGATTCCAGGTCGGGTCAATTTAGGAAACTATCTTTTCTGAATTGACTCGGGTCTGGATAAGCTGGGAGACGCCCCTAGCTTATTTCCTTGTGTGGTACCTCGTAACACAGGTATATTAATCCCTACTTCGAGACCATTACAAGAGGTGTGTTGTCTGGCGCATATTTATTTATATTTATTTAGATAAATTCAAATTAAATTTAGTTCAGCATTACCGCTGACACGGCTTACATTATTATGAAATCGAAATAACTTAGATTAATCTCCATAGCAGTCTTCTTAACTTTAGAGTTTCGGTTTTAGTAGTTTAGAGATCACGGGTATTTATTTATTTATTTATTTATTTAATGTTTTTATTTTTATTTCTGTATCTTTAATTATTGTTATTGGTGTACCGCCGTTTTAATTAAAGTAAAATAAATAAATAAATAAATAAATAAATAAATAAATAATCACTTTATTTTGAACTTTAATCCTCGTAAATCAAGCTGAACAAATTATAAATGGATATGGAATCTTTCTAGCATTTTTGGTGTGTAAAAAGCTCAGTAGCCTTATTACAATCACTTATATCCAATCAAGTTATTTGCCTAGCTAGCAAATTCGTCATTAAATATCCAGCCTAGGCTAGTGCAACTGCTGTCTGGCTGGCAATGAAAAATCATATTACGAAAATGCTTACTACACTCAGTTTAGGGATGAACTTGACAAGTTAAGGGTTGTGCTACATTTGGCCGCACCGCATCGCACTTTTCTTTGCTCAACTCAAAAAGAGATTATAATAAGGCTCATGAATCTGCCGAGTATTTAGAAATCTAAACTGTTTTACAAGTGAATTCAAAGCAGCCACCAACGTTACTTTTTTCTTTGCAGAAATCTACAGGATCGTATCGCAGAAGCAGATGCGCGACCCGCCCGAGGGTGACGTGATCCGGCCCGACGCGGAGCCGGCGGACGCGCGCGTTTCGCAGGCCGACAGCGTGCGCAAGCAGTGCTGCCAGTAACAGCCTCAAGGTCAGTTGTGGTAGGATACAGTGTGCGCAAGCAGTGCTGCCAGTAACAGCCTCAAGGCCAGTTGTAGTAGGATACAGCGTGCGCAAGCAGTGCTGCCAGTAACAGCCTCAAGGTCAGTTGTAGTAGGATACAGCGTGCGCAAGCAGTGCTGCCAGTAACAGCCTCAAGGCCAGTTGTAGTAGGATACAGCGTGCGCAAGCAGTGCTGCCAGTAACAGCCTCAAGGTCAGTTGTAGTAGGATACAGCGTGCGCAAGCAGTGCTGCCAGTAACAGCCTCAAGGTCAGTTGTGGTAGGATACAGCGTGCGCAAGCAGTGCTGCCAGTAACAGCCTCAAGGTCAGTTGTAGAAGGATACAGCGTGCGCAAGCAGTGCTGCCAGTAACAGCCTCAAGGCCAGTTGTGGTAGGATACAGCGTGCGCAAGCAGTGCTGCCAGTAACAGCCTCAAGGTCAGTTGTGGTAGGATACAGCGTGCGCAAGCACTGCTGCCAGTAACAGCCTCAAGGTCAGTTGTAGTAGGATACAGCGTGCGCAAGCAGTGCTGCCAGTAACAGCCTCAAGGTCAGTTGTAGTAGGATACAGCGTGCGCAAGCAGTGCTGCCAGTAACAGCCTCAAGGTCAGTTGTGGTAGGATACAGCGTGCGCAAGCAGTGCTGCCAGTAACAGCCTCAAGGTCAGTTGTGGTAGGATACAGCGTGCGCAAGCAGTGCTGCCAGTAACAGCCTCAAGGTCAGTTGTAGTAGGATACAGCGTGCGCAAGCAGTGCTGCCAGTAACAGCCTCAAGGTCAGTTGTAGTAGGATACAGCGTGCGCAAGCAGTGCTGCCAGTAACAGGCTCAAGGTCAGTTGTAGTAGGATACAGCGTGCGCAAGCAGTGCTGCCAGTAACAGCCTCAAGGTCAGTTGTGGTAGGATACAGCGTGCGCAAGCAGTGCTGCCAGTAACAGCCTCAAGGTCAGTTGTAGTAGGATACAGCGTGCGCAAGCAGTGCTGCCAGTAACAGGCTCAAGGTCAGTTGTAGTAGGATACAGCGTGCGCAAGCAGTGCTGCCAGTAACAGCCTCAAGGTCAGTTGTGGTAGGATACAGCGTGCGCAAGCAGTGCTGCCAGTAACAGCCTCAAGGTCAGTTGTAGTAGGATACAGCGTGCGCAAGCAGTGCTGCCAGTAACAGCCTCAAGGTCAGTTGTAGTAGGATACAGCGTGCGCAAGCAGTGCTGCCAGTAACAGCCTCAAGGTCAGTTGTAGAAGGATACAGCGTGCGCAAGCAGTGCTGCCAGTAACAGCCTCAAGGTCAGTGGTAGTAGGATACAGCGTGCCCAAGCAGTGCTGCCAGTAACAGCCACAAGGTCAGTTGTAGTAGGATACAGCGTGCGCAAGCAGTACTGCCAGTAACAGCCTCAAGGTCAGTTGTAGTAGGATACAGCGTGCGCAAGCAGTGCTGCCAGTAACAGCCTCAAGGTCAGTTGTAGAAGGATACAGCGTGCGCAAGCAGTGCTGCCAGTAACAGCCTCAAGGCCAGTTGTAGAAGGATACAGCGTGCGCAAGCAGTGCTGCCAGTAATAGCCTCAAGGTCAGTTGTAGAAGGATACAGCGTGCGCAAGCAGTGCTGCCAGTAACAGCCTCAAGGTCATATGTAGAAGGGTACAGCGTGCGCAAGCAGTGCTGCCAGTAACAGCCTCAAGGTCAGTTGTAGAAGGATACAGCGTGCGCAAGCAGTGATGCCAGTAACAGCCTCAAGGTCAGTTGTAGTAGGATACAGCGTGCGCAAGCAGTGCTGCCAGTAACAGCCTCAAGGTCAGTTGTAGAAGGATACAGCGTGCGCATGCAGTGCTGCCAGTAACAGCCTCAAGGTCAGTTGTAGTAGGATACAGCGTGCGCAAGCAGTGCTGCCAGTAACCGCCTCAAGGTCAGTTGTAGTAGGATACAGCGTGCGCAAGCAGTGCTGCCAGTAACAGCCTCAAGGTCAGTTGTAGAAGGATACAGCGTGCGCAAGCAGTGCTGCCAGTAACCGCCTCAAGGTCAGTTGTAGTAGGATTCAGCGTGCGCAAGCAGTGCTGCCAGTAACAGCCTCAAGGTCAGTTGTAGAAGGATACAGCGTGCGCAAGCAGTGCTGCCAGTAACAGCCTCAAGGTCAGTTGTAGAAGGATACAGCGTGCGCAAGCAGTGCTGCCAGTAACAGCCTCAAGGTCAGTTGTAGAAGGATACAGCGTGCGCAAGCAGTGCTGCCAGTAACAGCCTCGAGGTCAGTTGTAGAAGGATACAGCGTGCGCAAGCAGTGCTGCCAGTAATAGCCTCAAGGTCAGTTGTAGAAGGATACTGCGTGCGCAAGCAGTGCTGCCAGTAACAGCCTCAAGATCAGTTGTAGAAGAATACAGCGTGCGCAAGCAGTGCTGCCAGTAACAGCCTCAAGGTCAGTTGTAGAAGGATACAGCGTGCGCAAGCAGTGCTGCCAGTAACAGCCTCAAGGTCAGTTGTAGAAGGATACAGCGTGCGCAAGCAGTGATGCTAGTAACAGCCTCAAGGTCAGTTGTAGTAGGATACAGCGTGCGCAAGCAGTGCTGCCAGTAACAGCCTCAAGGTCAGTTGTAGAAGGATACAGCGTGCGCATGCAGTGCTGCCAGTAACAGCCTCAAGGTCAGTTGTAGTAGGATACAGCGTGCGCAAGCAGTGCCGCCAGTAACAGCCTCAAGGTCAGTTGTAGAAGGATACAGCGTGCGCAAGCAGTGCTGCCAGTAACAGCCTCAAGGTCAGTTGTGGTAGGATACAGTGTGCGCAAGCAGTGCTGCCAGTAACAGCCTCAAGGCCAGTTGTAGTAGGATACAGCGTGCGCAAGCAGTGCTGCCAGTAACAGCCTCAAGGTCAGTTGTAGTAGGATACAGCGTGCGCAAGCAGTGCTGCCAGTAACAGCCTCAAGGCCAGTTGTAGTAGGATACAGCGTGCGCAAGCAGTGCTGCCAGTAACAGCCTCAAGGTCAGTTGTAGTAGGATACAGCGTGCGCAAGCAGTGCTGCCAGTAACAGCCTCAAGGTCAGTTGTGGTAGGATACAGCGTGCGCAAGCAGTGCTGCCAGTAACAGCCTCAAGGTCAGTTGTAGAAGGATACAGCGTGCGCAAGCAGTGCTGCCAGTAACAGCCTCAAGGCCAGTTGTGGTAGGATACAGCGTGCGCAAGCAGTGCTGCCAGTAACAGCCTCAAGGTCAGTTGTGGTAGGATACAGCGTGCGCAAGCACTGCTGCCAGTAACAGCCTCAAGGTCAGTTGTAGTAGGATACAGCGTGCGCAAGCAGTGCTGCCAGTAACAGCCTCAAGGTCAGTTGTAGTAGGATACAGCGTGCGCAAGCAGTGCTGCCAGTAACAGCCTCAAGGTCAGTTGTGGTAGGATACAGCGTGCGCAAGCAGTGCTGCCAGTAACAGCCTCAAGGTCAGTTGTAGTAGGATACAGCGTGCGCAAGCAGTGCTGCCAGTAACAGCCTCAAGGTCAGTTGTGGTAGGATACAGCGTGCGCAAGCAGTGCTGCCAGTAACAGCCTCAAGGTCAGTTGTAGTAGGATACAGCGTGCGCAAGCAGTGCTGCCAGTAACAGCCTCAAGGTCAGTTGTAGTAGGATACAGCGTGCGCAAGCAGTGCTGCCAGTAACAGCCTCAAGGTCAGTTGTAGAAGGATACAGCGTGCGCAAGCAGTGCTGCCAGTAACAGCCTCAAGGTCAGTGGTAGTAGGATACAGCGTGCCCAAGCAGTGCTGCCAGTAACAGCCACAAGGTCAGTTGTAGTAGGATACAGCGTGCGCAAGCAGTACTGCCAGTAACAGCCTCAAGGTCAGTTGTAGTAGGATACAGCGTGCGCAAGCAGTGCTGCCAGTAACAGCCTCAAGGTCAGTTGTAGAAGGATACAGCGTGCGCAAGCAGTGCTGCCAGTAACAGCCTCAAGGCCAGTTGTAGAAGGATACAGCGTGCGCAAGCAGTGCTGCCAGTAATAGCCTCAAGGTCAGTTGTAGAAGGATACAGCGTGCGCAAGCAGTGCTGCCAGTAACAGCCTCAAGGTCATATGTAGAAGGGTACAGCGTGCGCAAGCAGTGCTGCCAGTAACAGCCTCAAGGTCAGTTGTAGAAGGATACAGCGTGCGCAAGCAGTGATGCCAGTAACAGCCTCAAGGTCAGTTGTAGTAGGATACAGCGTGCGCAAGCAGTGCTGCCAGTAACAGCCTCAAGGTCAGTTGTAGAAGGATACAGCGTGCGCATGCAGTGCTGCCAGTAACAGCCTCAAGGTCAGTTGTAGTAGGATACAGCGTGCGCAAGCAGTGCTGCCAGTAACCGCCTCAAGGTCAGTTGTAGTAGGATACAGCGTGCGCAAGCAGTGCTGCCAGTAACAGCCTCAAGGTCAGTTGTAGAAGGATACAGCGTGCGCAAGCAGTGCTGCCAGTAACCGCCTCAAGGTCAGTTGTAGTAGGATTCAGCGTGCGCAAGCAGTGCTGCCAGTAACAGCCTCAAGGTCAGTTGTAGAAGGATACAGCGTGCGCAAGCAGTGCTGCCAGTAACAGCCTCAAGGTCAGTTGTAGAAGGATACAGCGTGCGCAAGCAGTGCTGCCAGTAACAGCCTCAAGGTCAGTTGTAGAAGGATACAGCGTGCGCAAGCAGTGCTGCCAGTAACAGCCTCGAGGTCAGTTGTAGAAGGATACAGCGTGCGCAAGCAGTGCTGCCAGTAATAGCCTCAAGGTCAGTTGTAGAAGGATACTGCGTGCGCAAGCAGTGCTGCCAGTAACAGCCTCAAGATCAGTTGTAGAAGAATACAGCGTGCGCAAGCAGTGCTGCCAGTAACAGCCTCAAGGTCAGTTGTAGAAGGATACAGCGTGCGCAAGCAGTGCTGCCAGTAACAGCCTCAAGGTCAGTTGTAGAAGGATACAGCGTGCGCAAGCAGTGATGCTAGTAACAGCCTCAAGGTCAGTTGTAGTAGGATACAGCGTGCGCAAGCAGTGCTGCCAGTAACAGCCTCAAGGTCAGTTGTAGAAGGATACAGCGTGCGCATGCAGTGCTGCCAGTAACAGCCTCAAGGTCAGTTGTAGTAGGATACAGCGTGCGCAAGCAGTGCCGCCAGTAACAGCCTCAAGGTCAGTTGTAGAAGGATACAGCGTGCGCAAGCAGTGCTGCCAGTAACAGCCTCAAGGTCAGTTGTAGTAGGATACAGCGTGCGCAAGCAGTGCTGCCAGTAACCGCCTCAAGGTCAGTTGTAGTAGGATACAGCGTGCGCAAGCAGTGCTGCCAGTAACAGCCTCAAGGTCAGTTGTAGAAGGATACAGCGTGCGCAAGCAGTGCTGCCAGTAACAGCCTCAAGGTCAGTTGTAGTAGGATACAGCGTGCGCAAGCAGTGCTGCCAGTAACAGCCTCAAGGTCAGTTGTAGAAGGATACAGCGTGCGCAAGCAGTGCTGCCAGTAACAGCCTCAAGGTCAGTTGTAGAAGGATACAGCGTGCGCATGCAGTGCTGCCAGTAACAGCCTCAAGGTCAGTTGTAGTAGGATACAGCGTGCGCAAGCAGTGCTGCCAGTAACAGCCTCAAGGTCAGTTGTAGAAGGATACAGCGTGCGCAAGCAGTGCTGCCAGTAACAGCCTCAAGGTCAGTTGTAGTAGGATACAGCGTGCGCAAGCAGTGCTGCCAGTAACCGCCTCAAGGTCAGTTGTAGTAGGATACAGCGTGCGCAAGCAGTGCTGCCAGTAACAGCCTCAAGGTCAGTTGTAGTAGGATACAGCGTGCGCAAGCAGTGCTGCCAGTAACAAGCCTCAAGGTCAGTGGTAGTAGGATACAGCGTGCCAGTAACAAGCCTTAAAGTCAGTTCTACTACAGATTTTACATTAGATGGTCAATAGAAGGTTTTTCACATTTTGATCGCTGCTGAAGTACCTGCGCAGTTCGCAGGATTAAATTATTGGAATGAAACCTCCACTTGTATATGATTTATATTTATGCTCTTTTTCGACACACTGTACTTAATTTAATTTTTTTCCTTCTACAGAAAGTCCAGTTATATCGGAGCCGAAGACAAGAGAAGCATGCTGCTGGAAAACTAATCACAATCATTACGAATCATTCCCGGGCAAATGTCTCTTCACCGCGACTTGCCAGCTTGCGATCGCCGTCGCCTAACAGACCAGATAACCAATAATACCTACTAACTCACAGACGGGTAGAAACTGGCAAAAACCTGAGATGGACGGCTCATGTAGATAGCTTCCTGTAATTATTGATATTTAGTGTCCGAACGAATGAAGTTTAAAAGTCTATAATTATCGTAAAGTGAGTAACAACCCTTGTTTGAGTCCAAGCTTCAGTTAGTAAGCACCGGTGTTCGTTCATTTGGCGCTCTAGATGTACACAGTATGTGTAATTTATTCCTGATTAATTTTTATTTAGGGGAAAAAACATTTTATTTCGACTTAGTAGATAATTCATTATATATATATTTATTTAGAGAATTAAAAATGTTGCTAGTTAACTGTTCATTTTAGTTATGTCCGTTCCGATGACTGTATTGTCATTTTTTTCTAATCTGAGCAATAAAGTGGCCGGAGTAAGAAAGTTTATAACTGTTAAATATCACACAAATCATTGCTTCATAATTAAACTCATTGTTTTTGTATTACACTAGCAGGTAGTTTGTAATAAGTAACGATTTAGCTTTTTTAAAACAACGTTTTTTTATTTACGGATATTATGTGCCTTCTGAACGCGAGACGTGTACATTTCATTGAAGCTTTTATTGTTTTTTGCCTCATGTTGAATTTGATCGGTGCGGTGTTGATCGTCGAACGCGATCGTGTCGTGGCGCGGTCGTGTGCCATTTAATCTAATCTAATCTAAAGCCGGGGGCACACTGCGGCGAACGAACCGAACGGAATTAAGATTGGGTGGTAAATAGTAATGTGCATGTTGCATATATTCGGCCCTATTCCTATTTTTTTTTTCATGTGGTGTACTTATAACCGCTTATGTCGAGGCGAACACGGCGAAATGAAATCCAGCTAAGCAATTCACACGAATGGTGAATATACATACAATGAGGTTCATAATTATTTAATGGGAGAGCGTCGTGACCTAGTGGGTCAGCACCCGAACTCAGATCGCGGATCGTGTGGTCCTGAGTTCAGATCTGATCAGAACCAAAATATTTGTTCTTTGTTAAATATCCGACTTACTCTCCGGTGACGGAAAACATCGATAAAAAACCAAATCAACCCGGATAACGGCGGAAGGCTCACCACCTACCACGTTGGGTTTTATTACCATTGGTAAAAAGTGGGCTTCTGAGTGTTTCGTTCACCATGAAGATACAGTCACTTGCCTCTGACTACCCCGTTTGGGATAAATTCGTGATGGTATGTATGCCCATAATTCTTGTTAGAATTGAGTAAAACACATCTTTGTTCGTCTCAACTAGTATTTGCAACATCATAAAAAATTCTCATATGGCTGTAAGCAATAAACTTAATCTTGTTAAACAACTATCCCAATCTTTTTCGTTCGACAGTAAGTACGATTCAATCAGTGCGCAATAAGCAAGGAAAACCGTCACTTCAGGACAATAAAATAAGGTCTAATCTCTAAAGAATGGAATTTAAATCGTGTCTCAGAATCCGCGCGAAACGGGCCCTTTGTACGAGTTCTTTACAAATTTGGATCTTATTGCCTGTTGAGACGTTTCGAGTTTCCTTAACAAGTCTGTGTCGTACTGTACGTTCGCGGCTTCGCTCGCTACCGGCCTAATAAAGTAATTCGACCTTCCCATCCCCAGCGGTACTAAGGCCTAGATCCCGCTTCAGTTCGACTCGTTTTCTAACAATACATATGAGAGATGCGGTGTTCGTTGTATCTAAGTAATATATTATTGTATTATGGTCATATGCATGGTTATTTTTTAGTGCCTATCTGTAATTACTTTATTAAAGACAAAGATAATAAAATATAATGTAAATTTCTTTGTGTTTTTATTGAATTAACTCCCTCTAGGTTTATGACTATATTTTAATGTAGTTCGAACTATAACGCGTCAAATCGTGTTTACACAAAAATATAATAATTTCGCGTGCGTACTCAATAAATAATAATAAATAAATAAATATGCGCCAGACAACACACCTCTTGTAATGGTCTATGGATTAGTATCCCTGTGTTACGAGGTACCACACAAGGAAATAAGCTAGGGGCGTCTCCCAGCACACCCAGACCCGAGTCAATTCAGAAAAGATCGTTTCCTGAATTGACCCGACCGGGAATCGAACCCGGGACACTAAGGAAATCGAGGCGAGAAACCGTGCTACAGCGCACTACGCCAATCGTGTCCTCAATCAATACTCAATAGAAGATGGTAAATTATTATAATATAATACATGACCAATTTGGACCCTGTCGGGCACGTAAAAGGGTAATGAAAGAGAGGAAACGCTTCAATTAAAGAGATAAGATAAGATAAGTCTACAAATTTACAAATTTAAGATTAACAAAAAAATATACAGGGTGTCCCAAAAAGAAGTGTCAAGCGGAAGTCCACAGAAAGAGCACCCCTTGGGGTACCCGAATCCCCCCATGTATGTTCCGCGATTGTTCATAGTTTTCGAGTTATGATTTTTTTCCGAATTTCTGAGAATTTCGGACCTAAAAGTTTAAATTTTTTATTTTTTTAAAAGTAGAAGACTTTTCAAATTTTGTCTTTGCCCAACTGAATCATCCTTAATTGTACTTTGATGCATAAAATAATCAGTTTCATAACTGACCAAAATGATGAAAATGTTGGTATAAAACCAAAAATGTACGGTTGATGAATAAAGACTTAAATTTTCAACTTTAAATTAAAAATCTAATCGAGTGACTGTATTGTTTCTAAGTAAAGCTCAAAAATGCTTCAGAATCTCAGCTTTCTTAATCATTACAAAAAAGAAGTACAATGGGCTACTTTGGCTAAAATCAGCCTTCAAAGACAGCGAGGTGGGAAATTCTTGAAATTAGCCATCAGATTAATAACTGTTTTTTGGCTATTTTATCATTCCTGAAGATCATGAGTTTGTTATCTAACCAAAAATTACTGCAGGAAGGCTAAGGAAATAATAGAAAGAATAAACATTTGAAAGTTTATTTATTTTTATTTATTTTATTTATTTGCAAGTCACATTACAAAATGTTAAGGTGGTATTAATAAAGTAACTAAGGTTTACATGTGACGCCCCGCAAGGGCACAGCAATAGGAGAGGGCTAACATTGTTTTAAAACTTTTGAAGCATAAACATATTCTTAAAATTAATAACATTATTAAAAAAATCAATAACATTACAAAATAATATTACAAAATAATACTAACTAACCTTTAAATTTAGAGTTTGCTAAATACAAATACATCCCTTACTTTTAAAGAGGCGCATTAAATTTATTTTTTGGTTTAATTTGATTTGTCGTCGAAGTATTCTTTTAAATTATAATAACATTTGATGGAGAGAAACTTCTTTAATTCTTTATGAAATAGCGTTGGTTTTTCTATATTTTTTAAGTAATTTGGTAAATGGTTGTAAATCTTAATCATCATAGGATGAGGGCTTGATGCAACTAGCTTTAATTTTGTAAATGGTACCTTGAGTTTATTTAGATTGCGGTTATTTCTTTTGTTATTTACTACGGGACAATATAGGTCCGGGTGTTTCCTCACAAACTTACAGGATTCACAAATGTAAATACAGGTAAGGGTAAGTATTTCATATTTAGCAAAATGTGGTCTACAGGATTCTAATTGAGTTATATTTGTTAGTATTCTTACACACTTCTTTTGTAAAATAAAGACCTTTTCCGCATCACAACTGTTTCCCCATAAGATTACGCCATAGGAAAGTCTAGAATGAGCGTATGCATAGTATGCCGTAAGGGCAGTCTTAAAGTCAGTTACTCGTTTAAGGTGGTAGAGAGCATAAATAAAGGAAGATAGTTTATTTAATAGTTTACGTATATGGGGTTTCCAACTCATGCTTTGATCCAGGTCTATTCCCAATAGAGTCGCCGAGTTTACCACTTCAAGTTTAATGTTTTTATAGTGATATGATATTTCTAATGCTGTTTTCTGATTTGGTTTAAATTGAATGATTTTAGTTTTATTTAGGTTAAGTTCTAAGTTATGGATTTCTAGCCAGTTAACAATAGTATCTAATGACAAATTTAGTTTATTTTCTAATTCACTGGTGTTAGCACATGGGATAAGTACAGAAATATCATCTGCAAAAAGAATACAATCGTTAAGTATATTTGGGAGATCGTTTATATAGATGAGAAACATAATACATCCCGAGACGCTACCTTGCGGGATTGAACCAGTCACGGAGACTCTATCAGATCGAATGTGTTCTATTTTTCCAGTCTCAAAGTCTGTATTTTCGATCTCGACGTACTGGAAACGGTTACTTAGATAGGACTGAAACCATCTGTGCGCAACACCTCTAACTCCCGTTTTACGTAATTTATCCAATAGAGTATCGCAGCAGACTCTATCGTATGCTTTACTCATATCGAGAAGTAGCCCTACTGCGTATTTTTTATTGCTAAAATTGTTGAATGGTTTTTTCTGAAGCCGTTTTGGTTTTCATGAAGGATTTCAAATTTTTCATAAAAAGAATACAAACGTTTCATCATAGTTGTTTCAAATATTTTTGCCGAGGTTGGTAACTGGGCAATTGGGCGGTAGTTATTTAAGTCGGTCGTTTTTCCCTTTTTATGGATGGGTTTTACTATGGATATTTTAAGGGCATCAGGGAAAGTACCTTCTAAAAAGGATTGATTTATGAGTACAGCATAAGGAGCGCTCAAAATATCAGCACAATGTTTTACTAATGTTGGGGGAATTTCATCTATACCTAAAGATTTCTTGTTTTTGAGATTTTTTATTATTTTATGTATTTCGGCCGGTTCAGTTGGGCTAAGGTAAAATGAGTTTTCGGTTGTGTTAGACAATGATGATTTATATTTATTTTCAGAATTAGTTTGCGTTTTGCCAATAGATGCAAAAAAGGAGTTAAATGTATTTGCCACAAGTTTAGGATCACGAAGTACTGTGTCCGTTATTTTAAGATTTATATTAATTTTATTTTTACGTGGTTTTTTATTCGTTTCGTGATGTATAATTTGCCACATCGATTGAGTTTTATTTCTGGAGTTATTGAATTTACGTATGTTATTCATTTTTTTTGATTTATTTACGGCTTTTTTTAAGACGTTACAGTAAGTTTTATAGTGTTGTTTTAATAATTTATTTTTTGTCTGTGATATTAATAGTTTTAGTAGTCTTTTATTTTTGCATGATGTTCTTAATCCCAATGTTAAGTATTTTTCTTTTTGATTAATATTAACTTTTGTGAGTTTTTTTGGCATACACTTATTTAAAGCTTTTTTCAAAGTATTATCAAATATAAAATAATTCTGATTTACATTATTTTCAGGTTTGATTAGGTCATTCCAGTTCACTTTCAAAAGTTCATTTCTGAATTTGGTATTATTGACTTTATTAAAAGAGCGTTTAATTATTGAAAAGTGCTGTAAATTATGTGTGATAAAAGGTGCAGAAAAAACTACACCCTTGTGGTCCGAAAACCCAAACTCGTGAACGGTGATTTTGGATTCTTTGTTTTTAAAATTGGTAAATAGCAAATCAATGCATGTAGAGCTAGTTTTTGTAACTCTTGTGGGTTCTTTCACCATTTGTTGGAAATTATATGTTAGCATTAGGTTTGAAAGCCTGTTTTTTTCTTTATTATTTGTGAGAAAATCCACATTCAGGTCGCCTCCTATGATTATATTCTTTTTATTTTCTTTTATTGAAATTAATTTTAGTAATTTTTCTAAATAGGTATAGAATACTTCGATTTCTCTCTTGCTATTTGGCCAATATACATTTACAATTATTAGGTTGATTTTAGGTAGTTCGATTGCACATACTTCGAATATCATTTCCAAGGACATTTGTGATATATCTATGCGGTCATAAAGTTCCAAATCATTTCTACTTAATATGCATACGCCACCACCCTCATTTATTTCACGGCAGAAAGATGAGCTTAAGGTATAACCTTCAATTTTAAGTAAATCTCTCTTTTCTTTACTGAGCCAAGACTCAATTATACATATGACATGTATATGTGGTTTTTCTTCTAATAGTGCGTCGAGTAGGTGGACTTTGTTGTTTACGCTTTGCATATTTTGGTAAATGATTCTCAGGTCAGTTCCGAAAAGTAGAGCTCTCACTGTTATTTCCCCTACTATATTTTCCTGGTACAGTGTTAGAAGCTTGTGTGGGTGCTTTTCGTGGAATCGAACCTTGTTGACCCATATTACTTTCTTGCTCTTTTTTTTTTCCTTGTATATATAGCTGGTTTTCGCGTATTACGGCGTAAAGACCTTGTTTTCGTGCAGATATCATTTCTTTGTACATCGTTTTTCTTTCTTCTCGAGCTTTCTCGTCCAATAGTGGAGATATCGATATTCCAGTTCCTCTTAGTTGGTTTTTCCTTCCTAATAAGTATTTTGCCATCCTTTTGCTCAGTAACTCTACAACCAATGGTCGGGGACTTTTTTTGTATTTACCAATTCTGTGTGCGTCCTCAATATAACCAAGCAAGTCTATTTGCAAAACTTCGCGGAACATTTCTATTATTCTGATATGCAGTTCTTGTTCTGGTTCTATAAGCAGTTCTTCCATTCCGTATATTACTATCTTTTTTGCATTGTCTTCGGTTTTTGAATAAACCTTAGGAATTTCAGAGTTATTCAGTAGGTTAGAGCTTCCAGAGTGGCTTATTAATTGAGCAATTTCTCTTTGAATTTTCTCGTTTTCCCTTCTTAACTTTTCGATCTGTCTATTAATTGTTTCTATTTCTATTTTTCTTTGGTTATTTTGTTCATGAAGTCCTCTAGTTTCCTGGTGAAAATCCCTTTTTATTTGTGACACAGTCTTATTTATTTCTGATTGTATTGTGTTCTTAATTTGTGATATTATTGTTTTATTATTTTCTTGTAATTGTTCGGAGATTAGGTAGCTTAAATTCTGAAGAGTTAGTTCAGGTTGTGTTTTTGTTTTAGGGCTATTTCGTTCGGCAATAGTATCCCCTAATAAACTCAGCTCTTCGGTGTCTTCTTCACTATCCTGTGTTATGATGTCGTGTGTTGTGGACATTGTGTTTTTCCTTCTTAAAGTGATGTTTTGTTCCTCAATATCCCGTGGGGTCGTTTCTGTGCGTTCTGAAGTTCGTACTGGAGTATTTAGGTTTCCTTTCTTAGGTAATTTACAAATACAAGTTGGACATTTCCAGTCCTTTTTGTGTTGTGCTGTCATTGTATTGTAAAATCGCGCGCTTGAGATATTTGCACAATCTAAGTCGTAGATTGCTTTACATAGTACACATGTTAGATATTCTCTTCCAGCTGGGGTCTTAAAACATCCTGCACATTTGGTACTCATTTCAAACAAGTCAATAAAGGGGTTTATTTCAGCTGTCTGAAAAACAGTTATTGTTTGGTAACGGTAATGGCACCCTCTATTGACAGATCGCCAAATCACGTAAGACTCGCGCTACTCCATCTATCGGTAAATCGCTGAAATACCACACTAGTAGTAGTGGATTGTGGTATTTCTTTATCCAGTCAGTAGATGGCACATTTCAGTACCTACCACTTAGGTATCAGCACTTGATGATCAGCAGAATTTTATTTTGAGGTTATGTTTAGAACAAGTTAATACTCTTCAAACTTTTACTCCCTGTTCTATTCGCGGAAAATCAAGGCACTGACCTTCTTTACATGTAAAAGTAAAAAGTAAAAGTAAAAAATCATTTATTCACTTAAGCTTTTACAAAGAAGCACTTATGAAATGTCAAAATTCACAAAAAATATATATAAACGATAATAGACGTAAATAAAATAATACAATAATAGTACATATACTAAATAAACATAATGCGAATCTACCACCGGTTCGGAAGTTGCTTCTTATCGAGAAGACTCCGGCAAGAAACTCGATAGTTACTCTTTTGAACTTTGTTTTGTTTTACAACAAATAAATTCAGAGTACAGTCAAAAGAACAATAAATATACATTATTTGAGCAGAGGAGCAGATTATTCCTACTATGACCACAAATTCTTGTCGTTCAAGTAATCCTCCACGTTATAATAACCTTGTTTTATCAGCTTTGTTTTAATTGTAGACTTGAACTTGTGAAGAGGTAGATCAACAAGACTTTGAGGTATTTTGTTAAAGTACTTTACAGATTGACCCACAAAAGAATTTCCTACCTTATGTAGCCTAAGACTTGGAGTAATAAGTTTGTTTTTATTTCTAGTATTGTGTGTATGAGTATCACAGTTTTTTTTGAACATATGCAAGTTTTTGCGCACATACATTATGTTATCGAAAATATACTGAGCGTGCACAGTTAAAATATCAATCTTCTTAAATACTTCTCTGAGCGAGTCGCGTGGCCTAAGGTTGTATATCGACCGAATAGCTCTTTTTTGGAGTACAAAAATGGTGTTAAGGTCTGCAGCTGAGCCCCACAACAGTAGACCATACGACATAACGCTATGAAAGTAACTAAAATACACTAGTCTTGCTGTTTCAATATCAGTCAGCAGTCTAATTTTTCGGACAGCACAAGCGGCCGAACTAAGTCTCCCTGCCAGAGCCGTTATATGTGGACCCCACTGTAACTTAGAATCTAGAGTAATTCCTAAAAATACCGTAGAGTTCGATTCATGCGAAAGCTTACTTGCCGTTTTCCTCGTCTTTCTTCAAGCAAAACGGTGTTGTTTGCTGGACTGTTGTGTTTGTTGATTCTCACTTATTTCACTGTTTCTTCACACGGATAACGATAGAGCATCTTCAGGGGCAGATGTAGTATTTGTTCTCACGTATCTGTACACTTTAAAGCCGTTTTTATATTTCTAAAACATAATTTAACACGGAGCCGATGTAAACAATAGCACAGTAGCGTCCTCTCCAGTTATTAATTATTTATTATTTATTTACAAGAAATGTTCAAAATGTCTACCTTCGTTCTCGATACAAATTCTACATCGTCTAAAAAAGTTGTCTTTTAGTTTTATAAAGGCAATTCTGTTGTTTTTTTTCGTCTCTTCTGCTTGCCTCAATTTTATTCGTAATTCGGCTACGTTGCTGATGTCCTTGGCGTAAACCAATTCCTTGTAATATCCCCAGACGAAGAAATCAATTGGGTTCAAGTCCGGGGACCGTGGCGGCCACGCAATCCCCCCTCCACGGCCGATCCACCTGTCTGGAAATCTTTCAGACAAATATTGTCTGACGATTCTCGCAAAATGACATGGGGCGCCGTCGTTTTGATAAATCATATTCCTATAAAGCGTTAACACGTCAACATCTCCTAAAAAGTCGGTGAGATTATGTTGTAGAATATGCAAATAGGCCTCGCCGTTTAGTCGGTCAGGTAGTTCGAATGGACCAATCAGCTGTCCGTTTAAGATGCCTGACCATAGATTGACACTGAATTGTGAAATTGGAAATTAGATTTCCGGGTCAAGTGTGGATTTTCAATGTTCCAAGAATGATAGTTGTGTGTATGTTGAAAATTCCACATCTCCTAAAATGTGACACATGAGTCCATAAAATATTTTAAAAAAAAATTTCGTTTTCAGCTTGACGCCGCGACATTTCCTGACAAAACGCTACTCTTCTCGGATATTCTGCGGGCTTAAGCTGCTGAACTTTTTGAATATGAAATGGGTGAAAACCCTCTTGTGGGAGTATGCGATGTGCCAGTGATTTTGGAATTCCGGTTCGAAGTTGTATTGTTCTCACACTTACTGATGAATCTCTTGCCACTTCCTCGAGCACTGATTCGATACTATCTGGGTCATGCATTTGAGATACACGGCCCGGTCTTCTACCTGGTGGATGTCCTACCATGTAAGCGTTATGCACTCTTAAAATCATGCGATGATCAGGCCAAGTTTCGGGTTGAGGTCCACCTCCATTTTGTACTTGCTCCCTGTACAATCTGGCTGCTGCAGAAGCGTTTCCTCTTGCAAAGCCATAAAAGTAATGCATAAGAGCATAATCACGTGATGTGAAAGGCGTCTCACCAAACGAATGGGCTCGAAAGTTGGTTGAGAAAGCCAAATTAGTCGAAGTCCAGTATCCACACAAAACAAAATCGTAATCGCACTCAAAGTCCATAACCCCTTACCAGGCGCCTCTGTCAAAATTTATCAAGACGGAATCTGATAGGGGTCCTGACACCTTGCCTCAAAGTGACAGTGATTATCTGCGAGAAAAGGTTTTAATCAACTTTCCTGCAGTAATTTTTGGTTATTTAACAAATTAATGAACTTCAGGAATGATATGGCCAAAAAACATTTATTAATCTGATGGCTAATTTCAAGAATTTTCCACCTCGCTGTCTTTGAAGGTTGATTTTAGCCAAAGTAGCCCATTAAGTACTTCTGTTTTGTAATGATTATGAAAGCTGAGATTCTGGAGCATTTTTGAGCTTTACTTAGAAACCATACAGTCACCCGCTTAGATTTTTAATTTAAAGTTGAAAATTTAAGTCTTTATTCATTAACCGTACATTTTTGGTTTTATACCAACATCCATCGACACGCTAAGAAGAAGACCAACATTTTAATAATTTTGGTCAAAGTTATGAAGCTGATTATTTTATGCATCAAAGTGCAATTTTATTAATGATGATTCAGTTGGGCAAAGAAAAAATTTGAAAAGTCTTCTACTTTTTAAAAAATAAAAAATTTAAACTTTTAGGTCCGAAATTCTCAGAAATTCAGAAAAAAAACATAACTTGAAAACTATGAACAATCGCGGAGCATACATGGGGGTGATTCGGGTACCCCAAGGGGTGCTCTTGCTGTGGGCTTCCGCTTGACACTTCTTTTTGGGACACCCTGTATATATAAGATGTAGATCACAATGCACGACGTTTTAGTAATTATAGGATTTATTTATTGCTAACTCTATCAATTAAATATTAATTTATACTTTATTATCATTTAGTAAGTAGATATCTCTTTAAGTGAAACCAATTACCCCACATTCATAAACAAATTAAGGAAATGTCGTCGGCAAATAAAATACAGGGCTCCTCCATGATCTTTGGAAGGTCGTTATTTTTTAATTTCACGATTTATGAGAGTGCTGAGTGCGAGTTACATTGAGCGATACGAGTGACTTTACCATCGCGTTTTGGGAGAAAAAAAAACGTGAATTTGAATGGCATCGAGTCAGCGCCATCTAGCGGCCTTGATGTTGCCCGAATTTGCGCTAGATGGCGCTGGCTCGATATTCCATACTAACTGACATTTACGTGCTCGCAAAACGCGATGGTGAAGTCATTCACGCACATTCACTTCTCTCTCTGCTGCAACTCTCACTCGGCACTTAGAATCTATGAATGAAAGCCTGCGCGCGCAAACGAGGAATTATCCGCCGCGTATTTTTAAGTCCGTCAAAATAGATCCCTTACAGACTGTATCGAGCAACGTACATGGACGACTAAAAGTACGCCGAAACACCGCGGACGCCCACGGAGAAGCGGATTAAAGTACGCGGGTGTCCGCGAAAAATAGAACGAACGAACTATAAGTCTTCGAGTAGGTACCTACTTGGATGAACCGTGCCAGAGACATAGATAGAGTATGAACATTCTTTGCCAGACATGAGAGAGAGCAGTATTTCACACATTGGCGAACTTGTGTCTTAAATAAAAGACAGAGCTGGCGTAAAGAATCGTCTCACTCTGTTCAGGTTTCCGAGTCTAAGAGATGCAGTTCTAATTTCCAAAAAAAAAAATGAATTCTGAAAACGTGTTTTGCAGCCTTAAAATATGATTTCGTACCAGACTCCACGCAGCAGCAGACGACGTGTCGCTGCGTTATGTCGCAGCTAGCTAGTTTCATGTCGTTCACTACGGATGGTATTTCTTAAAAAAACATAAATGATTAGTTTCGGCAGGTAACGAAGCGTTATAAATGCCTACCGCTAAGTAGTTCGTCGACGGTCCGTCTGGCGGTGGGCTGTCGCACACAGAAAATTATATAGACTGGTACGCGGTATTGTCCGTTTCGAGTTGCTACGAGGTACATTTTCAGCTGCAGCTGCAACTATCGCGTCATCGCTTCAACTCTCTGCAGATACGCCAATAATAAACTGCTCTAACATATTTTCTACATGATTGTCGACTTCGTACATTTTTATTCCGATCTTGGTTACACGTCATGCATGATTGACACATAACGACCATTTTTGTCTATTCAATTTAGCTACTCCTTTCGGTAGTCGACGACTCAACTGAATGTGCATGTAATTACAGCGTTTGTGTGAAAAGGACTTTATGTTGATAACGTGAACCAATAGCAACGCAGTCAAACTTTTCGGTACTCGTTTGCTAAAAAAACAGACTTTAATACCGTTGGTATAAATCGGCATACATACCGTATGTATCTTCATCAATATGAGCATAGACGACACTAGTGTTATGGAACTACTATGCAACGAAGATATGACTTCTTGTTCTTCGTGTCGGTGAAAGGATACATTAACAAAACTGGAGACTGGAAGTCAGTGTTTAATGTGCAGGGCGACATTACTGTACCTAGTTATCTACGTAAGTACTTATAAGAAATACAAAATATAACCTTCAACCAAAACCACTTTATAAAAGATATACAACCTCTGCTTGAATTACGAAACAAACTTACCTTGTATTTTATTTATTAGGTTTTGTTCCATTTTTGTGCGTTAAAATACACTGTACAGCTGTAAAACACTCTTTATTTGCCTTACTCACGCTAAGAAATAACAAAACATTAAATTTAATTTTAGCCAATGCCACTGGACTCGCGTGGAGAGTCCATTCAATTTACACTGTAGTGCCGGTGACTCACCTGGCGAGTTCACCGCGCCTTGTAGGCGGCACCCGCAAAGACACTATGAAAATTGTAGTGGCAGTGAACGTGTGAACGTGAATCCTAACGTGCAGATAGCACGTTGGGATTTCAAAAATACCTCCTGTGCCCTGAAAAATATCATTTTTATTGTTCTATTGCTAGCGTCCCCGCGCGCGGTTGCAGGGGCGATGGGTGGCAGTACCCAGTGCCGGATTAAGACTACTTGATATCCTAAGCAATCCACGGCTGTGGGGCCCCCTATCCGTAAAAAAGTCCAAAAAACTAAGCGTTTATTTATTTATTTATTCGCGAAGAATTAACTATTTTTCGCGACTTTAATGCCCGAAAAGTTTTCAAGCATATTTGACTCAACATAGCGGCCCAGTGTTAGTGGTCTAAAATTTTTTTTAGCCATAAGCTTAACTCGTACGAACGTTGACGCGCTTATAAACTCGTCTAATCAATGAAGATACAGACTCACCACTACCGGTTTGAGGGAACACGCCGCAAAAAGCACGTGTACGCTCGTTTGGTATCGGAAACCACTCTTAAACCATAATTACAAGATTTACAAGTCATTTAAACAAAAAATATCAAAAAAAAACAAAGTAATAATCAAATAGCATATTTCATCTTAACCGAAAGTTTATATATTTGTAAAATATTTCATTCGGATGTTTGAAGATACTATATACTTTTTTTTTTTTTTTTTTTGCGGGGGAAAAATGCATTACGCACTATCCCGCTGCCTGGGTGGGGCAGCGGGGGAGTGTGGGACTCTCCGTCACTGAAGGTGACGGCATACCCACTAAAAAGACCCCCGGTATACCTCATCGCCTTGACGGGACGACATGGTGCCTAGTTCGGATTACCATGCCGTCCCTGGCGGACGGCCCAGCCTTCACGCCGGGCCTCCTCACGCAGCAGGGGCGTCCCGGTATACGGGGACACCCCCAGACAGGAGCACCGTGCAATGGGGTGAAAGCCCCCTGACTTTCACCCCGGTGCTGCTTTCAGGGAGCGGAGAGCAGGCGTGCAAACCGCCGTCTCCTCACTCCCCGCCGTCTGCGTCGGAGAGGGCCCGCCTGAGGATCTTCCTCCCGGGCCCTCTCCGCTGTCTCCTTCTGCGACATTACCTCTTCGCAGAAGGAGACCATCGCCTCCCATCCACTCTCGCTCGCCAGCATGGCCCGTATCAGGGCCGGGAGCGAGAGGTCGGTGCCGACCACATCCACTAGTGTGCGACGCTGCACCGCCCAAGCAGGGCACACCCCAAGGGTGTGCTGGGCGGTGTCCTCCTCGGCGTCACACTGGTGGCACCTCGGGGTGGGCTCCCTCCGGGCGATGTTATGCAGGTACTTTCCGATACAGCCGTGTCCGGAAAGTACCTGCACCAGCCGGTACGTAAGGGGCCTCTTCTCCCTACGCACACACTGGTCGAGGACCGGCCTGATCGCCTCTATGGTTTGTCGGCCATAGAGCGGGTCGAACAGGTCCTCCGCCCACCTCCGCAGAAGCGCGCTCTGCGCGCGCCGGCGCACTCCCTCGATATCGTCCCAGTACGGGCGCTCTCCCCTTGCTCTTGCTGCTGTGCGGGACTGGTACACAGCAGCAAGAACGTCCGCCTCCAGTTCCCAGGGGGGCATGCCTGCTAGGACACAGGCAGCCCCCCCCGATACCGTACGGTAACCCCGTACGGCCCTCAACGCTATTTGCCTCTGAAGCGCCCGTAACAGGCGCCTGTTTTCAGCGTTGAGGGCCCCCGCCCAGATTGGCGCTCCGAAGAGCGCCATACTTTTAAGTATGCCGGCGTAGAGACGCCGGCATGACTGGCCCGGGCCGCGCTCGTTGGGTAAGAGGCGGCCCAGAGCACCCGCGGTGCGGATTAGGCGGGGCGCGAGGCGGGAAAAATGCGCTCTAAAATTCCACCGCCCATCCAACACCAGGCCCAGATATTTCATCTGGGCCTCCACCCTCACATTCACGCCGTTTAGGCGGACCACCGCACCGGGAGGCGGCCCCTGTCGAGGCCCATGGAAGAGAAGGGCCTCGGTCTTATTAAGGGCCACCTTCAGGCCCAACGCCTCGATGCGGCCAACCACCAGACTGGCGCCGACTTCTGCCAGTCTTTTCGCCTCCGCAAAAGTGTCACCGCCCGCAATGACTAGGGTGTCATCCGCGTAGCAAATGACGCGCATCCTCGGAAGGAGCGCGCCGCGGAGCACCCAGTCATAACCGAGGTTCCATAACAGGGGCCCTAAAACGGACCCCTGCGGAACCCCACACCTCATCGGCCGGCGAACCAACCGTCCTCCTCTCTCATAGAGGACTTCCCGCCCTCGGAGGTAGTCCTCCAACAGTCTGCCGAGATAAGTAGGCACCTCAAAATACTGAAGTGCCTCCCTTATCACGCCGAACGGCAGACTGTTGAAGGCGTTGGCGATATCCAGGCTTATCGCCAACGACCGCTTGCCCTGAGCGGTTGCTACCTCCGTAACCTCTTTTACCAGCGCCAGCGCGTCTATCGTGCTGCGCCCCGCGCGAAACCCGAACTGCTGCCCAGAAATATTCGGGCCCCTCTCATTTAAGTGCTGGTTGAGGCGGGAAGAGAGAAGTCTCTCAAAGACCTTCCCAGCCTCATCCAGCAGGACAATTGGCCGATACGCGCCGGCAACACCTGGGGGCCTACCATCTTTCTGTAGGAGGCAAAGCCGTCCCTCCTTCCACAGCTTCGGGAACCGCGCTGATGTTAGCGCGGCGTTAAAAATTTCCCGAAGCTGCGCCCCCAGGTGTTTCAGGGCCAGGCCAAGGACCCTGCCCGGCACTCCATCGGGACCAGGAGCCTTCTTCTTGCCCTTGAGCCGATCCAGCACTGTCTCCATCTCCTCGTCGGAGACTAGTGGGATCGGCTCGCCGTCCAGGGCTCTCGTGCGAGAGGTCATTCTCGGAGGTGTGAACGGTGGGGGCTCTGGGAAAAGCTCCCCTACCACCCGCTCTAGCACCTCCGGCTGGAGGGTCTCCATCACGGGGGGGCCTTGGAAGCGCAGTTTGTTCTGCGCAGCGCGGTAAGGCCTCCCCCATGGATCTCGGTCCAGACCCTCCAGCATTTCATCCCGCGCCCTGGACTTGGCCTGCCAGATGGCCAGCTGCAGTGCCTTCTTATCGGCTTTGTAAACCACATACAGCTGGCCTTCCCTCTCCTGGTCCCTGTTGCTCCTCCTCAGGGCCCTCGTATAGGCCCTCCTTGATAGGGAGCACCTTTCCCTCAGTTGGGCAATTTCCGCGGACCACCAGTAAACCTGGTGGCGCCGCGGAGGGGTTCCTCGTATTCGGGGCATGGCGGCATCGCAGACCTTTGAGATGAGATCTCGAAAATGACCCGCCGCCTCATCGACCCCCGATGTTGTGGGGGTCGTGCCCCAAGCCGCCACTATGGCCGCCTCCTCGGCCAGCTCGGGATCCAGCTTGGTGAGGGCCCACCGCGGAAAAAAGGCGTGGCCCTCCCGTCTTCTCGGCGCCGCTGAGCCGTCGGAGGTGGAGACCTCGAACCTAATATATTTGTGGTCCGAGATCGTCTCCACCTCACTCAACACCCGCCAGCCCCGGACGCGCCGTGCGAGGGAAGGGGTGGCAAACGTTACATCCACCACGGACCCCCCGACCCTACGCACACACGTGAAGGATGTCCCCTGATTGAGTGGGGACATCCCGGAGCTGACAGCCCATGCCTCGACGGCTAGGCCCCTCACGCTCGTTGACACGCTCCCCCAGAGGGTCGACCATGCGTTAAGATCGCCCATGACCAAGACTGGGAGAGGTGCCAACCGCTGGATCGCCGGACCAAGACCCGTCAGGAACGCCTCCAAACAGGCAAGCCCAGTGTTGGGGGAGACATATACTCCCACAACAGCAATGCCCCCCCAGGTGGCGGCCACATATCCAGCCCCTCTTTCCCGCACTTGTAGCGGCCGCGAGCGAGGCTCCGCTGCGACTACTATGGCCACAGAGCCTGAAATGTCCCCAGCCCAATTAGGCTGGGGGGAAACAAAATAGGGCTCTGCCACCACCGCTACATCTATCTCCCACTGCGCCATGGACTGCATGAGCAAGTCCTGGGCCCCGGCGCAGTGGCTGAGGTTCCCCTGTAGGAAGTTGTAATGGAGAACTGAACTCATTGCTCCATTACAGCTACCTCTAGCGCTACGCGCCTCCCGCTATCGGCGGCGGCCTGGGTCCTTGGTGCCGCCCTTGCTTTAGTGGGGGGAGGGTTACAACTCCTCCCACCCATCGTGTGGCCCGAAGGCCGACCCGCTTCGGCGCACACGACGCAGTGCGCCGCCGCCATACATCCGGCGGCCCTGTGCCCTGGCCGTCCACAGCGGAAGCACAGGTCCACCCTCTCCTTGTCGGACGGACACAGCTGACGCGTGTGCCCGATCCCCATGCACTTGAAGCAGCGCATGGGGAGTGCGTCGAGAGCTCGGACCTTCACCGAGCTCCATCCGATCAAAAGACGACCTCCGTTGACAAGCGCCTTTGCCGCCGCAATCGGACACTTGACAACAACTGACCCGGTCCCTTGGGGCCCAAAGCGAATATCAGCCGCCTTGACCAGGGCCGGGTCACACGCACCCTTGGCCGCGACTGCGGCCACCACCTCCTCGCGGGTGACGCTGTCGTCGAGCCCTGCGATGCGGAGGTCCGCACATTTTGTTGGCCTCGACACGTTGGCCACTCCCGCGAGTACCTCCGTCAACTTGGCCGCCAGACGGTCAGCAGCCTCAGCGCTATTTGCTCCCGCCAGCTCAAACATGCGCGCCCCTGTGGCAGTCTGCCGGACGGACACACCTGGTATGCCCAAATTGGGCAACGAAACCACCTCTCTTGCTTTCAACAAGGCCGTCTTGTACGAAAACCCCCGCTCGATGGCGTCGGGCTGCAGTGTCACCACTACAGCCGATGAGCGAGGGGGGGTCAACTTGACCACCGGCTTGTTCTTCGTCGCCGAGGGCGCGGCAGGCTGCGCCCTTCTGGGAGTGGCAGCCGGCTGTGCCTTTTTTGGAACAGCCGCGGGTTGCGCCCTTTTTGGGGCCGGTGCCGACTGCACCTGTCTCGGCTTGGGTTGTGTGGCAAGTGGCGTTGGGGAGGACTTTTTTCCCTTTCCCTTACCCTTACCCTTCCTGCCCCCATTCACAACTTGCCACCCATCTTCATTGGCGGCTTGATTTTCTCCGCCGGCTACGGTCTGTCTCGGCTTTGCCGAGGCAGAGGTGCCGGCAACTGCCGGGACCGTCGTGGGGACGGATGAAGGGCCTGAAGATTTAGGACCCTTCCCCTTAGGCAGTGCCACAGCGGCGGCTGGGGCAATCTCATTTGCTAGCAGCTGAGCTGCGGCCGCTGCCCTCTTTCGGTCCGCCGCGAGAGGCGGGCGTACAGAGGGCGTCAGCGCCCCGTCGATCCGGGCGCTGATCATATCACCTAAAGTGACAAGGAGGTCCTTTTTGAAGGCCTCCATGTCCACCAGTGGCGCAGTCACCTGCTCCGTCTCCGTCTTCCGGTTGGAGTAGTCACGACGGATGGCCTTGACCTCCGTTTTTAGGTCCTCCACTTCGCGTCGAAGGTTGTCGCGTTCGACGCGAAGCCGGCGGCACTCCTCGGAAGCGGTACGGCTCACCGCAGCTTCGACAATCCTGCCGAGGAGTCGGGCATTTTCTTTAAATTCCCTCTGGAATGTGCCCTTTATGTGGCCCGACTTCAGGGCCAGCTCGCATATACGAGCAGTGCCCTTAGCGGCAGCTGCCCGCATTTCCTCAAAGTTGAGATCCTCAGGGTCTTGAGGAATCTCCGGGACTTTAGCAGCCCCCTCTTCCGCCACTGTAGCCAGTGGCTTCTTATAAAAACGGAGCGAAAGGCTCCGGTTAAAGTCCTCCTCCGCAGCGTCCTCTTTACGCTGGCGGAGGGTTTCCCTAGCTCGGGATAGGCCTGAAACGTGCCCCGGGTTCTTTACTTTACCCCTCTTAGAGGCCGCCGCCCGAGTGGGCACGGTTTCGGACGTCTCTGGTTGGGCGTCGTCCATTTCAGACTCCTCACCGGAGTCAAAAACGGCCGTCGCCGCACGTCGCTTAGGGAGGGCACCCCTTGCGTCGGTGGAGACCTCCTCCGGCACAAGGTTGTCCTCGCAGAGCCGAGCACTTCTTCGAATTGACATGCTGTCTAATCGAAAAGTCAAAAGTCAAAAATGATAGCAATCAAACAAATCAAAGAAAAAGCCAGTCAGAATGTGGGAAGTCAACGAATCCGGTATGAAAGCCACAAGTCGTTGAAAAGACCCGCAGAGAAAATAAACCTCACGAAGAGCCTATTAGGCCCCGCTCAACCTGAAACCGGAGACACCTCGACGGCCAGAGAGCTGGGGACACTGATAAGCAAAAACCGCAAGGATTGCCCCAAGTGCTAGAGTTTGGTCACCAGCCTGGCACTGCGTTACCGTAACCAGGACTGGGAGAGCCAGGGGAGACGACGAGGACGTATCTAGCACTTAATCACAAAAATCACATGGGGCCTCCCCCAAGGTACTATATACTACCTAACCTTACCTTACCTTAGAACACTGTTGAAATAACGTTGGCTTGCAAGTCTTGCAACGTAAGCATATACTAGTAAGATTCGTTCAGGCCAGTAAGATTTCGGTAGCTCGAGCTTTAGACGTCTAAGTATGGTGAATTACAAAGCGTGGATTTTCAAACAGCCTAACTAGCCTTGCCGTTCATGTGCTAGCCAATACTAGTATACTAATTATGATCCTGGTTCTGGTGCCTCCCAAGACGTGATGCCCTAAGCAATTGCTCAATTAGCTTATGGGTTAATCCGGCACTGATTACCATCTCTTGTAGCCAGCCAAGTATTTGTTTAAACTGAGCGCAGCGAGCAATTTCCTAAAATTATCTTTCATTTTCAGCCAGTCAGCGTTACCTGTCAATAACGCATCCTCTAGGCCAGATTTACCGACGAAATTCTTCGCTACCCTCAATTCAGGAAATTAACTTGACTGGCTAAAAGAGATGGTAATACGCCCCCAGGATTTAGTATATTACAGGAAAACATCTAACAAAGTAAACTTCGTGAAACCTTTCACATTGCTAGTAACAAAACCGTCGCCGTCAGTTGACGGTTTTTTAACAACTCTTTCAATTCTTTTAATGATATGATTTTGTTATTTTACTTTTACTACTTTTTTTTCAATCGCAATTTATATTTTCATCGAACATCAATAATTCTATTAAATACATTAATAATTCTATTGAAATTTTTATTCATTTAATTGAAAAATAATTCAATTTGATCTCATCTTGAGAATTGAAGTTACTAACGTAGCTCAGCGCTTAATGTTACTAGAAAAAAATCATATGACATACTTAGTAGACGTAGAAACTTTCTACGAGAAAATTAATATTTTCAATTGATTAAATGCAATCTAGCAAGCAAACCCTCTAATAATATCTTCTGCCATAGATCAATAATCTATTCTAAAATGTTTTCAACAACTACCGCTAGATGGCGTTATACTCCTTTAGATCGCGCAAGCAAAGTTTTTCTGTGAATGATAGGGTCGCGCCATCTTGCTCCATAATGTAACTCTGGTTTCCCTTCAAAACGTTTAAATCTTTCGCCTTTTACTAAAGATTTCCGTGGAGGGGAACACTCAAATGAGTCTTAACTATTTTTGACGCCCTGCTTCGGTAGGGTTAATAAAACTAAGATAATAAGTACTTTGGGTTGGCATTGGATCAAAATATTAAAGTACTGAAGCTAACTAAAAGGTCTATAATGCAGCGAAGTGCGAAGCTTTGGTCACTTCACTACAGTTTAGCAAACTAAGTTACTATATAGTGCGCAAACCATAATAGTTAAAAGTAAAATTAAACTATCAAAGCAACTCAATCAAATTCAATATTTTAATCGTAGACAACAAAAACACTTTTTAACTTAGTGTCATTTTTTATCACCTATTGACAAACGAACGCATTAAGAAAACAGTAAATCGAATAAGCGAACAAAGTGTAAAATTAAATGAGTGGTTCATTTAATTTTTTTATAATTACTTTCCATTAGCCTTTTTTCCCGTTGTTACTTTACCTAAAATCTAACATAATGACTGGCCTGTTGGTGTAATGGCAGCGATCCTGGCTTTAGCATTAGAGGTCGTGGTTTCGATACCCACCCATGACAAACGTTTATGGGACGAACATTTGTGTTTGTTGTCTGTCTGGGTGTTATTATCAATTTAAGTATGACTACGGTCCAACTACCCGTGAATGTGTTTTTATTTTATGTTTTTGTATTTGACACATTTATATTGTGTTTCTGTGTTCCTGTAATGATAAGAGGAATTGCAGTACCCAGACCAACCAGTAATGGTTTAGGGGTGCGAAGCAAACAATGTTAAAACTTTAATTGTAATAAGAAATAAATAGAATAAATAAATAATCTAGAAATATTTAAGTAGGTTTATCAGTCTCTGTCGCCAATAGTACAAGCTCTGCTTAGTTTGGGGACGGCAGATGATCTTGGTGTAAATTGTCTCAGATATTTATCTATTATTATCCTCTTTTTCCGCTGTTACCTAACATATTACATATTATAGCTATCACTCAAATTCCTTCACTATCCAATCCATACGCCTGTGGAATTCCCTACCTTTGCCTGTCAGGCAATCTCAATCCCTACCAATATTTAGATCCCGTGTCAAAGCCCATTTCCTCTAACTATGACCTACTCCTCATGGTTGTTACGTTGGTGTCTAGTATAATGTGACGTCCTTGCCAAAATAAATATATGTATGTGTGTAAGGTATATGTATGTTTACTATATTTATTTATGTTTATGTCATATATTGATTGTTTGTTTATTATTTATTGTATGTTTTATATATAATATTGATTGAAGTTGTATTCAATTATATTTTATGTCTTGCAAATAGAGTTGTTTTCACTCCACATTCTTTATGCTTAAAGAAGTTTCTCTACCCAAAGGTTGCCTGGAAGAAATTGCTCTCTAGCGATAAGGCCGCCTAAATTGTACAAATTGTTTTGTTGAATATTACTAGTACAATAAACTATATCTATCTATCTATATTACATACCCGATGGGCCAGACTTTACGTGTAAGGTACGCTTTTTTACTGACGGCAAACGCTCAGCCTAACCTACCTCATTCCAGGCGACTCCAAGCGCGCAATGGACGAGTACACGTCGGAGATCCTGCTGCACGGCAGCAGCACGCTACGTGCACAACACGTGCGAGGACTCGCTTCTGGCCGTGCCGCTCATGCTGGACTTGGTTGTGCTGACCGATCTGTTCGGTAGAGTGCACTTCAGGCAAGATGACGAGCATGGTGAGTCAGCTTCATTACACTTTTGTTACTACGTAACATAAAAATCACATCATATAAAATTGACCATTTTGTCAATTGTAAATGTGTGCTGTCATGTGACAGGCATATATTGCGAAGGCTACCTCGTTCGATATAGATGTCAGTAGTCAGTACTTACAGTACGTCATCGCGTCAGTTCAATCGCAAGATTCGCGTACGAATGCTCCTCGCGGCTTTTGACAACCAACTGCCAAATAGGTCTAGGAAGACCCGGCGGCTGGTAGGTGATTATCGCGCGCAAGTACATGGAGTGACAAAGGCCTGTCGGAAGTGCTTTTAGCGCCTTTAACGCGGCCCGAATCGATCAAAGTGTGCTAATTACAAACGGTAGGTACGACGGCTACAGCTTCAGCATTCATCTTCTGTGCAAAACGAGCTCCTGTGATTTTTTTTTGTCAGATTTTTAACTGAGTGATTATTAAAAGACTGCGATATGGATTATACTTACCTACTTATTACTGAGTGTGCCATATCGTACCTATTAGTCTTTTGATAATCACCAAAGGAATCGTCAAACAAAATGTTTACGTAGACTTGTTTTTGCAGTTGGATGAACGATATTCCACAATTGACAAGCTTAAACATGGCACACGTGACACGTGGCACAATGTCATCTGACTTTCTGTCTCTTTCTGAAGTGAAAAGAGCAGGAATACATTGTAACAAAGGAAAATGTGTGCTTGGATAACGTTGAGCTCACTTTTTTCATAAAGGACTCCGGAACTACTGGACCGATTTAAAAAAATATTTCTTTCATTTTAATTAATTATTTGATTCTAATTTGGTCTGTGGCTGAGATTGACGACAGGCGTTACGCTCATTTATTTCGAAAAATTTAAAACACTATGTTTTGTTACAGAATAGACACCAATGCACCCAGTGCTATCCACACTATCGTACCTGCTGAAGGCCCCTCTAGTGCCCGGTGGTGAACGCGGTTTTCAAGCAGCGCGCCGGCATCGAGAACCTGCTGCGCGCCTGCCTGGGCCTGCAGCCCAACTACCACTTGCAGCTCGGGCATAAGGCATGGATAATCCATTTTCAGGCAGTCAGCGCCGGACTGAGATTACTTGATGCCCCAAGAAAATTGCTTTTGGTGCCCTCTAGGACGTGATGCCCTAAGTAAGCAATTGCTTATTTTCTTAAGGGTTAATCAAGCACTGGCAGTACCGCTCCGGTATATCAGAGGGAGACAGAAAATCAACGAATATAGGTAATTGAAAAAAGGCCCCAGATTGTACTCTCCGATCCTAGCCATTCTTACATTATCGTTCGCGTAAAAAAAGTATTGGGATTTGATATTGTCATGTTATGTGTCATCCCAACACAATTTTTTACGTGAACGATAACTTAAATTTAACGTGGCAACTTGTGGTAGACTTACTGTATCATTTATGTACGAAATACTGACATAAAAATCTTCCTAAGTTTCAGATTGAAAAGGCCCATATGCACAGAAAGGCAAGTTTGGTATTAAACGGGTTGATAGTGAATTTCCAAATTTTAAATCTCTTTGTTATTCAGACTTCATAGGTCCATAATTTTGTACAAACTTTGAACACTATCGGGGTTTCGCAACAAAACCAAATTAACGGTATTACGAGTTCCCGTTATGATAGTGTTTAAAGTTTGTAGTTAGAAATGCAACATGAAAGTTTAAACTGATAATGCATTTTGTAATATCAAATGTGGTACTTTAAACTAGGTATAGACGTAGATAAAATAAATCATTGAGTTAAATAATATATTTATATCAATGAAATAAATAGATAACAGAACAAATTCAGCTAAATGATGAACCATGATTCCATTTTTTTGCCCGAAATACTCACTTTTATAGTAGACACATTATTATTGGATAATATTAACATAAACTTCGTTTATTTCTAATATCCCTTTTTTCAATCTGAAGAAGCAAAAGTGCTACGAAACGATAAAAACTGGATTGCAATTTCGATTGATGATAGTTGTTTAGTTCTAAGATCAAAACACGAAAATCATATACAATTTAGCGTTTTTTGGCCGGCCCTGGAAAGTTCTACGAGTATGGGTCGTTTCTTTGACGTACCTGGCAGGTAGTCCAGACGTGAAATGCTCTTCCAGCGCATGTGCTTCCTTCCTCTTAACGCGGGGATCTTCAAGCGGGGCATGAAAATAAATTTCGATAAGGTAAGTCTTCACGAATGGGATGGCCAGCTCAGTGAATGCCTTTCATTACTGTGCTTCTCAGCTCTATATCTGGACGTCATGACTGTTTCCAGGGGGTGGATAAAAGGTGGAATTAGGTTGTAACGATCTTGCGAGCATTTAACCAGATTACCAGTATAAGTTTTAATTACGTGATGGTGGTTATTTCAAATACTTGAAATAACCAATTGTAAACAGTTATAATTTACCAGGAACCCGTGTATTGGGGTAAGCATATCATACCTATTTACTTTATTTTTTATTTATTAGTATTAGATAATCTTGTACCTACCTGTATTCATTTATTGTTATTTTGTAACAGTTTCTTTCCTACCTATACTTTTACCCTATCCAATAAACAAGTCATTAATTGTTTATTGTTTATTGGAATCCAGTGGGATTAGCTGATCTTTTATTCACTATTTCATTGCTACTCGTACATCTACTCCTAAATATTGTGTGGCGAATCCCGGCGCTCCGGCTCCTGCCTTGTTGGCCTGCAGCGGGGATTTCGCCACAAGTTCATCTTGACGGGCAATTTAACGATCATAATTTAGGGAACAAACCAAACCGGATAGGTACCTAATAGTCCGAGTTAATACGTTGTACTAGTCTTTTTTATCTTTCAGCTTTTTTTTTCTCAGACCTACTTATAATAATAAAACATGTCGATCGACTTATACCACGCGAAGAGAAGAGAAGAAGAAGAAGACCCCCAGGCCGTGCCGCGTGGTGTTGCTGGCGGCGACCGCAGCCAACGTTGAGGTTAACTACAAGATGGTGGACTTTTTGGCTGGTAGGCATCTCACTTCAAAATATTTAAAGGTAGGATTTCGAATCAGAAGATTACATAACTGTTTTTTACGTTGAAATAATGAAAACAGCATTCGGTGTGAAGCTAAAAAATTGGCACTTAAATTTATCGATAAATTCATTGCGTTCAGACATTTTTTTTCAGATTAACCCTCAGCACACAGTCCCCACTATCGTAGATGGCGGTTTCGCCCTCGCGGAGTCTCACGCGATCATCCGCTACTTCGCCAACAAGTATGGTGACGACAGCCTGTACCCCACCCAAAGAGCCGAAGGCGAGAGCAGTTGTCGACTAGAGACTGGACTTCAACTTGGGAACGCTGTACTCGTACCTACGATTTGGAAATTATGTCGTAAGGCTGGGGCTTAGCGCGCCGTCCGATAGAGGGTGGGCCACTGATTAGTTCTGCGCAAACGGAATAACGCCGCGGCTGCCTTCTGTTTTCCTGTAATGAATTTATTATGAAATAACATAAGACAAATTAACCTATATTTTTAAGTGCAAAATGTTAATAGTGAATATTTGAGAGTAAAACAAAAAAATCGTCGACGTACTTCTTTGTGTTTTTTTTATCAGTGAAATTATGCTATATCGTGTTTTAGAAAAGTTGTCGCCTTAGTTGAAGACACTGACCTACTCGTACAATTTTTTATTTGCTAAAATATCTTTTAGTTTGGTAGTTATTTTAGTAGTTATTAGGAAAGCATAGCCTGATGTATAAAAGTTTAACTGGCAGGCCGTAGCGTTGTTACATGTTACAAATGCGGTCTAGTCTAAACCCAAATTTTATTTTCCTAATCAATAACTTAGCATGACAGTGAAAGATATACAAACAAAGACAAACGACATAAAGTGGTAGTCATATAGTTAAGAACGATTTGTGATTCCTGACAATTTTTACATAATCATGTCTTTTTTTTTCGTTTTGTTGTGAAATAACCACACGTATGAAGCAAACTAAATTAGGAGTCAATATATAAAATCATCTTTTCTTTAACAAAAATACATGGATTTTGAATAGTTACAAACTTTCATACACGTTAAGCTGAACAAATAATTAGGAACGATTAATTTACTGTTCGATTATGGTTTTAGACGAAACATTGAGTATGGATAGTGTACATTTGCCCATACATTGCGGCCTAAGAACCAACAATCATGAAAAATACCTCTCAGGGTTCATAAATACATACACTTTAATGTCAAAACGTAGTTCATGGACGGACACTTCTGAGAACTCGTTAATTATCAAAAAACGGAAAAAATTGAGGTTATATTTAATACTATATTGTGAGGTTTTATTTACGTGAGTGGGACTAATGTTCTTCAAGCACGTGTTTTGTTGATCTTTCAATACCATGTAACCTCTAGCAGAGCCACAACTCACACAACATGTTGATTCCATTGCGATGATAGTAAATCAGTAATTATTGCCGAGTTAGCGTGCGTATGTGCAGGTTACAAAATCCGTAAATCTAGCCAGGCAGGTCGCAGCTATCAATGTCCATTTTTTAAGCTGAATCGTAAGAATATCATTCAAAAAACAATAACACACAGCGTTGCAATTAAAAAGCCAAAAATACAAGTGATGCCGGTATTTTTTTAAGTGTCAATGTCAACCAAACAGACATTCTGTGGTTAGAAACGAAAAACATGTGAAATTCTTGACTTATTTGAGATGCTAGGTTGTTAATTACTAAATATGAAACGGTCGTATTCTTGACATTTTGTGTAATAATTGAAAATAGTATAGGATTACAATTGTCTCCTAACGAAGTTAAACAATGCAATACTTTTTCTTTTCCGCGCCAAGCACAGAAACAATAATAAAAAAAAAATTAAAAGTTCCGTTTCTCATACAGTCCGCTTACTATGAATAATTTGCTAATAAAATGAAAAAGAAGAATTATAATGAAGGACGTTCGTTTGTGCATGCTGGGACAGATTTTGACGGTGTCCTTTACGAAGTTTCGCGAATCTTTGTAGGTAAGGTTAAACACACAAAACGTAGTATTCTATGAAAAGGTTCTATGTATTTTGTACTACACACATCAACATGGTCTAGGGATATTTCAATTAAACCTAAATAACTAAAATTCTATCAACTTTTGAAACAAGGGTGTCAATATCCTGTTGTGGAATACTGTCCCAAGTCCTGCTAAGATGCAAGAAAAGCTGGTTTTCATGCACAATATCTTCAGGGAAATTCCTAAGAGCTCTTTATGAAGCAATACCAGGCATGCTCAATAGGATTTAAGTCAGGGGATTGTGCAGGAGCCAGTCTAAAGCTTGGATATCATGCTGTTGTAACGATACGCGCCGTATGTGGACGGGCATTGCCGTGCATTAGCTGGATATTTTGTCCCATTTGCTGTCTGTGGGGCAAGATTACAGGCTCTAGCACCTCATCTCGATATTTTAGAGCAGCCATTTTGCCTTGTATCCAAACGAGGTCCGTTCCACCGCCGAGACGAATTCCTGCCCAAACCATAATCGTGCCACCTTGATATGCATGAACTTGTTGTGGGTGCTGCAGTCGATTCCAACGTCCAGGTTCTCTCCAAACGCGTACTCTTCGCGAATCATGATGAAATCCAAACCTGGATTTATCAGTGAAAAGCACAAGTGACCATTAAGAATGGTTCCAGTTTTCGTGTGCAATAGCCCATTGTAATCTTCTTCCTCGATTGCCTCTCCTTGGCGCTGGTACCCGAAGTGGCCTACGAGCACGTAGGTTGACTTCATGCAGTCAGTCGTCTTCTCAAAGTTTGACGGCTTACCAGCAAACCATACTCTCTCTGTAGCCTTTGAGCCAATTGCATCGCCGTTACATTTGGTTGACTTCGTGCAGCATTTACTATGAATCGGTCCTGTACGTATGTTGTAATGCGTTGAGGTCCTCGGTGCCGTTCCACCACTTCCCCCGTGACACGATAACGTGACCAAAGACTGGATATAACGCTCTGACTGGTCCTCATGGCTTCAGAAACCGCAATTTGGGTAGCGCTAGCTTGAATCATGCCCACGGCTCTTAACATTTCGTTCCTGGTCAAGTGTCTACGTGACATGATTAAAAGAACACCGGAGATACGTTAGACAAAGATTTATAGAAATTTACGGAGTTTTAATCAAGTTAGAAGTTCGTGAAGATTTACTTCTTTGGAAAAAATTCAATGAATGCGAAATTCATCTTAAAACAAAACCTTTTACATACAAATTTGAATTTAACAAAGGAACTTAATAATGTTTTTATAATCTGTCATTAATAGTTTTTTTGTAAGGCCAGTACTTTTTAAGTTATTTAAAAAAGTTTTATATATCCCTAGACCATGTTGTTGTGTGTATAAGAAATGGTTGTTAGAATACCAAAATCATCATTAATTTCGCACTGTAAGATGTTTTTTTAAAGACTGAAAATTCACGTAACTACGTTGTCGACGAACGGAAGTAGAGCCTTTGGCTCTACGTGGCAGCGACGTCTGTTGAGAATTTAAAAAAAACTATTCCAAAACAAAGCACTAAAAAGTAAAGAAATAATTGCGTATTCTTCTAAAACTTATACGATAATATAATGTAGGTACAATTATTGTTATTGTTGGAGTCGGTGTCAGCCAAGGAAACACTACAATATACCTAGCAATATACCTATTTCTTACATATCACGTTTACGTATGTATGTAGGTACAAACCTACATTGGCTGACACCGACTCCAACAATAACAATAATTGTACCTACATTATATTATCGTATAAGTTTTAGAAGAATACGCAATTGTTTCTTTACTTTTTAGTGCTTTGTTATGGAATAGTTTTTTTTGAAGTTGGTTTTTTTTTTGTTAAAATTTTTGTTTATTTCTTGATTTTCAGTGAATAGTTCTTATTTATTTTATACATTGAAAAAGTATCGTCCAATTGCTCCTAAGAATTGAAGAGTTCCGTTACTTTGTCATGGATCCCATAATCAGAACCTAACACTCATCAAACTACCCTTGAAGTATATCCTTTCCAATAAAAAAAGAAGCATCGAAATCGGTTGGCGTGATAATGAGTTATACGTCCATTTGTCGCGCATATGGTTTAGCTAGATTTAAGACTTATATCGATTTCCCATGGATGCCACTGTCAGAACTGGACCAAATTAAAATGGGACCACACGGGCAGCATCAGCTTTCAAATAAAAAAGAATTATTAAATCGGTTGGCGTAATATTGAGTTATTTGTTCATTTGCCGCGCATTTTGTCTATCTAGATTTAAGACTTCTTTGGATTTCCCATGGATGCCACTGTCAGAACTGGACCAAATTAAAATGGGACCACACAGGCAGCATCAGCTTTCAAATAAAAAAAGAATTATCAAAATTGGTTGGCGTAATATTGAGTTATTTGTCCATTTGTCGCGCATTTTGTCTATCTGGATTTAAGACTTATATGGTTTTAGTCGGTTGAAAATCAAATGAAGTGCTGCAATACAAGAGTAGAGTATACTGAGCTGATTGCTGTACCGTCCGCCAATCAGTTTCCGTCTATTTGTTGCTTTTGATTATACCGGGTGATTATCTATCTATAGGGTCTGGAAAGTGAAAAGGCTATCACTCTTAATAGGTCATGTAGAAAATATATATGCGGCACTTAGATTGTTTAATGAACTGGGCTGCTCACGTTATTGTCTGTCTTATTGTGCTTCTTAGGTAAAAGGATTAAGTACATTAAGAGTTTCAAACATAATCATACGAATATTTATATTTTGATTATCTTTTTCTTTAATAGAGTAAAATTACAGATAAGCACTTAATAATACCCAGGCATATGCATGACACAATACAATAAAGTATGACTTGGATACGAACAACGCATCTCTCATAATTGTTAGAAAACGAGTCTTAACTTATGTGAAATCTGGGCCTTAGTACTACTAAGTTCAGTTCTCTCAAATCATATAATTTAACAAACAACATTCATACTTATGAAACAAAACTAGCTAACAAATCACTTTTTGGCCTTTAACTGGGCGACGAACTGCTTGAAAATCCGTTCACCCTCTCCGTTCGTCTCTTCGTACTGAGGAGCAGTGGACTTGACCAGCTCGAACCATCTGCAAGAATAAACGCAATATTTTAAATTAAATAATAAAATAAATGTTCCATAAAATAAGTGCACCTACCATTTAGCTCAGTTTTTAACAATGAAATAGTAACTTGTGATGTGACGATTAACGGTTTGTGACCTTTTGAAAAAGTATAGTTCTTTGCCTGCTTACTGTAACTGTCAGCTTTTTACCTTAATAAAAAAAACAAGTAACATTTTTTTGCCTGCTTACTGTATCTAACTGTCAGCTTTTCTTACCTTAATAAAAAAAACAAGCAACATTTTTGGGTAATTTCAATATGTAGGTGATTGATTTGTGTGTAATTTACCTTACAACATTAGGGTAAGACTTTAGGCTTATCTCAGCAAGTTCGAAGTTTGACACTGTGACTACGAGGGCGAGGTCAGCCAGGGTCAAATTAGGGCCTGCTGCATACTTTTGCCCTTCCAGGAAGGTCTCAAGGAATTGAATAGCTTCTTCTAGCTTTTTCAACAAGGCTTCGTCTTTTGCACCGCCAGATATTTGTGGGTACTGAAAAGTAGAAATCAATTAGGTAACTTAAATTTCATTGAATTAGCTACATACTCGCAAGAGAGCTAAGCACAAGCTAAACAAACAAGTAGGCCATTTTACGTCATATCTTTTTCTGAACATCTTTTACTGTCATGTTAAGTAAGATTAAATAGGGTGTAGTCTGGATTGCAATCATTCGTAGCACTACAGCCTATCAAATTAAACTTCCGTAAAGAGAAAAGTTTTACCTAAACACATTTTTTCTGGAGGGAAAATTGCCAGCCAAGTGTAGAGCACAGTCTGGAGGAGGTAAACACTAGTAGAGCCACACAAATGTCAATATTATATCCGTTCTGTCTAAGCACCCTTTGATAATTGAACTTTAACTTTAACAATCATTTGGAGTGAAATCAATCAAGACTAAAAAAAAAACCGGTCAACCTAAGCATCAGCGTAAAAGGAAGTAAATAAATAAATAAATATAAATATGCGCCAGACAACACACCTCTTGTAATGGTCTCGAAGTATAGATTAATATCTCTATGTTACGAGGTACCACACAAAGAAATAAGCCAGGGGCGTCTCACAGCACAGTGAGTTAAAGTTTCAAACAGTTCTTACGAAATAATTTCCAAATCGTAGGTACAGCGTTCCCAAGTTGAAGTCTAGTCTCTGGTCGACAACTGCTCTCGCCTTCGGCTCCTTGGGGTACAGGCTGTCGTCACCATACTTGTTGGCGAGGTAGCGAATGATCGCGTGAGACTCCGCGAGGGCGAAACCGCCATCTACGATAGTGGGGACTGTGTGCTGAGGGTTGATCTGAAAAAAAAGCAGTTTAGTGTCATCATCATTTGGATTCAGTATTATTTATATTACTATACATGTATCGCAATTTCATCCAAAGAATTTGAAATCGAGTACTGTTTTATTTTACGCATATACTTAATAATATACAGGTAAGCAGTTGCGAAATCTTCTGATTGGAAGTTCTACCTTCAAATATTCTGGAGTGAGATGCTCCCCACCCATCACGTTCACAAATTTGTCGTTGACCTCAACGTTGGCTGCGGCAGCCGCCAGCAGCACCACTCGGCACGGCGAGGACCCCTTCGCGTGGTATAGGTCGATCGACATGTTTTAATATTTTGTGTAAGTCTGTGAAAAGAAAAACAAAGTGATAAAAAGACTAACTACTTAACTACAACCTATTCCAGGCCTGCCTCCCTAATCACGCGCCCCACAATCTGTTTTATCCGGGTGGTTCGTTAACTATATTGAGCCCCGTGAAAATTTATGATGATCCTTTTTGTCAAGCAACTTCTCGGCTGGATATTCATTTTTGTATATATGGTTTATCTAGTAAATATTAGAAGGGTCAAATAAAGTATTTTTTTACGGTTTAATTTTGCGTAGCTTTATGTTGTGAAAGTTTTTTGCATAATTATAATTATTTAATTGCATCTCGTAATATAATAGGAGAAAACAGGCTAGCTTATCTTAAGCTGTTTGAACTTATTACCTAAAACCAAACAACTTTTGTGTATCAATATTTTTCCGTGCATACAACTATCCGTGCGCCCACTCAATGGGCCTGCTGAAAATCAGCGTCTGGGCTTATCAGGCACAGGCATAAGCTGAGCGCGTTCCAATTCATTTCACGGACAGCACGACACCGCTATCTGTTATTGTATTTTCTTTTAATTTGTTTTGTCGTGTTTTTGTTCATGTAAAATTGTTATTTTATGTAATGATATGTCCTTAAAATAATAAATATTTTCTTTCTTTCTTTCAAATAAACATTTCCAATTGAATTGGCAATTCACAAATTAGTGAATTGCCCGGCGGAATTTAATCCAAGTTTTGTAGCACTTTCAGATTGAAGAGAGTGGAAGCAAATTTTGAAAGCATGAAATAAAACAATTTCTACTGGTAAAGTGAGTAACGACCTAAAATACTATGATCTCATATCCAGATAACAAAACACAGGGGACACAAACATGACGACCTATTTTAGAAATTGCGGAGTCACGATGACAAGGTATGATAATGGTTTAGCTACGATAATCATTTTCGTTCGTCCGAACACGTATTCTTAGTTGCGTAAAATTGTAACCCATGGGGAGGTTACGATTTACGATGGGGGGTACGAATTATAAAAAGTAAGCAGTGTTTTAGGGCAACACAAGGCACTGGAGTTAAAAAAAATATTTATTTTTTAATTTTTTTGTGTAAATGATTATGATACGTTATCTTGTGTACTTAAATTTTATCTCTGTTCAAGTAAAAGTGAACAAAACTAGCAGTCTACGGTACTTAAGGAATAATTTCTTTCTGAGGATAGAAATGAAAAAATTAAACAGTTAGCTGTTGAGGAGGTTTGCCTTCCATCATCATTTCAGCAACATAAGATGATGACCACGAGACGTAAATAACTGAACAGCTTTAGAAGAAATACATTTGATGTTGTAAATGCCTATAAATACACTACATAAATGTCATATATACTACTACTACTACTACATAAATGTCATATATAATGTCATATATACATAATACATAAAAGTCGCAGTTCTAATTTAACCTAACCTATCCAATATAAAATGTTTAATGTTATGACTCTTTTGTTAATTTTTGCTGAGGTAAAACACCATAGAAAAAAATACTGTTTTATAATTTTGGTAAATAAAAATATCGATTATGAAATGCAATAAATGGTTTTTCTGTGAAATATGTTTCTATGATGTAAAAAGTCGTTGAAACCATAATATTCGACATAAAAATATATGGACTGAATATTCTATGAAGTAAAATATAAGTCGATGAAACACTAATAATCGAAATGAAAAATGGACTGAATGTTTATTTTCTGCAAAATGAAATTCTATGCAAGTTTTGAAATTGAACTATTGATTAAAAATACATAAACCTATCTCGATCAAACTCGTCTTTAGGGATATTTTTTTTGGCCTTTTGACTTTGGTTTTAAGGTAATGTTTTTGTACAATAAAAATACAGAAAATGACAAAAGAATCGGCATACATGATTTGTCACTGAGACGTAGGCTGTTAGGCAAATAGGTGGGTGAGCAAATATGTCTTGAAAACTTTTAATTGACAAGACTGTTTAAAACAAACACAAAACACACTAAGTTTCATAATAACATGTAAAAGCCGGTAAAACATACCTGTTATAGCAAACAAGTGCACCTCGTAGCAAGTCGCAGCGGGCGATACTGAAGCTGACATACGGACTGCGACTAGCTTTTATATCTATCGTTTTATCAGCCTAAGTGGACTAGTGATGTCGCTTGATAGAGTAGTTAGATCATCGATAATAGGTACAACCGGTGCATGGTGGTAGCTTTAGCTCAAGTGTGATAATACTTTCGATGACTTGTAATTAGTAGATGTGCCTATTATTAAACCTTCAGAATGCAGTTGCTACGCTATTCATACTATCGAAATGTTTACGCAATAAGATTTTATTTTTATGTTATATAGTGAACGATGCTTAAACGATGTTTTGCATAAGGCAAAACACAACATACACAGTGTTTCTTTTAAGGTGTCAAGCCGAAGCGGGATGATAACTGAGTACCTTGCCTAGCGATTTAACCTTATGTATGTCAAGCGATTTTTTGTAGATTTCGAGTTACGATTTTTTTTTCGAATCTTTGAAATTTTTTGGGTTGAGTCACTTTTCGGTCACTGTGGCGCGATCTGTTAACATAAATGCCTGATTTTTTTCACTAGTTGATTCTGAAGCCACACGCCACAGTTACTGAAAAAGTGACTCAACCCAGAAATTTTAAAAAATACGTCAAAAATTATAACTCCAAAACTACAAATTGAATCGCCTGCGCTTTTTCGTAGTTTCAAGAACCAGTTCAGCAGTTTCACCTGTATGCCTTCTAATTTACTAACGTAGTGTCCTGGGTTCGAATCCCGGTCGATTCAATTTAGTAACCAATATTTTCTAAATTGGCTCGTATCTGGGTGTGTGCTGGAAAAGCAGCCGGCTCTGGCTTAATTCCTGGTCTGGTATTACGTAATACAGGGATTAATCTATGCTTCGAGAACATGACGGTGAACAAGTAGTGTGTCTTGTCTTAAAAAACTACTCGTTGTCGAACCCAGACCTACATTTAAAAAGATAATGCAAAGCTCTCAGTTGGTATGAAAACCTTGCGTGCCACTTTTTAGGCACGCCAGGCCAAAAGACGATTTCTTAACAGGCACAATATAGATCCAGTTTCATTCTTTAACAAAATTGAATGGTTTTACGCTAACAGATTAGTGAAAGACGTTCTCAATTCAGATTCAAGGCTTTTGAATCTTATTTCAAAGCAATAAGAATCTAACAACGTTAATCTGATGCCAATCTGGCGACTTCAGATTCAGACCCCAGAAGAGTCAGGCCCCTGGTTGGGCATGAATTAAAGGTTAACAATAACTTGCATCTTTGTTTTCACAGTATCCTACTAAGTCCACACTGATGTGATACCACGTACCTATGAACCAGATACGTTCTGATAACCGTGGAGTCAATACTGTGGGCTTCCAAAATGGCTGTTTCCACAATGACTTGCATAAGCCTGTTTACAGAATCGTACTAGTGGTGAAACAACACGACAACGATTTGGTAGTGTTCAAGGCCGCCCTTGCACCGAGCTAAAGCAGTAATAGATAAGTTTTGATAACTGGGCAGACAGTACGGATGGCTTCTTAAGTGACTGTTTTGTGAATGAATTGCATATGTAACTATTGGGCAATAGATAGTAAACTAAATATGCTACCAGAGAACAACACGTCAACGACTTGTAGTGGTCAAGGCCATCCACTCACTATAACAGAGTCGTCCGTCAGATAAGATTTTAATAATCAGTCGGTGAAGTTACGAGTCACTAGCCGCACGTCTGATCTTCCACTGGTATGTTTTGCCGGCTTTTGATATAGTTTTTTGCGTTGTTTGTTATTGTTTGTGTAGATTCTACATTGTATTAAAATTAATGAAAACTTTTTGAAGGCCGAACATGTAGTCGCTGTGCTACTTCGGGTTGTTTCGATAAATAAAACCATGTTATTATTGAACCATAACTGACCTAAACTAACGATTTCGCAGCCAGCTATCGCGACTCATACTGACTTTGCAATAAACGATTCAATCAATAACCCCCCAATAGTGTTATCATATCTTTAGATTAGGTAAGTAATCGCTTTTACTATTAGGGGGCCCTGAAACAACTTTGACTCGTGTTTTAATTTAATTACTCTTTGCCAAAACTTTACTCGGAAGAAAATGTTTTATTTACTTCATTATCAGTTCATAAGTCCACAGCTACAGGTACGTCTAACACGACGAACGAACGAAAATTTGTATTGGTATTTGACATGACAATTTCAAATCGCAAAACCTTTTTTTACGCAAACGATAACGTAAATTTAAAGTGGCAACTCGTGGTAAACGTACTGGACAAAGGCATGTTGATTTTGCAGGCGAATTGGTTTTGGCAAAATGATGTCACGTCAATTTACGGCAACACCGTATATACTCGTCATTGTATACCCGATGAAAGTGAAGAAACATTGAAAATATTACAGAGGTGGTGAGACGAGATGTGAGGTGAAACGATAAAAAAAACATAATATTTTATTTATTGTACATTTCTACAATCATGAACAGAAGTTGTGATCTAGGCAAGACTGTTGAGTACCACTAGAATCACCTGGTTCAGAAATAGAGAAGTCAGCAACTGGGACTTCTCGTTATGTTTTTTTAATAAATGCAATGAAAGAGAAAACTCTACAACGATGATGTTTTTAAGTGACTTGCAATTAATTGAATTGAAATTACCTTGATTTAATGAAAATCTTATCATCAATTTTTTTATTATGATCAATGATGTAACTAACGAGAAATAACATCGCTGGGTTTTCCATGTATTCTAGGTAAACAAGTTGTAGCTTTTAAATAGCTAGCAATATTTTCTGAAGTCATAAGTATGACAACAATTAATGTCATTTTATTTACTTCGCAGTCGTTGGAAAAAGATCCCATTGGTGAATAAATCGTTGCGGAATGTTAAAAAGTCACGATTGAAAACCTAAACTCACTAAGTACCATTCCATTCAAATATCGCTTCTACCCAGTGCATGGAGGTGCAGCTAACGCACGTTTTGTTATTCATGCTACACGAATCAGTTACTTTCATTTCCAAATGCATGACGCAAATCCAGGCCTGAAGCCCCATAGACGTTCGCCGTTCTCCTTTCATACTGGACACTGAGATGGCTTAGGCCAGATTTAAACTCCTTGAGGAGGGACCTCACGAGTTTCGAGTTGGAGTGGCCATCTTTGCATTGTTATGTAATTTTTTAATTAACAAAAATTTGCCTGTAGTCATCCTACTTAATGCATCTGTTTACTTGTGGTTTTTGGGCGAGCGTAAACGTCATCACAAATTAGCGTCTCAACCAGCGATCTTCCTAAGCAGTAATGTGCTACGTTCAACCGTCTATTGCATATTCACACCTACAAATTTGAACCATTTTGTGATAGTTACTTCAATTTACGTTTATGACGTGACATTGAATTTCATTAACATATATTCAGATTTTTATTTGGCATAGAATATGAGTTTGTCCATCTCATAACAGTTTTTTATTTAAAGAAAAATATTCTAGTTTCTTAATAAAAAAATTTTACCTGATTCTAGGGACTCAAGCGTGGTCAGGTCGAATTTTTCTAGTTTCTATCCTTGTGTAGAAAATAGTACATTGGTTTGTACTGGTTGAAGTCTTAGTCCTTTTCCATCAACTTTCAGAATTCAACATGGCCATCGACTTATACTTCACGCCCGGGTCCCCGCCCTGCCGGATCGTGCTGCTGGTAGCGGCCGCACTTAACGTCGAGCTCAACCACAACCTGGTAGACTTAAGGGCTGGAGACCACCTTACACCGGATTTTTTAAAGGTACTTCTACTACTCCGATGGCTCAGCGACCCAAAATGTGTCTTGGCCTCCGTTACAAGAATTCGCCAGTTCTCACGATCTTGTGTTTTTGCACGCCAATCTCCAGCTTGCAACTCGCGAAGATCAGCCTCCACAACATCGCTCCAGCGATACCTAGGGCGGCTAACCGGCCAACGTCTCGTCGGCCGGCCCAGATAGGCTCTCTAGACGCTGCGATCTTCTCCCATTCGTTCAACGTGACCAAGCCACCGGAGTCTGTGTGATTTAATCTCCCCAATGATGTTAGGCTCAGCCACGAGTTCTTCAATCTCGGCATTTTTTAGCACCCTCATGCTACCATCAGGCCTTGACACCATCTTCAGAATATTTCTCAAGATCTTTCTTTCGGTGATCAGAAGTCTGTCCTCCTCTTTAAGCGTCAGTATCCAAGCTTCACAACCGTACATTAATATAGGCCGAATAACGGTTTTGTAGACATGGATCTTAGTGTGTCTGCTTAAAAGCTTGGCTACTAATACCTTGTGTAGAGCGGCACTACATCGCAAGGCATTCTGAACACGGATCTCTATCTCTTCTTCCCGAGAGTTGGCATCAGTAATGGTGCACCCTAGGTACCTGAACTTGGCCACCCCTCTGAAAGAAGACTTTACTTCCAACATGAAGATCTTTGCGTTTGATGCGAATGTTCTTGTATCGCTTCATATGGAGATATTCCGTCTTCTCGTGGTTTATGTTTAAGCCAACTTTGAGCGCCTCTAACTCCAAGAGTCTTACGGATTTCTTCACTTCCTCACTGTTCTCTCCAAGCAGAGCTAGGTCATCAGCATAGCCAACCACCTTATGCCTTCCATTCAGTCGAAGTCCCACATCTAGTTCCAGAACTTTTCGCAGAACGTACTCCAAGACCAAATTAAAAAGCATAGGCGATAAAGCATCGCCCTGCTTCAAACCAGTGACAACATCGAATTCCTCCGTAAGATCCCCTTCGACGCGTACCTTTAATTTACTTTCCCTCGTAGCGATCTCGATCATATCACCCAATTTCTTGGGGAGGTTAAATTTTCTAAGGATGGTATACAGGGCGTCCCGATCAATACTGTCATATGCCTTCCTGAAGTCCGCAAACAGGGAGTGAATATCCTGCGCGTACTCCCACTTCTTCTCCATCAACTGTTTAAGAAGGAATATCTGATCTATGGTACTGCGATTTGGCCTCAACCCACACTGATAATCACTTAGAATCCTTTCCGCGTACGGTTCGAGTCTCCTGAGCAGTACATATGCCAGAACCTTATTGGCCGAGGGAAGCAGCGCTATTCCACGGTAGTTCGTGCACCTCTTTTTGCAGCCCTTTTTATGTACGGGACAGATGACGCCTGTGCACCATTCCTGTGGTTGAAGTTCTTTTTCCCAAACCATCTTCACCAGTTCGAATAGTTGGGACTTTACTGCTCTGCCCCCATACTTCCACACTTCGGAGGGAATGCCGTCAATACCTGGGGCCTTGTTGTTTTTAAGTCGCGCTGGCCCTCACGGCGTAGAGGAGCGTCCCCCAGGTGGCGGATGGGGGGAGGTCGGTAGTACAGCCTAGCTTGCTACCGGCTAAGTCCGATGGACTCGCTGACCAACGTAGGGTGTGGCCCTCCGGCATATTGGGGGTTGTGCGGCGGGTTAACACCCCGTCCACGGAAAAAAACTATAGTTACGAAACCGATAAGAGAAAATAAACGATCTGATCCCATTTTTTAAAGGTAGTTAGAATATTTTAAGTTGGCTACTTTTCGACTTCGGCTTTCTACATCGGACATTTCCCTGACCGCTGTGCGCCCTAGCGCCTATTGCCCCTGCGCTAGGTGTGTGAGTAGACTGAGTAGCCAGCTTTTTATACAGCGTCGGTAGCAATCAATCATGCGGACCGCCTGTTGACAAGTTAACCCTGCCAATTCATACGTGCAGAATCACTGGTATTTCTCGCGAGTTAACGGTAATGCCGACCAAACCTTGTATTGTCAGCAAGATGAGATAAGGTCTTCAGCTAAAGGTCCCGTTATATTTATCTGAATTGTCGTGTCGTGCCTCGTCAAAACGGATTGGTTTCATACATTTAGTATGGTAACGTTTATACTAGTGTGATGTGTCGTGTCGTCACGTACGTGATGCAGATATACAATATATTATTGAACATCTAGCTGGGCATCGGAGCCCTATCAGTCCGATCGCCTTTCCCTTCGACATACGCTTGAGGAGAAAAGTACCAGGCGAAACTTAAGCACCAGTTAAAAGTTGTTGGTACTTAACAGCTTAATCCTTATTCGAAGTTAGTTTATTGCTGTCTCACGCCACGTACGCCTCATACCAAATTATGCCTATTAAATTTTTTTTGGTGGTAACGCCAGATTAGTGAAAATGTATTACACATATTGCGAAATAATTGGGTAATAAGTATATGACTATGCACAAACTGGAAGACATACGTCGCGAGAGGTAGGTAGTATTAGTCATAGATATCAACCCAGCACCACCACCTTCAAATTCGTAATGTCATGTACCTAAAGCAAGTAATGTTTGTTACAGATCACGCCAAAATCTCTAGCCCGTTCTGGCCACGAGACAGTTCCCATTCCCATTTTTCCTTAGTAAAAGTTGTTTAGAGCATTCGGGAAATAGTTTCTGCAGGCCTTCATGGCATATGTATGGCTGTGCTTGTCAGCCTCATATCTGGACTTCACGACCGCTTGCCGTAGGTGGAGTGAGGTCATTTTGACGGGCAATAGGTATAATAAAAACAGTGAGAAGTAGAAGCACATCAGTGAATAAATGGCAATTTACTAGTTTTGGGCTAGAGGTTTGGTGTGTGTGATAGCTTTAGGTATACATGAGTTCACATCGAGCTATACACGGGGGACCCATTTTGCAATGGTTTTGTGAAGATTGCCCTTTCTTCCTCCATACTCGTATACTTGAGTGTATTTTTGCGAGCATGTCGATGGATGGGGACGACAGTATTCCAACAGCAAAGTTAAGTTTGCCCATCTTTTTTTTATGGGGCAATGTTCGGGCTTTCATTGTGAACTTTATTAATGTGAGAAGTTTGTAGGTACGGCTCGTTTTGAACCTTAACATTTATTGAAATTTAAAAAAACATGATATTTTGTTTCTCTTTCAGCTCAACCCTCAGCACACAGTCCCCACAATTGTGGACGACGGTTTCTCTCTCTGGGAATCCCGCGCAATCAGCCGCTACCTCGCCAACAAGTATGACGGAGAGAGCCTATACCCCACGGACCCGAAGGCGAGAGCTCTAGTTGACCAGAGACTGGACTTCGACTTGGGAACGTTGTACCCACGTTTTGCCAATTATTTTGTAAGAACTGTTTACATATTTCCATATTTCTGTTCACATATTTCCATATTTGGCTCTGACTGCAAAACTGAATTGACCATTTCACCTTCTTAAATTACCAGCTACAATCAGCTGCATGTCGAATCTTTACTAAGTATCTCACTTCTTCATAAAAAGCTGACGGTAGAACGCAGTAGTTATTTACATTCGACATTTTGAGTGAACGTATTCCCACGCTACAGAGAGGAATCTAAAAATAGCATTTCTAGTGGTATGGGGTGTCTTAGTAAGAAACATGACAAAGTTATAGACAGAACAAAATGTCTACTCCGGCCTATTCTTGTTGCCGACGCAGAGTTTTCAAATACATTTGAACGCATACATTTTCAGTACCCACATCTATTCGGTGGTGCACCAGCAGACGAAGCCCTGCTTAAGAAGGTAGAAGAAGCGTTAAAACTCTTCGATACTCTTTTGGAAGGGCAGAAGTACGCCGCAGGCTCCCATCTGACTCTAGCTGACCTCGCCCTTGTGGCCACTGTGTCCACCATCGACGCCGCTGGCATCAGCGTCCAGCCTTACCCTAATGTTGAAAGGTAAGTTGTTGTGACTTCATAAACGGATGTGTAATCCAGAGTCAACTTATTGTTCATTCGATGCCCGGTATCTCATAGAGTAGGTCTTTTCTGAATAACGTGATTAATTAAACTTCTTTATGAGTATTGGCTGATAGCGTTCTTATAATTTTTAGTGAGGTTTTGAATTAGGAGGCTGGTATAGTATCATTCGCAGCTCCATAACGTACGCATACACCATAACCCAAAGTTTTTAATTCATAATCATTTATTATTTTATCTACATAAACAAGATGGTATAAATTTGTTTATAGTACTAATGATAATCATCATTACTCCGTGGATAATAATGCTCAATTGTGGAGATTTAAATTCAGGTATTCAAATATTCCACAGTCAGAATGGTAGGTGCTGTATTTTTAGATTTAATTATTCAAATAAATCACTCATTCGTTTCTTTCTTCAGGTGGTTCGAGCTGATCAAGTCTACTGCTCCTAAGTATGAAGAGGCGAACGGAAAAGGCATAACGATGTTCAAGCAACTCATCGAAAAAATGAAGCCCAAGACTGAATTGTAATTTGTTAGCAATTTTCTTCTTTAAGTTATATTTATGAATGTAGTTGTGAAGCTAAAATATTATTATATATTATACATAGGTATTATTTTATTCTTTTATTTTTTCTGTTATATTTTTTGCTCTATTTTAGGTCTGTGTGTTTAGCGCTAAAAATTGCATATGAGTCAGATAACGGCTATACATACCTTAATCATGATCATTAAGAAAGACGTTCACTGCTGAGCATAGCCTCTTTTAAAATTGTATTTCCAGAGTGGCTGTATAATCCAGTCAATTTCGACATCCGAGGTTACAATAATTCGCACCCAGCTCAAATTTAGTAGGATTGTTTGTGTGTGACACTATCACAAATGAAATCTAAAAAGTCCTCATCGATCCGACACCTGGTTTGTTTTTATTCTGGGTCAAAAGTCACAAAAACGAGTTTTCCACAATTTTCAGCAAAACGGTAAGTTTTATCATAAGATTAGTGAAGACAAAATTGTAGATCTGGGGGCCTAGCCAAGAGCAACGCGCTACGACGATTTCCAGCGTCTCTACCAAACTTTGTCGGAAGATGGGTGACTGGTTTTTTGAATTCCTATAAAAAATGTCATAAATCCGTAGCCAAGAGCAACTTTTGGCATTTCGACCAGTCGACCGTTTAGCGTTAGCCTCGGGGTTGTAGGTAGTAAGCGACGAATTCAAAATGGCGGTTTGCTAAACACTAACAGCTGATGGTAGTAGGGTTACGTTTTAGCGACATTTTTGAGCGGGAAATCTTTAGCGTTCGAAAAGTTAAGTACTTTTGTCCGTCAAAGTATGGTGGTAGTCAGTCTTGGAAAAACCAATAAATTAATTACTTAATACAATTAAATGTGCATTGTTAAATTAAGCCACCCATACTGAATCAATCAGGCTGCCGAAGCCTGAACCAAGAACGTTTTCGTGCCTGTGAGAGTGAAAATATCAATGAAATTCTGGTTTGTTTACTTAAAGCAAATGACCGTCTTAACAAAGCAACATTATTTTGAAGAGTTGTCGTGCCACGCATCACGGCACAAACTATAATTTACGAGGATCTAAGGAAATTTCTCTTGAGACAGAATCATTAAAATTTATGTGAGTACCTACCTGTGCATTTGTCTAACTTTTGTATTAACAAAAGCATGCATCAAATTGATTTAATACTACTACAATATAATGCACACAATGCCTGCCTAATACTTACGTGAATAAATTAGTTCGTACCTATATTGTTCTTTCTAGGTTCCGTGTGCTGTAAGATTTTTAGCGACTGGTTCGTATCGTTCGTATTCGTAAAGGAATGCGAGTGTTTCTAACTAAACCTTGCACTAGCAGACAGCAAGCTACTTCACTTCACCACCGGCAAACGCCATACTTACTATAAATCCAGGTAAAATGTAAAAGAAGTGTTAGCACTTTTCACCCACTTACAAACAATTTAAATTTTAACTTTCATTAATGTATGTAAAATGGTAGTTTACCATTAGTTCATTAAGCACATGATAACATCTTTTCATGACGCCATTACCTTTGCAAGGTATTACTTTTAATTAGATTTTTTTTTGTAAAAAGATCATGTGTTTCCTTCCTCGTATAGTCCTGGGTTCTTCAAGCGGGGCGTGAAAAGGTATTTCTGCAGGCCTTCAAGGTGAGGATGGCCAGCCCAGTGATTCGTTGAATGACTGGGCTTGTCAACCTCATATTTGGACCTCACGACCGCTTTCCATCAGGTGGAGTGAGGTCATCTTGATGGGCAATAAAAAAAAAAAATGTGCTTTTACTTACACACGCAACATTGTGTACAAATACAATGAAGTGACTTTATTAGTATTCAATCTCAAAAACTCCAACCTCACCTAAATATCTGGGGCATAATATCTAAGCCCTAATTAAGCAAAGCTTTTGAGTGTTGTCAGGGACAGAGAGACTGATAAACATACCTAAATACATTGATATTTATAAATATAATTTTACACCGTGATGAAACAAAACAAACAATGTTTTTCCTGGGTAGGAATTGAACCCATGACCTTTGGTCATAAAGGTAGGGGATCTTCTACCATTTAACCAATGGGCCAGTCAACAGGGTAAGTTAAAAAGGTGGTTGTTTTGAGGAATACTTCACTAAGTACATTGTTTCAGGTGTTCTGGTTATCCTCAACGACCCTGGCTGTGGACGACAAGTATAAAGCCGAAGCATCAGCAGTCATTTAAGATCAATTACTTCTGGCTTTAGTTTACCTTGTACCTTTTTACAATAAATAGATAGCTTATTGTTAAAATTTTGTGACTTGTCATTTCATTTTGCACACTGTATTCCTAATAAATCTAACTTCTTATAGGTGTTTCCAAACCAAGTTCTTCAATAATATTCAAGTAAGTGATAAGTTAATTTAAAAAATCTAAATATATTTTAAACTTTTAAAGTTGGATCCTTTAAATATAACAGTTTAAGTATCAATTATATAATACAATAACAGCACAGGATTAATGTCAGATACTTACCTTTAATTAAAATAATAGTGTCTTAAATTAACCTAACAATTATGAATCCCAAAGTGGTTGTAAATTGTATCCCTTAGCTTAGGTCATCTAATTTAAGTAACAAAAATAAAGTGGGTGAGTAACTTACTATTTTTAGATATAAGTATAGTTTAGTAAATGCTTGAATTGTAATAAATAGGAAATGATGTACATACTTATTTACCTAGAAGAAAAACAAAATCATGTCTTTATAAATTTAATATTTTGGTGTTTATGCAATATCACTGAATGGTTAGAAATGGTTTTACAAAATTATTAAAAGAGGCGTGGAGCGTGCAGGCCGAGCTGAAGGCTCAAGAGGCAGAAGTCTGAGTGGAATCCGGTTTCTTGATGGTGATGGTTCAGGAAGGGTCCAAAGTGTGGGTGGAGAAGGTGATATTTCTGCAAAAAGATATTCAATGTGTGTTAAACGTTGATGATCGGTCAACGAATACAGTGGCAAACTTGATTTCGACGAAGTGAAAAAAGACGAAACGAAAATAGTCGAAAAAAAATTCGGTTAAATTGATTTCGGTCAAAAAATAATCGATATTAAGATAGGTAACCGACTACCGGGGCAAAGTCACGCTAAGTTCACTACCTCAAAAGTGGCGTGGAAACGTGTGCATACGAGGGGCATGCCAAAAGAAAAGAGATACCTACTCAAAAAATATATAATTTATTCTTTATTACAAGTATCGATCGTTTCGAAATATTCACCCTGAGCACATATACACTTCCATACGTTTGGACCAATTGGAAAATACCTGTGACCACTTTTCTTAGGCACCTCAGAAATCTCGAAATTACAGGCAGCCAGTTCATCGTTTCTAGAAACAGGTAAAAATCACAAGGCGCTATGTCGGGAATATGGTGTATGAGGAAGGATTGGCACATTTTTTGGGTTGGAAAAGTGAAGTGTTCTGGCAGACGTGTGCGGAGCGGCATTGTCGTGGTGCCAGAGAAGGTGCTGGATTCCTGACTTCGGTCGCTGATCACACCAAGCTGATATTACTGTTGGAGAACAAACTGCCACATACCATTTGTCACCGTTCTTTGATCCTCTAGCACTACAGTAGCAATATGACCCGTTTTGCAGATAAACGAGGCGACCATTTATTTCTGTGGGCTTCGTGCACTGCGATATTTCGTTGGAGTTTGTTTATCTTCAAAACACCATACAGTCGACTGTCGCTTGGTATGATCCCGAAACAAGCGACAGTCGACTGTATGGTTTAGTTTAGTTAATGGTGATGAAACATGGCTAATGTTTCATCACCAGTCAGTATTTCATACACGTTTTTTTTTCGCCACCGTCGAATTTATCTATCATGAATAGGCACCAATCCACCCGACCATCTTTCTGCTCATCGGTAAGTTTGTGCGGCACCCATCTCGAACAACGTTTACGGAGATAAAGAGGTGGTCGTGAATTATGGTTTGCATTGCTGCTGATCCAATTTCCAGTTCTCGCTACAGCTCTACATACGTAATTCGTGGGTTTTCGACTGCACGAACGTTTTCTTGTGTGACCGCGGTTGGCAGCCGACCTGTCTTCGCTTCATCTTCGAGATAGCCCCGTCCTCTTTAAATTCAGCAAACCAATTAAATACTGTTGTTCGTGAACGAGCAGACTCACCAAAAGTAGTAGCCAAAAGTTCAAAACATTCTTGAGGCTTTAAACCTTTTTTCTAGTCATAATCAATCATAGCGCGAAAATCACGTCGACTGAGCTCCATTGCTGCAAGCGAATTCCCGCCAGATTCTCGGAAAAATGATGCTCATTCAAATAAAAATAAAAAAAATATTTGGGTTCTATTTTCAAATATATCAATAAAAAACCAGCCTATAGGATGGTGGATAACTTGCCAGTGTCAATCAAATGAGTATCTAGCTTCTTTTGGAATGCCCCTCGTATGACGATTACAACTCTTCCACCCTTTTAAAACATTCTAACTCAGAAACAGTGGCTCTTAGGAAAAAAAGTATTTGGAAATTTTTTATAGATAATTATTTGATCTACAATTTTGTCCCAATTAATTTTATGATAAAACTTACCGTTTTGCTGAAAATGACTAAAAACTCGTTTTTGTGACCTTTGCCCCAGAATATATTCTTTCTTTCGATGACTTTTAGATTACATTAATGATAAATTTTTTAACAATCCTACCAAAGGGCTTTGAGTAACTTTGTATGAACACATGGCGCCATTTTTTTTTATTAGCGGCCAGCAATAATTTTATCACTGTTTTATAGCACCGTAATAAAAAAAAACATTTAAGAGTAGTCAGAATTGTTCTAAGTGATATCGGAGCCGACATTATTATGATTTCTTGAAGTATTATTTTTTGCCATAGTTCCACTGAAATAATAGTTCTGAAATGTTACTTTATGGAGCTAATCTCACCCAACAGTTGTTAAAATGATGCAGAAACAGGAGAGGAAGGTTTTCTTTTTAAGATTTACCTGTTGGGTACATTTTTCTGATAAAAGTAGTTAGATATCCATAATGATAATATTGTTTACAAAGCAGTAGATGTAGTATTTGGCATTGGGAAGTGGAACACGAGCTATCACGAAAAACGACCTTACAAAAACATTTTCTAATAGTTAATATGTAACCGTCGTTATAGAGACTTTTAATGGGAAATACACCTGAAAGTCTCTTTACCCACAGTTGAAGATCAATAATGGCCTACAATTGCACCTGGGCATTGAAAACTAGTCTTCTGAAATTGCGTCGCATGTTTAAAACCAGTATTAAGGATTATAAATAATGCCACTTTTTTACCTTTTCCTTGGTATGGGATCAAGTTGAATTAGGTAAGTAGTTAGTTAAAGACACAATACCTAATATCTCAGATCCGATATACTCGTACATACTTTACCTATAACTATGTGCTCCATAAAAAGTTTGTTCCCTCGATATAATTCTTTCATAATAATACGAGTAAGGTTAGGTGAGTGGCCGCGATTTTCAAAAATGACGCCAACATTATTCATAACCCTTTGAGCTGGGTGCGAATTATTGCAACATCACTCCTATTTCTTGGTCTAATTCAACCGGGCTATAGTTGTCTTGTCCTTCTCCTGACTCATTTTTTTCTACTTCTGAACTGTACTATAAATATCAAGTAACCGTTTAGGTACTTACTTATTACCTGGGCAGGTCTGAGACTTCCTCCTTCCTCATTCCTGATTCGATCGCGTTGGGAGCGTGTAGGTATAGTGCTAGCGGTACGCCAAATTAACCTGCAAATGGTGTTCGAAATTGGAACGATTGATCTTTAGGTCATTAGCCTGCTGCACAGGCCTGTCACGCGCACACCGCACGCGGCTCAAGCGCCTGCGGTACGCGTTCTGACTCAGATCGGCGACATGCTTGCTCAGCACGATGACATAGATCTATTTGCTGATCGCGTGGTGCATATGTGTGCTAAGGTGCTTTATCTTTGCAGCATGTAATTTATAATTCATATTTTTCTTTCTTTCCGTTTTTATCATTATTATTTTTAAGACATAACATTGTTTTTTTTAAATTATTATTTGACATGTTATGTAATTTGAATTTATCTATTTTAATATTTTCTTTTCTTTTAATTTGACAAGTTTTGATTATGTTATCGTTATTAATTTGTTTTATTGTTTGTTATTTTGTACTTCTTTGGTTTTTGTATTTTTATGTGTATTTTTAAATTGTTAACTTGCTGGTGTTTTGGGTACAACTGTTAGCCTGCATGTAAAATTGAATAAATAAATGAATAAATTAGAATCAATTTGACCCGAAGCACGGAAAAAAGAAAAAAAAAGAGGAGGAGTTATGGCGTCATCTTTTTTTTTGCAGGGGAAACATTTTTTTTGCTTTGAAACCTATCGTGTGTGGTTTTAACATAAAGCAAACAATGAAATAGCTCTTCCAACAATAAGAAGAGCAGCTGCCACTGCTGGCCATTGCTTGTTTCCAGAGTGTGATGATCGGGAAAAACTTCATGTACCTGAGTCTATACGCAGAAGGGTTCTAGTAGACTATAAGTAGTACAAGGGAGTGAAGCCATTTTCGGATATTATTGTTATTGTGCTGCTGGAAATCACACAGTAAGGCGTTGCTCGCACATAATGCCCATTTTATGGTACATGGGGTACGCTTGTCATCAGGATCGTTTCGGAGCTCCTACTGCATTCTTGGACCACTTGTTAAATATTTATATAAATGTACATAAATAAGTTAATATGTTTTTTATTTCGTAGCTTACATAGCAGTAAAACTTTAATATGCCTCACACTGAGCTGAACAAACTTAATTTAGGTACACCAGAAATATACTTATTTTGTTCTTTATCTAGTTCTATAGTTTTGTGATGATATGATAAGGGCTACAGGTGACAGATCGCTCGTGCCGCGTTCCGATGCGGCACGAGCCGGCCGCGTAGTAGAAGAAGCACGCGGCCGTACTAACAAACTCGCAGTGCGCCTTTGCATGGAACGTGTACAGTATAGATAAGGCCCATCGAGGGTTCTCATTGCACGTATCATGTAGCGCTGTTGACTGACGGACCCACGTCCCGCGACGGGACCCGTCGCACGGACGTGGGTCCGTCTGCGAGGGCGCGGAGTCCGCCTTCCCGCGACGGTCATCCGGGCAATTCTCCGGAACGGAATACTTTGCATGGAACCGTGCCTAGTCAGACAAAATGCGGATATTGTACGTTGCATTGTATCACTATAATAAGAAATATCTAACCAAACTTATTCTCTTTAAAAGCATTCACTGGGAAAATATATTTTTAGCTGCTGAAAAAGGAATGGTATCCATCTGCAACTGGCTTAATAATAACTTACTAACCCTCAACTGCTCAAAGACAAGTTTCATCTGTTTTCACAAAACAGCAGCTTCTGGCCCCACAGGTGAACTAAAGATTAATATTCACTCATGCAACTCCGCTTTCCCTCGGCCTTGCTTATGTAACTTCATTTCTCGAACTAAAGCTACGAAATACTTAGGCATCATTGTCGATGAACATCTAAACTTTAAATCACAAATTCAATACTTGGTTGAACGTGTCAGAAAGATTTCCGGAATATTTAGGAGATTAAGAGACTCTGCTAACAGAACGTTACTGATAACAATTTTAATAGTTTGAACAAAATACAAAGAAGTCGTACTTCAATACGATTAAAAACCTATTTAACTGTCTTAGTAGCTGATTGGACTTTCTGATGGATGTCATATAGAGTGGCGAAATGCATCCAAGTATATCGCATGTTGGGGTCGTGAACTAATAATTATAGGTTTTATTATCAAAAGTGTTATATTTTTGAATTCCAACAATTCTGCAATTAAGGCGCTGTGTGAATCGGTAACTGGGTATTGTATCTCGATATGGGGTGGGGCTGCTAAAACAACACTTTTAGCAGCGGAACGTGCCAACAGGTCTGTACTTAATTAAGGTCATGCTTAGAAAACCGTACAGATACCCTACAGCGGAACATTACAAAGAAGCCTATGTCTTATCTTTGCGCCAGCTATTTATTTTAAGAACAAGTCTCAATGCTCACAAACGTCTTATCCGCACCGAATACTTTAAGACTTTATTGAAAAAACGTGTTCTCAAAATCCCACTCCCAACAGTAAACTCGCACTTTGCGAGTAGATTTGGCGACTCGATTAGAGCTCATGTGTACAATGCAGTGGTAAGACACTGTAACATTAATGGGTGCTCAGTTTTTGCAGCAAAATCTGTTTTAACTAGGTGGCTTCTTTCTTTAGATTATTTAAGTACTGAAGATCTGGCTAAGTAACTGATGTTTTTTAGGTTTTTGAGTCTTTCATTTTTGTGAAACTTCTAATTTCATGTTATATATATCCCTTCCAAATTTAAAAATTTATATTTTTCGTTTGTAATTTAAAATTCATTGTAAACACAGGTTAATTATTTCTTAACTGGTTACCCAAGATACAGGCCCAGCCTAGTTTGGGGTCCTCTGTAAAATGCTCATCTGCCTCAACCTGCAATGCATGTATTTGATTTAATTTAATTTTGTTTGATTAACTGTTATTTTGTGCAATAAAGAAAATATTATTATTATTCTCTTTATTCAGTATAAATCTTAGATATAAAATTTGTATAGTATTCTTAAAAAAACAGAGATTTTATAACATTAAAAACAACTTATGAATTATAATTATAAAAACGAAATAATTACAATAAACTTAAGATTAAAGTTACAAAAACAATGATTTATAAAAATACCATAAAAATCTTAACCTAGGGAGCCGCCGGCAGCAGGGCAGGCGAGGCCTAGACTACCGGTGGTTAGGGCTGCAGAGAGAGGAACCTCCTGACAATACGTGCCGTGTCCAAGAGTACCGCCTTCTGAGTGCCGAGTGCGAGTTGCAGTGAGAGAAGAGAATGACTTCACCATCGCGTTTTGCGAGCACGTAAATGTCAATTAGTATGAAATCGAGTCAGCGCCATCTAGCGGCGAATTCGGGCAACATTAAGGCCGCTAGATGGCGTTGACTCGATACCATACAAATTCACGTTTTTTTTCTCGCAAACGCGATGGTGAAGTCATTCACTTCTCTCACTGCAACTCGCACTCGGCACTCTGTATCTGACCAAGGGTCAGAACCCAACCGCTGAGCGAGAGCCTCTCGAGGTGTTGGTCGAAGCTCTTCGCTATTAAGCCGTTTGCCGATACGACTATCGGGACAATGATCGTCGAATCAACATTCCACATGGCGGTCACCTAAATTATTATTATTATTATTAAACAGCCTCCATAACGCGAAAGTGGCACGCCCGAACATGTATCCGCTTACGTCGGACCAAATCTGACTGATGTGTAAGCATTAGTGTCCTTGTATCAATTAAAAAAATATTAAAAACCAACGATTTAAATGATAACCTCACTACCTTCAATAACTTTAATATCTTTTTAACCCCATTTTTAAAAGAGTTAAAACAATTAATTTTTTTGTTAGTCTAGCGTAGTTTTGAAACTATCAACCGATTTCTTTTATGTACGTGGCCCGTAAGTATAGGTCTAAAATTACATGGAAGTTCACCGTCCTTTTTTGTGATTTTTCAGAATAAATTAAACAAGAAATGTGCTGATGGATTTCGCTACGACCATGTCGGCGCCCCTGCTCGAAAGGCGCCTTAGATGAGAGTGCGTCAGTGTACAAGAGTAGGTACCTACCTACTTCATACAAGCGCTCTGTTCGAAGCTTATCCTACCTTTCAAGGAACCAAGATTGTAAGCTACTATTCAACATATCGAATCGTCTTATGTAACGATGGATTATTTACAAGAATGAAAAATTGAACTGTTACAATCAAGCAATAATTCACTACCGCCTACGTCTGCGTTCAAAGTGAATACAAAAAGAGGCGCCGTTATTAGATAGTGGGCCGGTAGGCCTTTCAAACCTGCATAATTCATGTTTAGACGAGTCAAATAATTAACATGATTGTGGCTTACGATAAATCTATAAATTGGACGCACAGTCCAATTGCTGAACGCTATATCGTCACAATGATGTTTGCTCATAAAATATAATTGTTCTGAGTTTAATGAAAGTGCTTTAGAAAAATATTTCATTTTTTTTATCATTCCTATTATTCACAATTTTTGTCATACTTTACTTTGATTTTTTTTATCTTAGGCTTTATTTTGCTGCTTTTGAGCCATATAAGCTTTCATTGCTTCCGTTGCTTCTCTGGTCACTTCTTCGTACCTCGTAGCTGTGCTCTTGACCAGCTCGAGCCACCTGCGAGACAAAACATATTAAAATTAATTAGGTTCGTTTAAATAAAAGAACAAACATCAACCTTGGATCTTACTTGAAATACTTTGCACAAATGGTGCCTGCAAAATATCAATAAACTCGAACTGGAGATGTGTTTTGATCAGTATACCCTAAGAAAGATTCCCACTGCTAGCAACCCCACAATAGCACCTGGAATGCACAGGCGCTTCTACTGTCCCAGTGAAAGTCGTGCAATTCGGACAAGAGCCCTTAATCCCAGGGGGCGGAGTGGGCCCACAACCATTTCGCAGCAGCTCGATTATGTTGGGGGATTATGTTCTGTAGGGGGCCAGCCTAGCACCCACTTCGCATCTGTAGGCCTACCTCTGCGCTGCACCACCACCGCCGCAGTAACGCTTTTCCTGGTTCCGAGGGGTGCCGCGGTGCCGTACAAGCTTGTATTGCTTTAAGCGGGTTGTCGCCAGAGGCCTAAACTTACCTTTCAATATTAGAATAAGGCTTGATGTCGAGGCCAGCGATCTGGCCGGTTCCGACGCTGGAGACGAGCGCGTGGTCTGCCAGGGTCAGCTCAGATCCGGCGGCGTATTGCGTCTCCTTGAGGAATGAGTCCAGAATTCCTAACGCTTCTTTTAATTTCTTCTGCGCTTCTTCGTCACCAGGTGCATACTACAATAATTGATTTATCATCATAATTTTCAGTCATAAGACATAACTTTCAGAGTAGGTTAAACAACTATTTCCCGAAATTGTGAAGCCTTCAAGAAGAGTTTTATAAGCCTATGTAATAATTATTTAAAAATGCGTTAGTTAAAAAAAGAACTTGGACCCAATTTCTTGCTGGTTACTGCTATTTAATATCAAGGATTTGTGAAAAGTGTTAGAAGAGATAAAACCACTCACAAACGTTTTATAATATCGTGCGTACAGCGTTCCTAAATCAAAATCCAGTCTTTGGTCGATGAGGGCCCTTTTCTGCGCGTCCTCAGGGTACAGCGAGCTGTTCTTGCCGTATTTGTTGACGAGGTACCGGATGATGGTGCGGGACTCCCATATCGCGAACCCGTCGTCCACTAGTGTTGGGATCGTGTGTTGGGGGTTGAGCTGGGAATGAAAAATGGAATGTTTAGTTTGTTTTATGAACTTTTTTACAACAAGGAACATCTTAGGCGAAGTTGTAGTTAAACGAAGAAGAAGTTTTCCAAACGCTGCGCTCTTGTATTGGATTTTAATCGGGTGGCCTTATGAGATATCAACATGAAATGTTAGAACCTTATTTCAAAGCACTACGGTTTAATGCTTTGAAATAAGGAGAGATAGGATAGATACAAGAGTAAAGAGGTCTGCTGCGGCAAGCAGCCTTTAACCGGTTTAGAAATACAGGGTGTAAAAACACCCTTAACGAAGCCGGCGTATAAATACAGGGTGTAAAAAGACCCTTAACGAAGCCGGCGTCTACGCACTCAGACCATTAAATCAAGTCACAGAAAAAATAAATTGTCGATGGGAAAACATTTTTTTTTTAGGTGTCAATTTTATACCTAAAAACGGACTACGCAATGTAACGCGTGCAACAGACCGCTCCGGCGCTTTTGCACGTGGCTGTTACACAAATTAGGCATGCGCGGCGCTCTGACAGATAGCCCGCTTAGAACAACACGCCATTTTCGACACACGCACACAGAGACGTGAGTTTACAGGCGAAGTCAGTCAGTTTCAGTCACGCGGTCAGTCACACTGTCAAAAACATTGAGATATTATTTGTACGTCAGATTTATTGTTTAATGGTCAATGGCTTCACGAAAATATCATTCGTGTTGCAGTGTATTTGGCTGTTTGAACACCACACAAAATTGTACTACACGTATTTTTCGTTACCAAATGATGAAGAAGGGTAGTAAAACTCAATTAACTTTTACAAGTAAGTAGGTAGTTTAACATTTCCGTAACTTATCTTATCATGCATTGGTAAAACACCAGTATTTAAGGTATTTTCTTTTGTCGAAGCACGCGCGGCTTCTTGAGATCTTGAAATATTTTTTTTGACTTTGATCTTCAATAACCTAGTAACTATTTAGTTCCCAGGTATGGTCTAGCTAGACAGAAAAAATGGTCCTAATGATGTGCAGAAAACGAAAGGTATCGGCTCCGTTAAGAGTCTTTTTACTCCCTTTATATTCATATATATATGTATATATACCTTATCTGTAAGCTACTTCACTTGTTTAGATAACGCAAGCTCGACTTGTTGTCGAGTTTTAATGTCATTTTGCAAACCTTTAAAAATTCAGGTTTACTGATGTCTTCAGCGGTGATCAGGATTTTGTTAAGTTCAAGGCCGAGTGCAGCTGCTGTCAGTAGCACCGTGCCGCAGGGTGGCGATGAAGGAACGTAGTAGAAGTCGATCGTCATGATTTCTAAGAAAAGATGAAAAAAGGGTTAAGAGAGGAAAATCAAATAAAATCCTACCCAAGTAGGCTTTTCAAAATGACCTAAGATTTATATCTTAGCCAGTAGTAAAAGCAGTAGATATTTACGAGCGTTACATACTCGTACCAACTAATTTTACTTTGATACATGCTTAAGTATACATACTTTAACCACTTTTTTCGGCTTAGGTACTCGTATATGGTACTTTTTATGAGTCTATATTTTGCTCGTCAGGCTACGAACTTACCCTCTAGTTTAATGGTTTGTCCTTATTCCAAATCCGTTGTGTTCTCTCGTTAACCACAAACTGATACTGAATATACTTGTTGTTGCCATCAATTTTTATACTTTATCCTTTAATCAATGCGTAATCACTATGATACCTACTAAGTTCTTAAAACGCAAGTCACGGTGAGCTATTGTATCGAGCACACAGTATACGTACTTGGTCCTACCAAAAAGTAGGTCCCTGTTATCATAGAACAAACAGTTATGTACTCGTATCTCTCTACTGGGGATCCGTCATTTTATCGCAATTTATTACAACGCATTTCATTTCCCATAAAAATGTACGCCGATGTTTTTTTTCAATATGCAACATCTCATCAAATTGCGTTATATCGCAAACTCATTTTATCGAATTTTATTTCCACAGCCTGTTCATACCATCGATGTATTGTTAACATACTCGTATCGACGCAATTCCAAAAATTTGATTACCACGAATTTTTTATTTCTCAAAATAGTTTTTTAACTAAAAGTATAAAACGCAGAAACCAATTAATTAAAAACGACTATTGTAAACAGACTCATTTGACCCCGACTCCAGTTGTTACTCCAGGTCTAATTGTCTACAACACCCTGTAGAGGCGTTGTGGACCGCAGGCTGAGAAGCGGGTTTATGAACATATTTTGATTTAAAGTAAAATTGATAATATTAAATTCATTTGAAATGTGTAGACCATGATTGGTTGTTCGGGAAACAAAAGCTAAATGGAAAAGTGTTTTCTATGAAACTTTATTCCTTAGTTTATACTGAGAGCGTTGATTAGTTATACGAATTTAAAAAGAAATGTAATGAAATTCGTAATTCATAATAATTCATTAATTTATTTGTGATACACAGGTAAATAGGATGTTAAGTAGGCAAATTGTTTTGTAAGTACATGCTGTGATCTGCCTTACAGGCATACAAATTTCACGATTGCATTAAAATTTACAAATAAACAATTAGGCTACAGGATAAAAAAAATAAAAAATAGGATAAGATAAGATAAGATACTCTTTATTGCACAAAAACAGGAAAAATTAAGAATTACTAAGAAAGTTGATGTACAATTTAGGCGGTCTTATTGCTAAAAGCAATCTCTTCCAGACAACCTACTACAGGTAGAGGAGTGCAGTGCGATGCGCGCTCGGAAACGGTCGCGTTCCGCAATTCAGCACAGTCTTGAATTATTTGATTAGTTCGCGAACTACGTAGCCGGTTGCGGCTGCCGCCGCTATGGGTTCCAAGCAACTCATAGCCAACGAGCTGTTGGCGTTTATCCTACACGCCATTGACACGATGGACGAGGTTAGCATCATGCAGATCTGCAAATCCAATTTCAAGGAGGAGGAAATTGTCAGTAGCAAGGTGCTGCTCTACCAGACGCTCGGCAAAGCCGACCGAATGCCGTCTCGCAGGAGGGACGAAAAAGGCGAGCGAAGTCTCCAGGACATTATCACGCTGTTGAAGGAGACCGATCCGGACGACGTGCCTGCTTTCGTGGCGAAACAGCTGCATAGGCTGCCTCCCGTCACTTTTGACCACGTCGACGTTACCTGCTTACTAAAGGACATCACAACCCTGAAAGCAAGCCTGGCTGAAGTGAAGTTGAGAGTTGAGGTTTCGGAATCTACGATCTCCGATCTGCGTGCCGAATTATTGTCATTAAAACGTAATGATTCGGTAAGTGGGTCAGCCGTAGCCTCGAATGTCAACACACGTCGCGGAGCGCAAAACGCATCCATCGGCAGTATTGAGTCAGCGGTATTGCTATGTTCGCCACTCGCTGTTGTCGAGCGCGATGCACCGCGCCCCGCCACGCGCCTCGCCCCCGCCGAGCTGACGTCAAGCGCTAGGTCATCTACCCCTACCGCTAGCTACGCCGATGCCGCCGCCGCGCCTTCTTGAAGGCCTCAGGGGAAGAAGCCGAAGTCTTGCAAGCTCCCTTGCAAGTCTGTGACTCAGTGTCCGAGGAAGGAGCCATGCGATGAGGAGGGTTTCGTGAAGGTTGAGAGGAAGAAGAAACCCGCCAGTCGCAACCATCGAGGCTCTGCACTGACTGAACTGGATTGCGCCCTGCGTCCTGAAGTACCGGCGACGCAGCTGTACGTGTCCAGATTACACTGGTCTACGAAAGTCGAGGACTTTGTAGACTATGTGCGAAAAAAGTCCAATTTCACCCTAAGGGTCGAACGGTTGGAGTCTCGCCGCAAAGTGAATTTTAATTCTTTTGTGGTGAGAGTGCTGACCCACCATCTGGCGACCTTCATGAAGGAAGACTTTTGGCCGCAGGGAGTCGTGTTCCGGAAATTCAGAGGACGGCTGCCTGCTGACAACGCGCGATACACGTCGCTGACTCAACGTGTAAATTAGTTTTAGAATTAATTATTATAACTCATATGTATGTTAGTCTGTAAGGTATTTGTCTATGGGCCTCTGTTATATGTTATTATTATTATTAAAGATGACAGAAAGGGTCAGCAAGTAAAATAATAACGAAATTACAAATATTTAATGTCACGCCAATAATAAAATACTAAAAACTTGATATAAAGGGTCATACATTTACAAATATTGTTTGGCATTCAAACAGGCATTAGAAATCAGTATATTTTTTTATTTCAGAGATTCGTCGATGGAGTAAAAATAATAATAAACAAGAAATTAAAGTATTTTTTGTTTAAATTTCACTAAATCATTGCAATCTTTAATGCTATTGGGAATTTTATTATATATTTTTGGCGCCATCGCAAAACAGTTTTTTCATAAAGGGTGGTTTTCTACGGAATACTGTTCGTAACGCATAGCCCAGTTTGGTTGCGGGACTTAGGTACAGTTTTAATAAAAAGAGCTTGCTTAATAAAAAGAGCTAACTCTAAAATGTACATCGAAGGCATCGTTAGTAATTTAATGTCTCTAAAATATGTTCTGCAGCTATCAGTTCGTTTTAATCCACAAATGGCCCTAATCCATTTTTTCTGACATTTAAAAATTTATCCCATTTAGTTGTATTATCCCAAAAAAATATTGCGTACCTTAATCTGGACGCAACGGTGCCGTGATATGATATAAGTGGGAGAGTTTTCTGTGAAATGAAATTCGATATAAAAATCTGTATTCTAATAGATGCCCAGAGTTATTTGCTATTACCAGGTTGGCTCTACACATAGTTTGATATCTTGGATAAGGATTAAGCACACCAAACCATTCTGAACGTTCCTAAACGAAAACTGGTACTGGTGGCACTTAGTCCGGCGTTTGTACTCTTATTTATGTGCACTAAAGAATAAATAAATAAATCACAGATTAAGTAATAGTACTACCGACCTAGTGTGGTCCTAGGGAGAGGGAGAGCTCTAGGAGCAAAAAGATAGCACTCTTTGAGAGAGCATCCGGGTGGGCGTTGACTTAGCGAAACCTGCCGGTACTAGTCCATAGTCCATTTCATCATTTTGATTCTAGCTTGGAGTTTATTTTGACAAAAAAAACTCACAGAGGACATGAATAGAAATCGACAATTCAAATCCCTGGACACGCGAAGCGGGATACTTACGTATTTTTTTTCGATTTATGTCTGCGGTTAGGCTGCTACGAATCTACAAAGCGAACGGCCTTTCGCTACGATCCACCTCAAGTAGCTTGCAGGGTGCTCGTAGCAGGGACGGCCCCATGTTCTCGTTTTATTTACTTTCGGTATACCTTACCCTACCTTTTGTACCTACTCATGCTACATGCTACCCAAGAAGTTTACACTGCTGATGTAAGTAATATTATAAAAAGATTGATCATTTTGCTAATTACGATCATTGCACGTAAAGCAGGTGAATTATATAGAACGTTATTATGTTTTTGAAGTCTTCGATATTTTTAGGGGCAGTTTAGACGACTGCACTTAATAGCATGTCGAAGCGAACGTTCCTTTTCTTCGCGCACATCGGTGCGGCGCGGCGCGACACTGTGCGGTGCGGTTTGTCAGTTTTTTTGTTGTGCGCCGGACTTTTTGCACGTTGTCTGCGTTAAATACTGCATATGATTTTATTAATGTTCTATTTTCACAGACTAAAAAGTGCGCCATGGATATAATTATTGCCTGGGCAAATCTGAGACTTCCTCCTTCCTCCCTGATTCGCCCAGCCGATAATATTAGCCGATAATAATCTACACTTTTATAGCTTTGATTAGTCCAGGGCAATACACTTCACCCCCCCCCCCCCAACTCAGTTCCGGGGTCGGTCGTATTGCACAGATTGAACTTGTTCATGTCATGACTCAATTTGTACGTGACAAACAAACGCGCAGTGCGAATAAAAATACACTAATAGTACCCAGCTTCAGCAACCTTTATGGGAAGCATCTTTTGAGGTATCAAGTACCTAACTTAATAAATAGCCTACCTACATCTTTAAAACATGAAATTAGTAAAGTCAATATTAAATATAAACTTTAATACTTATAATATAAACGATTCTTGATCAAGCAGACTACCAAGTATTGAAATTCGTTGAGGAATCTAAAATAGTCCATCGATGAAGTGGACCTTCGATGATATGGCGGTTGATAAATGGCTTTCGGCGAAATAACTTTCGGTGATCAATCAGTCCTACACCCCCTTTTATGATCCATCTTTCACCGCCCCCATTTTTTAGTGTAAAGCCAAAATTATTTAAATACTTAAAATTACCTTATTTATTTCTAACTTCTTACTACACTTATTTTATAAATGCGGAAGTCTCTGAGTATGCATGCGTAATTGTATTTTTTTTTTATTTAATAGGGATGAGCGAGCCGGAAGGTCACCTGCCAAAATCTCCTTGTTACTCTTTCACGCAAAAACTACTGATCGGATTTAGATAAAACTTCACAGTATAATGCAGCTCATAGGTACTCTTATACCCAAAACGCCACATCGTCACAATGTTTGCTTACAAAACATAACTGTTCTGAGCTGAATGAAAGTGCTTTAGTGATTTTTTTTAATCATATATATTTACAATTTTTATCTTACTTTACTTTTTAATTTTTCATCTTAGGCTTTATTTTGCTGTTTTTGAACAATAAAAGCTTTCAGTGCTACCGTTGCTTCCCTGGTCACTTCTTCATACTTGGTAGCTGTGCTCTTGACCAGCTCGAACCACCTGCGAGACAAAACATATTATAATCAATTAGGTTCGTTCGTTGGAAATTATTTAAACGTCCTCATTGGTCGTTATAGTTAAAAACGGCCTTGATAATAATAATAGAGCACAATCAGTTGAATTAAGTTGTACTAAAGAAGAATAAAATAAAAGAACAAATTGGATCTTACTTGAAATACTCTGCACAAATGGTGCTACTAAATATCAATAATCTCAACTCAAACTCGTAATAGAGATGTGTTTTGATCAGTGTGCCCTAAGAATGATTACCCAATGCTTGCCCCTGACGGGACCTCCCAAACCTATTTTCTTTATGAAGGGGCAGGAAACAAAAGCACCTGGGATGCACAGGCACTTCTACTGTCCTGGTGAAAGTCGTGCAATTCAGGGCAAGAGCCCTTCATCCTAGTGGGCTGAGTGGGCCCACAACCACGACTTCGCAGCGGTTTACTGCTGCAAGTGATGATGCGATTTTGCCGAGCCGTGATGCCCTATTCTGCATGGCATCACGGTGAACGGTGCATGTACCGCGCATCTCTATTCTGTAGGCGTACCTCTGCGCTGCGCCATCACCGCCACAGGAACGCTTTTCCTGGTTCCAAGGGATGCCGCGGGCACAAGCTTGTATTGCTTTGAGGGGGTTGTCGCCAGAGGCCTAAACTTACCTTTCAATATTAGGATAAGGCTTGATGTCGAGGCCAGTGATCTGGGTGATTCCGATGGTGGTGACGAGCGCATGGTCTGCCAGGGTCAGCTCAGATCCAGCGGCGTATTTCGTCTCCTTGAGGAATGAGTCCAGAATTTCTAACGCATCTTTTAATTTCTTCTGCGCTTCCTCGTCACCAGGTGCATACTGAAATATCGGATAATTAATTTATCATGATAATTTTCAATCAAAAGACGTTTATGTACATATCTTCCAGAGTGAGTTAACCAACTATTTTCCGCAATTATGCAGCCTTCAAGAACAGTTTCATCAAGTTTTAAAAATGCGATGAATTGAAAGAAGAACTTCGTACCCAATTTCTTGCTGGTTTTATTATTTACTCTAACTCGCTGATCTATCCTGCCACACTTGATTCAATTGATTATTCAAGCATTTCTTACTTAGTAGATTAACTTACTACTCATATTTAAAGGGACACGCGGGTGAATGTTATGTCGATGTATAGTTATTGTCAAAAAATTAAGAAAGTATTATTTGGTAAGGGTAGCATTTTCCGAGCAAACACATTCGTAGATTTCCTTCTGGATTCTGGCATTACCTAATAAATAGCGTTTTTAATTCGGATGTGGAATATCTAAAAGAACACTAGTTAGGGTGCACAGTAAACAAAATTTGGTATTATGAAACCGTTCGTTCATACTGTACACGTGCGCAGAATCATCCCCTCCATTGTCTTTACGTGACTGCTCTGGAGAGCAGATTAAGGATTTGTGAAGAGTGTTTAAAGAAATAAAACTACTTACAAATGTTCTATAGAATCGTGAGTACAACGTTCCCAAATCAAAGTCCAGTCTTTGGTCGATGAGGGCCCTTTTCTGCGCGTCCTCAGGGTACAGCGAGCTGTTCTTGCCGTATTTGTTGACGAGGTACCGGATGATGGTGCGGGACTCCCATATCGCGAAACCGTCGTCCACTAGTGTTGGGATCGTGTGTTGGGGGTTGAGCTGGGAATGGACAATCGAATGTTTGGTTTGTTTTATGATTTTTTTACAACAAGGAACTTAAGCGAAGTTGTAGTTAATTACGAAGAAGTTTCCAAACACGGTACTCTTGTATTGGATTTTATAGGGGCGGCTTTAAAGAGATGTCAAACATAAAATTTTAGAACGTTATTTCAGAGCTCTAAGGTTTAATTAGATTCAAGAGTACCGAGGTCTGCTGTGTCAGGCAACCTTTACTTAGTCGGTTTAGAAATAAACCTTATGTACTTAAGCTATTTTACTCATTTAGACATCGCAAGCTCGACTTGTTTTCGGGTTTAAATATAATTGTGCATAAGCACCTTCAAAAATTCAGGATCACTGATGTATTCAGCGCTGGTGATCTGGATTATGTTCAGTTCTAACCCGAGTGCAGCAGCTGTCAGTAGCACCGTTCCGCAGGGCGGCGATAAAGCATTGAAGTGTAAGTCGATTGTCATGATAGCTAAGATAAGTGAGAAACCATTCAGATTTAAAAAAAGAGTTTCTGAGGAAGGAAAATTAAAAAAATCCTACACAAATAACTTTTTAAAATGATCTAGGATTAATATTTAAGCCAGTATCAAAAAGTTATTTCCACGAGAATTACACAATACCTCCTTTAACTTATGCTTAGGTATTCATAAGCGTTCGAAACTAGATGGTCTCTGTATAAAAATCAATAACAACTGGTCAAGACTAGACCGATCAATTTGCGTTTGGCCTTAGTCTCGCCTAATGATAAGCGATGACGAGGCCGATGGTGGTACACGCTTACCCAGAAAATGCCTATTCACTTTGGCCTTAAAGATACTAAGGTTGCAAGTATCCAGAAACACAGACGCAGGGAGAGCGTTCCACTCCCTGTTGGTGGGTACCAGAAAAGACGCAGCAATCCGTTGGGCACGGATTGTTGGAAAGTCAACCACTTGGGGGTGGAAGCCCTCCCGGCGTCTAGTGGTCCGGTGGTAGAAAGCAGAGGAAGGTATCAGGTTGTGTAGTTCCTGCGCACACTCTCCGAAATACACCTTATAAAAAACCGGTAGACAGGCGACTTTACGCCGATGCTCCAAACTCTGAAGTTTGGTTCCAACGAGCGCATTGTGTTATTAGTTGTGTCTTAGTCGCGAAGGGTAGATCTATGTGTTTTGTGTTTTTATTTTGCTAAGTAAACAGTAGGAATAATAAATTATCGGTATTTTTATTTTGCCTACCTTCCCGACCAGCTCTATACTAGTTAATATCCTAATTACAATACCTCATATTTATCAATTACTTAGTAGTCAAAATATGATTTTTGACTTTTCAGTTTTGGTTTCGAAGTTAGATTTACTTTTTTGAATAAAAATAAGCTATGATTACATAAGTCTACAACTGTTTTTCTCTTTTTGATTTGAGTAAGTATCGATTCTGATAGTTTTTGGGGCGCTTAATACAAGAAACCTGGATGTATTGCCTGACGTCGCTAATTATCGAGCCAAAGAATGCTTCTGCAGCAGACATTTTATTTAGCGGTCGCTGAGCGATATTGAACCTGTGGTGTGGTGGAAAGGAATAATGTAGCTCGACAGAATTAAGTAAAGTGGCCGGACGCACCTTCAGTGCCCAAGCAAATGTGTCCAATACAAAAATATTAACTGCGGAAAGAGCAGCTAAAATAACATTAATTTCTTGTAATTGGAACATTTTGAATAGAAGGGCACTAAATGCAAAATTTTCACACAAGGAAATGAGTGAAGAAACTACTCCAGGCAGTTTACATTGCGGAGAAAGTACAGCAGATGAAGACCTCACAATTGCAACCGGGAGAAACTTTAACTTCAAACAATTTTGAATTCGTCTTTTTTGGAGAGCTACCAGGAGTTGCCAATTAGAATTTAACGTTATAGTTCGCGTAAAAAAAAATGTTGGGATTTGAAAGTGTCATGTCATGTCATGTCAAATTCCTATACAAATTTTTACGCGAACGAAAACGTAAATTTAAAGTGGCAACTCGTGGTAGACGTACTGATACAGACGTACAAAAAGTCTTAGAAAACAGCGTGGTAGGGGGTGAGCCTTCCGCCATAACAGGGTTGCTTTGGATTTTTATCGGCGCTGTTCAACACCGGAGAATAACGTCGCTTACAGTGAACACAAAGATGGTTCTGGCTAGGTTTGAACTCATGACACACATGGGTTCCAAGCTAGAGTGCTTAACGGCTAGGCCACGACAGGTTTAGGCTAAACAGTTTTAAAATCTAAAAGCTCACTTTTTCTAGCCTGACAATTTAACCATCTGTTTGAAGCCGTACAGTCTAACCATTTTGCTACCGAACCTTACCAACAATCACTTCACTAAGTGTTTTGTTTTTCAACCAACAACTTATTAGGAAGATATTTATAATTTTGCTATTGCTCATTAATTTATTTACGGAGATAAATTTTGTCCTTTACAACACATTATTTGTATTACTAGATTCTGATATATTGTGAAATAAAAAAATACGCAAAATTATTATATTTTTGCGCACGGCACGCGGCTCTCGGCGCTCGGGGTGAGTCGCGGCGCGCGCCTATACCCCGGAACGAAATCGCCTAATTTTTCACTTGGTACTTAAAGTGTTACATTTTATAATTTTAACAGATTGGTGCTTCTTGGTAATTTATATGTATTACATGACTTGGCATTTATTTGATCTTATCGCATTGGGCCGATACGTGGTCTATGATGGTACTGTGTAGCCAGTTAGTGCCTGTTTAGGTACCCTTATCTTGAAAAGACCCAAGTTATAATAGTTTGCATTGATTACGACGCCTTGGCTGTTCGCACTGGGTACTTTAACTTTTCAACCGACTTCAAAAAAAGGAGGAGGTTCTCAATTCGACTGTTTGTTTTTTTTATGTTTGTTACCTCATAACTTTCGACTGGGTGAACCGATTTTGATCATTCTTTTTTTATTTGAAAGCCGGTGCTTCCCAAATGGTCCTATATAATTTGGTCTGGTTCTGACAGTGGCATCCATGAGAAAACCATATAAGTCTTAAATCTAGATGGACAAAATGCGCGACAAATGGACGAATAACTTAATATTACGTGAACCGATTTTGATAATTCTTTTTTTATTTGAAAGCTGATGCTGCCCGTGTGGTCCCATTTTAATTTTGTCCAGTTCTGACAGTGGCATTCATGGGAAATCCATATAAGTCTTAAATCTAGATAAACCATAGGCGTGACAAATGGACGAATAACTCATTATCACGCCAACCGATTTCGATGCTTCTTTTTTTATTGAAAAGGATATACTTCAAGGGTAGTTTGATGAGAGTTTGGTTAGGTTCTGATTGTGGGATCCATGACAAAGTAACGGAACTCTTCAATTTTTAGGAGCAATTTGACGAGACTTTTTCGATGTATAAAATAAATGAGAACTATTCACTGAAAATCAAGAAATAAACAAAAAAGCACTAAAAAGTAAAGAAATAATTGCGTATTCTTCTAAAACTTATACGATAATATAATGTAGGTCCAATTATTGTTATTGTTGGAGTCGGCGTCAGCCAATGTAGGTTTGTAACTACCTACATACATACGTAAACGTGATATGTAAGAAATTGGTATACTTATTGCTAGGTATATTGTAGTGTTTCCTTGACTGACACCAACTCCAACAATAACAATAATTGTACCTACATTATATTATCGTATAAGTTTTAGAAGAATACGCAATTATTTCTTTACTTTTCAGTGCTTTGTTTTAGAATAGTTTTTTTGAAGTTGGTTTTTTTTGTTAAAATTTTTGTTTTTACATTTATCAATACACTATTTTCCACACAAAGATAGAAACTATAAAAATACGACCCATGATCCCAGGGCTTAGTTGGAAAAGCAGCCACCCGAATTGTGAAAGACGTGGGTTTGAGTTCGATTTTTTCTGGTTAGAAACCAGATTAATCACTTTAATGTTTATTTATACATAAATAACTTATTTCGGCATAAATGGTACTTTTTGTGATTCTGTATTTTGCTCGTCAACCTACGAACTTACCTTTACTTTTAAGGTTTGTCCTAGTAGTCCAAATTAGTTGTGTTCTCTTGTTCACTACAAACTGATACTGAATTTACTTGATGTTGCCATCTATTTTTATACTTTATTATCCTATAATCAAATTCAATGCGTAGGTAATCTCTATCTTAAAATGAGTTCTCAAAACGCAAGTCATTGTATTGAGTATACAGTAAAAGTACTACTACCTACCAAAAAGTAGGTCCTGTTATCATAGATAAAACAGTCATTGAACTCTCCACTGGGGACCGTCACATTATCGCAATTTATTACATCGAATTTAATTTCTCATAAAACTATTCGTATATTAAAATGTAACTCGAATTCAACTGATAACCAGATGACTCACTTGTCCGAGGCGGTATCGGCGTGTGGAGAGTCACACTACCTTCAGAAACAATACCTACCGAAAAAACGAGCCAAAAAACATGGGATCTGCCGGCTTCAAAACGCCCGCAGACTGATCTTCTGGCACAGTGTGTCGAGAACACGGACCGCGCCCCGCTCCTTCCGGCATTTGAAAAGGAATCAGGCTACTGGCTCCATGCTCTTTCATCGTAAAATATTGGTACTCTGCTGGACGCAAGTTCCATGAGGATAGCCTTATTTATGGCCTGAATAACGGCCGGAAGCGAGAGGTCGATGGCTCTGGTTGCTATCAGATGATGGCAACCAGAGCCGGGCGATTTTAAACAGGTACTTCCCGAAACAGCCGTGTCCGGAAAGTAGCTGTACCAGCCGATACGTCAAAGGCCCCTTTCTTTGACGTGCCCACTGGCTGAGGACCGGCCGTATTGCCTCTATGGTGTCGCGACCGTAGAGCGGGTCAGCCAGGTCCTCCTCCGCAAAAGCGCTTCCTGCGCCCTCCTTCTTATGCCCTCAACCGTGTCCAGGGAGGGGCGCTCGCCCTGCACTCTCGTTGCTGCCCTGTTTTGGTAGACAGCAGCGAGCACTCGTGCCTCTAATTCCCACGGGGGCATGCCTGCTAAGACGCATGCAGCCCCCGTTGAAATCGTCTAGTATCCTCGGATGGCTCTCACCGCCATAACCCTTTGCGGGGCCTGCAGGAGGGGGATGTTGTGGGCGGTGAGAGCTTCTGCCCAGATTGACGCCCCGTGGAGCGCCATACTACGTATAATGCCGGCGTAAAGTCGCTGGCATGACTGGTCTGGGCCGCGCATGTTTGGTAGAAGCCGACCCAGGGCACTCGCTGCACGGATAAGACGGGGGGCGAGGCAAGTGAAGTGTGCCTCAAACCGCCACCGTCCATCTAATGTGAGACCCAGATATTTCATCTGGGCCTCAACCCTCACATTCACGCCTGCCGAGGTTCATGAAAAAGTAGGGCCTCGGTCTTGTGACCCTGAGACCCAACGCCTCTATGCGGCTGATGACGAGGCTGGCGCGAACTTCCGCTAGACTCTGTGCCTCTGGGAAGCTGTTTCCTCTTGCTACGACAAGGGTGTCATCTGCATAGCAGATGACGCGCATCCTCGGAAAGAGTAGTCCGCGGAGCAGCCAGTCGTAGCCAAGGTTCCAAAGTTGTGGCCCTAAGACGGATAAGATAAGATAATTCATTTATTCGCATTTCAAGAACTCCACACCGCATCGAGCGACGAACCAGCACACCGTCACCCCCCTCGTATAACACCTCCCTTCCCCGGAGGTAGTCCTCGAGTAGCCTCCCGAGATAAGAGGGCACTCCGAAATATTGGATTGCCTCTCTTATCACGCCAAACGGCAGGCTGTTAAATGCGTTGGCGATGTCAAGGCTTATCGCCAACGCCCTCTCTCCACGGGCAGATTAAGCCTCCGTTTCTTGCCTCAGGAGTGCAAAGGCGTCTACCGTGGAGCGGCCGGCCCTAAACCCGCACTGTTTCTTCGAAAGGCTCGGGCCTACCTCACTAATATGCTGGATGAGGCGGGAAGTAATAATTCGTTCTAACACTTTCCCGGCCTCATCCAGTAAGACAATGGGCCGGTACGCTCCAGCTTCCCCTAGAGGTCTCCCATCCTTTTTCAGGAGGCCTAACCGTCCCTCCTTCCGCAGCTTGGGGAACTTTGCCGACGTGAGCGCTGCGTCGTAAATTCCCCGAACCTGCCCTCCGAGATGTCCAAGGGCAATGGCGAGCACCTTGCCTGGCACTCCATCAGGCCCTGGAGTCTTTTTCTTGGCCATGAACCGATCGACCACCGTATCCATTTCCTCGTCGGTGACAGGTGAATCGGCTCATCCTCAGTTCCCCGCGCGGGAGCAGGAGGAGACATCGTAGGATGGATGTGCACTGGGGAATCCGGAAACAGCTCCCTTACTACCCTATCCAACACCTCCGGCTGGAGGGTCTCTATGGGCCTCCCCCATGGGTCACGATCGAGAGCCTCCTGCATCTCCTCCCGAGCTCTAACTTTCGCATGTCTTATGCCCAGCTGCAATGCCTTCTTTTCGGCGTTATAGACGGCATACAGCTGGCCCTCGGTCTCAATGTCACGGTTTCTGCGACGTCGCGCTCAGGTAAAGGTCAAGGCTCTTCGCGACATCGAGCACTGCTCTCTCAAAAGAGCAATCTCCTCGCACCACCAATAAACCTGGTGGCGCCGTGGAGGAGGACCTCTGATCTGAGGCATGGCGGCATGGCGTTGCAAACTCCCGCTATCCAGTCCCGAAACCTGCTCGCCACCTCGTCGACCCCTGGGACGACCAGCGCGGGAATGCAGAGTGGCCTTCACGTCTCGGCAGCGCTACCGAGCCGCTGGGGGTGGACCCTTCGAACCGTATATATTTGTGGTCCTGAGGATAACCTGCTCCCTCCGGCTAGGTTACAAATTATGCTCGTCACATCCATGCCATTACGGACGAAGCGTGGACGGATTTGGCTGTTGATAAATGGCTATCGGCGAAATTACTTTCGGTGATCAATCATTTCTTGACTCCCTTATAAGATCCATACTCCACCGACTCCAAGTTTTAGGTGTAAAGCCAAAATTATTTAAATATTAACTTAATTATCTTACTTCTTCTTACTACTAATATTATAAATGCGAAAGTCTGTGAGTATGCATGTGTGTTTGTTACTCTTTCACGCAAAAACTACTGAACGGATTTACGAGTAGGTATCTACACGTTTATAAGCTGCACGCACAGTACTGCTGAACGCCACATCGTCACAGTGCTTTGCTTACAAAACATAATTGTTTTGAGCTAAATGAAAGAACTTTAGTAAAATTTTCTATTTTATTTTATTTTTACAGTTTGTATTTACTTTACTTTTTTTTTTAGGCTTTATTTTGCTGTTTTTGAGAAAGATAAGCTTTCAGTGCTTCCATTAATTCCCCGGTCACTTCTTCATACTTAGTAGCTGTGCTCTTGACCAGCTGGAACCACCTGCGAGTCAAAAACATATTTAAGTAATTAATTAAGTTAACGCCCTCTACGGTTAATAGTAGAGCTGTATTAAATGGCTTTACTGCTAATTCATAATAAAATCTAATATTAATAGAGCACAATCAGTTAAACTTAGTAGGTAGGTACTTATTATAAAAGAAGAACAAACATCAAAATTGGATCTTCCTTGAAATACTCTGCACAAATGGTGCTGCAAAATATGAATTTAAACTCAAACTAGAGATGTGTTTTGATCAGTATGCCCTGAGAAACACTTCCCAATGCTTCGGAATCAAAAAATCTAAATCAATACAACTTTATTCAAGTGAACCATTTAAATTGCAGCTCTTTCGAATCGTCAAAACATTTTAACTTCTGCTCATGATATTATAGACATACATAATATTAATACGATAATAAATATAAAACAAACATATGATTTCATCTCTACCACCGGCGTAGGAACGCTGATTCCATTGAGAAGACCCGGCAAGAAACTGAACCAGAGTCATACAGTAAGAGTAATCATATCATAATTAGAGTTTACATTTAGGAATCCAAGTGGAAGTGACTTGAGCAGAACAGTACCCGAAAGTGGCACCTGTTTACAAGTTGACGTATGAATCATACGGTATGATCCAGCCATCGTTCCACACAACCATATTTTAGGGAATAAACGACCCGTCACAAACGCCCCCCGCCCCTCCAGAAAGATGATGTACCGCGGCCGGCCCCCACCTCGCATCCGTGTGGCGTAGGCATCCTCTGGTCTGTATCACCAACGCCGCCCAGTGGTAGTAAAGCTTACACTGGTTCACAGGGATGTCGCGGGCACAAGCTTATTGCTTTGAGGAGGTTGTCGCCAGGGATTGAACTTACCTTTCAATATTAGGATAAGGCTTGAGGTCGAGGGCAGTTAACTGGAAGACTCCGATGCTGATGACGAGCGCGTGGTCTGCCAAGGTCAGCTCAGATCCAGCGGCGTATTTTGTCTCATTGAGGAATGAGTTCAGAATTTCTAACGCTTCTTTTAGTTTCTTCTGCGCTTCCTCGTCACCAGGAGCAGACTGAAATATTATACAATTTATTATCGCCATTCACTGACGTCCACTTCCAAAATGGGTCAAACAACTATTGCTAGAAGTCTTGCAGCCTTTCAAGAGCTTCATCAGCCCATGTTATAACTATTTTAAAATGCGATTTAATTAGACGTAGAACTTGGAGCCTAATTTTTTCTGGTTTTAATTTTTCCAGCCTCTTTCAGTTTTTTTTCAAACTTTAAGTCGGCTTTGGTTTGGCTTTACTGTTTTTATCATTTTAGTATACCGACCGGGTGATTGTCTAAAGACAATCATATCGTTTTTGTATGTCTTTATATAATCGCCCGGTAGAAAAAAATTAAGTAAGTGTACTAGGTACATTGTTTCACCTTTTAAATCTACACGTCGCGTCATCGCTTAAATGTCATAAAATCGCAAAAAATAATAGAAATATTTTTGGCAGTTCCATTTTATAGTGAACAGCTGCACAATTTTTTGGAATAAAAGAGTTTACGCGCTACACGAATGCAAATGGTTAAATCATGTTTGGGTGAGATTAGATAATTTTTAAAAATGCGAGTCGGTGTATCATCATCAGGCACTGATAATAAATCGCGGTGGCCTGGCTGTAGGTTTATTTATTGCAAGTTATTTCCAGAATAGGGTACTTATTTTTGGACTGTTTTGTTGCTCACTTTTATAATGTTACTAGCTGTCCGTCAGCGGCTTCGCCCACGTGGAAATTTTCTCATCTCCCATTGAAATATAGCCTTTGTTACTACCTGCTAATGCCTGTAGCTTTGTATTGGTGAAAGAATTTCTAAAATCGGCACAGTAGTTTCGAAGCCTATTCAATACAAACAAACAAACAATCAAATCTTTCCTCTTTACAATATTATTATAGATTTCGGCAATATGCTTGCTTTTTATAAAATAACAAAAGTCTAGAATTGATTGTATAAATAGCTCATTATGAACCGCAACCGAAACAACAACAGAAACCGAAACCTTACCAAGGCCACTAAAACCTGGCTAGTCCGGACACTTGTGTTCCTCATATTTCTTGCAGCGGAGACGTGGACGCTGCGAGAGATAGAGAGAAAAAAGATTGACGCTCTGGAAATGTGGTGCTGGAGAATGATGCTCGGGGTATCATGGACCAAATCCCGCATTAATGCATTCATCCTTGCAGAACTACGCATCAAACAGCGCCAAGGAGCCCAAGTACAATCTTGCATCCTCAAGTTCTTCGGACAAATCTCTAGGCGGGACAAGGATTCAATCGAAAACCTCGTTATCCAAGGCAAAATTTAAGGCACCAGGCCGCGCGGTAGATCGCCCATGCGATGGACCGACCAAATCAAGTCTACTGTACCCTTTGCATGAGTGTTCCAAGGTGACCGCTAACAGGCAGAAATCGCGAAAAATTGTGAAGGCGATTACAACTGCCTGGAACAAGAGAAGTTCATAACGACGACGACCGCTCTGGCAAGATGAACAGCAACTATGTTAATTTATAAATATAATCAAGAAAATATTTTTTTCACATTATCTTAAAATCTTAACCTCAGATCTTATCATACGAAGATGGTCTAAGTAGATTTACATACCCCCTTAGCTTTATTTCTAAAGGGACACGTAGGTAAATGTCATGTCCATGTCAAAAAGTAAAGAAAATATAAACCCCGTTTACGTTATTCCAGTAGAAGCATTCCAGTCCAGCGCTGGAATACCACTGGAAAAATGTGAACCGGCACTGGAATATCCACATTAATTGAGCGCTGGACAGGAATTCTGGACTAGAATAATGTTAACGAGGCATAAACCTTTTAAAGCGTAAATGAAGCGGCTACATTTTTCATCCGGGCGTGGATAGAAAAACTCTAAGGTTTAATGAAAATCAAAAAAGGCTTAATAAGGGATGCCAATTATAACGAACGATGGCTAGGACCTGCGCAGCATATTTTCGGCCAGTTTGGTATTATGAACCCCCTCGTTCATACAGTAAGTTTGCGCCGAATCGTCCCCTCCACTGTCGCCAAGCGTCCTTTTTTCACGTACCGGCTCTTTGAAACAAGGATTTGTGAAAAGTGTTACGAGTACAAGAAATGAATTTACTTACAAATGCTTTAAAGAATCGTGCGTACAGCGTTCCCAAATCAAAGTCCAGTCTTTGGTCGATGAGGGCCCTTTTCTGCGCGTCCTCAGGGTACAGCGAGCTGTTCTTGTCGTATTTGTTGACGAGGTACCGGATGATGGTGCGGGACTCCCATAGCGCGAACCCGTCGTCCACTAGTGTTGGGATCGTGTGTTGGGGGTTGAGCTGGGAATGAAGAATGGACATGTTTGGTGTGACCTGACAAGCCTTTTACGAACCTTTTTTTACCATAAAAATCTCAAAAGATCTTCACCTAACGCCAATCCGGCGTAATTCGATTCAAGAGTGCCACAAATTGCGACCAGCCTGAATGAGTGTTTTCGGTTTAGAAATATACTCGTAGTAGATAATTTATATGCTACGACATTTTCAAATGTAGAGACTACAGATTGAAAACAACATGTCTGGTCTGAGGCATGTATCCCACTGCAGCCCCCCGCGGTGCGCGGGACGGCCTGTATATCTACCATAAGTTGACACCAATGACAGCCGGTATCGTTTGCGTAAACCGTTTTGACGTATTTATAATATATCGGATTTCGATACGGGCGCCCGTAGTGATATAAAAAGGAACCAAAATTGGCCCAAAATTTTCTGAACGCAACGTTCACCGAAAACGTAATGGCAACTCATGGTAGACATAGGTACAGTACGTCTACCATTAGTTGCCACTTCAAATTTACGTTATCGTTTGCGTAAAAAAAATGTATTGTCATGTCATGTCAAATCCCAATACATTTATTCACGCGAACGATAATTGATTTATTTATTCTTTATTACACATAGTCTATGTTACAAAGGGCGTACTTAATGCCTAGATGCATTCTCTACCAGTCAACCACACAGTCAGACAGCGATATAATAGGCAGTGCTAGAGATAAAAGTTTTAAATTAGGTGTGTGAAAGTGAAATGGTTTAAATCAAAATATTAAGATTTCAAAGAACGTAAACTTAAAGTGGCAACTCGTGGTAGACGTAGTCTCTTGCGCCGCCGCGTTGTCTTGTCAGTGGGTGGCCCTAGGCGTGACTTCTATAGATAAAAATTTGCAAGGACACTTGCATACAATTGTAAAATCTGCCGCCCCGCGCCCCGCGGAGGAGCGCAGGGCAATAGGTTAAAAGTTAATTAAGTAGTCGATTCGTCAACTCGTCGTCTGTTACTAGTTTAAGCTCGACTTGTTATCGAATCTTATTGTTTTTTTGCATACCTTCAAAAATTCGGGTTTACTTCTGTCTTCAGCGGTGGCCTGGATTTTGTTAAGTTCTAGGCCGAGTGCAGCTGCTGTCAGTAGCACCGTGCCGCAGGGTGGCGATGCAGGAACACAGTAGAAGTCGATCGTCATGATTGCTATGAAAAGAAGAGAAACCACATTTTGAAAAAAGGGTTTCTAAGAGAGGATAAGCAGATAAAATCCTATCAAAATAACTTTTTATAATTATTTATGATCCCTCCTTTTACTTATTACATATACTCGTGAGTATATAACCGTTCGAACTCAATGGTCTCTTTGTAAAAATCAATAACCTAAACTGGTCAACATAGAGACTCAAAGGGTAGCGGATGCGATTCCCACACCATCACAAATTTCTGTTAAAGACTTAGGTCTGGGTGTTTTGTGATGTCTTCGTTGCTTCTCGGTTTTCATATCATAAAGGAAAACCTTAGGCAATAGCAATGTATATATATGTATATATACTTGTATTTATTTATGACGACTTTTAGGCAATCTTGACTATACCGTCATGGTGAACAGAACACTCAGTAGCCCACTTTCACCGAACGTCTTAGAAAACAGCGTGGTTTGTGGTGGTAAAGCCTTCCGCTGTTAACCTACTCTACTACTAGTTGATTTGGTTTTGTATCGGTGTTTTCCGGTGGGAGGTAGTCGCAAATGTTACTATCCACGGACACAAAGATCGTTCTGCCCAGAAATAAACTCAGGACACATGGGTTCCGAGCTAGAGTGCTCAACCGCTAGGCCACGACAATCTCTCGTGGTAATCAAGAGGCCAGATTAAGTTCCGTAAAATCTTAAAGCTCAATTTTAAACTTAAGCTTAAAACACTTTTCTCCCTGAAAAATTATGCTTTTATTTATTTGGTCTCTAAGTGTACATAGAAGATCTAATACTATAATATTATTGTGGTTAGAACTTAGTAACCTTTTTATTTAGGTATTGCGAAATGCCTAATTAAAAACAATATAAATAAGAATACAACATATTTTTTTCTATTATTTTTTTTATACTGAACAGATTTTCATTTTGCATCGAAGTGATAGACACATTTTTATCTACTTGTCCAATAAGTAGGTATTCATGTAATTAATTATTTTTCTATTAAATATTGTTTTGCATTTTTCTTAAATCTTTGTAATTTTGTTTCACTTTCGATGCCTTGGGGTTATTGTATAGGTACTTTGATAGCTGCACTGCAATATTTTTTTTTATTCTTAATGACGGTAGGCATAGCCTTTCTTTGTAACGAGTGTTTACATTAAGCGTATCTTTAAATCTTGTAAATGAGATTATAATTTTGTAAAGAAATAAACATAGGTCGTGCGTGTGGATGGTCAATACGACCATCTGTTTCAGGCCGAGCACTCTAACCGTTTTTCCAACGAACTTTGCCAACAATCACTCCAATTTTTACACTTTGATCACTTTTTTTGGCTTAAATGATACTTCACGTGATTCTATATTATGCTCGTCAGTCGACAAACCTACCTTCTAGTTTTCGGGTATGTCTTAGTAGGTAGTCAAAATCAGCTGTGTTCTTTCGTTAACCACAAAACGTTACTGAATTTACTTTATGGTGCCATCTGCTTTTATTATTCATCCAGCTATCAATGCATAATCTTATCATATACAGAGTTCTGAAAACGCAAGTCACGGTGAGCTAGTGTGTTGAGCATACAGTTTAAGTAGATACTGCATGGGCCTTACCAAAGAGTGGTTCTAACTCAAACTCAAACTCAAATAACTTTATTCAAATAGACTGTATCAGTACTTTCAAATCGTCAAATTTACAGCAAAATATACTAAATAATAGACATAAATACCATAGTAATATGGATATGTAAATAAACAGTATACAGACATCATGCGACTCTACCACCGCGTCGGAGTTGTTTCTTGCTGAGAAGACCCGGCGAGAAACTCAGCAGTTACTCTTTTAAACTTATTTTGGGTTCACAACAGGGGTTAGTAAAGTACAAGCAGTGTGCCATTTTGATACCTAAAAGAATATCTATGTTATGTATCTCTACTAATTAATGATTGTTCGCCGGGCTCAAAATAGTTTGCTTAGCAACCTACTAGACATCCCTGGACATTATTCCACACAGCGCCATCTAGCCCCAAAGTAAGCTAATTAAAGCTTGTGTTATGGGATACTAGACAACGGATAAACATACTTAAATACATTTTCTTTTGTAAATTATTATATAATGATTAGATAACTATTTGTCGTTTGGTATTACCAGGTAATGGGGCGTCCATAAATTACGTGAGATTCTTAAGGGGGGGACGAGGTCGAGTCAAATCTCATCTAATCTTACGTTGGAGAGAGGAGGGGGGTCTCGGCAAATATCACGCAATTTTTTTCTGATTGAAACAAAAAAAAAATACTATTTTGGTCAATTTAATCCAGATTGTACATGCTTAAGATTTAATCTTAAGCGTATATCGTAATACGAATAAGATCATTCAGTAATTCGTTCGAAAGAAAATAATTTCATTCATACTTCGACGTTATACATTTACTGACTGTCAAACCACCATATTTGTTTTATACCAAATAACTCAATTTAATCTGAATTTACGGTACAGTGTAGCACGTTCTTTGTTTACGCGCTAAGCGCAGCAATTTTTTTTTTCTTTTTACAATAACAATCCAGCGCGTTTACGTAAGAAACCCACATTTTGAAAAATCTCACGTGAGATTGGGGGATGGGGAAGGGGGTTGAATAAAATCTCACGACATCTCACCAGGGGGAAGGGAGGGACAGAAAATTAAAAAAAATACCTCACGTAATTTATGGACACCCCCTAACTAGGTAATTTTACACTCCACATAGATTGATATCTTGGGTAATAATTGGCACGTTACTAAACGAAAATTGGTACTTTGGTAAACGACGAATGTCACTTGTTAATCGTGGCCGGCACAGAAACCACCGATTAAGTAATAGTACTACCGTCCTAGGATAGAGGGAGAGGAACGGCCGCTATAGAAGCAAAATATGGCTCGTTAAGAGCATCTAAGTCAGCGCTAACATAGCGAAATCTGCCAGCACTAATCCATTTCATAGGTACTTTGGTTTTAGCGCGAGCGTAAACTAATATTCTGAGAAGCCGCACTTACATCTTCATTTATAGTTATGTCTGTGGTGGGTGTGGCAGCTACGAATCTTCAAAGCGGACAGCCTTTCGCTACGACCCACCTCAAGTGGTTTGCAGTGCAGGGTGCTCGTAGCAGGGACTGCTTACTTGCTTTAATATGCTACAGGTTTACAGTCCTGAATAATCAAACTAACCATGCTTAACTATGAAGTTTACCATGCTTAACTATGTAAAACTATAAAACGATTGATTGTAATACGAATTTTAATGGCAAGCGAATTAAATAACGTTTTTCTGTTTTTGACATCTTTCAGGGCATATTCGTAATTAAAGCGACCATTTTATCATATTATAGTACTAAGTTAACGAGGCTAGTAAAAAATATTTTTAACTGACTTTTGTGGGTCATTGTTTTGCGATGAATATTTTATTCTATAAATGCTTAGTTAAAAATGTGTCAACCAGTTGTTAGATTATTTTAAGTAAAGCTCAGACTGAATTGTCAAAACGTGTAATCCCAAGGGCTGACTGAGTTAAACAACACGAAATATTCTCCCGGAGTGTCTGAATTACTTACTCATATTGTGAAAACGCGAGTCATGGTGACTCCAAACACGCAACTAAACTATTAGTGTTGACGGCCAAGGTCAGGCCCCCGGAGAAGCGAGATTACGAGTAATAAAAATGGATGAATAGCTAGGGTTGCAACTAGGGCTACCACCCATACTTTAAAATAGAGTTTTGGTGTCTTATACACATGTATATGTGCATACATACATATGCGTACTGCTTAATCGACGAAACCAATAAAGTACCACAGCCACATAAATAGGCCGTTTGATATATATTAATAGGTAGCGTTTTTAAGGACAAAATAGTAAAAAAATATAAATTCTCTTTTTTGTGCTGTGTATTTTATTTTTGTTACCTATACCAAATTATTATCCTAGTAGATACGTTTATGGACTGATCAATTGGTCTGTTGCTGCAATGGTAGCAATCCTAGGGGTCTCATTCGTCCGAACACGAAGTATCTTTAGCAAGTTAAGTACTTAGTTGTTATAAAAAACTTAACAATTCAAAATCTAGCTTGATTTTTTGGTTTTATAAGCTCGATGTTTTAATTTATAAAATACTTAAAGATCTATCATCTCGCCCGTTTATCGGTTGCTAGATTAACAAAGTGTTACGAAACTTCGTATATGTTGACACGCAGCGAGGTCGCTGCGTGGCAACATATACGAATAATATAGGAGGTCCTAAAGTGCCTGTTAGTGACTTATTCTATCCCGACCCAGAAAAAAAAAGTTTGTAATCACCACTATTGGTGCAGGTGAATAACGTCCAAAACTTAGCTGCTCTCGGTATTTTGCCACTGTATTTAAATAAATTAAAAATATCTTGGATAAATTACATAAAGGTCATCTGACCGCAAACTAAGCAGAGCTTGTACAGTGAGTGGGTGTTAGAGACTAATGAACACACTTAAATATCTCTAAATACCTAGGTACTTAAATAGATAATAACACCCAGACACGCACAACAAACACAAATGTTCGTCACATAAGATGTTTGTCATGGGTGGGGAATTGGGAATCGAGCCCACGACCTCCGGTGCTAAAGGCAGTATCGCTACCATTGTACCAACAGCCAGTCAGATATGTCATGAATCATGATAGTTGCTCACCAACCTACAACCAGTTATTAGCCAGACTGATAGTACTCACTTAGCTCTGCCTGGCTTTACCTCTAACTAGATAGGTTCTACCTGATTTAAGATAATAATCTTGACTGCACTATCAACATTTCCTGTACAATTTAAACGGTCTACTCCAAAAAGCGCAATTTTTTGGACAACTTTTATTTGGTTAGTATTGGTTGGTTTTTACTACAAAGTGAAAAGCCTGACTTTCCGCTCTACGTCATCGTGAACAATTTGTAAGTTTCGGTAGCTTAGGGTATACATTCTATGAACCTCGCTCTTCAGAACTGCGCCCTTATGGCGCACCAAATGAAACCAAAACAGCTTAGTACGAGTAGGACAAGCTACAAAAGCAGAATTCCAGGATGAGCCTTTATCCAACCACAACGTAGATGGTGTAACGAATTCGATAAATCTTCAGCTTACGGCTGGTCTGTAATGGCTCAAAACACACTGGCATGAGGAAGGAGCAGATGGTTCTTTGTCAAGTGCTCCAGTCGTATGAACAGGGTATTTACGGTTTCGTACAATCAGGCACAGTAAGACTGCATCAATATCTACATAATATATATTCATTATTCTACTCTTGTTTATTTGTATTGACACATATCTTTATTTCTTATTTAATCCTGTTGCCATGGGCTAGACTCTAGACCAGTGGTTCCCAAAGTGGCCCAGGTCCAAGGGGTTCACGGGAAACTCGACGGGGGTCTATGTTGGCGTCACATTTTTTGTCGCGTCTTAGGAATATCAAAGTCAAAGTCATTTATGTGCATTATGTGCACATTTGTGTGCATGAACATGTCTGTTTGTACTGGTCTGGGTGTCTCCTATGTATAATAAGTATGTATTTACAAAAGAAAATGTATTTAAGTATGTTTATCCGTGGTCTAGTATCGCATAACACAAGCTTTAATTAGCTTACTTTGGGGCTAGATGGCGCTGTGTGGAATAATGTCCAGGGATATTTATTTATTTATTTATTAATCAATATGGTAGAAATGTAGCTAGAAAAGGTCCACCGGAACCAGCAAAATTTTAAAAGTCTGGGTACCTCTGCCCTAGACATTAGTTGTCCTTAATGTTTATATTGTGTACAAACTAAAACCCACTAATATACAGGTTGTCCTTACTTACAATTAAGTTTTATTTGCTACCGTAAAATCTTGAATATTTCACTTCCGATATACTGAATGTAAATTAAAGTATGATGCCGTTGAAGTGGGTTTAAATTTACATGATATATAGTTGACACAAAATAGGCAAGTTTTTGAAAAACAGTTGGATTAAAAAGTTTATTTAACTTTTTTTTGGTAAAAAACAGTATGTTTATAACACTTTTGCAGTTACACATTTTTTTTCTAAATTATTATTCAGTACTATAAATGTAAATGTTTCTGAATAAAGTAGGCTTAGTTATTCAGCTATCTGAGGGTAATACGGTTAGCCCTAGTGATGCTCTACCACTGGGCTTCTGCTTATCACTACTTGGGACACCCTGATAATCTTTTAGGGTTGATCTGCGCTGAGCAAAATGAGACAATTAACGTAAGAAGGTATATAATTTATTATTAAAATGCAGAGAGACAACTGCTGAGATTACATAATTGATAAACATAACATAAATGTAATTCTTAAATTAACAGAACTAATGAATAATAAATAATTTAGGATTTACGAAGATTTTCAAGCACCTCATCCCATACCGCCTTTCCTTTTTGTTTCAATTCCTCGAACTTGGGGGCTGTGCTTTTAACCAACTCGTACCATCTGCGAAATAGACACATCGATAAGTTGCATCATAATTCATAATATTTATTACTCGATGTTTGATTACCAAAAAAAATAGACAGCTAATTTTGATAGTTGACACCAAGGAAATTAAAACCGCAGGATACAAAATGGATGTTTCGCAGCGACGCGGTGTGACATTCAATTTCGTGTCGTCGATCTTCACTTTGTCACCCAATTTTTTATTCTAAGAACTTTATTATTGTAATAACTGACTTAAAAGTAAATTACTTGCAAAAGCTTATATTATATAGTATTTTTACTTAAATTTTTTACTCTTCTCCTTACCTGACAACATTGGGGAAGGCCTGGAAGCTGATGCTAACGATGTCGAGTGCAGTAACTGTGGCCACGAGTGACAGGTCAGCTAGGGTCAGCGAATTGCCTGCCGCGTACTTCTGCCCTTCGAGGAACGTGTTGAAGAATCCCAGGGCTTCTTCTAATTTCTTCAGCAAAGCTTCGTCGGCTGGGGCACCTTGCAGAATTTGTGGATACTGAAACATTAAAGTATAACGTTGAAGACTTGTGAATTTAGATGAAAAAGTTGCCTGTGCCAATTTATGAGATTGTTCTGCAACAGAAAGAAACGAATTTGTAGCTTGTCCTGAGATTTCCAAATCCATTTATTTTGGGCAAGGCTCATCATGTAAACCTTTCCTGTGCTACCACCATTCCAAAGTGTAAGTGACATGCAAGAAATGATTTGAACTTTGACCAGCTTTGCATACGGCTGACTTTCCAATACACTAGTAGTGTGGCTAGTGATACCACTACACTGCGATGTATACATTGCATGCTGTCGGAGCTGGTCTAGTGCTGAAGCTTTCAATAGGGTTGCCTATAAGCAAAAACTTACCTATCAAATAGGAAAGTTTTTGAGTAGGTGCTTGGCTGTAAAAAATAACTCACAAAGTAGTTTCCAAATCGCAAATACAACGTTCCTAAATCGAAGTCCAGCCTCTGGTCCACCACCGCCCTCGCCTGCACGTCTTCAGGATACAGCGATGAGTTCTTGCCGTATTTGTTGACGAGGTACCGGGCGATGGCGCGGGACTCCCATATTGCGAACCCGTTGTCCACTAGGGTCGGAACCGTGTGTTGAGGATTGATCTGCGAATAATAATAACGGTCTTTTTGTCAAGAGGCAAATCAGATTATGATAGCACTGGAATATTTTTTTGTTTATTTGCGTTTCTGTGGTAGAATAGAAGGAGCGGAATAGATAGTTAAAAGTTAATTCTATGATTTTTCTATATTAAGCCCAGGTTTATGATCTAATCAGCAAACAATTTCTTTTCAAGCTGTAAATTGGCATGATGAGTATAAAGTTATTAAAACTTAATCTTCGTTTTGCGCAGGTTCCAAGGAACTGTGCCAAGGGATATTCATGCTGTGTCATAACTAAGTACCTTCAAAAACTCGGGTTTCAAATTTTCTCCCTTCCTAACGTCCGTTGGTATAATGTTGACTTCCAAGTTGAGGGCAGCCGCCGTCAGCAGTACCGTTTGTGTTGGTGCCGCCCCGGGAAGGCAATATAAATCAATGGGCATGGTTGGTGTTAGAAAATCTGCGAACAGATAAATAAATAAGTAGTCGATTCGATTTATTTATTTATTTAAAAAGCACAGCCACATCATACATATTTAAAAGTTACAAATAATCTAATTCTAAGTATTTTTATTTATTTATTCATTTATTAAAGAAATCAAGCTTACATACAAATACACAATTGATGTAATTTACTTCGATTTGAAAAAGGCATTCGAGCGCGGTGATAATGATGTGCTGTTAGATAAGCTGAGTAATTTTGGATTCATTCCTTAACTACTGAACTTCTTCTCTGATTATCTTCGAGACCGAAGACAATTTGTTGGGCATGGATGCTACGAGTCTGATCAGTACCACACTCGTTCAGGTGTAAGCCAGGGTTATCCTGGCCCACTCTTGTTTGTGCTCATGATCAATGACCGAGTCGGTTCTTTCGCATTCCTCCTGCCTTCTTTATGCCGACGATTTAAAGATAATACTGGATATAGGAAAGCAGTCTGATCATGAGAAGCTGCACGAGGATATTGAGTCCGTATATAGTTTTCTACTATGATAAGTGCTGTGTGATGACTTTTTCCCGGTCCAAAGAGCCAATGTACTTCGAATATAAGTTAGGTCCCGAGGTCATTACGCGAGTGCATGAGGTGAAGGATCTCGGAGTTCTGTTCGACCCCAAGCTGACTTTCCATGCACACGTAGACACACAAGAGGATAGCTGCCGATAGCTTTAAGCGGCTGGGTTTTGTTATTCGTAACTGCAGAGAATTTTAGAATGTTGGCGCCATTAAACTATTTTACATGGCATTGGTCAGAAGTCGATTGGAGGCAAGTTCCACAGTCTGGAACCCTCATAAATCTTCATACACTTTGATCATTGAAAAGGTTCAAAAGGCGTTCTAAAGGTTTTTGTACAAAAAAATCTATGCTTATTACCCATTTCTATATACGACTAATTTCTTGATAAGTACACTTTGAACTCTTTGCAAGTCGTCGGACTTGCAAAGACTATTATTACGTGGGTAACTGATATTTAATTGTTTTTATCTGTCGATCACTATGTGGTGAATCTGACTGTCCCCAGTTTGTGACACGTTTATGTAGATTTTTGTGCCCAGCAATTATACGCGTAATCGGCGGCACAACCTGCTGGCGGCCGGTACCCTCAACTAGAACTCAGGCTCACCGTTTCTCGCCCCTTGTGCGTGGGCTTACCAGGTCGGTACATGCTTCTGGCATCAGCATCGTGTGACTTATTTGCTGACGAGCCCCGCGATATTGTCAAAGTTTGTTTAACGTTTTGTGAGCATTACAAATTATAAATCTGTGTATGTACCTAAACTAAATTGTACAATGCTTTTGTATTTACTGTTACGTTGTGCGATTTTCTTTTTTAATAAATAAATAAAAAAATAACAATGGCCCACAAAACTGTATGAACAGTTTGTCTGTGGGATCAGGAGTCTCACAAACATTATATCCTATATATTGTATGACATTTTTGGCGTGCATAACATTTGACATAATGTGTTTTTTTTACAATAATAATAAAGCGTTTTATTTCCTTAATAAAATTAAATTTACAAGTATTAAGGAGCATGCTCTAACATCAATTTGTATTCTTATATTTAGTGAATTATTTTATACAATACAAATTAAACTTAGCTTATAGTTATAAATCTTAAATTCATGCATTTTATATATAAATTTCGTTCCTATACTTAATTTATTTATTCTCATCAATATAAAATAAATTTATTTTTATTTCTCTCAAATATTCGATAAATATTGTAGTATAATATTTCCTATTTTTTTTATTCATTCTTCTTTTATTCGTTCATTAAGGACCTCTTTAAAGTAAAGGCCTCCTCCAGTTTTTTTTTTCATCATATTTTTTTTACAATACTGATATAAAATAAAAAAATAAAATAAAATAAAAGGTTTTTATTTTAGACATTAAGTCTGTATCATTGTTAATACAAAAGGCAACTTATTTATCTATGTTTTAGTAAAATTACAGATAGGTACTGTTTATTTAATTTATTTCACATTTATCTTTCTCAAACTAACGTGCTGTGTGATGCAGTGCCTGATAAAGCGACTATCCCATAACAATGTCTAAATAATATGCTAAATGACCTAACAACTAAATCTAAAAGCCTAGTTAGATAGGTTACTTCTGGGCAAACTCGCTTCATCTTAGCTCTTCTTTTGGGGTTAAAAGGAATCAGAAGAAGAAAAATTAAATATCAGAACAAAATAAATACCTGGGCCTCGGTCTTGACCCCAAACTAAGCAGAGTTTGTTATATTGTAGTCAGAGACTGATAATAAACATAGGCACTGTTTACATACATGATTATTTGACGACACGATTGGCTCAGTGGCTGTAGCACGGTTTCTTGCTGTGACTTACATAGTGTCCCAGGTTCGATTCCTGGTAGAGTTAAATTCAAGAAACGATCTTTTCTAAATTGGCTCGGGTCTGGGTGTGCTCGGCTGGGAGCCGCCCATGGCTTAACTCCTTGTCTTGTAACCAATGTAAAAATTGTATTGGGATTTGACATGACATGACATGAGAATGTCAAATGCCAATACATTTTTTACGCGAACGATAACGTAAATTTAAAGTGGCAACTCGTGAAAGAGGTACAGACAGACCCAAGCAAAAAAACTGAAGAAGGTTCGCTGACTACTTTTAAATTATAGTTACCAAGAAACGAAAGAAATAACAAAGAAAGAAACTAGAAAAATTCGACCTGGTCCTGGAACTCAAGCGGAATTCGAACCCGCGACCTTTCACAATCCGGGTGACTGCTCTTCCAACTGAGCTACCGAGGCCGTTAACAGACCTGGCGAATTTATCTAGTGTATTTTACGTTGCAAGCCAACGAATCTCTGTGTAGAAAACAGAGCATTGTTTAATACTAAAAAATAAAAATTCCCTTAACGAAAGATATAACTACACACAATAAAAAAACATTATTTTGTTTGCCGGTCATGGCAACAAGTGTGTTAATAATAAGATGTAGGTAAGTACGGAGTTATTAAGTAATTTTACACATTTTTGCCCGTGACTGACTATTTATTTTAACCGTTTATATTGACACAGCTTGCCAGAGTAACGTAGATTACGTAGAGCTCTACGAATACGGTTAATTTGACGTGAGTTCCCAAATTGTGCTTTAACTGTGCAATAATAAACTGCTTTGTAAAACCACGTAAGGGCATGGGTTGTTGCCGGGTTTTCTCAATGGAAACAGCAGTCCGGCCGCGGTGGCAGAGTAGCATTATTTATACGTTTTATCATAGTTATCTCCATTTTATACCTAGTTACTGTAAATGGTCTACTTGAATTAAGTGTTTTGACATAATAACTTTCTATAAAACTAACCTAATAAAAAATCCACTCACATTTAAATCCTCTGATTTTTAAAGTAACAACAAATTGTTAACACTGGTTTTGGTTATCAAACACGTATTAACCGCAGTGACCACAGGATGACTGAACAGAATGAATATCGTGCGCGTCTGTTATAAAAGATCGTGTGTGCCTCTTCTATTAGTTAATGGGTTTATAAAAACGCAAGTCATGGTGAGTCCCAAAATATCTCGCGGTGGCTGCCAAGGTCAGACCCCCGGAGAGTGAAGATAACATAATCGGAACTTATGATGTGTATGACTACTGTTATTTATAAAAACAAAAAGTTTCGTTTTAGTATTTGGTCAATTTCATGATGTTGATGATGTAGAGAAAATTACAAATAAATTGATAAGTCGTTTAGCGCAGTGAGCTATATAGTATAGTGACGACACGATTGGCGTAGTGCGCTGGAGCACGGTTTCTCGCCTTTAATTCCGTAGTGTCCCGGGTGCGATCCCCGGTCAGGCCAATTCAGGAAATGATCTTTACTAAATTGAACTGGGTCTGGGTGTGCTGGGAGACGCCCCTGGCTTAATTCCTTGTCTGGTACCTCGTAACACAGGGATATTTATCCCTACTTCGAGACCATGACAAGAGGTGTGTTGTCTGGCGCATATATTTATATATTTATTTATTTATATTTATAGCGCTGGTTGAGATGCAAACAGTCGCCGGTGCGATCCCTACTCCAGCGCGAGTGTCTGTTAATGAAACGGATATTGTTATTGAATTTGGATGTTTGTAGTAACTTAGTTATGGTTTTTTCGAAGTTTAGTTACCTATTATTGCATTACCTAACCAATTCATCAATAGTAGCGATAACCTTATTTTGAAGGAATTTTTTGCTTGTCAGTTTGATAGTGTAGACTCATTGTTCACAGTGTTCGCATAACAAGACTCTCTATGGGCCGTCGCGTAAGTAGTGTCATATATTTATTATTATAGTGCCTATTAAACAGGGTGACTGGGTAGGTAATCATTGGAACCTGCTCACAGTACTTTACCCAAGTATGAGGCTATATAATAGGTACAAAAATGCATAAAATATTAAACCTTATAAACCTTAAACCTTATAAACATCATGTTTAACACTTGGCAATTGTTTATACCTACGGCTTAAAAATATGAAATTTTGTACCTATTAAATAACCTCATGTGGGTATTAAAACTCAAAACTCACTCAAATAACTTTATTCAAATAGACTGTATCAGTACTTTCAAATCGTCAAATTTACAGCAAAATATACTAAATAATAGACATAAATACCATAGTAATATGGATATATAAATACTCAGTATACAGACATAATGCGACTCTACCACCGCGTCGGAGTTGTTTCTTGCTGAGAAGACCCGGCGAGAAACTCAGCAGTTACTCTTTTAAACTTGTTTTGGGTTTACAACAGGCGTTAGTAAAGTACAAGCAGTGTGTCATTTTGATACAAATAAACCTAAAAGAATATAAAACAAAGAGAAAAAACCAACCATAAAAGAATATAATAACAAGAGTTCATTTAAACAATTCAAAAACAAAAATTGTTAGTCAGTACATACATACTAGGTACCTATTAACTCTTACAATAAAACATCTGTTACAATAGAGCTATTTAATCCCGCATCGAGCAGAGCGCCTATACCCAGGCATTTTTATCTATAAGGCTAATAAAGCTGTTTTGATGTGATTTTTGAATCTATGTAAAGGTAACTCACAAATGGTTTTTGGAATTTTGTTGTAATAATGTATACCTTGCCCCCTAAAGGATCCTAAAACTTTTTGTAACCTAAAGAGTGAAAGTGCAATTTTATCCTTTTATTCCTAGTATTTCTGCAATGTATGTCACTGTGTTTAGCATAGAGACCAATATTTTTTCTGACCAAAACAATGCAATTGTAAATGTATTGTGACGCTACAGTGAGGATACCAATTTCCTTAAAAATCTCCCTGAGTAAAGCCCGTGCACGAAGCTTATAGATGGATCTGATAGCTCGCTTCTGGAGGGTAAAGATGGTTTGTATATCCGCCGCTTGACACCAAAGTACAATGCCGTAAGACATTACACTATGGAAATAACTATAATAAACTGAACGAGCAGTATCAACATCTGTTAATAACCTAATTTTTCTCACTGCAAATGCAGCCGAACTAAGTCTGCCTGAGAGAGCTGTTATATGAGGGTTCCATTGCAGTTTTGAATCTAGTGTGATTCCAAGAAAAACTGTTGTATCTACAAGCTTCATAGTATTACCATCAATTTTTAGACTAATGGGGTTATCTTTAACATTAGGCAACTTAAAATTAATACATTTAGTCTTTTTTGCATTAAGCTGTAGATTATTTACTGTGAACTATTGTAAAACCTTTGAAATTGCATCATTAACATCATCAAAAAGGTTTTTATTTCTGTCAGTTTTAAAAACTAAAGATACATCTTTAGTTTTTAAAACTGACAGTCTGCAAACAATACAACATCACAAATATCTTTTAAGTAAAAAGGTAAATCATTTATATATATCAAAAATAGTAATGGACCTAGAATGGATCCTTGAGGGACACCCATTTTAACTTGTGATCCTGTAGAGAGTACACTGTTAACATCAACTTTTTGAGTTCTCAAACTAAGGTACGAAATTACCAAATCTAAAGCATTATCCCTAACCCCGTAAAAACCGAGCTTGCGTATAAGTGTATCGTGATCAACGCAATCAAAGGCCTTGGACAAGTCACAGAAGACGCCAAGAGCGTTCTGTGAATTCTCCCAAGCCCTAAAGATGTGTTTTAGAAGTGCAATGCCAGCATCAGTAGTAGAACGGCCTCTCGTGAATCCTTATTGTTCACTGTGTAAGAGATTGTTCTCATAAAAATGGCTTAATAGTTGTTCTTGAATGATTTTTTCAAAGATCTTACTTAGAGCTGGTAGGATTGAAACAGGCCTTAAGTTACCTGGGTCTTGTTTGTTGCCTGATTTAAAAAGTGGTACAACCCTACTGTGTTTCATTAAGTTTGGAAAAACACCTTCATCAACACAATCATTGAATATTACGGCTAAATAAGGGGCAATCACGTCAATTATGTAGCTAACAATTTTGACTGATATACCCCAAAGATCAGCGGTATCTTTTGAATTAATTAATCTGAATGCTTTTATTATATCTAGTGACTCAACATGTTTAAATTTAAAGAATACACTGCAACAAGATACATTATCTTTCAACAAATGTTCCGCTCTAGTTGGTGAGGAATTTAATGAAGCTGTAGTGATTATAGGTATATTACTGAAATACTTATCAAATGCTTCAGCAACAGATGCTTCTGATTGTAAGATGTTATTGTTAATATTAAGAGTGTATGAGGTATCGCGCTGTTTAGCTTTACCTGTTCCGTGATTAAGACGTCCCAAGTGGTTTTTATTTTGTTAGTGGACTTTGATATTTTATCACGAATGTGCAATGCCTTAGCTGTAGTGCAGGCTTTTCTGAATATTTTGGAGTAGTTCTTGACATACTCAACAAAAAGTGGATCGAAATTGTATTTTTTCATGCCGTACAACTCATACATCTTACGTCTGCTCCTGTAAATTCCAGGCGTGGCCCATTCACAAAACTTAGATTGAACTCTGCAAGCAACTTGTTTGGTGGGAAAACAAGCATCAAATTCATTTTTAACACAATCAAACAGTCTTTTGTAGACTGCATCAGGGTCACCCTGCTTGTAGGGAATGGAAGATACTTTATGCTTTAAATTAGTTTTAAAACTATTAATGCGATTACCCGTCTTCGGTCTACATGTTATTTTCCTGTAATTAACGCTATTGTTAGTTAAATCTAAAAATGTTATCTTCTGCCCACAATGATCAGACTTTAATTCAGTTACTATTGCCTTTTCAATGGGTACACAGTTGCAAAATACATTATCCAGACAAGTAGATGTAGTGGCTGTTATCCTCGTGGGTTCATGGAATTGATAATCCAGACCAAAGGATTTAAATAGCAACAATAACCTATTGCTTTCAGATGAGTTTACTAGCAAATCTATATTGAAATCACCACACACAATAATGGGTTTAGACTTAGCACTTAACCTACCCAAAGCTTCCTCCATAACTGTCTCAAATCTATCTAAGTTAGTTTTTGGGGGACGGTATACACTTATCACAACAAAGCCCTCTAAATCAACACAAGACAATTCGACAATACGCTCTATGGACAGGCCTACAATGTCCGTGCGATCTTTACATTTCAAACTATTTGCAGTAAAAATTAATGAACCACCATGAATAGTGGTTTTTCTAAAGAACGCGCTTGATAATCTAAAATTATTAAGGACAAAAGACTGATAGTTTTCATCAGTCAGCCAATGTTCAGTAAAACACAAAATATCAATATTTTGGTTTTCCAGCAATAGTTCTATTTCTAAATCTTTGCCCGTCAAGCTTTAAATATTTTGGTGGAATAAATTCAAGTATTTGGGCTTGGCTGTTGTCCTAGGTCCTAGTTTAAACAAGACGCTGAAGGAGCATCACATGAAATAGATAAATTAGTACTAGTAGTAATTTCAGAATAGAAAATACTGCCAATAGCGGCATTGTTAATGTTATTTGCTAACAAAGTAGCTAGTTTCTGCTTAGTCCTAATGGGAAGATACATAGTATCTTCAGTTAACCTAAAGTATGGTACAAACAGATTTGTATCAAAAAAGTCAATGTCACTATGACGACATGTCAGATTATACAAAGTTAAATTAAGGTCTTGGATGACCTTGTTCTGACTTGAAGTACTTGAGGTACTTGAGTATGGGAATGCACACAAAATAAATTTACACTTGTTCTTTGATTGAATGCCCATTATTGTTTCAATATTTTTAACTAACCCTTTTTTTGTCAATGATCGGCAGTCTCCATGAAAGACAACCACAGTGGAGTTTACCCCTAGCTTCTCTTTTGAGATGTTACTAACTAGGTCAGAATAGGACATACCTGGATGGCATAAATTGATTACTTGTTGATTCGATTTATTAGACAACAATATGCCTAATCCTTGGCCTAGCTCGTCAGAAAATATAAAAGTATTATTTGAAGCAGCCTGTGGAGTATTACATTTATCCACCTTAGCAGGCTCTGATAAGTCAGTTGGCGTGGCCTCAACACGTGACAATTCAGCATCCATCTCCACTACTTGTTGATAACAATTATTGCAAGTGATTTGTGTGCTTATAAGCGAATCAAACCTCTCTGCATTGTAAGTTGACATCTTTAACAATTCTGTGGCAGCTAATATGTGTTCACTGATCTCTTTTTGGGATATATCATACATTTTTTTGGTGTCCCTCAGAGAACTCTCTAAGCAAGCAATCTTATGCTCAAGAGCCATGGTCTCATTTTCATAGGAGATTTTAGTACTATCTAATAGTAAGCTACCTTGTTCTAATTCAGAGATTAAATCTAACTTTTCCTTTCTTAAAATATTATATTTCTTGATGTTCAACTGTTTATTAACTAATTTTTTAGTTTTGTTAATGTATTTATTAATTTTAATATATTTCTTTAACTTTTTGTTGCTATTAAATCTATAGAATCTAGTTTCAGAGACTGAATCATCACATGTGAGATCAACCATAGGAATTATTTTAGGACATATATTTGGATCAGCTAAAGCTAACTCATCAAATAAACTTTGATTGCCACCCTCAATTGTACAATTTTTGTCACTCTCTAACAGTCTAATGGTTTTTTGTGACTCATATAAACTAATTTCCAAGTCATTAATCCGATTTAGTGCTAGCTCGTGGGTGTTATTGCACGTTACAACACTTTATGCTGCCAAGATAGAACCTATTTTATTGTACTAAGGTATGCTATGGTATATTCTTTGGCTATGGTAGGTTTGAGTCCATATGATAAACAATAGTTAACCGATTATGATGCCTGTAATGGTGAGCCGAACTGAAGACTTTGCATGATATAAGTAATTAACGACATTACATGAATACAGCCTTGTTTTTCTGGTTTCAAACCACTTATCATATCTCAGATAACCATCGTATCTCCTAGGCTGGATATTCACTGTTACAACTTCATCTGTAATATTGAATGAGGGTTATCGATACTTTTTCTGCCACCAGTCGGCGCTGCTGTTGCGTCAGTTCCAAACAGCTGTCAAATTCCATAGATTCGTAACGAAAACATAATTGTTTTTTGAAATTCTATTGTATTTGGCAGTGTTATTGATTATTATGAATAACGGCGAAAAAAAATTCGCCAAACTAAAGATTGAGCTCAAAAACAGAGGCGCAAAAGCCACTGTGTCCTAAGGAAAAGCTCATTGAAAGGTAACTTAAGGTACTAGTATTTGTTTACATAATTTGATTTGGTTTTTAAACTTCTAAATTGCAGTTAGTTGTGTTTCATTGGGTTATAGTTAATTAATGTACATCATTAAAGCATAATAAACCATGCTTTGTTTATGTGCAATAATAAACTACAACTCACAAAACACAAACAACTATATTAACAAAGCATAATAAACCATGCTTTGTTACTATACATTAATCAACGAATCTATTTTTTGCTGGAGTATTTTTTTTTATAAGCCATTGTTTTATTCGGTATTTATCACTTGTATGGAACTGATGCCCTCCTGTTTTATTTGCACACATAGGCACTGCACAACACTGTGGCCTTTAAAAAATCGATATTCCTATAGTAAAGCTCTCTGCTCGATGCGGAATCAGATAGCTCTATTGTAACAGATGTTTTATTGTAATAGGTAATAGGTAGGTACTAGGTACCTTTGAATGATAATTTAGGTAACACCAATTTTGTAAATTTTAATGTTAAAGGACGTTCAGTAAAACATGTGAATGAAAGTTATAACGACAAAATCATTGCAAGAAAAGGACAATGTCACCTTCATAAGAATAGAACTAAATGAAAGTTTAAACTTCACTACTTATGTACACAAGGTATGCAATAAAATCAACAGGTTTGTCTATATCTTATGGACATAAACAAAAAAACTTCCCTTAATGTGACCTTGTCGGCTTATTATGGTTATGTCGCTTCAAATATTGCGTATGGTCTAATATTGTGGGGAAACAGAACGGACGTGCTTAAAGTATTAATTGCACAAAATAAATGCATACTAGAGCTAGGTGGCAAAGGCCCTTTTGAATCTTGCAGACCGTTATTTGTCAAACTAGGACTGTTAACCGTTCTATGCATGTACATATTAGAAGCCTTTAAATTTGTCATCCAGCATGCCGAATGGTTTAAGCGTGCTATGGATTTATATCCTCGAAATACAAGAGACAAGGATAGACTTGTCTAAGAATTCCGCCCAAACACTTTACTGTTCCTGTTCCTGTTCCTTCCTTTCCCCCAAAAAAAAAAAGCGCTGATGCGCGCGCATCGCTAATTTGTGAACAAGTATTTTTTTTTATAACTGCTTTAACAAGTGATTAAAGATTTATTCGTTTAAAAAAGTCCGAGTTTTGTTTAATTCCTCGCAAATATGTTATAAAACGTCGTATGACATACGTGCGCTCTGATAATTACAGCCTTTGCTTTCTTGCAGCCCTAGCCTGCGGCTCGGGCTCGTAATATCGCCTCGGCTGTAATTTTCAACTTATATCATAATGTACTATTACAAAATTTGTTTTTTTATTCCTTAGCAAATAAAAATAACTTGAACTTGAACTTATTTGGACTAGATGCTCTAAATTATTTAATTTAAAGATCATCTTTTAACACAGATAGATAATAATCAAAACACTGCCTTCAAATTTTTTTAATACCTCATCAGTTGGCATAGCTTTCTGTAACTTTAAGTTTAAAATATCAGTGAATATTCAATAGAGTGATTAATTAATTAAAGTAATTAATTTCACTCTTCTGGCGGTTTAGATATTGACGTTGTACTTTCCTAAGGACAACATAAACGGCCAAGAATTGTCTTCGCCTGGCCACTACATCCTTAATCCAAGCCTAGCTCAAGCTGTTAATCGTTTCCACATCGTTCGGTAGCAACAGCAGAGATCGAAGCTACGAGCAGAACGCGACATCGTGAGTCGTGTCGTGACATTAGAACTCGCATAATCGCGACATTTGATGTAATTCACATACATTTTAAAAAGACATGGCCAAAAAAATACACATAATTCGCCAGAAATTCATATATGTAGTATTTATAGGCATATTGTGTACATCAAAAATATATAATAATTTACTGTAGAACTGATGTGGTATACTGGATAACTGAGGATTAATGATAAAATAATGTATATTTATTTTAAATTCTGAAAAATTGATTGTTGCTGTGATCTATGAAATCTTTGGAGTCCGTAATATAAAATAGTTATTATTACGAAGTACTATTTAACTGTTGTAGTTGTATTCATGGTCGCCGAACGTCAGACAGTTGTGCCCACATCATTCGCGCTATTTATTTCCTTGCTTGGGCCAGACATGAGGGCGATTTGCTTCAGCCTGCAGGATTTTTAGATCATGTATGTTTGGATATTGAACAGTAAGTATTAAATAAAAATATCATAATCTTATCTTGCTTTTTTATGATAGCTACCAAATTAAACAATAATGAACAATAACGACCACACACAAGCACAACTTAGCGTTGCATAGTCACACACGAGCACAAACACTATCCCACATACGAGCACAAACACTATCACACGCACAAACAAACACACACAAAACACAAAATAAATATTAAAGGATATTAAAATGTTATTGATAAAAATAGCAGTCAAGAAAAATCTATGTAAGTATACACTAATAATATAACTTCAATACTACATCGTGTTGGAGGCTGATTTTTATGAAAACGTAATGGGTTTTATATAGTGAACCCGTTCTTATACATTTCGTCGCTGGCGATTTCTGGGTATTTTATGTATGGGTTTTTGGCCATGTCCTTTGTCATGAAGTAACGATAGCTTTAGCTGTGGCTCTTGGCTACTCTGAGGTCACTATTATTATGACAAATTACAGCGAGCTAAAATATCCGTTCGTTTATTGGTTGCTTTCCCGCATGTTAATGCTTTGATGGGAGAGCTTAATCGTAATCCATAGATCGTACTCATCACGATCTAGAATCAAGTATCTGGCAAGAATATGAGGTTAAAAAGTACCTTCATTTCTTAATCTTTTTATCATCACCACCAGTGACCTAGAAATGTTGCCCTAAGCTCTGTCCCCTTAAAAGGTTATTGACTTGTTGCCCTGTTTTTTTCGACCCATGTAAAAATTTAATGAATTCGATGTTGCAAAGAATAATAAGAAAATGTGATTTGGTGTTAACGTACACAATTTATTTGTGCTTACATTCGAACTTTACAAAGTAAAACGCGTACATCACAATTCTCAACCGTGTCAGAATTTGTAATGAAACAAACACGTATTCGTTGGTGGCAACTATCATTGTGATCTCTTGACTATTCGCATTGGGAAAGCTTCTGTGGGGTTACTTCTTCAGCCTGTTGTTGACCAGGTCTTTGAACGCGGCCAGGCCCTTGCCGTTGACTTCTTCGTATCCTGGCGCTGTGCTCTTGACTGTCTCGTACCATCTGCGAATACACAATATCTTGATTAAAATCTTGAAGCAGAAATTCTAGAGCTATGGCGAGAAGGGAGTAAGTTTGCGAATCATAGTTGGCTACTTCTTGAGTTAACTACGTTGAGGTAAAAAGCATTAGATTCACCTAGGCATTCTTAACTTACAAGCCTTTTAGATTGTGGGGTAATGAACCTGTGTAACGATACGAAGTTTATTGGTTTTTTTTTGAACAAGAAGTCTCTTCAGTCAAGACAATCAATATTTAGTGTAAGGCAGGAAGTTAGACTCACTGAGTACAAAAGTAGTCCTTTGTTTTTGTTGCGATCAATCTAATAGCTGAATAAGAATTAAACCTTATTAATCTATGAATGTTACTATAATATTAACATTTAATTATCGTGTTATTTTAATTCATTTTGTCATTCCTCCATAAAATATTCAATCATGAAATCAACTGTCCAACACTCCTGCACAGTTTGCAGGTTTGAATTTCGTGCACCTGCTAGGTACCCTAGATCTGCCATATTGCCTTTATGTCCCCCCTCGGTAAAACAGCCTTCATCGCAAACTCGCCGGTGGCAAGGCTGTGTAGGGTTATAAACAAATATAGCACTTCGATGGACATTCACGCGGACTCATTTGCCTGTATAATTCTAGTTTTCTTGTTTAGAAGTATTATTAGTTAGTATTCAGACTGTAAGTTTCTTTCGCATGAGGTCTTTACCTATAATTGTTTATTACACTTAGTTATTTTTATCATAAGTTTTTATGTACCTATGTGTGTTTCAGTGTAACTAAGCGTTGGTGAACCAATAAATAAATAAATTAATATATTGTTGTTATTATTACCCAGCGTCATTCGAAAATGTAGATGTGTTGCCAGAAATGGTAGATGTGTTGTACTTTAATCTTCACTTTGTCACCTACATGTCGGGTGACAAAGTGAAGATTGGGAAATTTGGGTAAATTTAAACAAATAAACTGTTAGGTCATTAGTTGTAAAAAATCTTACTTCTGAATATTGTTGTATTTGAGGAAGTTGACGTCAGATGCCTCGAAGCTGGAGATGGAAGCGATGAGAGCGAGATCGGCGACGGTGAGGTTGTTGCCAGCGGAGTACTTCTGTCCATCGAGGAAGACGTCGAAAAGCCTCAGGGCATCTTCTACTTTAGCCAGCTTCTCTTTGTCTGCTGGTGCGCCGGCGAACGCTATTGGGTACTGCGAGAAGAAAAAAAGAAAATAACTAATTAAAAAGTCCGTTTTCTGTAAACTAGGTTTCGCCCGCGATTCTTATATATTTTTAATTATTTATTTATTCTTTATTGCACATTTATAAAAATAGGTACAATTGGCGGACTTAATGCCTAGAGGCATTCTCTACCAGTCAACCGCAAGGTTTAACAGAGAACATACCAATTTTGGGCTGTGCAACGTATGGAATTTAGTGCAAGAAAATACAAACAACTAATTAGTTACCTAACTAAAACTTTAAAACCTACTAATACTCAAACTAACAAATACCTAATACAATTCGTAAACTTCAATAAATCATATATAGATCATAGTATACTACATAAATACATATAAACTATATATACCTATCATGCCAACAAATATACCTATCTATATACATTGAAAATAAATATACTAATATAATATTAAATAATAATATATAATATGAAATTAAATTAAATTGCCATTTAAGAGAGTTAAACGTAGATGCCTGAATCTGAACTCAATGAAATGGTTTACTGAATCAGCGGCTCACTTAAAATGCTCACGCAACGACCTCTTCAGAGCAAGTTTCGAGGTAGATTTCTGAATGTTGCTTGGGAGAGAGTTCCATAGCCGTATGGAAGACAGTCTGAAGGAGCTTGACATGTAGGAGGTTATATTAGTTTTCATTCTCGTAAAAAAATCGGGAAATACACTCACTATGAATTTTCCTATGCCAAATTTTAGATTTCTGCCGCGCCAAAGCGTGTTTGCGCGTAAAAATTTCGGAGATAGCCCTTTATTGCTACTCCACACTCCATAAGGAACCTATTACTATCATCATCATAATCAACCGTGTGTGGGGTCCCAGGGTCCACCTTTCTTATTTTCTTGGCCTACTTCGCGCGGTCTTGTGCATCCTCAGTGGTGAATCTGTTGGCACGCATGTCACCCTTAACGACGCCGAGCCACCGCTTCTTGGGCCGACCTCTTCTACCGGTACCTGGCGGAAGCGGCATGGCCAGACATTTGTTGCGCACGTAGTTTGCCGATCTCCGTGAGACATGACCATACCAACGAAGGCGGCACTCCTGCAGCTTGTCTGCGATGTCACGAACACGAAGGCCGCCGCGGATGTGGGCGTTACGCACGCGATCTTTGCGTGAGACTCCACACATCCACCGCAGCAGCTTCATTTCCGTGACGCGCAGCTCCTGCTTGTGTGGCTCTAGTAACGGCCATGTTTCACTGCCATATAAAAGGACAGGCATAATCATGGTTTTAAAGACCTGTCCCTTCAGCTTGATCGGCATTTTGGGGTCACAAATGACACCAGTCACCTCACGCCATTTGCCGCCCGCCCAAGCGCCCAAGCCTCGGAAATTCTGGCTCTGACGTCGCGGTCGATGTCCCCGGACGCGCTTAAGACAGATCCCAGGTATTTGACACGGTCCGTGCGCTCGACCACGTATTGGTCTGTCTTTTGATTGCCCATAATTGAAGTAACCGTTCGGAATTCAAATATTTTCCACCACCAGGTTCTCCTTGAGATCACATTAACACAAAATTTTGTAGAACAATGCGCTACAGATAAATATTTCTGAATATGAATACTCACAAAGTATTCCGAGAATCTCTGGTACAGAGTGCCGATGTCGAAGTACAGCCGCTGGTCGACCAGCGCGCGGGCCTTCGGCTCCTCAGGGTACAAGGCATTTCCCTTGCCGTACTTGTTGACGAGGTAGGTGATGATCGCCCGGGACTCCCAGATCGAGAACCCGTCGTCCACCAGGGTCGGGATTGTGTGTTGGGGGTTGAGCTGGTCATCAAGAAAGTTTAATTGTTAGAACGCAACCCGAAATATAGGTTTTAAACTAAATACTGTTAAACTTGTAAAACTAAAGTAATCTGAATAACGGCGCCTGCCAAATAATGTTCTAATACTCCTGAAAAGTGGGCTTTTCAGTGTTCCGTTCACCAGGGCGGCATCAGTCAACTTGCCTCTTGTAATGCGAAAGTTTGTATGTTTGTTACTCTTTAACGCAAAAGCTACTCAACGGATTAAGATGAAACTTTATAGTAATTCAGCTTAAGCACTATAATAACACATAGGCTACAAATTATGAAGATTTTATGTAATTTTTCAATAATATATACTTAACAAAATTAAGTTTACGCGAGCGAAGTTATGTTATAAAAAGTTATGAGATTTAAATTTTCTTGTTGAATGTGAACACCGTTGTGACGTTTTTTGAATTGCTAAGTTGAAAAGATGCATTATGGCTATGCATTTTCCGTTATTTTTAATTACTAAGAAGAAATGGAAAAACAAAAATACTTATATAAATAAATATAATACTTGATCAAAAGAGAATATCTACTTTCCGACAGAAAACCAACTTCTATTGTTTTTCGCTTTGACATTGTGACTAACTACAAAACTACGGAGACAGCAAGGTATTTAAAATAAATCAACGTTTTTTTTATCTTCGTTTGTTTTTTGTCAAAAGCGCCCTTATTCCTTAAGATGGCAGTATTAATGTCTGCTTGCATACCTTCAAGAATGCAGGTTTCATTCTGTCTTCAGCGTTGATCTGGATTTTGTTAAGTTCTAGGCCGAGTGCAGCCGCTGTCAGTAGCACCGCTCGGCAGGGCGGCGATAGAGGAGCGTAGTAGAAGTCGATTGTCATGATTGCTAAGATAAATAAATTCAATTGTTTTGAAGAAAAGGTTTCTACGAGAGGAAAATCAAATAAAATCTTTTAATAGTGATCAAAGATTATTAACTAAGCCAGTATCAGAAAGTAGTCTATTCGTAATTCGCTACTTTTAATAGCGTTCGAAACTAGTTTAGTCGCTTTTCAAAAATCAATAACCTAAAATGGGGCCTTATTACAATACCTTATAACTTGTCAAGTTCATTCCCTAAACTGAGCGTAGCGAGCAATTTAGCAATACGAGGTTTCATTTCCAGACAGTCAGCGGTTACCTGGCTCCAGTACATCGTCTAGGCTGGATATTTTCTGATGCAATAGCTCGCTACCCTCTGTGAAGAAAATTAATTGTACTGGGTGTAAGCGATTGTAATAAGGGCCCTGGTTGAGACGCAACAGGTCGCGGGTTCGGTTACCACACCATTACAAATTAATGTCAGATAAAGAGACAAATATTTGTGTTGGGTAGGGTGTTTTGTGGTAACATATTCGTTGCTTCTCGGTTTTCATATCTTTGAGAGAAACCTTTCTTTGCGACTATAGGCCAAAGCAATGTAAATGTTGTTTGTCTTGTATTTATTTTAGTACAATGTTTGCCAAACAATCACAGCTCCGTTGTACATACGCTTACTACTACATCCCAAAACGGGTTCGGAACGTAGAGTCGAATGACGCTGTAGCGACACACGCTGTGGTAAAAATTTTTCAGCGTGGTACGCTGAAGCGAAAGGTCGTTGGAGCGAAACCCACGCGGTCGAATGACACTGGAGCGAAAAACATTGTAGCGAAAAAAAAGGAATTATGTGCAAGTTTAAATTGAGGTGGAGTTGAGAATGAACCCAGAATTATTACAACCATTTTTAATCAAGAAGAAGAGGAAAGGTAAAATTTTGAGTACTGCTTATATTTGTGAAATAACAGTTTATCGGGTGATATACTTAACATAACAACTTCTTTTAAATTACTTACGTACTAATCTGTCCCAGGGAAATCTAAAATAATTATAAAGAAATCATCACTGCTGAGCAGGTTTCCTAAATTTTAAATTACAAAAAAAATTAATTAAAGAACTAAAACTAGCATATAATTAAATTTTTTTTGCTTTAATGTTTTTCACTCTAGTGTCTTTCGACCACGCGTACCACCCTGAAAAAATTTCGCCTCAGAGTGTGTCGCTACAGCGTCATTCGATACTTCGTTTCGGACCCTCCCGAAACGGTTTGGCCAAAGGCAATTTTGACTGTTGCCGTCATGGCTGCTTTGGTTTTCCATCGGTGTTTTTCATCACCGGAAAGAGTTAGTCGCAAACACCAGTAGATACAATGAACACAAAGATTGGCCTGCCAATTTGAACTCGGGACACACATGGTTCCAAGCTAGAGCTAGGCCATGACCCTCTTCCGTGGTTATACAGGTTTTACAGGGGCCGGAATAAGTTCCGTAAAATCGAAAAGATCACTTTTAAACTTAAACAAAAATCACTTTTCGGCCTGAAAATTTAGCCATCAGTTTCAGGCCGAGCACTGTAACCACTTTGCCACCGAACGTTACACAACCACTGCAATGTTTATACTTATATCATTTTTCGTTTAATCCTCTATCTTTCTCACCAATCTACTAACCTACTTTCTACATAAAGATAGAAGCTAAAAATTCGACCTGATCCTAGGGACTCAAGCGGGATTCGAACCCGCGACCTTTCACAGTCCGGGTGGCTGCTCTTCCAACTGAGCCTAGCTATCGAGACCGTTTTTTATGTGGTCTGTTAACGGACCACTACTAATCTGTATTTGATGTTGTAAGCAAACCTTGTTTTATCAATGTTAAGGCAAGCGTTAAACCTACCTTCTAGTTTTGAGGTATATGTCCAAATAGTCAAAATCCGTCGTGTTCTCTCGTTAACCACAAACTGATACTGAATTTACCTGAAGGTGGCCATCTATTTTTATACTTTATCCTGTTATCAATGCGTAATCTCTATCATAATAATATACTGAGTTCTCCAAACGCAAGTCACGGTGAGTAATTGTATTGAGCATACCGTAAAAGTACTTGGCCCTAACAAAAAGTAAGTCCCTGTTATGTAACTCTTATCTCTATCTGCAGGTAAAAAGTCCTCATCTCCGTTTTAAAGCAGGTAATTGCATGAAATCTGCAATTATCTGCTTTAAAACGGACTTCGGCTATATATACATAGATTGATAGCTTGGGTAAGGATTAGCACAAGAAACAGTTTTGATCGTTACACAACGAACATTAGTAGTATAGTAATTGAAAAGTGATTTTTTTGATGAATCTCCGTTGTCATTATCTCTACTCGTGACTGGCCCTAAGGCACAGAAATCACGGATTTTGTAAAAGTACTCGTGCTACCGTTTTAGTCTACACTAAAACGGTAGCACGAGTACGAGTAGAGGGAGAGAAACGGCCGCTCTAGGACCAAAAAATTACACTTTCGAGAGGTAAAGTGCACAGCATCCAAGTACGAGCTGTCTTAGCTACATCTGCCAGCACTGGCGTTGGTCAAGTATGTTCTAACGGAAACACACCGAGGACGCAGACATAATAGAAATGGATAAATCAAAAGGCTTGACACGCGAAGGACATTTATGTATTATATGTGCCGAGGAAGCTACGAATCTGCAATACGAAAGGCCTTTGCTACGATTCACCTCAAGCAGTTTCAGTGTGTTCGTAGCAGCACGGCTCAACGTATATACTCGCTTTATTTAGTTACAGGTACATTACAGTATTAATACATAACATGCTACCCATGAAGTTTGTCCTCCATAAGTAGTAAATTATAAATATCCCTGGACATATCCCTGGACATTATTCCACACAGCGCCATCTAGCCCCAAAGTAAGCTACTTAAAGCTTGTGTTATGGGATACTAGACAACGGATAAACATACTTAAATACATTTTCTTTTGTAAATACATACTTATTATACATAGGAGACACCCAGACCAGTACAAACAGACATGTTCATGCACACAAATGTTTGTACTGTGCGGGGATCGAACCCGCGACCTCTGATGTAGTAGCTAACTTCTTAACCATTACACCAAGTCGGTCGTCAAAATATCACATAGTAGTTATGTCGGTGCAACCAGGTGCGATAAATTGTATGCGTGTTTCTATTCCATTTGTGTCTAATATGTCTAAAACCCTTAATATACGAGTTTATGGGTGACAACGATAAACGATGCTTATCGTTTCGAGATTGTTTGCAAGTTTTGCAACAGAAGAGATCGTAGCCAACAAGCCAGCAACACAGTACATTGTGAGTCGTTCATTAGCACTCGCATTACTGAGACTAGATCATTTGATGTCATTCCTCTGTAAATATTTGGAGATTGTACATGGAGAGACGATAGTAGGTACTTGGCATGTTCCTCTTGGCTACTCTGAGGTTGCTATTTTTACTTACTTATTGCTCTGTTTTTTTGCGACTAATGAAACAAAATCGATGTTCTGGAGAATAACAAGAGGTTGTTTGGTGTTTACGTGCAAAATGTATGTGTGCTTACACCCTAACTTTACACACTACAACGCGTACCTACATCACAACCGTGTCCGAATTTGGAATGAAACAAACACGTATTCGTTCGTGGCAAATATCAATGGGATCTCTCTCGAATTGGGTAAGGTTCTGGTGGTGGGGTTACTTCTTCAGCATGTTGTTTACCATCATGTCCTTGAACGCGGCCAGACGCTTGCCGTTGGCTTCTTTGTATCCTGGCGCTGTGCTCTTGAATGTCTCATACCATCTGCGGATATACAATATCATGATAAAAATCTTGAAGCAGAATTTCTAGAGTTTTGGCGAGAAGGGAGAAAGTTTGTGAATTATAGTTCGCTATTACTTAAGTTACGTTGAAGCAGAAAAAAAACAAGATTCGTCTATGTATTTTTTTAACTCACGAGCCTTTTAGTCTGTGGAGTAATAATCCTATGTAACGATACGAAGTTAATGTTTTTTGTACAAGAAGACTCTTCAGTCAAGCCATTCGATATTCAGTGTGTGGCGAAATCCTCGTTGCAGGCCAGCAAAACAGGAGCCGGAGCGCCGAGGTTCGTCACACAATATTTAGGAGTAGATGTAGTTATGAAATAGTGAATAAAAAATCGGCCAATCCAGTGACTTGTTTATTGTATAGGGTGAAAGTATAGGTAGGAAAGAAGAACTGTAACAAAATAACAATAAATGAACACAAAGAGTCCTAGGTAATAGATTATCTAATAGTAATAGGTAAGTAAATAGGTATGATATGCTTACCCCGATACAGGGGTTCCTGTTACTTATAACTGTTTACAATAATTGGTTATTTAAAGTATTTAAAAATACACCATCACGTGAGTTAACTTAAACTGGTGATCCAGTAAAATGCTCGCAAGCTCTGTTCAGTACGATGGTTTTGGTAGGACTGACTCAAAATGCTGAACAGGAAACGTGGAACGATAAATTAAATTTTGAAAGGACATGGACAGAATACTATTGATTGACCAGTAAGTCAAACTATGATGTTTCCAGCCATCGTGGAGGTTCTAACGTCCACGAGACTGGAACGGAACGGCATCCTTACAATACCGGGGCAGCCGGTTATAAGTGTAAGCCAGGAAGTTAGACACACTGAGTACAGCAGTAATCCTTTGTAGCCGTAGAACCGTACCCTACCGTTAGTTAGAACATCAGTTGTTAAAGATCTCACTTCTTAACATTGTTTTATTTGAGGAAGTTGACGTCAGATGCCTCCGAAGCAGGAGATGGAGGCGATGAGAATGAGATCGGCGACGGTGAGGTTGTTGCTAGCGGAGTACTTCTGTCCACCCAGGATGACGTCAAAAAGCCTCAGAGCATCTTCTACTCTAGCCAGCTTCTCTTTGTCTGCTGGTGCGCCGGCGAACACTTGTGGGTACTGTAGGAGAAACAAAGAAAATAGTGATAAGTACGTTTTCTGTGAATTACGAGTAACCTAGCTTTCGACCTCGATTTCAATCATATTTTTTCCCATTCCCGTTAAAAAATCGGGAAATCCACTCACTATGAAACTGTCAATGCCAAATTTCAGCTTTCTGATGCGCCAAACCGTGTTTATTCGCGTTCCTGTAAAACTTTTGGAGATACCCCTTTAATGCTACTACACACTCTCTATTTATGGAACCTATGACTATGCGTTTAAATTATTGGTCTGTCTTGATTGACCATAATTAGATTAACTGTTCCGAAATCAAATATTTTCCAGTACCAGGTTCTCTTTGAGATAACACTGACTCAACGTTTTGTGAAACAATGCGTTACAGATAAATGTTTCTGAATATAAAAATATAAAATAATCCGAGAATCTCTGGTACAGAGTGCCGATGTCGAAGTACAGCCGCTGGTCGACCAGCGCGCGGGCCTTCGGCTCCTCAGGGTACAAGGCATTTCCCTCGTCGAGAACCCGTCGTCCACCACGGTTGGGTTTGTGTGTTGGGGGTTGAGCTGAGGATCAAGAAATTTTAATTTTTAGAATGCAACCCGAAATAAAGTATATAAACTAAACACTGATGTAAAACCAAAGCAATTTGAATAACGGCGCCTGCCAAGTAGTGTTCTAATACCTCTGAAAAGAGGACTTTTCAGGTTTCCGTTCGCCAGGGCGGCAACAGTCAACTCGCCTCTGACTATACTCGAGTGTTCAATACTTATCATATTATGCTAAATATAACTGAACCGTGAATGCAAGATATATTTGGAGATAACGTAACGTACACCCAGATTAATTCCTATCGTCTCCTTAAATGCTTAGTTCGCCAAGCCTCTTTTCCCTAGGCAATTTTGGCAAATGTTCTTTATATAAAATTCTTCGCTCATCATTCGAGTAAATGGCAGCCAATTTGCATTCCATTTTTAAAATTGGTCATTTGAAAATTTGTTTTTTAGGGCAGGTCTATTATGCTAGGCGATGGACTCCGAGTTCATTGATGCTACGTCAAGGTAGTGCAGTGTAGCAATGAGAGGATTTGTGCCATGAAGGCCACGGTGAGTAATCGATCTATCATGGTAGTCAGTGCGTATGGTCCAACGGATTGCTCAGAAAACTTAGTGCTCTTTACAGACTGTCTAAGCGCGATTAGTGATATTGTTGAGTGTCGGAGAGGAAAGCGTCTATGTGTTGTCAGGTGATTTGAACGCGAACCAGGGGAGACATTTCGGCTACGAACTTTTGTCATTTTGTAATGAACAACAGTGGTTGTGTGCAGACATTGAAAAACTGTGCACCGGCTCAGGATGTTATGCTTATGTCAGTGAAATACACGGAACGCAGTTGGCTTGGTCGTTGCCTCGTGGCTGGAGCGACATGGGATTCTGTAGTGTATGTATTATGGTTGTAATGATGTTTACTGGTCTGATCATTATGCAGTATTTATGTCACCGTATGATGGTGAACACTGTTAGTTTATAATCTATCTCGTGAATAGTAAACTATCAAAAAAATTTGAACTGTATAAAGCTTACAATAATTTATAAACTATCGAAAAATTATGCGTTATATTGTAAATGGCTTGGTACAGTTCACAATTTTTTGATTGTTTATAATCTCGCGTTTTATAATTTAAAATTTACGGTGTTTATAATCATACAATTGAGAAATATTGTAATGTAAGCTCGAAATAAAAATTTAATGTATTAATAATGCAAAATGGGGGAGCGGGACATGCATTAAATTAGTACATAACTCAATTAAAATTTGTCATAAAAGGTTAAGAGATTTACACTTTGCTGTTTAATGTGAAGTGAACTTTGTTGTGACGTTTTTTTGAATTGCTAAGTTAAAAGACGCAAACGATGGTCATCACGTTTTTTTTAATAAAAATAAATAGATAAACCAATATGCATAAATAAATATAAAATTAAATCAGAAGAAAACCTCCACTTTCCAACATAATACAAATTTCTATTGTTTTCCACTTTGACATTGTGACTATCTACAAAACTACGGAGACAGCAAGGTTTTCAAAAAACAACGTTTAATTTTTTTCTCCACTTTTGTTTTTTGTCAAAATCGCCCTTTTTGCTCAAGATGGCAGTAAGTATACATACATGTCTGTTTGCATTCCTTCAGGTTTAAATTCAGGTTTACTTCTGTCTTCAGCGTTGGTTACGATTTTGTTAAGATCTAGATCGAGTGCAGCTGTCAGTAGCACCGCTCGACAGCCCGGCGATAGAGGACTTTAGTAGAAGTCGATCGTCATGTTTGCTAAGGAAAGAAGAGAAACTAATTCAATGGTTTTGAAAAAAGGTTTTTTTTCTAATAGAAGAAAATCAAATAAAATCTTTCCCAATAGCTTTTTGAAATTATCTAAGAGTGACCCCACACTAGCGTTCTTTGAGCGCCAGCGTCTTGCAGGCGACCCCCCCACACTAACATTTCTGGGTGCCGCGGCCGGAAAGACGCAACGCCTAAAACACTAGTGCAGTGGGGACTCTCTAGACTCTCCTTTTAATATCTAATCAATCGCTGTCCACACGTGTTTTCTCTCAATCACTAAGCACCTGCACTAATCACCTGCAGTCGCACTAATCAAAGTGAATACAACGTTGCTTCTTCAATGTTACCTATATGTTATAAGTGCCTTTTTCAACCTACCTTCTAGTTTTAAGGTATATCCAAATAGTCGAAAACCGTTGTACTCTTTCGATAACCATAAACTGATACTGAATTTACTTAAAGGTGCCATCTATTTTATCTAATACCTATATTAAACTGAGTTCTCCAGACGTAAGTCACGGTGAGTTATTGTATTTAGAATATAGTATTTCCGGCCATAAAATCTGTTACAAAATTTGTTATAATATCAGGAAGTATATATATTTACTGAACTGAAAATGGGGCGCTCAACAACCGTGCGTTTTTCGCGCCAATTTCTTCCACGTACAGCCAAGATATGGAATGATCTTCCTGCGTCGGTGCTCCCAAAGGGATATGACATCGGGGCCTTCAAGAAGAGAGCGTATTCCCATCTAAAAGGCAAGCAACGCATCGGTGACACCTCTGGTGTTGCGGTTGTCCATGGGCGGAGGTGATCACTCTCCATCAGGTGACCTTCTAGCTCGTTTGCTCCCTATTACATTAAAAAAAAAAAAACTGAAAATGTGAAAATCACCTAAATATTTACATTACTAAAACAAATATTAACACTTCGAAAAATAAAATTAAAAAATACGTTAAAATAAATACTTACAGTCAATAAACATCTTCTAAAATTGGTCCTTCCTTGTGCCATTGACCCCAGGACGCTGGCAGCGTTACCGCGCTGGATAGCCAGCGCCAGGCGCTGAGCAAAGTATGCTCCAGCTCTAGGGTCGCCCGAAGCATGGGCCAATTTGGACGCGATTGTTTTAAAGAGCTGTTTCGCGTCCGAGCTCCACGGGCCCAGTGATTCTAATTTGTTACGAAAATTTCATCATTATTTTTATAAAATAATGTAATATTACTAAAACTTATATACACATATTTCCTACAGTCTCAGCAAAAATAAATAAAAATATTAAAAGTAAACGTAAAAAATATCTTTATTCATATAGACTTATAAAAAGTACTTATGACATGTCATGTAACAAAAAAAAAATTGTAGCAAAAATATACTGAATAAAAATAAACTTACATAAAATAATACTATGATAGTTCATATCATAATTAAATATAATGTGACTCTACCACCCGGTTCGGAAGTTGCCGATCGAGAAGACTCCGGCAAAAAACTCGATGGTTACTCTTTTCAATCTTGTTTTTATACACAAAAATGGAATTGACAGAGTAAAGTCATAACAAAAAAGTGTGCAGAGGAGCAGATTATACCTAAGATGACCACAAATTCTTATCATTTAAGAAATCGTCAACACTATAATAACCCCGCTTCATTAACTTAGCTTTAATTTGTGACTTAAACTTGTGAAGAGGCAGTTCAACAAGAGTTTGCGGAATCTTATTAAAATATTTTACACATTGACCAACAAATGATTTCCCTACCTTATGCAGTCTTAGACTGGGAGTTACGAGCTTATTTTTATTTCTGGTATTGAGTTTATGAACATCACTGTTTTTCTTGAAGAGATGCAAGTTTTTACGGACATATACTACATTATCATAAATAAATTGAGAGTACACAGTTAAAATATCTATCTCTTTGAATACTTCACGAAGCGAGTCGCGTGGTCTAAGGTTGTAAATGGAGCGGATGGCTCTTTTTTGAAGAACAAAGATGGTGTTGAGATCCGCTGCCGAGCCCCACAACTGAAGACCATACGACATAACACTGTGAAAATAACTGAAGTACACTAATATTTGTAATGGCCACCTTTGGCTTATAAACAGGCCTTTAATCTGTCTGGCCACGAATCTATGGATTTACGCACTGTTTCATGGGCAATTTCGCCACTGCTTGCTGCAGAGATTTTTTAAAAGACGTTATGTCACCGTGTCGTTTAGAGCAGGCCATGCACTCTCAAACTGACCATAATTTGTAGTCCTAAGGGTTGAGGTCTGGGCTAGATGAGGGCTAGTCTTCAGCTCTTATAAAGTCCGGAACGTTGGTTTCAAGCCAGGCTTGCCAGTTCGTGCCTTGTGACCAGGTGCAGAGTCCTGCTGGAAAGTCCACAGTACATTTATATAAAGTGTATTGCTGAGAGATTTCACAACAAGATCCAAGACTGTCACTTGATACACTTTGGTTGAAGATTTCACAAAAATGTAGCTTTGTGACTCCTTGATAAGACACGCCCCGCCAAACCATCACGCAGGATGATGACCATGTTGTACCTTTTTAACCACTTTAGCAGCTCCTTTAGAACTGTGAGTGTAGGTACCCTTTATCATTTTGCTTATTGTTGTGCTCTTCAAACGGGCTTCAAATTCAAAATTAAAGTTTATGGTCAGACTAGTTATACGTTGCGATAACCCAGACGATTATTGTATAGTGCTCAGTCAGTTGAGAACACAGGAGGAAGTTATACGTTTTTCGGGGCTGGATGCACTAAATTGGAGTTATAGATTTCAAACTGGCGCCTAACCATTTATTGCAAGGTCTTCTGGCAGTCTTGATCTTTCTTCTACTGTCCTAACGACAACTAATTTAGTTAGTTTAGCCAAAAGTTAGTTATCTCTGGCTGGCCACATATTTTGCCTTAAGCTATCTCCATATTATAGCTTTTTTACTTATTCCTGTTTTTTTTGACCATAATATATAATAAATAAATAAATATGCGCCAGACAACACACCTCTTGTCATGGTCTCGAAGTAGGGATAAATATCCCTGTGTTACGAGGTACCAGACAAGGAATTAAGCCAGGGGCGTCTCCCAGCACACCCAGACCCAGGTCAATTTAGAAAAGATCATTTCCTGAATTGGCCTGACCGGGGATCGAACCCGGGACACTACGGAATTAAAGGCGAGAAACCGTGCTCCAGCGCTTCCACTACGCCAATCGTGTCGTCAAATTGCAATGAGAAACTAAATCCGTAAATGTTCCGGAGAATAACAAGATGGGTTTGGTGTTAACATACATAATTTATTTGTGCTTACATCCTAACTTTACACAGTACAACGCGTACATCACAACAGTGTCAGAATTTGGAATGAAAGAAACACGTATTCGTTGGTGGCAAATATCAATGGGATCTCTTAATTATTCGAATTGGGAAAGCTTCTGGTGGTGGGGTTACTTCTTCAGCATGTTGTTGACCAGGTCTTTGAACGCGGCCAGGCCCTTGCCGTTGGCTTCTTCGTATCCTGGCGCCGTGCTCTTGACTGTTTCGTACCATCTGAGGGAAAGGAATATTATAATTAACAACTTATTTAAGCAGACATTTTAGATCTTTGGCGGGGAGGAAAGTTTGCTAATTATGATAGTTTACTATTAGCTAAGATACGATGGGGTACAGTGCTTTGAGACCACTTTACCAAAATGAAAAAAAAACTAATACTAAGACTGTTTTATTTTTTTAAAGAATAGGGAGGTAAATATTCAGTGTAAGCCAGAAAATTATACTTTACTTCGAACTCGTTTAGCATCATAAAAAAGATCATACCTCTTAACATTGTTGTATTTGAGGAAGTTGATGTCAGAGGCCTCGAAGCTGGAGATGGAGGCGATGAGAGTGAGATCGGCGACGGTGAGGTTGTTGCCAGCGGAGTACTTCTGTCCATCCAGGATGACGTCGAAAAGCCTCAGGGCATCTTCCACTTTAGCAAGCTTCTCTTTGTCTGCTGATGCGCCAGCGAATACTTGTGGGTACTGCGAAATGAAAGAGAGAAAAGAGTAAAATATTAGTTTTCGGTGGATTATGAGTTAACTAGCTTTTCCGTAAAAAAATTGGGACTTTTTTTGCTCCTCTTGGAGATCCTCCTCTCTTGGAGAGTAGCTCAGTGGAACTTACAATGCTAAATTTCTGTGAAACTTTCGCTTTATTGTCCCCAAGGAACTTGCATAACTATGCGCTTAAATTATTGGTCAGTCTTTTAAGTTAGCAGACCATAATTAGAGTGTTCCGAAATCAAATATTTCCCACCACCAGGTTCTCCTTGTTAAATAACAATGAATCATCATTTTTATAAAAACTCACAAAGTAATCCGAGAATCTCTGGTACAGAGTGCCGATGTCGAAGTACAGCCGCTGGTCGACCAGCGCGCGGGCCTTCGGCTCCTCAGGGTACAAGGCATTTCCCTTGCCGTACTTGTTGACGAGGTAGGTGATGATCGCCCGGGACTCCCAGATCGAGAACCCGTCGTCTACCAGGGTCGGGACTGTGTGTTGGGGGTTTAGCTGGTGATCAAGAAAATGTAATTGTTAGAACGCAACCCGAAATATTAGTATCATATTAAACACTGGTATAACACCAAAGTAACCGCAATAACGGCGCCTACGCTTGAAAAGTGGGCTACCCGTCCCAGCACAAAATAAAGAGTTTACAGAAAGACCGCTCTTGCCTTTTTCCAGGATCGTTACCTAAACTTGCCTGCCAACACTCGCTACAGCTCGACTGGCCGCGTAACAGATTCTTAACGTTATCGCCGGTTAACTCACCGTGTCTGTGTGCGTGATCAATATGACGGTCTGTTCTAAGCGCACTTTCTGTCCGGGGCGCGCCGCGCCGCTTGAGTAATTTGTGGAATGTTCTGTTTACCAGGGCAGCAACTGTCAACTAACCTCTGACTCTGACTCTGAGGCAGTCTCGTTCTAGATAAAGTCGTGAGCGTATGCGAGTATACTCTCGGATCATACTTACATACGACAATATAATTTTACCGCAGATGTAAGACACAACTTTTGGAGATAACGTAACGTAAACTCAGATTTAATTTCTATTGTCTCCCTGAATGTGATCTAAATCAGTCCAATCCTAACTATTTCAGTTAGTAAATTAGTCCGCCAAGCCCCTTTTTTTTTCGAGGTATTTTTGGACAATTATGTTCTCTAAATAACATTCTTCACTCACCATTCAATTAAATGGCAGCCAATTTTTTACTTTACTTTCCATTCCTAAAATTGGTTATTAGAAAATGATTACTTTAGGGTATGTCTATTAATGCCTTGACCCTTTGTAAAAACCATTTTAGCAAAAGTAGGCGGCTGGTTATGCTTTCAATTATAAAGATCGATACCCACTAGCGAGGGCAAGCATTGCATGTGGTAACTGCTAATCAATTATTAGGCGAATAGCTTTCAGTGTTGGAACATTCAAATTTACCCACTTACATAATCGACTAGTCAGCTAGTTAAATACATAGATTAAGGTAATTTATGGCTTCATCTAATTTTATCTAAACCATCCGTTAGGATCCCACTGCGGGCAAGCGGCTTTCTTTCCCGTTTCCGATTAGGCTGGTGTAGCCTATGTGAAGCATATATTTAACTCCCTAAACTTCATATTCGTAAATATTTTATTTTTCAATATACATACGAAGTCAACCACACTTTTGCTATTGCTAATTAAAACTACTACAAAATACAAGTTAGTTTTCTAAAGTTCTACCCTGGCGCCTGGTAGAATAAAAAGAAACATTTAAGGTTTTCACCTCCAAATGACATCAGAAACACTTTTAATTATCCTGAAAGGTGGCTACCAAACGACTTAGCAAATCAAAATCCAAGTTATTATAATATCACTTTGTTCAATCTCGCAACATCATGCATAATAATGGACTCAAATGTACAGTTTTTGTGAGTGAAATAGCAAATTAGGTTTTTTAAGTAGAGCGTGGTTGTTCGCGGCTCTGGACCGGAGCAGCGGCGCCATTCCACTGTGCCGGAGCAATTCAAATTACGTAACAAATAACCGGTTCAAGGAATTTTGGTACCGGCCGGCAAACGTCCGCTGTGCATGCGAGTGACTGGATTCGAAACCAATTATTAACAAGTAGCTTTTCGCCAGTGGCTTCGTTGTCAGTTATGACTATTTCCCCTGTTAAAGTATAGCCTAAAAATAAGAGAATACCCGCTAATGTTCATTATCGGTGCAAGAATTTAAAACAAAAAAGCAATAAATTAAAATATCTTTTTTTATGTTAATGTAGACTTTAGTACACCAACTTAAGCCTATGTGTCAATGATTATGCAGTCAGCTCACAACGTGGATACATAAACATTACTCAGAGATAGTATAACTTGAATACCTAGTCATTCTAAAACTGACAGGACAGTCCTAACATTGAAATTACTGTAAAACCCAATGACCAGGAAAATCAGTAGTTAGACCCATACCTAAACCTCATCAACATCAAGGGAATCATAATGTCCGGCTAAGAATTTAAAATAATAAAGAAAGTTTAGATCGAATGTAAATGACGAGTAAATATCAGAAAACAATACTTATAAGTCTGGTCGAAGTCAGCAATGGCTTGTTTTCCTCTGAATCGTAATTACGTTATTTCCCTAACATTACACTGTTTACAAACTATTTTGTAATTATCGTTAAAGAACCATGTCCCCATAAAAGTTCAGTGCCCCTTAGTATAACTGCAGTATTACATCACCATCACGCACAAGCTTGTCCTTGGTTGTGCACTTTGCTATTCAATACCTAAATAGCAAATTCCCAGAGCTGACATTCCCATGTTGCCTTGCGATGTTGTCTTTTACTGGTATTTGGACAGGAGTAAGGAAATGTTGGCAAATAGCCAGGCAGTTCGCAGCTTGTTAACGAACTGCACATGAGAGCAAATAGATATACCAATTTCAATTGTGACAGGACGAAACACACTAAGTACTGAGAATATTAATGGTTTGGTCCTTCTAGGCTAATTCTGTAACCGACATGCGAGTACGTTGCTTCACAAGGCTGCCCAAGAAGTTTAATCTATTACTTGTTTTTCCTAAGTGGTCATTTAGAAGGTTATCAATATAACCAATAATTTATACTGGTTTTAACAGGAATGTGCAGTAACATAACATTATAACAATACGTGAATCATCATTCATCACTATGCAATTATCGAAATATCCTTTTTGTTGTTAGCACCTCGATAACAACAGGATACAGTGTACAGGAAATATAACAAATAAATATTTTTGCTTTCAATGATACTTATACTAAACTATAATATTTATACTTAATTATAATATTTATAAAACTCTTACTGTAGTATTGCTTGCAATTGTTAGACTATGTTTCGTTTCAAATTATAATACTCACAGATGTTGTCTTTTTGCTTGGCCCGGTTGGCCTTCAGAATCCACAGTTCTGTTTCTTGTGATATTAGGAAAATTAAACCCAGATTTAAAAATAGAGTTTTTTGTGCTTCAAAACGAATATTTAATCAAAAAATACGTCATCAATGACCAGCATTTTCTTCATAGTATAATTCCCCTCAATTGATTCTGTATACATAACATGCGTAGAAACCGGGTGAACATCATGAGTATTCTCTCTAAGATTCTGCACAGTGGTGAAATTGTATTAAGGGAAGCTAGCTGCACGTGCAGCGACTGCATGAAATCGGCCGCAACTACAGTGCAGTGCAGTGACTGCATTCAATCCTATATACGATTGCATGCAGTCGCTGCACGTGCGGTGGGCAGTTGCAGTCGGCAGCTCGGTCCCAAATAGTACCTTTGCCTACTGTTCTACCAAGAGAACTATCGGTTACATCAACATGCTAGTTAGTATTCTTGAGACATGTTAGCTATCTCACTGATACCCCAAGACACAAACAAACAATCTCAGCACAAAACAGATAAACCCTGCAAAAATACCCACACATTACGTAAGATAAGATTGAAAAAGCAAACAAATTGAAAAACCAATTTGGTCGTCAAACAATCGTACCATTTATGGGTGTCGTATGATTGTTTATGATTGCACCATAGTTTGGAAAAAAGGGTCCTGTGAATCGGTGTAAATACTCTATCTAGTACAAATCAAAAATTCGGGAAATCACACCATTAAGAAAATACGAACTCAACTCACAACTGACCATAATTTGATATGTTGATTCCTACAATTCTTCTGATGCCATCTCAAACATAGGGTTAAATTAGGTACCAGGCAAAAACGACTCTCGAAATGATAGCATTATAATTGAGCAGTTTAGTGCCTCTTCCTCGTACATAAATATTACCTTCAGGTACTCTGGCTTGAGGTGTTCCCCATGGTGGAGGTCGACTAGCTTAAGGTTGAGACTGATGTTCAAGGCTTTGGCTGTGAGAAGAACAGCTCTGCAAGGCGCGGAGCCAGGAACGTAGTAGAGGTCCAGACCCATGGTTCTGTAAAAAAGAACATCACTATTAGACACGAAATGATAGGCGTAGTACACTGTAACACGGTTTCTCGAATTGACTTGCGTATTGCCCCGGCTTCGATTACCGGTTGGGTCTATTAAATGAGGTTTGTGTGCTGGGAGACCTTTCCCTGTCTTGTACATCGTAAACTTGTAACACAGGAATATTTATCCCTACTTCGAGACCATGACAATTAGTCTAGTTATCTAGCGCATATTTATTTACTTGGACTTCGTAAGCACGAGACCTATTAGGTAATAGTTTTTGATGCTTTACTAGTTTTTACTCCCGTAATTAAATTCACGTGATGTTTCTTGAGTGCCTTGGCGACCAGTGCTAAGTATCTTGTGTATTTACAGGTTTAACACTAGTATTAACATTTCCACTCACTCACTACAATGCTGAAGGCCTTGAATGTTACAATAGATATTTTGGGCGGCGGAAGTAACTGGATCGAATCAAATTCAATCAATTCCTTGGCAAAGGTCATGCATTTGAATGAAAGCCTTCATGGTAATAGATTGTGGCGTAAACAAAGAAACTGATAAAGGCATACAGTTATGCTTTCTTTTTGTTAGGCTTCCTTCATTACTTTATTGTCGCTTTATTGTCGCGCGCAAATTAATAACCTTCAAATCTATTGATTTGAAGGTTATTAATTTGATTGATTTAAGTAATTGGTGTACAATGGTAACAGGTATGTCCACAGGATCGATAGTTATTTATGATTTACTAACGTGTTTTTAAGGACCGGACAAGAGGTAAGTTTAAGTGTGAAGTTTAAATAAATATTGTCACAGTTTATTAACTTGATACAAAATCCGTCATGATGACTGGTCAGAGATTAAATATGACAAGTCCAGGCTCCGAGGTGGTCGTTCTTCTACGATAAATAATCTTACAAGCAAATTTTGTATGCTACCAACTTCAGATAAGGTAAGTATCTACATAAATAATCTTTTTTGTATAAACATGTAATCAAACAGACACTGTGATAAATAGCTTTAAGTATTGGTAAAGTTACAAACTACGAGGTACTACCACAGAATAGGTAACAGTACTCCGTACTACTACTTGCTGATATTAATGTAGGTACCTAACACAAACGATGTACCTACCTATGAATAGGTAGAAACGGTGAGTCATAGAATCAAGGCCGAGAATTAGCCGCTGTAAAAAATGTAAGTCGTTTCCTTGATTGACCGATGCAGCGTTTGATTAACAGAAAATATATTTTATTACATTCATTATGTAAATGGACAGCACAGATTAGGCAGCTTTAACCACAGACGGTTCTGCCCTCCGATTAAGAACCAAGTTATGGACCAATTCGGTTATTTTCTTTAATTTAATTTTTTAGTATGGGGAGCGTCTATAAATATTTTTTGGTTGATAAAAATGAAAGCTGGCTTCCACAGAAAAAAAAATTGAATGCTACGGCCAGGCAAGTAGGTAATTTACTAGAATTAAAACGAATTTACCGAATCGGTCGTTAACTTTGTTCTGAATCGGGGGCTGGCAATCCATTGAAGGCGTGTTTGCTGCTTCTTAATCACAACTTTTTTCGCCAAGCACGCTATACAAGTCTCGGCCTCAAATATCACTTTAAATAATACTAACAATCACCTGTGTAAAATCAATCAAGTGAAAGTTATTTTATTAAATAACTATGTTCGATAAAATTACTAAATACGGCAAAAACTAGGTATCATGTTTTTTAATATATTGTTTTAAGCTTTCATGGTCTCTAAGTCTTTGAAATAGATAGGTAGTTATCAGTTACGGGAATTGTACCATGTTTTTTGTTTACGAGTTTCCGATATTTCGGCACTGTTGCAAGTGCCATTACCTATCACGATTAACCCTCGGTTCACAGGGCCTAAATATCGGAAACTCGAAACAAAAATCATGGTAAAAATTCATTAACTAAAACTATCCTACCTCATATCAAGATTCTATTAGTTTTAAAGTTCAAAGGTTTCACATACACCTGTTCACCCTCACCAATTTACCAATTAAGTATCATTATTAGCTTCAGTCATTATAACAATGATTATTTGTCATAAAACACCGCGACAACCATGCGTTTTTGTTTAGCGTTAGATAACCTTGACACAAGAACGAATGGTTTGTACCTACTAATGGGTTGTAAACATACGTTATGTGTTTTCCAGGCAGGACAGCGGTGTATTATTATTAGAAGAAATGCAAACTATCATTCACCCCACTCACTCAGTTATAAATACTTTGTAATGTAATAACAAAAAAAAACCAACTTCAAAACAAACTATTCCAAAACAAAGCACTAAAAAGTAAAGAAATAATTGCGTATTCTTCTAAAACTTATACAATAATAAAATGTAGGTACAATTATTGTTATTGTTGGAGTCGGTGTCAGCCAAGGAAACACTACAATATACCTAGCAATATACCTATTTCTTACATATCACGTTTATGTATGTATGTAGGTAGTTACAAACCTACATTGGCCGACACCGACTCCAACAATAACAATAATTGTACCTACATTATATTATCGTATAAGTTTTAAAAGAATACGCAATTATTTCTTTACTTTTTAGTGCTTTGTTATGGAATAGTTTTTTTTGAAGTTGTTTTTTTTTTGTTAAAATTTTTGTTTATTTCTTGATTTTCAGTGAATAGTTCTTATTTATTTTATACATCGAAAAAGTATCGTCCAATTGCTCCTAAGAATTGAAGAGTTCCGTTACTTTGTCATGGATCCCATAATCAGAACCTAACACTCATCAAACTACCCTTGAAGTATATCCTTTTCAATAAAAAAAGAAGCATTGAAATCGGTTGGCGTGATAATGAGTTATACGTCCATTTGTCGCGCATATGGTTTATCTAGATTTAAGACTTATATGGATTTCCCATGGATGCCACTGTCAGAACTTGACCAAATTAAAATGAGACCACACGGTCAGCATCAGCTTTCAAATAAAAAAAGAATTATCAAAATCGGTTGGCGTAATATTGAGTTACCCATCCATTTGTCGCGCATTTTGTCTATCTAGATTTAAGACTTATATGGATTTCCCATGGATGCCACTGTCAGAACTGGATCAAATTAAAATGGGACCACACGGGCACCATCAGCTTTCACATAAATAAAGAAATATCAAAATCGGTTGGCGTAATATTAAGTTATTCGTCCATTTGTCGTCCATTTGTCGCGCATTTTGTCTATCTAGATTTAAGACTTATATGGTTTTCTCATGGATGCCACTGTCAGAACTAAACTAAATTGAAATGGGACCATTCGGGAAGCACCAGCTTTCAAATAAAAAAAGAATGATCAAAATCGGTTCACCCAGTCGAAAGTAATGAGGTAACAAACATTAAAAAAAACATAGAGTTGAATTGAGAACCTCCTCCTTTTTTTGAAGTCGGTTGAAAATAAGGAATTCGCAAATAATAAGTACGAAAGTTCAACAAAAGTTGTAAAATGCACATCTGTAGATACGTCTACCGCGAGTTGTCACTTTGAATTTACGTTGTCGTTCGGCGTAAAAAAATTACGTACGTATAGACATACTGGAAACAGCGACATTAATTCAAATTAAATTAAATGAAGGCAAACATGTCCTTCAAAAATGTTAAAGGGAAACACTGCTGATAAACGTATAACAATGTTCTTTTAAAAACAACGTGAAACTTGTAAAAAATTTAAACTTACGTAGGAAACGTAACGCGACACGACAAGACTATATCCCATTATTAAGGTCAAATTCGTGAGGGCTAACAAGTATGATTTACTAATGTATAATTTGTTCAGTATTTTCTCCTGGAAATCCATGTAGTGGCGTAAGAACATAACAAAAGGGTTCATGACCTACCAACTTAGTTATACTAGTTAAAACTATTTTATTGGAAATTGAAATCGTCTCATTTTGGAATAACACTACGTATGTTTTCACATAATAAACAGACGCTGTCAAATGCCAGCAAAACAACTCTAAGCGCCGGCCGGCTGGAAATACCCAGCTTGGAAACATTACGGCGATTACACAACCGAAGTAACAAGTGTTACAACATCGCACAATAACATTTGTAGATCCTTTATACGTAAATAGATAACAAATCAGTTTCTAATTGTACAAGGACATAAAGGCATTCACTTTGATTAGTGAGAGTGCAGGTGCTTGGTGATTAGGAGTTAACACACTCTCTCGCAGTATCAATCGCTGTCCACACGTATTTTCTCCTAATCACTAAGCTCCTGCACTAATCATCTGCAATAACTACAATTTAAAGTGAATAGAGCCTTTACCCACTATTATTGTGATTTATTTGTATTAAGAATCAAGTAGGTAAGTAGGGTAGGTGAGTGTATTTATGCCTTCAACATGACTGCCCCAAAATTATTTGTCTTTTATGATTTTCTGTTCTGACCAAAGACTGGCCTGACCACCTACACTGGGTAAGATGGTCAATTGGTTAGGTACTAAGTTAGAATTCTAGGGGACAGTACAAAACTGATGAAGGTGATGTATAGGTACTCGTATTTTTAGAAACATTTTTAATGAAATAATGGCCTGCTTCACAGAATAAATTAAAGTACTTAGTGACTTTACTAATTAGGAGAATATTTTGCGTGGGAAAAGCCGTTAGTGTATTTCTAGTTGGGATGTCAATCATTTTTGAAAGTGGTCTAATTCACCGGTCAAACACCTTTCACTACGCATTGTTTCTTTGAAGTGGGTACTGTAAGCGGAATGTAACGCCGGTTGTATTTAATTTTGTTATCTACCACCAGCCACAATTTCTCCAATAAAATGATACGATTGTTTTTAAAATAATAATCGAATATTTAAATCCTTTTAAGTAGGTAAGTATAACTACAAGCTGTAAGCTTATTAGCCAGCCAACAAAATCAAACTGTGAACATTTACTACCAACCTAATACACAATATCTGAGAAACTAGTGGCCCAACAATCACTTGATGAAATAGTATTACAATATCTATAAATAAATATTAATTAGTTTTTTATTGTGACCTAGGTTTACCTACAATTATCATTTGATCTTAAAATATCGAGCTATCGAGCCTGCTCACTTTAGAGTTTGAAATAAAAAAAGCAATGAACAATAAACATGTAATACACATTCAACTCACAATTTTCTGTCTTTTAACTCTAATAATTATTTAATCCCAAAAAGCCTAAGTAAGCTTCGAATGAAAGTTACGGATCGATCGACATCTTTAGGTATTATTATATATATATTATATTACTCTTTCGTCTGGACTTAATAAATGTTTAAAGGCTTACCTTTCAAAAAGGTGTGTGTCAAAAGTTTAATTCGGAACACCCGCACTGTGCACTCGCATCAGAGTAACTGGCTGCTCGGCGGGTGGGGAACCTTTTTATACGGACTGAGGTCTGACGTGTGCTTGTTCTTGAGGACCAGTGCTTCAGTTCAGTATGAAATCATGGGGAAGCTTCCTGTTTGGGATCGTAGGTAAAGGCATTCTGCCGATCATAACATGGCAGATAATATTGTTCATAAATAGCTACAATATCTATCCGTCAGCTAGGGGAAACTGCCATTAAAACTTGTTTATATGTTATTCTCGCAATAGGAATGTAACTACCTATTTAAAACAAATAATAGATAATGATAGACAAAGGATGTCATTTGACTGGTTCAAAAATATATTTTATTTATAAAAGCATTATTGGGTTGTTAACGCGCTACTTCCTATAGACAGCTAAATAATAATTATTATAAATAAATACATATGCGCCAGACAACACACCTCTTGTCATGGTCTCGAAGTAGGGATAAATATCCCTGAGTTACGAGGTACCAGACAAGGAATTAAGCCAGGGGCGTGTCCCAGGACACCCAGACCCAGGCTAATTTAGAAAAGATCATTACCTGAATTGACCCTACCGGGGATCGAAACCGGGACACTACGCAATTAAAGGCGAGAAAACGTGCTACAGCACACTACGCCAATCGTATCACCATAAGATGTTCAATTTGTAATCGTTCACAAGAGTTGTTATTGGAAAATCTGAACAATGAATGAGGCATTTTCTAAATCTCAAGCCAAGTACCTACCTAGGTATCTCAACCCGCAATAAGCTTTTAAGCTCTCGATCCGCCCGGCCGAGTGCTTGCCGAAAAGCCATTGTGTTTGATTTTCTAGAGATGTGGAACAATTTTCTTTTCATCTCTTCTTGAAAAATATCCTGATATTACTTTAACCTATAACAAGCTTTTCATTTGATTAAATTAAAACAAAGTCATTTATTTCGATACGTTAAGATTTGTTATGTCAATAACCTTGATTGCGACCAAAAAAAACAGCAACATTTGCAAATGAATAGATAGTTAACTGATATGATAAATACCAGGGATAGGATTGTCTTACGAGGCGGTAAATTTAGTAGGCTTAATAAACAAACAGATCAGACTTTAACATGGCATGTCAGAACACTACACTAGCACCATCTAACTTTAACAACACACCTACGACGGCAGCTGATCGCTACCCATAAAAAGTTAAGAAGTGCATCTTACTTAGCCTACTAATATTTTATATGCGAAAGTTTGTGAGGATGTATGTATTTGACGACACGATTGGCGTTGTGCGCTGTAGCACGGTTTCTCGCCTCGATTTCCTTAGTGTCCCGGGTTCGATTCCCGGTCGGGTCAATTCAGGAAACGATCTTTTCTGAATTGACTCTGGTCTGGGTGTGCTGGGAGACGCCCCTGGCTGATATCCTTGTGTGGTACCTCGTAACACAGGGATATTAATCCCTACTTCGAGACCATTACAAGAGGTGTGTTGTCTGGCGCATATTTATTTATTTATTTATGTATGTATGTTTGTTACTCTTTCACGCAAAAACTACTGAACGGATTTGGATAAAACTTTACATTAATACAGAGATGAGCTACAATTAATGAAGATTTTATGTAATTTGGCCATAATATACAACGACACGCGGGCGAAGCCGCGGGCGGAAAGCTAGTAATATTATAAATGCGAAAGTTTGTGTATGTTTGTTACTCTTTCACGCAAAGACTACTGAACGGATTTAAATGAAACTTTGCAGTAATACAGATTAGACATTTTAATAACACATAGGCTACAATTTATGAAGTTTTTATGTTATTTGGCCGTAATATATCACGATAAGTTCACGCGGGCGAAGCGCGGGCGGTAAGCTAGTAGTCTATGAAGACCGAGGTACTTAATGTCAACTAGAAAATTGCAAGACGATGAAATTTTACATGACTTTGCGAGACGGACACACTCATCATACGATGATAGCTCGGTACTAAAAGAAGTCTGCAAGGTTTTGGGGCTTAATTACAATTTACTATGAAAAAAATTAAACCATTATCGTTGTGAATATTGTCATCAAGCTTCTCTCTTTATTTGACCCTTGAGGCCTCATTCCTGTCAAACAGGCTCGTTTCCTGGTCAATGTCTGCTCATGTGTCGGTTGGCCTCCCAGCGAGGCTAGCAGGTCGGGGGTCGACGCGGCACCCGTGACGACACAGGTTCACTGCGGTAGCGTGCTCGCCAAGTAGCTCTTGTAGTTTAGTTTCGACCTTGGAACATTGTTAGTGGATGTCGCAATATATTTTTCATCCAATTTACCAGGCTGCAGATTTTTGTCAGCCATACCTTAGACGTTATTACAGTAGCTACTCGTATAACCTGCGTTGACGGAATCGAAACTAACAACTTCTGTTTTCGCGGAAAATGACAAGGCGTATTTTTTGAAATTGTTACCTTTGTCTAGAAATCTTACTCATAGATACAACCGCGGAATCCGCTGAATCACGCCCCCGTCGTCGCCCATTTCAAACCCATGCATGTAATAATGCCTCATACTAGCTCATAAACCCCAGGTTCTGGCATGTCAATTTGCGCAAAGGGCGACAGAGGTTACATATTTTTTGCTATCGTCTTTGGATTGCTTCTAAGGTACGAGTATGTTTCCGAAAGAAAATATAGCCGAGTTTAGTTGACCTGGGCTGAGCAATTTGGAGAGCAAAATTCACAAGTCCACAGCAGTTCACATGGGAGCAATAGATCGAACTCCTTGATTTTTATTTCTTGAAACGAAAATACTTCAAAGTTATTATCATATCGTAACTTTATAGTGATTATTAAATCAAAATAAAGTTGGCATAATAAATCCATCTCCAAAGGCAGTCATCATCATGTTAGTAAAGTATTAATTCGGTATGGCAGTTTTTCAAATATTTATTTAGACTTTACATGGTTGTAAAAACTATGCCGATGGAATGGAATCCCTCACTCTTATATCTTGATAGAAGTCTATTTTTTTACTGTCAAATAGTTAACAAAGTCTCGATCTAAAGTTAGCTGCGCAAAACTTGGCTCCTTTTAACACCAAAGTCGAAGGACAATAGTTAGTGCTTCGTAACCCGAGGACACGGTGACACCTCTAAAGGTTCTAAAACGCCTTTGATGATAACTATTCGACACGTTCGTTCTGCCTTTTGAGTTTTTTGCTATTGTTTTACATCGACATGCACCAAGCTCCTTTTAATAGTAGAATGTAGATCATTGTATCAAATGTTATACAAAACCCTGGCGTTCCAGGTTTACAACAATAAGTCTAAAGATTTGGGTTTAGGTGGGTGACTGGAAGTATTTACCAAATCCGAGAGATCTGAAACACACTTCGTGTAAACTTGGATTGGAAACCACAGACCCTGGAGTCAGCGTATTGCTTAAAGTTAACTTTTTCTTGAATTATTTGTTTATTTTAAAAACTGTAACTCTTACAAAACAGAACAAAGCATTAGCTAAAGTAGTGTTATAGTACTGATTCATCATCATCATCAAAAGCCAGCCATTCGGAGTCCACTGCTGGACATAGGCCTCTAAGTATGAATTAGGTACGGTTTTTTAAAGATATCTTGGCACAAATATATTTTTTTAAATAAGTTATCAAGATAGGCCGTTTAAGCACTTTCGTTGTTCAACAAAAATAGACCTAAAAAAATACCCAGTCATCGTTACAAACGCGTAAAATCCCGCAGCTTCGAAACTGGATGATGACGAAATGAATGGTAGCTTTCGACTTGACCGTTTGGAAAATGCAAGTCATTATTATTGATGACGAAACATTTAGGATAATCTGAAATAGAATGACAATCATAAAACAACGGAAGTTGGTATGTTTGATTTCGTAACCAAATTTTTATAATACCACAAGGGTGCAATAAAATTCCTGCAGCCCCTTGACCTATTCCTGCCCCGCTGCGGAATAAATGCAGATATATGTGATCACCATTATTGGGTAGAATAATTACATAAAGAAACCAAGTCCGCGCGCCCAGTTTGAAGCACCATAATTGGTGCCAGAAATGGCTTCAAACGGACCGCTTTGCAGTGTTCATTACAGCTCCGCAATGTTTAATGTCGAAGCGCGCCGCAAGTAAGCAAGAAAAAGTCACGCATGTGTGGATCGGATTAGTGCTTAATTTTTGACGGGGCGGTTGTATGAATACTATCCTTCTATACGTTATTATTCTAAGGGATATATAACCTCATTTTTTTTAGGATTTCTATCAGCTTCTGAAACCCATAGTACCTACGAGGGGTATTCGATAAAAATGAGTATGAAGCAGATGTTATTTATTATTTATTGTTATTTTATTTTTCGACATAATCACCTTTGAGGTTTATACACTTGGTAGGTATATCGTTTTTCAAATCCTAAGATTCCCTTCTTGAAAAAATCTTCATCATAATCGCTTAAAAAATCATGTACGGCGGCAATCATTTCCCCAACATTGCTAATTTTTTACCCTCTCAGTTGTTCTTTTAACCGCGGGAACAGGTTTAAATAACTAGGCGCAAAGTCAGGTGAGTGTGGAGGATGTTCCATTAATTCCAATCCAGCATCTTGGATAGGTAGCAGTCATCGCAACTCGGGACCTGTGTGCGGGGGCGTTATCTTGGTGAAACAACACAACTTTAGCAAGTTTGCCTCGGCGATTTTCGCGTATTTCCTGGCGCAGTTTTTTCATTTGTTCTGCGTTTATAGGCCTTGTAATAGTGGCTCCATGATTGAGGTATTCAATCATTATCACCCTCTGGCTGTCCCAGAAAAGAGAGCCCATAATCTGTATATCGGTCAAGTAGAAAACCCCAGTCGCTTACCACTGTAGTTAGTCTAACTGTTATACTGATGCAAAGGTAATTTTTTATTTTCCTTATTTCTTTAATTATCATGTTAAGATGGTATCAGATTTTTGTATTTTATTTATTTATTTATTCAATTTACAAGCAGTATTATGGAAACCAAAAATAATGAGAGTGCCACAAACACCCAGACTCAATGCGAAGTCAAACCTCGGCTCTCTGCGTCTCATCCAGCGATCGTAGAAAACTATTGAGCGAAACTATTGCATCCAAACTAAAGTCAATGCGGTAAGCTTAGAATAATTACGCCTAGAAAGAGAGTCGACGCATGCTTACTGGGCCCGATTCTACTAATTAAAAGCCAATGTAATCGTAATTAAATGACACGATTTTGACATTTAGTCCATACTAAATCAGTCAAAATCACGCCATTCAATTAAGATTCCATTTGCTTTTAAATAGCAGAATCGGGCCCCAGATGTCACAGAAATCTGGACACCATGTCCGGACCCGATCGACGCGTCGCGCCGTCCCGCCAGTGATCAAGTTCATGGTCTATTGGTTAGAGCTCCAACAAAATGACAGTTTGTTGTGTAAATGGGTTTCACAATGATTCGGGAAAACGCAAAACAGATATAAAAATAGCTTACTACCAGTAGACAATATGTTTAACTTATATTATGGCTATAATCAGCACTTAAACTCAAAATAAATATTGTAAAACTTTTCTTTTGATAATGTTGCCAGTAATAAGAAAATATTATTCCATTTTTTAGTAAATTGGACGAAATTGATTTTATTAAATTGAAGAATATATTCAACTATTTTACATATTTTTGAGCATGAATATGATTTACTTAAGGGATTATAGAAACCAAAAGGACTAACGTAAAAGTCACCTTAGAATAAATCAGTTCCTTGTGCCAAAATATTCATATTCTTAATATTATTAACAACTTTAAACTAAACATGCTAGATAATGACCATAAAAAAATCCACAAAATTTCAGTTTAGAAATGACTTTAATCTCCCCACTTTTTAGGGAAAATGCTGTTGACTTGCAACATTATTTGGTTACTGCCATCATGACACATATTTGACGTTCGGTTTTGGCTTCAAACATGATCACTATTTTATCAACTATTATAGAATAGTAGGTAATAGTGAAGTTCATAAAAGCATGTAATTAGATATAGAAATGTTTTTATTTATTTATTTAAATGATAGTTTTAGTTACTCACGACCTACTTTTAAAAGGCTTTCAAAACTAAAGGGAGAAAAGTATTTTAAACTTTTTAAGTTATAATACAATAATAATAAAAAAAGCATTTATTTTCTCCACAATCTTAAAAGTACAATTAAAGCTATGGACATAATTTGATTGGAAACAACAATAAAGTTTGTAAGAGACTGGTGCCTGAACTAATCAGAAGCTTGTGTCTCAGAACACCAGATCTCTCCTCTTATGATGTGATTGACCTGAATTTACATAATTATATTCATTTATCACTACTTAAATAGGAGAAATTATACTACGCAAAAATTATTCGCTACACTTGACAGCTTCACTCGTGTAAAGGATGGCACAGGAAAAGAAAAATACTGTCACAATTTGATTGAAAATGTACTCAAGGGTAACATTTATAACATTATCTAATAGTATTTCTACTTTCGATTTTTTTATACTGGAGGTCTTCAATGGCATTGTAATCAAGAAGTTGTAAATAATTAATTATTAACACTTTACAAGGATAACGTGCTAGGGAGACGATGTTTAGTTTCAGGTGGAGACAATTGTATAGAAAGGGACCCAAGAAGCAAAAGAAACGATGTGAAAAAGACAATGTATATAGGGAGGATTTTGCAACCAGGTGAGAGCGGCGTGCTCTGGAGATTGTTGGGTCGACCAAACGTTGCTGCTCAAGAACGGTGCTTAGAATACATAGCTGGCGAACAGTAAGAACCGGAGTATATTCGAAGAGGTCGCGGATGGGAAAACGAAAAGGTTTAAATGTTCAGACTTTAAGTTTTTTTCAAAGACCTATTTGTCTTCAAATGTGAAAAAAAGCATACCTACACGTTACCTAAACTATTTGCGCCACAGCACAGTGACAAAAAAATGGGATTAAACCCAAAAAAATATAAAAAAACTACCGAGTTATTGAGTAACTACTATGGGGGTAAATAGGATATAATATATATATATGGTGGGTGACCTCCTACCCTGAGCTTCTGCTTGACTTGACACTACTTTTTGGGTCACGCTCTCTGTATGAAAAAAAGTGCCTAAATAACTTCAGCGGCAATTATTTGATAGAAACGGTAATTGCATATTAATCTCGTAGGAAATTTCAATCAGCAATATTGCACTACATATATGTACACATTTTGTTTCAATTTGTACATTTCACCTAGACTTCATGATATTGATTAAGTAATTAATTTGTTTGATAAAGTAATTTAAAAAAAATGCCATAAAAATGTGATGCTGTTTAAGCATCATACGTAGGACATTCAAATAAAAAGCTTAACCTGTCACAGCTGTTGTTGAACTGTCAAACAAAAATGTCAAATGGTTAGAATTGTTCAACTTGGGCTTAACTTTCTTCTTTCATTAAAATAAACATCTGCTATGCATGATAATGTAAATATTTAGTGTTTTATTGTACTTTGTGATATTGTTATACATTTATTGTGTCTACAATGGGCGACAGTAGCGATTCCGAGGAGTTTTACGATGCCGAAGAGTTCACTCCAGTCAAGGGTTCCAAGTGAGTAATGAGATGTTTACTTTTGACGCCTTGTTTTGTGTTTTATTTACAAATTTACGATCTGAGTTCATTTTCTGTCTTTATATGATGTACATTCGAGCTTAAGTTTCAATATTAGTTATGAGAAAGTGTAATAAAAGTACTTCGAACGGCCTGCTTTGTACAGTCAAAAATGTGGAATGTGTATGTGATGTACTGTTGTCCTTGGCGCTGGCGACAGGTCCCCCTAGATAAAAACATTCGTGAGCAGTCATGCAAGACAATTAGCATTCTATCTAGATTGATTAGTAGTTACCTTGAATGTTGTTGTTATAACAATGGGAGTAGCTAGGCTACAAATGGGTTGGGCAAAATGTTGTCTCATATCCGAACGTATTTATATTTAAGATTAGGTTATACAAACTAACCCTAAGGAAAGGTACTTAATGATTATTTATTTCAGGAGTTGTCTCAAATTATGAAACTATTTTCATCAGACCAACAAATCTCCCTGTCCCTACTGTTCTTTGATATTGAAACCCAAAAATATTCTCCTGTCTTTAGAATATTTTTTTATTTATTTGACAAAATGTTTGGCCTACTTTGGACCATTCAACTTAACTTCTAGATAGTATTTCTTAAAGTTGTGATAAGCTACCTGGCTCAAAAATCATAGTAGAATGTGGTGTACAACTCAATGACATGATAACATTGACAAACAAATGTTTATTGCAGACGGTCATCCCTTTCCAAAAATGCAGCAGGAACAGCAATAGATTCAGCTGACAAGGATAAAAACTCAGGCCCTAAAGTTACTGAGACATCACCACAGACCACCAGCAGTAATTCTTTGACAGCAGAAGTATCATCACCCCAAGATGACAGGACCACTGTTAAAAGTGTTAGTGTATTACACATAAACAATAATAATGTTATTATAACTTATAGGGATGTCAGCTCAAGAAATCAAGTAACAGTCTGTTAGTTTAGTTAACAGAATATCAATTGTTTATTCTGAATTGAGTGGTGACTTATCAAAGCTTAAATAAAAATAATAAACAATAGGTGCCTGTGCTCAAAGATCTACAATGGTGTTAAATAAATAATAAATAAATAAATATCCCTGGACATTATTCCACACAGCGCCATCTAGCCTCAAAGTAAGCTAATTAAAGCTTGTGTTATGGGATACTAGACAACGGAGAAACATACTTAAATACATTTTCTTTTGTAAATACATACTTATTATACATAGGAGACACCCAGACCAGTACAAACAGACATGTTCATGCACACAAATGTTTGTACTGTGTGGGGATCGAACCCGCGACCTCTGGTGTAGTAGCCAACTTCTTAACCATTACACCAAGTCGGTCGTCAACCATTTAAGATTAAAACAAAAATGTTTGTTGTTACTTTCTATGTACTATGCACGTCCTGCATCATAAAACAGGTTGTTAACCACCTAGGCATGAAGTTTTATGAGTTCTCTACTTTTAATGCTGACTTTACAAAAACCCTGACAACCAAAAATAAGTTAACACACTCAGAAAAAAACCAAAGTTATTTTCGTAGCTGGTATCTCTACACTTAAAGTCTCTTTTCTATATATTTTTTTCAATAAGCTGTAATTATTAGTGTAGGATAAATCATAGCTGTAAGCGTCTACCTATTTCTGCTTGGCAGTTTAATCAATCAATAGTATGAGCTACTGGTAGCTAGTTAAACTTTAAACAGTGTTAATAACTCATTGGGGTATGGTAGCTGTGTCAGTGCATTTTTTGCTGTAACACTCCACTGACCACACTATTTTCTGCTTCATTGGAAAATAGAAATGGAGTCAAGAAACAAGTTAATTGGACTAGTTAAATTATGCAGGTGCATATAATTACGTTATGTTGCAATTTATTGACACCCTTTTGGTTGTGTTTACATGTCAAAAGTAACACTATGAGTTCAGTCTTTGTATCAGCCAGGTGTTTTTTGTATGTCTTTTTGTTCTGAGTGCAAGGTGTGTGTTCAGATTTTCTTAATTAAAGTCTAGCAATGTTCATTATAAATAACACACAAACAAATATTAACCCAAAAAGATTTAAGATGTATGTGCTAAAAATATTATAATTTATGCTGAGTGACTCAGTGTCTCATTTGTTAGTGAACTGGCCTGATAATAAGCCCCTCGGTTTGATCCCCATCCAAAGCAAACATTAGTGTGATGAACATTTGTGTTTGTTTTGTGCCTGGGTAATGGACTTGATTTAAATGATTAAGGAACAGAATGTAGGGTAATCACTACTTTACCAAATTGAGCTGGAACTGCCGCTTTGCTATTTGGCTTACTTGATTGGTACCCTTACAGGTGGTGCAGGGCCGTCGCCGCTTCCAGGAGCTGCGGCGCTGCATGCAGACGGAGGAGGAAGACGAGGGAGTGCCTGACTCCGCCGGCTCACTTGACCATCAGACTTTCTCGCTGGAGCATCCATTCAAGTAAGCATAATTCAGCATTTACTGACCTGAACTAAAAGGTTCGGTGACTCGTTTCTTTGTCGTACCATCCAGAAGTGGAACGCTCTTACAGCACATGTGTTTTCTTCCTCTTATAGTCCCGGGTTCTTCAAGCGGGGTGTGTAAAAAGGCATTTCTGCAGGCCTTTAAGCTGAGTAGGGCCAGCTCAGTGATTTCCTTGCATTACTGTGCTTGTCAGCCTCACATGTGAACCTCACGACCGCATTCCATCAGGTGGAGTGAGGTCATCTTGACAAGCAATATTAAAAAAAGCCTAGCACGACAGACAAACCTAAATAAATACGTGAAGCGCCGAAAGAATACAAAAGCAAGCATGTCATCTTTTTCGCTTATTATCAAGTCATGATAACGTTTTAGTGATGGGCATTAATGGGTAACCGCATTCTCTCAATCAATTTTAATATAGTCCATAAAAAGAGGAATAACACCTGTAAAACTACTTGGTTTTGACATCTGTTACCATAACGGATCAGAACCGGTGCACTGCAGAAGTGTTTTGCATACTTCTTAGTGCCTTACTAAACAAACCTTGCCTTACAAAAGTAATGGAAACAAAATAAGAATAGAAGTACTACATAAACCACTTCTGTATTTAATAGCTTACAATTTTTTTTTAGAGTAATATCGACCGACACAATGAGCTTGCAGAGTATGACGTCACTCGGCAGGATCGGAAGAATACTTAGCGGTGCATCAGAATCACATCGTAAGTACAATAACTTCCAGTCAAACTGGACGATTCATATACCGTCAACTTGATTATTCTACTTTAAAAAAAAGCGTATTACAATGTTTTTAGACGTATTTGGAATTTACAGAGCTATGATCATTGATCTCCTCGTCACCAAATAACTAAATACCTACATATTGAAAGCCTACTCAAATATGAGCACTGAATTATCTGAAACTTTTTCCAGCTGGTACTATTATTTTAAACCTACCCATGATTTTGCAACAAAAGAGCATTAAAACAATTGAATTTCTAGCCAACATCCGAGAGCATGCGCCGGCGGCGTCCGCGATATCGCGGGAGCCCTCCACAACATCTGACGACCCGCTCACTTCGGACAATAGAACGCAGAATGGTGAGATTTTTTTTTAACTCTTGTAATGGTCTCGAAGTTGCGATTAATATCCCTGTGTTACGAGTCTCCCAGCACACCCAGACCCGAGTCAATTCAGAAAAGATCGTTTCTTGAATTGACCCGACCGGGAATCGAACCCGGGGCACTATGGAAATCGAGGCGAGAAACCGTGCTACAGCGCACTACGCCAAATTTATTTATTTATTTTTCATTGCATGCAATTAAAAGTACAATTGGTGGACTTAATGCCGAAAGCCATTCCCTGCCAGTCAACCAAACGATTAAATTGATAATTTATCGATAGTGCAGAGATTAAAAATATTACTTTGAAAACAACATCAGATCCTACATACTTGTACAGATAATAAAAAAGCAAAAATAAATACTTAAACACGCACACAAATTAATAATTTCCTATAACAGCTAAATTCATAAAAATATAAATGCCATCTAATCATTCCAAATCCCCTTGAAAGCTGATCTCAAAGTAAATAAAAAAAGCAATTGCAACATTTACCATCTTCGTTTAAACTTGTCATCTGTGGCACGACAACAATACCGATTTAATAAGCATTCCTAATTAAGTATTAGCTTTAAGTATTTAATAACGGCCATGGACACTTTTGTCAGGCTTTCCGTGTCCTTATCAGTACAATAGCGATGGTGATATCTGCTTGTGATTCATTCGAACTAAATTAGCAGTTGTTTTCATTTTGAATATTATTTTGGAGTAAACTACGCACCGTGGCTCTGTTCTGGTAGGTTTGTTTGTATAAATATTATTGTAGGATATAACAAATAGGAAACAGTTATTAATGTGTATTGCAATATGATATTGTTACCTACAAATATGATTTCAACTCTACTTAAGTTTGAAGGCGGTTGACCGTGAGTAAAGTACAGTACATGACATAACAGTTACTAAAGAACTGTAACTGTTTTGGATAGATAGATATACTTTATTGTACTAAAAAACAATTTTAGATAACATAATGTATGTGCGCAAAAACTTGCATCTGTTCAAAAAAAACAGTGACACATAAACATAATACCAGAAATAAAAACAAATTGAAAACTCCCAGTCTTAGGCTACACAAGGTGGGAAACTCATTTGTGGGTCAATCTGTAAAATACTTTAACAAAATACCTCAAAGTCTTGTTGATCTACCTCTTCACAAGTTTAAGTCTGCAATTAAAGCAAAGTTAATGAAACAAGGTTATTATAATGTAGAGGATTACTCGCATTGACTGTACTCTGAATTTATTTTTTGTAAAACAAACAAAGTTGAAAAGAGTAACTATCAAGTTTCTTGCCGGAGTCTTCTCGATAAGAAGCAACGTCCGAACCGGTGGTAGATTCACATTATGTATATTCACGATGTGTACTAATATTGTACTATTTTATTTACGTTTATTATTATTATTTCCATATACTTTTTTTGACATGTCATAAGTGCTTTGTACAAGCTTAAATGAATAAATGATTTTTTACTTTACTTACTAATAACAGTAATATTCAACAATTTGTACAATTTAGGCGGCCTTATCGCTAGAGAGCGATTTCTTCCAGGCAACCTTTGGGTAGAGGAACTTTTTAAAGCATAAAGAGTGTGGAGTGAAAACAACTATAAGAGCAAAACATAAATATGAATGAATACAACTTAAAACAATTTTAAGATAAAGCTGGGGCAGTTAATGTAGTAAAATGAGTTATAACAATTTATTTTTGGTAACACTTGGTAGAGTGATCTTAGAATATCATTGACGTAGTGCGCTCTAGTTCGGTTTCTCGCCTTGACTCACGTAGTGTCCCGGGTTCAGGATATTTATTCTTATCGTGTGTTGTTTGGCACATATTTATTTTGTTTATTTCTATATTGACCGACTTGGCGTAATGGTTAAGAAGTTGGCTACTACACCAGAGGTCGCGGGTTCGATCCCCGCACAGTACAAACATTTGTGTGCATGAACATGTCTGTTTGTACTGGTCTGGGTGTCTCCTATGTATAATAAGTATGTATTTACAAAAGAAAATGTATTTAAGTATGTTTATCCGTTGTCTAGTATCCCATAACACAAGCTTTAATTAGCTTACTTTGGGGCTAGATGGCGCTGTGTGGAATAATGTCCAGGGATATTTATTTATTTATTTATATGACTAGCTGGCCGCCCGCGACTTCCCCGCGTAAACTTCATTTCTATAACTTCCATACATAAAATCTTTATTTATTTATTGGACTACCAACATAAGAAACAGATAAAAAAAAAAACATAAATTGTAGACTATGTGTTATTCTGATGTATAAGCTGTGTTATTGTAAAGTTTCATCCGTTCAGTAGTTTTTGTGTGAAAGTGTAACAAACATATATACATACATACTCACAAACTTTCGCATTTATAATATGTATAGCTTAAAGTTGTATTCTCCTCAGTGCTAGCTATGGCGGAGCCGGACGTGATAGCCAGCACGAAGGCGAACAGTCTGAAGCACGCGCGCGGCGCGCCGGCGGCCGTCGTGATGTCGGGCGGCGCGCGCGGGCCCGTAGCGCCGCCCAGGAAGAAGAAGAGAAGTGAGTATGGACAGATGCAGGGATTTAATAGGTGAACTGGATTGGGTGCTATCAGAATGAGTACTTAAGAGCAATTGCTGGGCGTGGATCAGAAACGTCGCATTCTTGTAAGATTTTCGGGATTGTTTTAATAATTTGAAATTTTTTTTTTTTTTTTGTTATGTTTTGCATTTACTATCTTTTATTAAAATACTATAAATCGTCCAATATGAGGTCGCCAATGAAATGCTTATGAAATAAAAAACCGTTTTTATTAAATAAATAAATAATAAATAAATATCTGGGACAATTCACGCCAAAATCATCTGACCCCAAACTAAGCAGAGCTTGTACTATGGGCGTCAGAGACTGATAAACATACTTAAAAATTTCTAAATACATACTTAAATAGATAATAACACCCAGACATACAACAAATACAAATGTTCGTCACATAAATATTTGTCATGGGTGGGGATCGAACCCACGACCTCCGGCGCTAAAGGCAAGATCGCTGCCATTGCGCCAACAGGCCAGTCAAAGTATATTATAGTATCATAAGTGTGAAGAAACTAGAAAATTTATTGTAAAAAGGCATAGTTATAAATTATAATTATGAAATAACAAGGTGCAGGACATAACAGGAAAAAAAATGATACTTTAATTTGAATTCAGCGATATCATCACGAAAATATTCCAAAAATGCGACGTTTCTGGTCTATCCCCAGTGAGTCAGATTCATAGATGTATTAGCTAAGGTCGTTCTTTTCGAATGAATTAAATAACTGGAGACATGACTTTAGTAGGGTAACCGAACTAACGTTTACGTTTGAAAATACATAATATAGAAACAAGTATCAGGTATCTAAAAAAAATGGGTGGGTTTTTTTTCTGGGCCCATTAATTTCTTTTCAATGTCTAAGAACTTATCTAAAACTTCTGAATTAGATATTATGAGGGATAATGGTAATAAGTCACATGAATAATTTGATCCAAGAAATAACGAAGTTCCTGCACAAAATTGTTATACAAATGTGTTAATACTTTTAAACTTCTCATGCTCTAAAAGTACGCCAATATAGCCCTACGAAGCGGGGCTAAAGTGACCACTTTAGTCCCTAGGGAGTAAATAGTACTTAATTAGTTTTTTAATTTCCTTCATGTGACAAAGACAAACTCAAACAGCCAGTAAGAATAGAGTTTTAGTTCCATGGTTTGTCCGCAAAGAAGGTGGCGCCATGTGTTTTAAATCGTTATTCTGTGACTGGTTCAGTTCAGAAGAAAAAACTGCCCGCGAAAATTTCAGAACTATTGTCGAGTGTAAATTTGTTCGGTTTTATATGTTACAGAATACTACCTCTGGTATATTATGGCTTCGTTTAGTCCCTCGATATAAAATATACTATTTTATATTCTACTAAGTCATTTTTATTAGACACACGTCTCCACGTCGGTCTAACGCCCGATGGTTCTAGCGTGTTATGATGCCATATGGCTCACAGTCCTAGGTATTGGTTTTGATAAGTAATCTTAATAGGGTTTGCGTTTTGCGTTTGGGGTAGATCGTAAACGTCGCATTTTTTATCGTTTTCGTGATTATTTAGCTGAATTCAAATTAAATATAAATTTCAAACGATTCTGATTCTGAGGAATTTGATTCTTCACGCCTGAGCAGCTCTGTCTCTTGTATAAGACACAAGTTCGCTCGTGTGTGGAATACTGCTCTCATCTCTGGGACGGTTCCGCTAAGTACCTACTCGAAGCTCTTGACAGGTTGCAGCGGCGTGCTATCCGTATTATTGGAAACCCAGAGGCAACTTTGACCCTTGAGCCTCTCCAATTGCGTAGAGACATTGCCAGGCTAAGTGTTCTCTATCGCTTCTACAATGGGGAATGCTCTGACGAGTTATTCCAGCTTATCCCACCCTCACCTTTCCGCTCCCGTACCACGCGTGCTTGACGACGGCGTCACCCACACACAATTCAACATTTGTTGGCCCGAACTAAAAAGTTCGGTGACTCGTTTCTTTGTCGTACCATCCAGACGTGGAACTCGTTTCTTTGTCGTACCATCCAGCGAAAAAAAAAAAACGATCTCTTCTAAATACGCTCAGATCTGAGTGTGCTGGGAGATGCCCCTGGCTTGTTTCAGGGAACACTATCGGTTCTGGTTCCTCGTAACACTTTATCCTTACTTCGAGACCATGAGATGTGGTGTGTTGTCTGGCACATACAGGGTCACTTTGAAAAACAGCTCCACTTCCTCAAGAGCAGTTCAAAATCGTTAACTCAGTCTATCTAACAAAAGACAACGAAAAAAATACTTTGACTTTGTTCTTGTCCGTCACTAATAAATAATGCTCATGGATACTCTGTTCTCATTCATAAACAACTTTACAAGGCCCGGCGCCATAGTACTCCTTTTACTACGCCGGCGCGCCCGTATGTACAAAAACTTGAGTACAATAGCGAAATTATGAGTGCAATAAAACATAACAGTCATTATCGCAGTGATCTTGGCACGTAATAATAAACCGCTACTAGTGCGACATATTTTTATATTGCCAATCACCAAATGCAACATACCGAAAAGCCGCACAGGTTCTCCCAACCAACAACAACTCAGTCAGCCCGACAATAACAAATAATTATTCAGTAACCAGTCAGGCCGTGACCATGCGTGAGAGCATCATGCCTCGCTTTTAGTGCCATAAGCCATATTCGTGTCTTGTGTTGTGTGTTAAATAAATTATGGCCTATACATATCCCATGCGGAGTGGTACGAGATGGTGAGGTGTTACATCATCAGTGGTGAACATTTACGTGGAGCGCAAAACCTTTATTGCACCGCAGTTTACCACTATTACAACGTCGAGGAATAGTGACCATAGTGCCCACCAAGCGAACAATTTTAGCCGCCAATCAAAGGCTATTGGACTATGGACTGTTCAATACTCCGACACATGCAAGTGGATGAGCCGCCGAACTATTTCAACAGCTGGACAGCAGTTGACAATTCAGTGCTTGAGTTTTTCGAAAGAAACACATGTGCTAGGACAAATGAGGCGGCACGACGATTCAACGTCAGCCAATACTACGTGTGGAAGTTTTTAAATTATTTGAGTATTCACCCGTGAACGCCATACCTCGTATTTACATCACCAGAAATGAACACTTTTGGGCGTTCAATCCACTTGTATTAAAACTAGTTACCACCAAGAGCGCTTCAGTGTTTAGATGATGTGCCACTCAGTTTGATAGCACATCATTCTTATCAGCATGACGCGGCGGAACTCCGCCTCATTCCTAACACAAGATCAGTAAGTGATTATTTAAATTTTAAGTAAGGTTATATGTGAATTGGGCGCAGAGGCCTGATACCGTGGCCTGCTAGGTCTCCTGACCAGACGTCCCTTGATTTTTATTTGTGGGGAGAGGAGAAATGTTTTGTTTACCCACGTTGAGAAGGCATGAAGCTATTACGAACTCTATTTCAAAAGTGAAAATGAGACACTTTTTTTACTTACAAGATTAAGGAAGCGTGCGCTTTTGTGTATCGAGAAAAACGGACTACATTTTGAACAATCGTTCAAGTTTTGTTAGTTTATGATTGTGCATGTTTTTTGTCTTTGGTTTTTAAACGTTTTCAAATTATTTACTTCAATTAATTATGACGATGAAGCCCTTATAGAAGTAAAGGAAATTTGAAACCACAATAAACAGACGAATGTGAATAACCAATGAAATTCGGAATGCGATAAACATGACATCGTATGCGCACGGAATAAGGACTTTCTCAACAAATCACTAGGATCGTTTCCATGAATGGCTCAGCGTACGCGACTTACGCGATGACGTGAGCGTTGCCAAGATTTGTGATTTTTATGGATATTTTAATTTACATGTCATTTAAAAACTGTATTGAATTAAAAAAATATATTAAAGATGCTTCTTTATTTCGGTCTCTAGATCTTAATTTTTAAATTTAGCCCTGATTTTTCATATGACCCTGTATTCATAATATTCTTTCGGGTGTTAACAGGCTTACCTTATTATATGACATTGATGAAGCAACGTTGGCTGACAACGTAAAATACACAAGACAAGTTCGCCAGGTCTGTTAATGGCCTTCATAACTCAGTTGGAAGAGCTATAACCCGGAGTGTCCGAGGCCCGCTTTGCCCTAAGATCCGGTCGAATTTTTCTAGCTTCTATCTTGAATTTCACCCGCAGACTTCCTCACCACTCCGCTGACGCGTTAGCGGGTGTGAGCGGAGTGGTGAGGAAGTTTGCGGGCGGGTGAAAGTCAATGCTGAACCTAACGATTCTGACAAGTCGAAGTGCACAGTTATAAAAATCGGGTTATAACTTATTTATATTTCTTTTGTTTTTATTTTTAAAGCTAATTCGCGCGCAATCAGAAGTGTGCCTTTCGCTTCTAACCCAAGCACAATCTTACTATGTTTTCGCAATTGAAAATGAAAATGAAAAATGCTTTATTATTAGCCGAATTACTTAGCCTATAGGTACATGGCATTTCATAATCTCACTAAATAGGTAATCGCATTATTCGTCTAAGACATACTTGTTGAAGGAATAGGGGATCCAAAACTAGGCACAGCCTGTATCTTGGGTAACCAAAAGACAAATTATGTATCAACAGAAATACAGTATCAATTAGGTAACTTATTAATGCCAAATTAATAAAAAAACAACAATTAATCAAATGTTTTTTGTAAATAAAGTGGAAAGATGTATTGTGTATCGTAGTAAGAGTCTGTGATGTGCATTGAGAGGAATGTCATGTTATACTAGATGAATTTAAAATGGTAAAATAGATTCTGTTGCGTTATAGTCCTTTGTGAGTAACCATTCAACTTGAATCGTTATGGTGGCTACTTAGGCAAGCCATGGTGTAGCAGCACAGCACTAATTTATAATTTCCTCATGATATGATTGTCTATCGAAAATGTTCTTGCAAACTAATTAGATACATTTTTCCCAGATAAACTCCATGGCTCCCAGTCCCTGTCGCTGGCGGACGGCGACAACCTGAGCGTGTGCACGACAGACACGGACGAGTACCGCTACGCGCCGCCGCCAGACAAGCCGCGTCTGGACTCGCTACTGGTCGAGGTATCTAACTCTATGACCCTGTGGACTAAGCCGAATAACGCGAATTTTGTAAAAATCTATTTCTAGGAGAGTAAAAAAAGTAATTAGCATATATACCGTCCCACTACTGGGCAGAGGCCTCCATTATTGGATTTCGCTGCGATTGATGGGTATATATTGCCTAAAGCCGTAAAGTATTTCTTGCACACCCGGGTGTTCAGCGAAAAAAATGATTACTGTGGTATATAATTCATATGGTGAAATCAGACCACAATGTTACAATAAATCGATTGATTATACATATTATTCAATGTACATAAAATATGTACAAAATAGGGAGGCGGGAAAATAGCCAACACTGCACTTTACGAACACCCGGGTGTACCCGAGACACACCACGGTTTAATCACCACGTTTGCCAAATGCGTGTTTGGTAATCACAAACCCGGGCTATGTTCCAGAAAAACCGACAACACACTTTGCCCGAACCGGAATTTGAACCCGAAACCTCGGCAGGATTTCGGGTTGAGCTCTGAGTAATCACTCGGCCACGAAGGCGTTACACAAATTGGGAAATAAGCTAGCTTAATAATATTGCAATAATGCCAGGAATGTAACCGAAAATAGTGCATGAATTCATCAAGCTATAAATTAACCTTACTCATGCGGCATGTCACTGCTGGGCTTCCCCTTTCAATAGACTAATTCTAGTCTAAATATCCTGTTCATCTTGCCACTCAACAGGGAATGTTGTATCCTTGTGCAAAAATGGTATAATTTATTTATTTATCTACCCGTCCACGGTTCTAGCTCAATCAATTATAGAATATGAAAGATTTAGGTTAAGGTGTGGTTACTTCACCTATCGAAATGTGCTTTACTTGAGTTTCGACACCAAATGCCAAAGTAGTCAACGTAACAAATATTACTTTTAAAAAAAGTTTTAGGACGCCTCCGTGGCACTTCTACTTCCTCAGCTACGTCAATTACTTTTTCACTTCTCATGCTCTAAAAGTACGCCAATATAGCCCTACGAAGCGGGACTAAAGTGACCACTTTAGGCCCTAGGGAGTAAAAAGTAATTAGTTTTTTAATTTCCTTCATGTGACGCAGACATACTCAAACAGCCAGTGAAAATATACTATAATTCTTTCACGGATTCCCTTATCTATATTAATATTATGAAGAGGAAAGATTTGATTGTTTGTTTGTTTCTATTGAATAGGCTCCGAAACTACTGATTCGATCGTGAAAATTCTATCACTAACAGGAAGCTAAATTATTCAGGAGTGATATAGGCTATATTTTATTATGATTGAAAGAAAAAATCAGTGAATAATAATAGTAAATGTAAATTTCGTCAGGGTAAAATGGACAGCAGCTGTCAAAGATTTAACAAAACGAAGTCTGCCTGGGCTGGGATAGCTCGTCTCTAAGTTTAATTTTAATTACAAAGTGAAACTCTGAGTATAAACCTCTATAACTCTGTAATAGTAAAAATTCTTTATTTCATTTTATGATTATCATTGACTAAATATTAAAATACGATAGTCAAGGTAAATGCGGAAACAATGTCGTCTGAGGTCGTACATAGCCATACGTGCAGGGAAAACTAAGTTATTAGTCATCAGTTATGAATCACAGCCTCAGTGTTATAGCACTTACATAATAATTAACTGACTTGACGACCGGTAGATCATTCTGTGTCTTAGTATCTTACGAGCGTTACAACTATGGTTATTATTACTTAAAATAGTGTTGTGATGATGTTATATATGTGAATTGGGATTTAAATGGTGTGTTTGTGTTGTCTCTCGCTTTTTAAAAGCTGTACTGGATCTTATTGTTTTCTAATATTTGCACACTTGACACTGGTCTTTGATATAAAATAACTTTATGCCCTCGACTATATATATTTTAAAAAATTTGAACCATTCGTTTGACCTACTTAACCAATTCTATGGTGCAATGATTAGAAATCCTTCCAACTGCGCTGAGGGAATTAATGCCATTTCCAGTTCTAGGCTAAATATTCAAATTATGAATGACGAGTATTGCCTCGAAAGTATGCCTCTAATAGTCGGCTTCCTCTAATCTCTAACTCCTTTAAAACTCAACTGATTTTTATTAATACATATTCTACTCGTTGTTTATAAATTCATAAGCTTTTGTTTTATTTTAATCAGCATTGTTCGCTTAAATATGAGTAAACAATAGACGATTATTATTTATTAAATCCTATAGCAAATGACTATTCCAAAAGATAACATAACTAAAGTACAGGCAAATTTAACTTTAAAGAGAGAATACTTCCTGCTGAACCATGGTAACGGGATAACATTTAAAAAGTGTGATGGATAGACACATCTGTGTTCAGTCCACAGCAGAAGTAAATTATGACTGAAAAAAAATCCACATTTGTTTTATGAATGAAACCTGCTTATAAAATTGATCACCAGTTTAAATAGCGATTAAAATAAAGAATTCGTGTTTGAATAGTTTAAGTTAAATCACAGGTAAACAAAAGTTATATAAATTGCAGTTGTTTTATAATGATGTGTGTTGGCAGGCTCCCCCGCCGAACTCCGCGAACCAGTCGATGGCGCTGCCCAGTCCGGCGAGCACTATTGAATCGCTCACGAGGGAGTTCCAGGACTCGCTGGAACTCTCACACTCTAAATATGGTAAGTTACACATTTTAACTTCATCTCACAGAAATTAGAAAGTTTGCAGAATAGATAGATATCAATGTACTAGGAAAAAAATCCTGACTATATTTGATCGACATGTTTTTGCAAATAAACGAATTTGATGAGTGATTGTTTATTTTTAGCATTTTAACAATGCTCCATTTTCTATCTAAACATAGAACATAGATAAGACCCTAAGATTAGGTCGACTTTTTCAAATTTTTATCTTTAAACGAATTTGAATTTACATTTTGGCTTGAAAATAATTTTAATAACAAAAAAGATTTATAATATTGTACGCGTAGTTCACTATACTTAATTTGATAGTTAGTTTATGATGATAGCTATACTAGCTATACTTCAACATAGAAACAAACTAAAACAAAAGCATTTTACTACAAAACTTGCAACGCGTAGTAAATCGTCATTCCAAACAACCTTAAACATTTGACTAGTAGACTATAAATAAAAATCAATAATCGCCCATCAAACTCTCAATTGTCTTTTAAACTGACCTGAAACACAGAACCAGCTTAGTCCATCAAACACTTTCATATTCCAGCCAGCGACAGATCTTCGACAAGTATCCACGAGTCCCGTTCGAGTGAGCGAGCGAGCGAATCTTCCAGAAGCAGTACCAGTACTGCGTCTGGCAGACTCGTGAAGCCCAGTATTCCTGACACGCTGGATGTTAAAGCTGTTGTTAAAGGTAGGGAAAACTTACACTTTTAGGCTTAATGCAAAAAAAAAATTAGGGATATCCAATTCATAATCCCTTTTTTAATAAAGATGAACTTTCTCCTCTCCTTTCTTTCGAATATTTTTTAAAGACAATTGCATTAATTTTAACAGAATATATTTGCTGGTAAACAAATGAGGAATACAATCTTTTTCATTTCTGTGTGATTTTCAGAAATACGTGAAGCTTCCATTAAGTATAATATGCAACACGAAAAATGTGTGATATCGTCACGGAACTTCACGTAAAAATATATGAATAATTTTTGTTCGGAAAATTGTTGCAATATTATCTAAAATTTGTGTTAAATGGCGTTTTGTTGTTCTTATTAGTTTGCCTTTCTATTGTACTGTAGTTTGGGAGTCACCTCGTTAAGTCGAAAAAGTTGGACCCCGCTTTTGATCTTTCCTGTTCAAGAGATTGCCTAACACGCTCGTTGTCAAGTTATTGTTTAATTTTGTTCTTTTAATGTATTTCTCATTTAAGTGAATTAGAAATACATTGTTTGTATTCTTATGAGAATAAATGTCTTTAGTCCTAAGAGCGCAGCGGAACTCTTTTCTAGGGCAATGTTTCAACATAAAGTAAGGTGTGTTTAAGTTTTGTTTGGCTCCAAGAAGCTAGTTCAACCATCCAACCCAACAAGGTGCCCTTCTGAGATTGAACTTTGCCGGCGCCTCTCCATTTAATCGTCCTCCGAAGAAAGCATCTGATCATAAACCTAAATCCGCTCATTTTTGTATTCACAATGATTGTGTTATGCAGGGGATTCCCCTGTAGCAGTCGGCGAGGCGGAGCGCTCGCGCGTGGGCGGATCGCGCACGCACAGCGAGGGCCGCGCCTCGCACTCGCACGCGCAATCTGCAAGGTCAGTACACATAACTAATAATAGTTATCACAATAGGGTATTTAACAACATATCAGATTGTTATAAAAAAATAATATAATCAAAACATACAATAAAAAAGGGTCCTATAAAAACTTTTAGTTTGCTAACTTATGTACAATTTATTTTTTGGCCCTTCAAACTTGTACCCAAAACTAATTAACCTATTTAACTATAACATTACATAATCTACACAATTTAAAGCAACTTTTGCTAATTAATTTGATATAGCTGCCAAACAAATGGAGTTTTGGTGCTTTCGAAATATTTTTTGACCAATGTTTATATTTCTGAGAGCTTCGATAACACCTCAACAAAAAAATTAACGCATTATGAATGCAAAATAACAGAAACAAAAGCATATTGCGGTTTTTAATAGCGATATCGATTGTATTCAGTATGTTTTTAGTGATGTTATTTTTAGTTTCCGTATATCTTTGTTTATTTTGAATGCTATTAATTTTTATTTCACTGTCAAAACGAATATACTTAAATCACTCTCAAGTCATGTGATACCATACACAAATCAATGACCATGAAGTCGCTTTTCAGAATAATTCCAAGATTTTTTTATCGCATTTGCAGTGTTCGGAAACATTATGTGATATAGCGGTCTCATGACAGGTCTGGAAGCAAATTTGAAAAAAAATTGCAAAAATACTCATTCATCGTTTATTTACCAACCAAAAACAATCTACATTCAAAAGCATGATTATCTATACGTTTCCATCGCTTCAAAAAATCTGAGCAAAATAGCCACTAATGTTTTTACGAGAGTTTATTCAGAATCTTTGTTGATTTGTTTAGATATTTCTGGCTAGTGCTTTGCTCAGATATTTTTGAAGCCTTTGAAACGTACAGGTATTCTGACATTACTGTAATAAACCTGCAATTTCAGACGCAGTAACTCAGACTCCATAAGCGGCTCCCGTCGCCGCTCCGCCGGAGACGAACAACAACTGGGACTCGCGCTTCGGACGCGGACCACTTCAGGCCATCGGCTCACAGACATCGAGATACTGGAACAAGTCACAGTGCTGAATCTTGATACTGGTGAGCATTCGTTCATTTTCATCATTTGCAGCTGATAAATGTTCACTACTGAACATTGAACACTGACCGAGATCCTGTGAACTCTGACTCCATTAGCGACCGTATTGTCTAAACAGCACTATCTGAAAGTCTCACCTTATCTGCGTATAGTCGAAATGAGTAATTGCAAGATAAAACCATAAAAACAATATCTAACTAACAACGCGAGTCGATTGCTAGTCGCTCGCATTTAGCCAATGTCGTGACAGTGCCGTATTCGACTTCAAATAACGATAATCGCTGTCAAATTGGCGATTTTCTTGCGATCACTCAAACTCAAACTCAAATAACTATATTCAAATAGACTGTATCAGTACTTTCAAAGAAGTTAGTAAATAAACCCGCGGATCCCGTGGCCCAGCAAGATACGAACAACAGCTTGGCAGCTAGGCCGAACAACAGCTAGGATTAAGGTGCTTGGAACTTAGACCACATCGGGCCATCGGCTCACTGACATCGAGATATTGAAACAAGTCACAGTTCTGAATCTTGATACTGGTGAGTAATCGTTTAATAAACCGACCAAGATCCCGCTAACTCGAACTCCATTAGCGGCTCCCTTATTATCTAACTAGCAACGTGAACTGATTTGCTAGTCGCTCGTATTTTGTCAGTTTTTCAGCCAGTGCCGATTATTCGACGTCAAATAGCAATAATAACTGTCAAAATCGTATTTTCGACAGCAATCAAAGTTAGTTAATAGGCCAGGATGTGGTCGCTCCTTCGCCGGAGACGAACAACTTGAACTGATTTGCTAGTCGCTCGCATTTTGACGGTTTTGACAGTTTTTTAGCCATTGACGATTATTCGACGTCAAATAGCGATAATAACTGTCAAAATCGCATTTTCGACAGCAATCGAAATTAGTTAATAGGCCAGGATGTTGTCGCTTCTTCGCCGGAGACGAACAACAACTTGGACTTGCGCTTCGAACACTGATCACTTCGGGCCAAAGGCTAACAGACAATATTGCTGCCAGTTACCTTGCTTAAACTTGAATCGTGAGCATTAATTCATTGTGATTATCATTCGCAGCTGTAAGACGCTCTCTGCTGAACATTGAACACTAACCGAGATCCAGCTATCTCAGACTGCATTAGGTCATATTCTCTGACTAGCAACGCAAATCGATTGCTAGTCGCTCGCATTTTGACAGCTGTTCAGCTAATGACGAGGCCGTAGAATAGAATATATATTATTAATTAGCTCAAAACCGTGTAGGTATATAGCGATAGCAATATCATTAATAAATCAACCGTCGTCTGCAGTTCTGCCTCTATATTGGAATATCGTATAAGACGTCAAATAGTGAAAGTCTTTTTTTTCGAGGACATGTCAGTCATTATGATCACAATCTAACTTAACTCTTATATTGTAGTTGTTATATTCGTGGAATAAACAATATCTTATGTTACCTCTCCCTCATATTGTCCCGTATGTATTTCTAGTCGATGTTGTGACAGGCGAACGCGTGCCGCTGAGCGTGGCGGAGCACAAGCTGCCGCAGTGCATCAACCCGCTCAGCCTGCACATCATGCGCCTCACCTCCGAGTACATCGCGCGGCCCAATGACGATGACAACACTAGGTATGTAGAATAGAATAGAAAGAATAGAAAATAATTCATTAACGCAACAATTCACAAGGGACAAAATAATTAATTACACATCATAAATAAACAAAACAATTTAACACACAATTAAAAAATAAAAATGACCATGAATGTAGAGGTGAGTGTAAGTGAATATGGAGTGTGAGTTAGTCATCCTTGAATTGTGCTTACTTGTAATTTTGGGGTGTCATTTCTGGGTTTAATTCTAGAAAATCATTCTTTTCGGGCCTTTTCTGAAAGTGCCGGTGAACAAAAAAAAATGGTACGTATAGTTTACGGAAGTTTAGAACTAGTCATACGGAGCAATAGTTATCATGGCATAAAAGTCGTAGGGTTGCCCCATGTCAAATTCAAAAATGTGTAATTTAAATACATTTATTCATTTTTAAAAGTGCTGGGGAACATAAAATGATGATAGATAGTTATGTATCCATTCAACATCCATGCCCTTTTAACAGCTTCTTGAGTTTGGTTGAAGTTTTAGAATTTAAGTATTTCTGAACACCTCTGCACTTTTTTTTGTTTGAATTCATTTTCATGACTGTATATCCCTTAGTATGTCAATCTACAATAACCATCATATGAAAATTTTGTCGGACTTTTATTGAGTGTGAGAGAGATAGAACATAATTATTCTATTAATACATTTTTAAGGAACTATTTTAACAGTCAAACGTTCATATCACCAACGTGAAACAAATTGCAGGACGGTTTTCATCGTTAAACCTAAAAGCTACTGGGGACAACGCTTGTTAGCGTCATATAGAGCGTGGCGCCAGACTTCGCAGGCCTCGTTACAAGAAGCAAACAACAGAGTGGCCAATAGGTTTTTATGATAATAAAATTGGCCTTAACTATGTGAAGTGATTTTGGTTGGTTGTTTTCCGGATATGGAGTTTACTCGGATCGATTTCTGCTGTATTGGAAAACATTAGTGCGGGTAGCGTAGTTTCACTGCTTTGCTATTTATTTTATGAATGAATAGAACATTGAGAATTATTAATTCCTCTGTTGGCCACTGAAAGCTTAGTATCCCTATTGCCTGTATGAGATCTTAAAGTTAAAGTCTTAAGTTATCCGGTAACGAGAAACACTGATAAAAAACCAAAGCAACCGTATAAAATAGAGGCAATTCGCACTTACCACGTTGGTTTCTTAAATGTTTGGCGGAATGTGTTGGCTCATGAGTGTTCACAATCAGCAATAGTTACTACCTCGTTTGAGATATAGTCGTGAACGTATTAAATGTTAAGTTAGTTTCATTCTAATGCTTTGGTCTCGCAATCTTAACGTACAACGCTGCGATATGCGGCATGCGTTGCCGGACCCGTATTGTATGGGACCGCTAACGCAAACTGCGAGAACAAGAGACCATTCTAGACGTTTTTCATAAGATTATATATCCACCGCATGCCGCATCCCGCAGCGTTGTGCGTTACGATCGCGAGATCGGCCTTTAAGAGATCTGTAAATTATAGAGGCTAAGCTTAAATCGATCCGTGCAAACCGCCGCTACTTTAATGCTATATTCCACAGGGCTATCATCTTCATCAGCTTTTGTAATACCGTTGTGCTGGACAGAAATCGAACGTTCAATCTAATTCGTGATCTGTGCTCTTATTTCAGGTATACTATTAAATACGTGTGTTCGTTCTGGGATATTTGTTTTTATTACAGCTACGAAAGTAGTTCAGAAGTTATAGGTCACCTCAGAATTAAATATTGAATTGTATGTACTTCTCGTCTGGGCATCTGTCAATTTAGGCCATTAGGATCGGCTTTAATGCAGTGTTTCTTCATTTATTTATTGAAAAGTTGGTTCGTGGGATGTCGATAGATCGACTTCGATGGTCATAATGTGTGCAGAATCGTTTATGTTTTGTGTTTAACTAATGGTATCCTGATTCCTGATACAATGTAACATTAATTAAGCTTATGCCTGTGTTATTGATTGAAATGTTGTGAATTTGCTTGCAAAACTGATCGTTAAATATTACAGCAAGTCTTCTTTGTTAAACTTTACAAGCTTTCGCGGCATCCGTGAAAGTTTGAAAATCATCAATTATTAATAACACAGCAATAAGATTGACTTCACATACATTGATGTCAATAATTAAAAACTAGGGAAAATATCCCACAAGAAGGGTAATTCAGAACCAATAATATATTTGACAGAGAAACGGACGACGAGAACGAAAGTGTTTGCGGCGCCGGCGGCGTCGAAGACGACGTCAAGCAGGCCAAGCGCGAGGCCTCCGAGCGCCAGGCCACCGGCATCAAGCGGAAGACTGAGAAGTCAGTATGCCTTCAACTATCTCTCTTTCGCCCGATTCCAGAAACAACAATCGAAGTTGAACACGCATAAAATGTATGCCTGTCCTTTTCACATGTACTGACATATGACAGGGCAGCATCAATTTGAAGGGTGCTTTACTTTGAATGCCCTTTCTGTATTCGGGCGTTATTCAAGTGGGCTTAGGACATTTTTTGTTAGAGTACCCAAATTTGTTACCAGATTTTGAAAATCGATATTTAATAGGTATAATTCGTTGAATATTACTGGATATTTTATTTATAACATGCTTAACTGTTGGCCCTAAATATAGCATACTCATAATACAAATTTACTGTTAGGCAATATTAGTTTAAAAAAACATGTTGTATACATCTATGTGCAAAATGAATAATGTCTAAACTTTAACATTTTATTATAAAACCGTACTTTCTATCGAAACATGCTGAATATTTGCCATTTTTAATTCTTTTTAATACTTTATTTGTCGTGCTAAAGTCTTTAGACTGTAGTCATTGTGAATCAAAATAGCACTTATACTTAACAGAATTCACCCAATTTGGAAATAAATTGACAGTAGATTAGATGTTAATTTCACTTATTTCTTTATTTAGCGGTTCTATGAACAATTTAGTCAAAAGTCACTCTCAAGACAACATAAACAAGAAAATGAAACTAGAAAAGAATTTCAGGTGACCAGAAACTGCAAACTAACAGTTAATGCAAAGCTAAATATTGTTTTGTGTTATTTATTGCTTTAAATAACGATCTAAATTGTAAATAAAATTGAGTTGTAATATACATCTGGAAGAAAATTTTCTCAGCTGTTATTTTTAGAAGGCTTTCATTTATAAATAATGTGGTATTCTACCACAACCAAGGCATAGCCAATGGCGCTTAAAGCCGTCGGGTTGGTGACAGTGGAATTATTTGAAAGTACGAACCGCCAAATAACGCCGGCGACACTTTACCAACCAGCCAGCTTTACACCCCGGGCATTATAGAAAGCTTACGGCAAATCACTCATCTTAGTTATATTTTTGTAGTTCATTGGCTTAAGATGATAGTGAGAGATATAAATGAGTTTGGTTTAACGAGTTGTAAAATACAATTGATTGAATTGTTCCGTGTGATTGAACTAAAAAAAATGACCTGTTTGTATGCTGTTTTTTCTACAGAATTTGAATACTAAACATTTTTACGCTTTTGATTGTTTATATGTTTATTAAGTTAATAAAAATATAAGTTAAAAATATTTACAAAATGTATATTACCGGTAGAAACGCACCCAGAAGGCTGGCTACATCGTCACTCTCAATATCCAATCATGTTCCTCTCAAGCGCAATCAAAACTCGATGTTGTTTATCAAAGAAGAGATGCTCTTTATTGTGACCCATTTAAAGAAAGAGAGAAATAAAACTTATTCATAGCAATTACAGTACATGACTATTATGAATTGTTAGATTACACTCAGATGCTGCTGGTAAATGACCGCCCTTATGCTAGTTTGGTTTGCTATGCTGACAGCTCCAGCCATTCTACACAAAATGTCGCGTAACCACTGCTGTTAATCATTTAGAACCGTATTTGCTCTTAGCTAAATAGCAATAGCATATATGAATGAGAATCACTAATAATATTTTCCTACGTTCCACCAGATTAAAGAAATTCTTCGGCAGTACTGTCAAGAAGACAGTAGACGCTGCCAAATCGCTAGCGCAGGAGGTGTCGCACGCGCGACATAAGGAAGACGTGGCGGATATTGCTGATGATGTACGAGGGGAACATAATATTAAATTGAAGGCATCTAACTCTCACAAGGGGCCTTATGACTTTGACACGTGCGTCCGACATGTACAGGTGAGCAATATTTATGAGGGATAATTACTTTCAATTATTCTTAACTAGTGCCTACTATCTCCAAACAAATATCACAAACTCTGCTTACTTCAGGTATTAATGGCGAAATGTGAAAAATTCTCAATGATCTATCTTGACCTTCGACGTCTCAGGTAGCGTTAGACAGATCGTCAAAGTATACAGGTTGTAAAATATCTAAATTAAATATCTAAACTACTGACGACCTTTAGTAGGTAGTTACAAGCCTGAATCAATTGTTATGCAGGCACTAATAATATTTGAGGTAAAAATAATTGATAACTGTTAGGTTTGTTATTTTCGAGTCCAAAACCAAAACTGCAAATTGTAGTGATGGTCGGCTTTGTCCAGCAGTCCGCCTAAACCCCGCGGACGCGTAGGAGCGTAGCGTAGCGGATTAAGTGCGCGGGCATCCGCGAAAAAAATAGAAAGAACGAACTATAAGCGGTCAACGGCGTTAGAAATCGATTTGAAATAAGGGAATGGACCCAGTATTCTCTTTTAAAACGTCTTCTCTGTTGCTTAAACTTCATGTAAATTACAGCACAACGTAATCTCAGACTATTTAAATACTAACGATTGCACACCGTGTGCGTTGAGTCCTTATTCGCGGAGCGTACTTTTTTCTCAGCTGCGGAAAAAAGTACGTCGTCTGCGCAGGCCTTAAATTAATAAAAAAAATGCGTTGATTGCTTTCACACACACACAAAACAATAAAAGCAATTGAAGGTGGCTCAGCTCGTGCTCACCTAGCATCAGGATCCTAGATAGCGTTGTTTAATTATTTTTCACTTCATTTCTTTGAACGTTGTTGAAGTTCTCATTACATGGTGAGTTTTGTATGTCCAGGAAATGGGATCCGCCCACTCGGGCGCGGTGTGGTGCTGCAAGTTCAGCGTGTGCGGGCGCCTGCTGGCCACGGCCGGGCAGGACCGCCTGCTGCGCGTGTGGGTGACGCGCGACGCCCGGCACATGTTCCAGGTAACGCACTCCTAGCTAGCCCAGCGGTTACCAAACCGTCCCATTCTGCCCACCGATTCAGAACAAAGTTATCGACCGATTCGGTAAGTTTGTTTCAACTATAGTAAATAACCCGCCTAACGGTAGCAATCAATATTTTCATATGTTAAAGCCAAAGGCCTTTAGTTTTCATAAAATAAATTATATGAAAACTACCTTTCTTGAATAACGAATTAAAAATAAAAGAAAATAATCGAATCGGTCGATATCTTTGTTCTGAATCGAGGGACTAAACCCCTTTTTGTTCTAGGCTACATAATATCATGAAAATAATATATCAAGTTATTTTGTTATTTAAAAACAGAATTTGTTTTGGCGTGTAGAATTATCGCAAAATTATAGTTGAAAACTTCTCTGATTGTGGGTTCGATTACTACTCAGATTTTCATGTGACGACATGCGTTTGTTCCTTGTCTGAGTGTTATTTTCTTTTAGAATATACACATCAGATTCTTACAGGCTTTGCTTCATTGTGTGCTCTGTAGGGTTAGGTTGAGCACCGCATTTCATTCCATACTGAAAGGGAAACGTCATCTCGAGGAAAGTTTAAATGAGTTTTAATTTTATGGTTACTCTTAAGCGTAATTTAAAGAGGATTTAGGGAGCCTCTTTTGATTATACAGAAGAAAACAAACATAAAAAAATCCATCCAACAGGACATGCGAACAAAATACAACGCCGAGCAGAAATCCTCCCCCACCCCCTCCCAGGAGTCCCTCGCGTCGCTCGCGCCGCCGCCGAGCCCCGAGCCGCTGCGCCCCTCCGCGCCCTTCTGCCCGCAGCCCTTCTGCGTGTACGCGGGACACAGCTCCGACCTGCTGGATGTGTCGTGGTCCAAGAACTACTTCATACTGTCTAGTAGCATGGACAAGACTGTGAGGTGAGTCCTTCCCAGGAGACCCTTCTGCCCGCAGCCCTTCTGCGTGTACGCGGGACACAGCTCCGACCTGCTGGATGTGTCGTGGTCCAAGAACTACTTCATACTGTCTAGTAGCATGGACAAGACTGTGAGGTGAGTCCTTCCCAGGAGACCCTTCTGCCCGCAGCCCTTCTGCGTGTACGCGGGACACAGCTCCGACCTGCTGGATGTGTCGTGGTCCAAGAACTACTTCATACTGTCTAGTAGCATGGACAAGACTGTGAGGTGAGTCCTTCCCAGGAGACCCTTCTGCCCGCAGCCCTTCTGCGTGTACGCGGGACACAGCTCCGACCTGCTGGATGTGTCGTGGTCCAAGAACTACTTCATACTGTCTAGTAGCATGGACAAGACTGTGAGGTGAGTCCTTCCCAGGAGACCCTTCTGCCCGCAGCCCTTCTGCGTGTACGCGGGACACAGCTCCGACCTGCTGGATGTGTCGTGGTCCAAGAACTACTTCATACTGTCTAGTAGCATGGACAAGACTGTGAGGTGAGTCCTTCCCAGGAGACCCTTCTGCCCGCAGCCCTTCTGCGTGTACGCGGGACACAGCTCCGACCTGCTGGATGTGTCGTGGTCCAAGAACTACTTCATACTGTCTAGTAGCATGGACAAGACTGTGAGGTGAGTCCTTCCCAGGAGTCCCTTCTGCGCGCAGCCCTTCTGCGTGTACGTATATTATACTGCATATTTTTCATATACAGACAACCGTTCTTGTTCATAACAATGTTCTTAATATTTTCTGATTTGCTTTCTAAATCGGGAGTTCTATGTTCAATAGTCGACGTCTTGTATGATAATCAAGAATACTACTCCAACGCAACAAAGTTAAAACGAGGGAACCAATAAAAACTTGTTTGATGGCAGTATTTTTGATGATAAAGTTAATAAATATTTCGAATGCAAACATATCAGAGTAAGTTTTGTGTTGTAAATACCTGTGTTTTGACCGCCTAACGATTAACGCATCTTCGTGTTCGGACGAACGCAAGTGGACCTACAGATTATGAAATTGAATAATTACTTATGATCTCACATGTACAGAGGCGTTCACATCAACCTTTACAAAACTATTGCAAAATGGGTCTTATGACGGCCACATAAGGTGCCCCTATGTAAAGGTTGATGTGAACGCCTCTGTACCATATTCAAAGGCAAATAAATGATTATGATTATGAATAATTATTACATACAGGGTGATTATCAAAAGACTCTGTAGGTGATGTAGCAAGCTAAGTCAAAATTAAATTCATTTAATGAACTTTAATTTCAAGGTAAAATACAAATTAGTCTCACAGTCAGTATTGTTTGTATGCAAACTTTAAAATTAAATTCACTTGAATAAATCTAGATTTCGCTAACATAATTACTACATCACTAACCGAGTATGCCATTTCGTTATATTAGTCTTTTAATAATCCCCCGGTATATATATTGTAACGTAACAAAAACGAGCTCCTGATACTGATATGTGTAAATTTAGGGGAGTAGGTTCATAAAACACGTTTTTATAATTCATTTTTGAAGTAGTAAACAGTGAATTTAAAATCTAATAAAATGAACTGATATAGTTGAGGGGATAATACAGGGAATTCATCCGATGGAAACATGATTTGTTAAAGTTGACTCGATAGAATAAATTCACAAAGTTACCTCTTTTCGTGACATTTTGTCTTCTATTTTTGGTTTTATTCCTAAAATAATTGATCTGATAATATGGGTTCATCCGATGGTTTTTTTTATTACATCTATTAATTTTTTATAGATTATTTTAGTGGTTTTCGGTCCGCGTGGCGCTCACCAGTTTCCTTCGGGAAATGTTGTGCAGAACCACCTCGCCTTAAATTGTAAAAATATTGATGATTTGTACTAACGTTCGTTGAAGACTGTGGCACATCTCCCGCGGCGAGTGCCTGTGCTGCTTCCAGCACATCGACTTCGTGACGGCGATCGTGTTCCACCCGCGCGACGACCGCTACTTCCTGTCCGGCAGTCTGGACGGGAAGCTTAGGCTGTGGAACATACCTGATAAGAAGGTGAGTTTGAGTGAGTTCTCGACTCGATAAGGAGAAGAATATCGATTAGATTCGCTGGATAGTAAAACAGTGCTAAACTAGAAAAAGGGGCCATTTTGCCAACCAAAATGCTTGACGCTTCGCTCCCAGCCCCTGTTTCGTCACTTGCGTACATTGGATTTTCAAGATTTATGCATTTTATTCTCTACAAATTGGAGGCAATATTTAATTGAACTGATCTTTTCAATAAATAGACAATTTAATGAAATGATGTAAGATTATTTAAACGTCTGTTATAATAGGTTGAGGAAAAAGTTTCTTCGCATTTTTAGGAAATTCAAAACATTTTTTAATATATTTTATTTATATTTAACTAAAGCATGTAGGTGCCATTTTTATATTTTATTTATATTTAACTAAAGTATGTAGGTGCCATTTTGTTCGATTGCTTTTTGCCATCTTGTAGGTAGGGGCATGATCCCATTTCTACAGGACTTTTGAGGCTTCTGATCAAAATACCGCGACAAGTGGTTTTGGCAGTCCTCTCGTGATGTTAACCTGACACTGCCTAAAGAATTCTGGAGAGACCGAAACAGGTGGAAATCTGAAGGTGCAAAGTCAGGTCTATACGGCAGATGCATTACCACCTCCAAGCCAAACTCTCTTAATTTTTGCTAAGTAGCTATGGATGTGTGAGGTCTAGCGTTATCATGATGAAAAACCACACCCTTTCTGTTGATTAATTCCGGCCGCTTTTTCAAATGCGCCAAAACTGTTTTGTGGTAAATTCCCAGTTCTTCAGCTACGACGTAACTACTGATACGCCTATCTTGCTCCACTTTTTCAAAAATGGCATCCATTTTATCCGTAATAGGGCCAGAGCGACGTGCATTTTTGACATCAGAATTTCCGGATTGAAAACGCTCAAACTAAATTTATGCTACTCTCACAGACACTGCACTAGGTCCATAAACACACACGACACGATTGGCGTAGTGTGCTGTAGCACGGTTTTTCGCCTCGATTTCCGTAGTGTCCCGGGTTCGATTCCCGGTCGGGTCAATTCAGGAAACGATCTTTTCTGAATTGACTCGGGTCTGGGTGTGCTGAGAGACGCCCCTGGCTGATTTCCTTGTGTGGTACCTCGTAACACAGGGATATTAATCCCTACTTCGAGACCATTACAAGAGGTGTGTTGTCTGGCGCATATTTATATTTATTATTTATTTAAACATCGCAATTTTTTTTCGCGGCTTGCGTTGCATTTTGTACTTTTTAGTAGTAAAATTTTAAAATGTATCGAATTTCTTCATTAGATTCACTGATCTTGACAGTAAGAAAAACAAAAGAAAAGCACACATTTTTCTAATTTTAATTTAGAATTATCTTCTTTAAAATGTAAACTTTTAATGATACCAAAACCAGCCAGATACAAATAGTATAGCCAAAGAGATTTTATTACAACTTCATACATACTATATGCGAAAAGACTTTTTCCCAACCTAATACGTTGCGAATGCTAGCGTAATCTTACTCATTGTACGATGCTCGCTTAGTAAACCACAAACACCGATACACTTGAAGTGTAGTGACAGAAGTAGATAGTAGATGAGCACGTCGAAGAAAAAGATAGCCAAGTGAAGTAAAATAGTAATTGTAAGTAAAAGAGACAAAGTAAAGTATTAGGGGAAAGCTTTTCTTGAGTAGTTTGTGGTAGGACTTATATTGGTACTCTCGATTGAAATGTAAATAACTCTATATTTGGGGGCGCGCGTAATCTGAGACGCCAGCATAAAATAAAATAAAGAACTAATGTACAGGTGGCTTGCCCGTACACTTATATTGAACAAATGCTATTTGAATGTGTTTGTGTCATTCCCATATGTAGTTTAAGGTGGCATTTCCCCTTTTTCTTCGTTTAGGGTTTTAATAAAATTTTCCTATTACCTATTTATTATTTAGGTCTAAAAGTCAAATGTCATTTTTATTACAGGTGGCCGTATGGAACGAAGTGGACGGCAAAACTAAACTAATAACAGCTGCAAACTTCTGCCAAAACGGCAAATTCGCTGTCGTAGGCACTTACGATGGCCGCTGTATATTCTACACCACCGACCAGCTAAAATACCATACGCAAATAGACGTCCGATCCACTAGAGGCAAAAACTCGACCGGACGGAAAATAAGCGGAATTGAACCTATGCCCAATGATGATAAGATTCTAGTCACTTCAAACGACAGCCGGATTAGGCTATACGACCTTAGAGACCTAAACCTTTCGTGCAAATATAAGGGATATGTCAACGTTTCCAGCCAAATAAAAGCGTCATTCTCCCACGACGGGAAATACATAGTTAGCGGGTCAGAAAACCAATGTATTTACATTTGGAAGACGTATCATGATTACTCGAAGTTCACATCAGTGAGAAGAGATAGGAACGATTTCTGGGAGGGGATCAAGGCCCATAATGCGGTGGTCACGTGTGCGGTGTTCGCTCCCAATCCTGATTATATGATAAGAATGATTACTGAAAGGGAAGAGGAGGCTAAGTCGGTTAATAAGGAGGCGGAGGAAAAAGATGATGTGGTAAGTTTGTTTTTATTGCCGATTTTCAGGGTGAGCTTTGTGGCCTAGGGGTCAAGTACCCAAACTTTTCAGGGTTTAATGACCTGAACAATCACTGTTAATAAACTGCAGGCATGCTGTGTTTTTTTATTTTTTAATAATAAGATAGGCAATAAAAAACCTAAAGGGAGTTACATCTTTATCGAAAGACATAATATTGGTAAAAATATATCTTACTGATGTTGGAACGTACTTATTTGCCTTTAAACATTTATGAAACAACGTTGACTTGCAGCTTGAAATAAACTTGTATGTTAATGGTCTGGGTAGCTCAGTTAGAAGAGCTTGATACCAGCCCCCCGATTCAGAACGAGGTTATCGACCGGTTCGGTAAATTTGTTTGAATTATAGTAGCTATCAATATGTTGATATGTTAAAGCCAAAGGGCCTAAGTTTCCATAAACCAAATTACATGATATCTACCCAACTTGAAAAATATATTAAAAATAAAAGAATATAACCGAATCGGTCGATAACTTTGTTCTGAATCGGGGGGCAGGAGCAGACTTTATCTATTATCTGTCTTAACTCTTTACTTTTCGATAGAAAACTAGAAAAATAATAATTTCGGTCCTTGATGAAATCTGCCTGATTTCATCAAGGACCGAAATTAGTTCCCGGATTCGAACAATCCGGATCCGGATTGAGGAAGACGCGACGATACTTTACTGTTGTAAATTCGTGTTGCATAACGAACGATTCCCTGACTCGATTTTCTTAGTGTCCCGGGTTCGATTCCCGGTCAGGTCAATTCAGGAAAGGATCTTTTCCCTGGCTTATTTCCTTGTGTGGTACCTCGTAACACAGGGATATTAATCCCTACTTTGAGACCATTACAAGAGGTGTGTTGTCTGGCGTAAATTTATTTATTAAACGTTTTTTACTATTAATTTTCACAGAAAGCAGCAGAGGGCGGTCTGGTGTCGTCCTCGCAGACCGGCCACGTGCTCGTGAGCGCGGACTTCAACGGCTGCATCAAAGTGTTCGTGCACAAAGCCAAGCCCAAGCACAGCTCGCTGCCCGCGTCCGCGCTCGCCTAGTCACTAACTGCGCTTAGCCTGGTATGCCAAAAAGGAGTAGGCCACCAGTCAGATCTACCTGACGGGTTGCCTGCAAAGCAGAAACGTAAGTGCCTGTCGGACAGATCTGAGATATTTGTTCTCCACACACGTACGTTTCTGCCTGACAGGTCAGATAAATCTGACGGATGTGCCCGTGCATGAATGGTGGCCTATTGTCAAAAATAAGTGATCACACCATAGAAGCTTAAAAGGTCAAACTAAGGCCCGAATTCTGAAACGTCAATCAAAGTTGAACTGCTCTTACATGTATACGACCTATTCTTTTTGTGTTTACTGACATAAAACAGCATAGTTTCAGTTCGAAGGGTTATCAACTTCTGCGCTACGCATCATAAATTCAGGGTGAATCTCCTACATCCCGCCTTTTGTAAAGAAACAATAGGAACTAACTAAGTTTAGAGTCTGGTATCCCCAATCAAGGACATGGTGTGGACACAACACTATACGGACCAAGGGAGACAAAACCATAAATTCTGAAAAGTCTCACCAAGATATAAAGGAGCACTAAATGAATAATTCACCATGTCAGCGAAACTAATATGACAGCTGTACTTGTAAAGGCTACTTTACTTCGAGCTAGGTTTTATAATCAGATTATTTATTCCTCTATGTTTCGAGGCCAATGATCAAGAAAAAGTCTAGATCAAAAACTATTCATTACAATAACTTAGGTGAAAATCTGATCATCAGGGTGGATGACTATTTTCAGGACGTAATCGCCGGCGATCGTCAGTCGTTGGGACGATGCAAAATGAAAATGGTTTCTGTAATGTCAAACCTTTCTCTTGCTAAATGATAGATTATCATTAATGAGCATATCAAAAGAAATAATTTTTTTAATCTATTGGATTCAGGAAAATTGGTTGGCATGCAGATTTTATAATTCCTGTCGTGTGCTTATGAGTCTGGCTGGTGTCAGCCAGACTCATAAGCAAAGCAGGAAAACAGTATTTTTGTTACCGATTCTAGATTATTACAACACCGACAAGGTTATTCGCTGCCTAAAATTGAGATAATGGCCGTTTAGTACTGTATTGTCACTGGCTGGCAAGCTATCAAATAGCAAGCGACTAGTAATACACATACAGGATGGAATCGATATTGGTATTAAACCAGGAACATTAAACGCTATAATAAAGGAAGGGGTAAATGTGGATCAAAATTGGATATACTAGGTACTTCTAAGTTACCAAACATTGTTTGACTAATACTAATATATAGGGTTATATTTTAAACACCATCCAAAATGTTTCTAGATCATCAACCATCAATCGAAGACAACTTTTTTAAAAAAAGGGTATGTCTTTGTAACTTTTACATTAAAATATTTTTTGCTATCGGATTATTGTTCTGAATAAAGTTGATAGGCAGTCGAGAGGCTGCGAGCCCGCCGCCACTCACGTCGCGCAGTCTCAACGAAACTAGTGTTTCTTTTACCTTTTAGTAGAATAAGAATAATTTATTTGCTTTTTAACAGGGTTTACAGAAGATAGTAATAACATTACAATAGCATGCAATAACTTAATATTTTAGTAGTGAAGGTTATCAAACAGTAAAATACGTATTTTGCCATTTTCTCCATAGATCCTCATATTTCGATTTGGATGGTGTTCATAAAGTAACCCTGTATCTAGAACGGGCCATATAAAAATTGGTACTGCCATACGCCACTTTCTAGATCTGATCTGTTGGCAAATTAGAATGAACAACCAGGCAAGCAAGGACTAGTCCTATATTATCAAATCATACGGGACCATATCTACTTGACGATGTTATTCAATTGTTGCTCTAATCAAAGTGGTCGCTACTAAATTTAGACTAATTTAAATAGTCAAATGTCTATTTATTCACGAGACAGGTATATCGGTTAATAGGACTGGGCAAAAGCGACTTTCATGATAATTAAAACAAATGATTATAAATGAAGTTAACTGCTAAATAGTCTTGTATTCGACAATAGGATGGAGGATGTCTTACTAGATTCTATGGAAATAACATTGTTTGTTCGCCAACCGTCACATTTTGACCTGGGGGGCTAGCCAAGTGCAACACGCTTCTTTCGTAACGACATGTCAAATTTCAAAATGTATGCAACATCAAATGTCATTTCGATTTGACGCGTGCTAATGTCATTCTCGTACATTTTTTGAATTGACATGTCGAAACGAAAATAGTGTTGCTCTTGGCTAGGGCCGCTGATGATGTCAATGAAACGGTGAGATCAAATCACTGTAATCACGGTATTTAATTGAAATGTCGACCTATATTTGTGATTAGACGAGATTATTAATTTAAAAGATGGAAAGATATTTAAAAAAGAACTGTGTATTATGATGATATTTTAAAAGTTGAAATCAATGTAATTATATCAAAAATAAAATTTTATAGCAGTAATTTATATATTTGCAAGAGGATATTTTAGTCATTAACTGTGAACTGTCAGGTAATATTGAATACTAATCGTTATTTTCCTATAGTTTACAGCCTCTTTGTTTTGCTTAATGTGATGTATTTTAGCAATACACCATCTACTTACACCATTTCCATCTAAGGCTGTGTCATCTCTTGGTATATCTTGTTTTTCAAAGAGTCCACATAATTAAGTTCTTGCCTTAATAATAAAACCATATTGTGATTAGAATTATGTAATGTAGTAAGTGTAAATTTATTATTTAGTGTTGTATAGAAATCGCGATGCCATTGTACTATCATATAAAAAGATTTATGTATATTTTTAACTCGCATTTACATCTATCAATAAATCGTTATATTTGAGGTTACCTTTTTTATTTACAACTAGTACAGTTTCTCTCTCTGCAATACACCGTGTTGATAGCACTCACCACATCGAATGTAGGGACATTGGTACAGGCAGCGCCTTCAGTGAATAGTAATGGAACAAAAATGTATGTATTCTGCGTTTTCGAACGAACATCTTTTTTACCAAAAAAAAGTGACTGAAATGTTTTTTTGATATTTTCTCGTACATTTTATCTCTCTTGCGAGGTGTTATCTAAAGAACACGGGCCTCAACTAGCAGTGGGCTTATTGTGTTGTGGGTCATATTTTCACCCCTTAATGCCGTTACAAACTCATGGTATATTCCTGTAAACACAATCACACATAACCTTAATTAATGAGCTTACACAGCTTTTTGTTTGTAGGTGAAAATAGTTAAATATTTATTTCTGCGCCATGCCTCTGTCACTCCATGTACTTAAGCGCGATAATCAACTACCAGCCGCCGGGTCTTTCTAGATCTATTTGGGCAGTGGGTGGTCAAAAGCCGCGTAGAGTATTTGTACGCGAATCTTGCGGTTGAACGGCTGAACGCGATGACGTAAAGTTAGTAGCTACTGATTACTGTCATCTATATCGAAAGAGGTAGCCCTCGCAATCTAATATGCCTGTCACATGACAGCACGCATTTATAAATAAATAATAATAATAAATATCTGGGACAATTCACACCAAGATCATCTGACCCCAAACTAAGCAGAGCTTGTAATATGGGCGTCAGAGACTGATAAACATACTTAAATATTTCTAAATACATACTTAAATAGATAATAACACCCAGACACACAACAAATATAAATGTTCGTCACACAAATATTTGTCATGGGTGGGGATCGAACCCACGACCTCCGGCGCTAAAGGCAGGATCGCTGCCATTGCGCCAACAGGCCAGTCAAATTTACAATTGACAAAATAGTAAATTTTCTATGATGTGAGTTATCTGTTACGTAGTAACTATTATGTAATCTGTGACTGACCGTCCATTATCTTACCGATTGTTTCCGCTACGATTCCATTTGCTGAGTTTTTCCTTATTAATGTAGGTAACATTAAAGATAAAGTTTAGACAGTGTACTTTTAATGAAACAACAAAATATAAATGTTATTATTTATTTAACATTAAAATACGGAGTGTGATCTAATGGGAATGTTTAGTTCATACAGATAACAATACAATATAATCTAACAAACACTCATAAAAATAATTATTCTCGTTACAAGGCAAAGGAGCACCTAGAGGAATTACTAAACTAGGTATATCAAGGAGTATTACAAAAACTATTTGTACTACAAGTATGTAGCGACATCTATCTCGCCACATACGAACTAAGAACTATCGTATCCTAGATCGCGATATTAAAGTTATCCGAGCGATTGAACATAGATACAAGAACCCGACAACAACCCAACAGACACAACACCCGTCTGGTCGGAGGATCCTCCCTTTTCAATGGTGAATGAGGAACTTTACACCCTGTTCCTCACACAACCCCAAAATTGTCATTGTGTAAAAAAGTACATGTCAAGGTGGGTTTTTTCTACATGTCATTTTTAATTACTAATTATGTGTTTATATATTATTAAGGCCAGCTTTAAGTCCATTTTTTGTTATAGAAATCAAATTCATAGATTTTTCAGATTCAGGTATCATATTTTGTAATGCTATTGGGTCGCTGTTACAACAAATAAGTTTCATACTCCTAATAATAGCACAGATCTCACCGCACCTAATATGAGATAGTACAGAGGCGTTCACATCAACTTTTACATATGGGCACCTTATGCTGCCGACCTATGACCCATTTTGCAATAGTTTTGTAAAGGGTTATGTGTGAACGCGTCTGTACGACCCACGTTGACACGTGGTATTGTAAATAATTTTTTTTTGGTTCCAGTCAGATATTATATAACCCTTCGGGAGAAAACTCAAAGTTTTTGCTTTCGTTCAATCTACTGTCTCTTACTCTAAAAGCGAGTGAATCTTTTTTTAATCTTGTTGGAATGAGACTCGAGAAAACTACCTCTGAGCTGTGTACTTGTTTTTATACTTCTTTTTATCTTCCCGCGTAAAAAAATGTAAAGGGATTTCACATTGTCATGTCATGTGTCATCCCAATACAATTTTTTTACGCGAACGATAACGTAAATTTTAAGTGGCAACTCGTGGCAGACGTACTGAGCTAGTATTCAAGCAAGCATTACCTACTGCGACCTCGTTTATTTCGTCTGGTAACGAATTAAAAACTGATTGCAACATACTAACTTAATATTTCAAAACATAAAATCTCTGAGGATCTCACTCTGAACTAGTACTTGGTCACTTCTAGTATCGCGCTGTTAGATCTGCGAGTATTACTGCTTGCTAAATGTTGCCTTAAACTGTCACTGGCGGGTGGCGGTTTGTGAGTTTGTGTGTCTTTGAACTAACTACCTCCAAAATTTGTTATTATTCGTGTACGCTTATTGAAATGTAATGCATGATCAATTCTGTAATCCTCTCACATAAGTGAATTAATGTATTCTTGTGAGAAATAAAGATCTCAAACCAGAATTGCCATTTAAAAGGAGTTTTTCTGGAAAAGTAATGATTGAATGACTTAGCTTTAGCTGTTTTAAATGTAACATCATCATCTGTTGAAATGTGAACGCTACCGTAACTAAATATTATATTGTAATAAGTGAACGCACCCTTGCAAGTTTAAGCAGAGGGCGCTGGTGTGCTGTTCTGTCTTCGTGTTTCCTACCTCGAATAAACTGTCCATTACTGTTAACGCTCCGTCTTTTCTTTTACAATAATCCAGATAAATCACAGCCTCATACTATCTAAATCAATAGTTTTCATCATCCTTTTGGGATATTAGTAAGGATACTTTTTATTACTGTGTTAAGTGACTGACGGAGTTGTGTGACTGAACGTTACGGAATTATTTTTTGATTTTTTTTGTATGACCACAGCAAAAACCAACTTTCACTTATGGAATTTATTTTGCACTTGGATAGCTTCTACATAAACTACCATGTCATTTTCTTTAAGGTATTCATATACCTACATGATCGACAAATACTTTCATATCGTTGCATATGTACAGACGTGTTTACGCTAACGCCATAGTGTAGTTCAATACTCGTGCCGTACGCCATCGATAGCCACTAACGTCTGTAGTTAAGTGTTTGTAGGCGTTTTCGAAGCATCGCTTCTACTAAATAGAAATTAAACTAAAAAGATTACGCGCTGTTAACATTTGGTATAGAGGTAAAGGTACTGGACGGCAACAACTTGCCCCTGACCACCCCACTTGACCGCCCAGTCAGCAATCTTGCATCATTTACTTATTTTTAATTATTGTCAAATCAGCCTACTATGCAGCAACAGTCCGCAGCAGCGCTTAAGAAGATTCATGATACCACCGAGTGCTTAAACGCTGGGAGTTAACATAGAGAACTGGGACCCCATGAATGTTTACATAATTACTCAGTAATTAGACGCGGACTCGCATAATGATTATATCGAGTCACTAAAACATCCAAGAGAATTACCATTTTTAGAGGAATTACTTTCTAGAGGCCAAATTAACAGCCTTAGAATCGTCAAAACGTAAACAAGATCAATAAAAGCCAAATCAGTCCCCGCCACAAACATCTCAGCCAACCAATTTCAAGAAATCATACATATTTACAAGCAATCAAAATCAATCATTTCTCGTCTCGTCTCCTGCCGCGCGGCTGCAGTACAGTGGCTAGCTAGGCCTTCCAGGGCGGCCGCTCGGCGGACAGGCGCTTGTGCCGCTCGCGGCGCTCGGGCCGGTCGCTCGTGGGCTCGTCTCCTGCCGCGCGGCTGCAGTACAGTGGCTAGCTAGGCCTTCCAGGGCGGCCGCTCGGCGGACAGGCGCTTGTGCCGCTCGCGGCGCTCGGGCCGGTCGCTCGTGGGCTCGTCTCCTGCCGCGCGGCTGCAGTACAGTGGCTAGCTAGGCCTTCCAGGGCGGCCGCTCGGCGGACAGGCGCTTGTGCCGCTCGCGGCGCTCGGGCCGGTCGCTCGTGGGCTCGTCTCCTGCCGCGCGGCTGCAGTACAGTGGCTAGCTAGGCCTTCCAGGGCGGCCGCTCGGCGGACAGGCGCTTGTGCCGCTCGCGGCGCTCGGGCCGGTCGCTCGTGGGCTCGTCTTCTGCCGCGCGGCTGCAGTCGCCGCTGCCCGACACGTTCGGGGGCTTCGTTAGAAGCTGCGGGAATTGGCTTTGATTATAGGTTCAAATACAAACAGGCAAATTAGAACAATTTTGCTACAGATAGAGAAACTGGAAAAAATCGATTTCGGACTGTTAACGCCATCTATGATAATCGGATGAAATCCCAGGTGCGTGAAGTTGAAGACAACGGACGTCACTGCAAGCCTCGGGAGGGGGTGCGCGGCTAGCTTCACACCCAACCACATTCGAATAAAAATCTGCGTTGTCACTACTAGATCTCTCTCATGTAAATACTTCTTGTTAACGGTTCAAATAAACGAATTATTTATTTAACATAAAATAAACGACTTCATTGGAAAGACCTGTACCTGACCCCAGACAAAACGTTAATCGAAAGTCTGAGCTTCGACACGGACATTGATGATTTCTATCTTTAGATATGAAAAGAAAGCATTGTTAAATGCTAAAATAATCAAAATAATAACCAATTATCATATTTCATCTTAACCGAAAGTTTAAATATTTGTCAAAATATTTCTTTCGGATGTTTATAGGTACTTGCCTTGAAACATTGATGGAATAACGCTGGCTTGCAACGTAAGCATATACTGGAAAGATCCGTACGCCCCTTTGAGGTTTCGGTAGCTCAGTGGTTTAGAGCAGTCACCCGGATTGTGAAAGACGCGGGTTCGATTACCGCTCGAGATCATCAAGGTCCGAAATCTAATTTTTCCAGTTTTTCTAGGTTTAGATATGAAAAACAAGCATTGTAAAATGCTAAAATAATCAAAGTAATAAATAATATTGCTACGATTTACCAAATTTATTGATTTGTTTTATTTGGTTACATATCAAAGCAAACCGACAAACTCACATGCACACATTATGGAGCACACCAACACCTAGACGCATAAAGCGGAGCAAACCATGCTGATTTAAGCAAATAAATTACAAGACAAGCAGAACACACACAGCAAAGAAACACAAATCAAAGCAAATTATCATTAGGTTTTTCAGAGCGTAGCAAATTTCGACCAGCGAAAAGATACAGAAATAAATTAACGACACGATTGGCGTAATGCTAAAGCACGGTTTCCAGGTTTGATTTCCAGTAGGAACTATTCCAAAAACTAACTTTTTTTAAATCAATTCGAGACTAGGCAAGCTAAGAGACGCTCTGGCTGGAATCTTTGCTGTGGTTGTTGAGACCATGGCAATTTGGTGTGTTGTTTAAGGCATATATATTTGTTTAAATAACACCAGTAGATCAAACCAATGGCACCCCGACGCGCGAAGCTAATCAAACTAACGCGCAACGGCAAGATAAGCACAGAAAAGAAAAATATATACCGAGAATCTTGCATAACCTAGCAAAACATCGCAGCCTAACATGCAGAAGTTAGTTTAAAAATAGGCAGGCTCTGAAAGCAGAGCCAACCAATAATGGGTTCGTGCAAAACTCAATCGAAGCATAGCAAACCAACGCACAGACAGTCTAAGCAAAGCATAAAACATTTAATACAAAAAAAAAACAACACCTAAATCTCACCAATTTAACATACTGCTGTAACTCATGGTCGCTCAGCCCCTCGAAGTTGAAGAGCTGTTCCCGGCCGCCCTTGTGCGCGTAGGGCGGCGCCAGCGGCGGGATCTTGGGCGGCGCGTAGTCCTGCCCCACTGGCGTTAGGACTAGAGATAGAAGATACATAGTTTAGTTATTCGCATAATACGCAAAATAAAATAACCACACGTGAAAAAACGCCTAATCTCAAGTTTAGAAGGGTTGTGGGAGATCTTGACCATTTAAAACAGGACCGCAAGCAAAATGTCCACTTTTGAAAATGTTTGAGGAAGATTCATCTGAACTTCTCTCCACCTATGTACAATTTTTAGTCTTTAAATACATAGTTTATTTACTGGCCTGTTGGTGCAATAGCATCGATTTGCCCTGCCTTTGACGCCGGAGGTCGTGGGTTCGATCCCCACCCATGACAAACATTTATGTGACGAACATTTGTGTTTGTTGTGTGTCTGGGTGTTATTATCTATTTAAGTATGTATTTAGAAATATTTAAGTATATTTATCAGTCTCTGACGCCCATAATACAAGCTCTGCTTAGTTTGGGGTGAGATGATCTTGGTGTGAATTGTCCCAGATATTTATTATTATTTACTATTATTATTATTTGCGAAATTTCATTTATGATGACTATTAAATAACAGTTAACTAGAGTTTCTGTCATGTAAAAAGCTTGCTAGGCGACATTGGAGGGGATGGTCATGCGCACGGGTACACCAGGGATGTTAAGAACCAATAGAATCGCGAAGCTAGGTAAATGAAAGCGATTCTATTGGTTCGCAACGCATCCTCGCATATCTCTGGTGGAAATGCAGCCTAAGGGGGGGTTCGTACCTTAAATTTGGCCTTAAATATTTTTAGATGACGGGTACACTTACCACTATCTTGCCTTGTGAGGTCCAGCGAGGACGCGCCGTGCTTGTGGCTGGTGAGGATGAGCAGCGCCTGCCGCCACTGCGCCTCCATCACGCCGTGCAGCTGCGAAGCGATCTGTCCGCGGCGGCGGCGGTGGGATTCTAGCTTACTCTGGTAGAAATAGTCAAAAACTTAGTACCTAAAGATAGGATTCCGCAAACCAGGCGGCTGCTGTTAACTCGAAATAGGGCTATAGATGATATCGGTAGCTTAGAAGTTGAATTTTTCTAGTTTGCTTGTCTCAAGATATTAAAATAAGCATTTTTAAATGCTTAACTCAAAACGATAGTCTAACTTCCTGTGTTTGACTTTGAATTCACATCTCAAATCATCAAAAAAAAACAGCCACTATCAACATTATGGGACCCTATTTAAGAAGATTTTTTATCTATACACACTTAGAAAATAATTATTGATGCGTAAAGGCTACAAAAGCTCGAGCGAAGAAGTATAATCACCTCCAGTAAGCCAATTTTTTCGCTGGCTTGAGCAAGCTGCAGTCTGTACAAGTTTATTTCTTCTTTCTGTTTCTCTTCTATTAGATTAACCTCCAACTTATGCCTGAAAAAAATTAAAACATGTTAAAAATTAAAGCCTTCAAACTGCGGAGATCACGCAAAGCATTTCTATCAAGTCGCGCGAGCCGCGTGTACCACCGCGGTGGCCAACGCGCCCTCGGACGTCCAGTTAGCAGCCTTAAACTGGCTTTTGTCCGCGACTTCGTACGCAAATATGTAAGGCACATACGTATGTCCACCGCAGATGTCCATGCGTTTACTCAGTTCAGGCCCACTGAAAATCAGCGCCTCGGCCCTTAGAGCCCAGGCTGTATGCTGCGTGAGGTCCTTTTATTTTTTGTGCGTCGGGACACCGCTGTCTGATGGTATTTGTTTGTCTTGTTGTTATCTTGTTTTGTTGTTGTATGCCTACACCTTTGAGTTTTTGTTAAATGTACCGATGTCCTTGAATTTAATAAATATCTTTCTATTTCTATTTCAAATACCCTATTTTTCCCATTTCCGTAGGAATTTAGGGAAATTTTACTTTAATGCTTACTTTCATTCCTTAACGAACCCCCATGCCTATAAATAAATAAATATGCGCCAGACAACAAACCTTTTGTAATGGTCTCGAAGTGGGATGGGAATAATAGCCCTGTGTACGAGTTACCACACAAGGAAATAAGCCAGGAGCGTCTCCCAGCACACCCAGACCAGAGTCAATTCAGAAAATATTGTTTCCTGAATTCACCCGACCGGGAATCGAACCCGGGACACTACGGAAATCGAGGCGTGAAACCGTGCTACAGCGCACTACGCCAATCGATATCCAAATTTTAGCTATCCACGCCGTGAAGTTTGTGCCTCGTCTGTTATTTATTATTCATTATGAATAAAATGAAATATTCTCCAGCTTTTGTACAGAATACCTAAAATAAAGGTGTATTCAAAAGGTCTTGATTTTACTAAGATACATCACCTACTGAGTGTGGCATATAATTTTCCCTATTACATAAATAATCATTCTGTATTTATTCATAAATTTCATTATATGCTATGGATTCAAAGACTGCTCCTTAATGTTAGCGATCTGTTCATTCACTCTTTTAGAGCTTCACTCTTTTCAGCAGCTTAGCATATTGTAGCTGCTTCTGCTCGAAGACTTAAAGCTGTGTCTTACGCAGTTCCTATAGCAACAAAGGTTCAAAAACTCACTGCTACTCGATGTTAGTTCCAGCTGTTGCTGGAACTTCTCAGCTTGGAATCTTCTAGCTGCTTCTGTAGAAGACTTTAATAGGGTGTTCTGAAAAGTTTCCGACCTCAACGTGAAGATGGCAACACTTGTCAATAAACCACAGGGAATGTAGCTGTGCATCTTTTGATAGGTACTCCTCACCAAAGTTTTTCCCATTTTGAACGCATAGTTGTTATTCGACAGTCGTCTGAGTGAGTCGATGTGAGTATTTTTGTGAAAATGAAAAAAATCGAGTATTGAGCTGTCATAAAATTATTGTTCTTGAAAGATAATACGCCAACGCAAATCAAAAATGAGCTGGATTCTGTGTACGGGGACTCTGCACCATCATTTACCACAGTGAAATTTTTAGGCAGCTGAATATAAGGTTGGATGGGGAAAAGGTCTTTTCGCGTATAATATGTATGAACTTGTAATAAAATCTCTTTGGCTATACTATTTGTATCTGACTGGTTTTGGTATCATTAAAAGTTTACATTTTAAAGAAGATAATTCCAAATTCAAATTAGGAAAATGAGTGATTTTCATTTGTTTTTCTCACTGTACAATTCGATACATTTTAAAATTTTACTACAAAAAAATGCAACGCAAGCCGATAATTTTTTTTGCGATGTTTATGGACCTAGTGCAGTGTCTGTGAGAGTAGCACAAAGGTGATGGCTAAGTGACTGCCCTCATTTCATATTAGAATGTATGAATATTCCTTAATAGCTCATAATATTCATATTTTTATTTATTTATTATCACATATTAATTATTCTCCTATAACTTTTGTGAAATTATCAAAACATTAAAAGTTTTTCTATTATTTTATCTTCGACGGACATTGAACAGTGCTGTGGTAATAGGTGACACGAAGAGATAACATTCGGTCTTCTCGATTTCATTTGAAATATGCAGAAAAACAATATTGCCCAAAACTTCGGAATAATAGGTGGTAATTTCTTAGTTTGCCTTTGTCAATGAAGAAACAACCGCCAGTTAATATTATTAAGTCACTATTTTACATATAATAATATAAAATCCCACCCATTCAGCGATGCCCGATATGTCTTTTGGTATCGATATTCTAAATAATGTATCCGATTATTCAAATAAAGACTAAAAAGATTCATAAAAAGCATCTCTATGGTGGCTTGTTATGTCCAGTCAGACAGACGTCTTCTGTTCGTTCTTCCGGTTTTTCCATTATTCGTTGTTCCCCTAATTTTGTTTTATCTTACGACCAAGCTCTTCGTAACGGACTTGTGCGTGCTTGCCTACCTGCTGACCTCCTGCTACTCTTCACGGATTTTCTTCGATTTTGGTTCAGGATGAGATGTGTAAATTGTGGTATCAACACGCAAAGACTGCGGAGGCATGTCACCTCGTCTTTGCCTGGTATTATACTTGCTATACTAGCACGATGGTTAACAATTGAGGTTCCAAGGAATACGAATATTTGTCTTCCTTGTTTTGAACTTCTGAACTCTGAATCAGCTGGTGACAATCGTTTATTGGGGCACACATTGGTGTGCATTACTTGTGGCCGTTCTGAGAGAATTGTGCAACATCATAGATTGACAAGGGATAATACAATGCTACAGAATTTATCTAGATCACATCCAGCATTCTGTCAGTTTATGAACTATGCATGTCATGCCTGTTGGGCGAGACATCAACGGCAAACAAATCAGGACCAAAATCGGGTAAATCTACCTGAACCAGAACTAAGACCTGAACCAAGAGCGGAACCAGTAGCTAGACCTGTGCCAGACCCAAATATGAATCTGCCAAACTATAAGCGTGCTGCAAATACCTCAACACACTGTGTATTCAATGGTTGTATTTTTAGGCCAGAGTTACATGTTATCCCAGGATTCATAAAAAAATGCTTATTCTAAAACATAATTTTTATATTCCACGCAGTACTAGAGTTTGTGAGACATATTTGTCTTAGAATATTTGGCACATGTTGCTTGAAAATAGCAACATATACTCGAATTTTTCTGCCAACCAAATCGAAGATTTAATATCCATAGTAAAGTCTGACAACCCAATATTTAATTTTGAAAAGGTTTCTGAATTGCAAAATATGATGTCACTACTGGACAGGCTTAACAGTAGCCAATTTTTTGGAATTATTTAATAGTTTGCCTTCCCACAATTTTAGGAGGCCTAAAATGCTTTAGCAATTTTTTTAGCAAAACTAAGAAACTGACATTCGACTCTCAACAATTTTTGGAGTGTCACGCCCTACATTCACTCTCATATGGAAGAAGGTTAGACAGTGCCTAACACAATATTTTGTACCTAACCATATTGGTCCAAGCCATTTGACTCACACTGATATTGTTAACAGGAATTTAAGAATACCAAATGCTCTTTTTGGAAATGCATCTGAAAATAGACCTGCCATTGCCATATTCGATGGCACATATATATATTTGAAAAAAATCTCAAACTATCTTGTCCAATTTAGTAATAGATCAAGTGCACTATCTGTCTCAATTCCCAATTTTAACCGTTTTAATTTAACTTTTACTACCGTTACGCGTTTGTGTGTGCCCAGCTGCTTAAGGTTACTCCTCATCCTGCAATCTAGCTCAGCTGCCCACCCAACGATAAAGTCGATGCGAGGTAACCGAGGCGGGAAATCGGTAAGTCCAGCTTGGCCTATACTTAAGTACCGTCCAAAGTGCTTCAATCACCGTAAGTTGGAGTTAGCTCAACTGCTAGCGACCGTAAACGTGGTAAGTAGCTTTAATCAGCTGTTTGATTGTAACGTACATAAATAATTTTTGTAACTGTTATTCTCGCATTCGTCTTAGTTTTTCTTTTCGTTTGAAATTACAGTCCATTCCCCATCAATCTTTTCCAAAAAAAATACCTACAGCTGGCATAATTTAGTCAAACCGTTCATGTTTGTTGTGATGGGCATATCATTGATGTTGTTGGACCATTTGCTGCTACTCAAACTGATGCCGACATTATAAAACATTTATTTCAAACGGAAGATGGTGCATATCGCCAGATTTTTCAACAAAATGATGTTTTTATTTTGGTTATGGGGTTCAGGGACGCCATACCACAATTACAAAGATTAGGCTTTCAGATTTATATACCTGAATCACTTGACCCTGGACAAACTCAATTAACAACAGAGCAAGTTATCAAAAGCAGAAAAGTTACCTTATGCAGGTGGGTGGTAGAAGCAGTCAATGGACGTATTAAACGTGATTCTAAATTATTCAGGCAACGATTTTTTAATATAGCTTCACCCCATTTAATGGAAGATATCAAAATAGCTGCAGCGCTTATTAATAAATTCCATAAACTAATCAAAGATGGTCCGAACTCAGGTGAAATAATACGTAGAGTTGCACGGTTTTTGGATCAGCCTAATCATTTAGGAGCCTTTGTAAGAGATAATAATTTAAACAGGCAAAGATCAATATTTTCTAGAGTGGATGGAAACCTGCCCCCAGTTGGAGAATTTTCCAGTTTTGGAATATAATCAGTTGTTATTGTTGGCATTAGGACCTTACCAAGTAAAACAAGCCCGGTCATATTATGGGGAACATATTAGAGCTGATGGTGTTTATGAAGTCAAAGTGTGCCCAAACCTTGATATGATACTCCATTTAGGAGGAACAAGACCTCAACTCTTAAGGGGCCGAATTAGATCAAGGAATATAAGCCAAAGAATGTATTATGTTTACATAGTTTATGAGACCGAAAGTACAAGTTATCCTTTAGAGAACGTACTTGCATATTACTGCAGCTACCGGGTGCGGCAATTGAACTGTCCGTCTCCTTGTAACTATTTTAAAATTCGAACTACTGAATCAAACGCGGCAAAAATTTGAAAAAATAATCTGTGACACATTATCTATGTTACTTCAAAACTATTCGGTCGTGAGAAGAAACGTTCCAATTTTAAAATAACGGATTTAAAACGCAATTCAGTGATTGCTCTTTATTTGGAGGGAAAATCGAACATCGACATTCGTCGAGCGCTACCAAATCTTCAATTGAACGAAAAATTTGTGCGTCGTACTATCCAAAGATTTAACGAGACTGGGAGTGTTAAGAAACGCTACGGGGGCGGTCGACGCTGTACTGCAACGGCGCCAGCAGTTGTCGAAAAGGTGCGACATCGTTTACGCAGAAATCCAGAGCGCTCAGCAAATCAGCTCGCCCAGGATCTTAAGGTGAGCGACCGCAGCGTTCGTCGTATATTAAAGGAAAAGCTTAAGGTTAAACCATTAAAAAAAAACTTTTCGCAAGAACTCACTGCTTTGCAAAAGAGCAAACGGCTGGCTCGATCAAAGGAGCTGATTCGCTTGCTCGACACTGGCGAGCTTCCCAACTTGGTATTTTCAGATGAGAAAACTTTCTGTGTTGAGCAGTTTCTTAACAAACAAAATGACCGTGTGTGGTTGAAAGGACGTGTCAGCGATCATTCAGATGAACTGAGAGTCACTCGACGACAAGGAGCCGACCTAATCATGGTATGGGCGGCGGTGTCCGAAAAAGGACGTTCTCCGCTTGTTTTTCTCCCAACGGGTCGCAACCAAGCCAAAATAAATCAACAAATCTATCAAAATGAAGTCTTAAAAACAGGATTGATACCGTGGGCACGCAAGACATTTGGTTCGGAGCGTTCGACGTTCCAGCAAGACTCGGCGCCATCGCACAGAGCAACTGGGACGCAAAATTGGTTGAAAGCGAACGTTTCTGTGCTGATCGACCGAGATATGTGGCCGTCGTCTTCGCCCGACTTAAACCCTCTAGACTTTTGTATTTGGGGTGTTTTACAGGCGAAGGCCTGTGCTAAAAAACACACATCAGTGGAGGCGCTCAAAACTACTCTTACACGAGAATGGAACCGTTTAAATGACGACGTTATTCGAGCAGCCTGCGCTACATTCAGAAAGAGACTCAAGCTTGTAGTGAAGGCTAAAGGCGGTTGTATTCCATTAGAATAAATAAGAATATAATTTTGGACCTTTTATTTTCATATGTAAAAAATATATTAATAAATATTCAAAGTAAATAAAAATATTTAATTTTTTAATATGGACAGTTCAATTGCCGCACCCGGTATATTGTGGGGAATAGAACTGTGAGCTGCTGTTGTCACGTGATGACAGTGATTTGGTATTTAGGGTGGGCAAGACACGAGAACGCGGTGTCGGCTCCAGCTGCATTTTTAGATAATATCCTTGTAAGCTCAGACTAAATGAATCTCATTATTGATTTTTTATTTCAATATTATATTAAATATGAATATTATTATTTTTTAGGAATCACAGATATAAAAAGTTCTTAAACCCTTTTTCATGCAAAATACCGTAAGCGCATTTGATGAACTACTTTAGGGTTTGCATTTTATTCATTTTGTTGTTTAATTACAATGTACATCAATTAAGTAACACATACGCTTTCTAAAAGTTAACAGCAAAATCTCTAGGTGACATCATGCATACACCAATTGAGTATTTAGAATTATACTTTTTAAGTTTATAACTATATAAAAAGTTCTTGACCTTTTTTATTGCAAAATAATAACATTCGACAACCCAGCATTACACTAGACAAGAGAAAGTATTCATACATTTCAGGAAGATTTCAGGGCAGTTGCCCATACTGTAGTTTAGCCATCTCCTTTGGTTTAAGCGTTTTCAATCCGGAAATTTTGATGTCAAAGATGCACGTCGCTCTGGTCGCCCTATTACGGATAAAATGTATGTCATTTTTGAAAAAGATGAGGAAGATCAGCATATCAGTAGTGACGACGTAGCTGAAGAACTGGGCATTGACCACAAAACAGTTTTAGCGCATTTGAAAAAAACGGGTACACAGAAAATCTCGATATTTGGGTACCTCACGAGCTCACTGGAAGAAACCTTATGAACCGTGTACTCATTTGTGATTCTTTAATATGACGTAATGAAACCGAACTATTTTTGAAGAAGCTTATAACTGGTGATGAAAAGTGGATCACGTAAGACAAGAACGTGCGAAAAAGGTCGTGGTCAAAAGCCGGTCAGGCTTTACAGACTGTGGCGAAACCCGGGTTAACACGCAACAAGGTGATGCTGTGTGTGTGGTAGGATTGGAAGGGCATTATTCATTATGAGCTGTTACCACCAGGCAGGACCATCAATTCTGAATTCTACTGCGAACAACTGATGAGATTCAAGCAAGAAGTTGAGAGACAGCGGCCGGAAATAATCAACAGAAAGGGTGTGGTTTTTCATCTTGATAACGATATAAATGAGATGATAAAATTAAGAGAGTTTGGCTGGGAGGTTTTAATGCATCCGCCGTATAGTCCTGAACTTGCAACTTCTGACGATAACATCGCTACAGTTCACTAAATGGTGTTAGACGACCGCCGAATTAAAGTAAGAGAGATAGCAGAGACTATGAGAATGTCGAAAAAGCGTGTTTGTCACATTTTAAATCAATATTTAGGCATGAGAAAGCTGTCCGCGCGTTGGGTTCCGCGTTTAGCTGTCGTTAGACCAAACACGTTTTCAATGATCATTTCCAACGCTCTGTTGGTTTAGTTTAGGCGCAATAAATCCGAGTTTTGATGAAGTGTGTAGAGTTACAAGGCGACTGAGTAGAAAAATAATTAAAAAATTTAAGACGAACAATCTTGTATCTTTGTTAGGTCGGAACTTTTCAGACCACCCATGTAAGCAGTGTCTTAAGCAGTTCCTATAGCAAAACAATATTATACAAGAGTACAAAAACTCACTGTTCCTCAATATTAATAAAGCAGAGAAAAACATGTAGACCTTACTTCATTAAATTTAACATTTTAACTTTGACCTCCATATTAACATATTGGAAATGTGCATTTTCGTTAAAAAATATCCCCTCCTTTACACACAAGCTGATAGTTATTATGCTCAGTCCCGTAATCTCCGACACAGGCACAGACTGGTAGCCCCTCTCACGAAGCTAAATATTGTTAGTTCGGGACCATACTACAATGTCGGTAAAGATATTTAATAAAATACCTCTTTCAATAAAGGGTATAAATAGTTTGTCCTTATTTAGTTCTAGTGGCAAGAGATTTTTGCTATCAAACTGTTTTTATTCTATGCAGGTGTATTTTGAAAGAGTTTAAATTGATCCTAAATGTTGAAATGTGCATATGTCAAAAATATCTTGCAGTGCCCTAGCAGGCTTCATATGTATGTACTATATTTTTATTTAAGACCTGTAACTTACCACATGAAGCATTGAATAAATGAATTATGAATATTAGCAATCTACTTATTGACTGTCGACCACAGCACCTTCCCTGGCACTCGCATCAGCCTCCAGCTCCTTCTCGGCACGCTCCAACTGTTACTGGAACTCCCCAGCTAAGCATATTTTAGCTGCTTCTGGTCGAAGACTTTAAGCTGTGTTTTAAGCAGTTCCTACAGCAACAAAGGTTCAGAAACTCACTGCTCCTCAATGTTAGCTACAGCTGTTGCTGGAACTTCCCACCTTGGCATCTCCTAGCTGCTTCTATTTAGAGGAATTAAGCTGCGCCTTAAGCAGTTCTTATGGCAAGAAAGGTACAAAAACTCACTGCTGATCAATGTTAGCGATTGCCCGCGGTGCGCTCTAGCGGTTGCTAAAACTTTCTTGGCATCTTCTAGCTGCTTCTTAAGAACTTACTTAGAGATTCTTACGTTGAGAACTTTAAGTTTGGTCTTTGGCAGCTCCTATGGCAACAAAGATCAAGGACTTACTGCTCCTCAATGTTGGCGATCTGCTTATTGAAGCTGTCGACCACCGCGCCTTCCCTGGCCCTCGCATCAGCCTCCAGCTCCCTCTCGGCGCGCTCCAGCTGCAGCTGGAACTCCTGAAGCTTGGCCAGGACTGCGTCTTCTAGCTGCTTCTGGTAGTGGACTTTGAGCTCGTTCTTTTGAAGTTCTAAGTGCTTGCGGAGGGATTTCACCTCGTTGTCTAGAGTGTCCTGTGATAGAAGTTTCATAAAGATTAATAGGGCTTGTCTAAATGGTCGCACAAGTCGCTTTTAGTGATTTGAACATTAACTGCAATCCATTTAAAACATATTTATAGTAGCATTCAATGTAATGTAATGTAATGTATAAGGCATGAAAAAAATTTATCCTATTATTAGTTACTAAAAATAAAGATGATATTTATCTGTACTAATATTATGAAGAGGAAAGATTCGATTGTTTGTTTTATTGAATAGGCTCCGAAACTACAGGACCGATTTTAAAAATTGTTTCACCAATATGAAGCTACGAGGGGTGATCCAAAAGTAATGATAATCAATAATAAACACAATGAATATAATAAAAAAATAAATGTATTTCTCACCATAGTCTCCTAGCAAGTCTATACATTTAGTTCATCTCTTTTCTAAACCTAAAATTCCCTTAGAAAAAATATCTTTATCTTGACTCTCAAAAAAGTCCTCAACCTCGGCCTTCACGTCGCTATCATCCATGATTATTCTTTCAGCATCCCAAAAAAAAGACGCTATAACCTTCCCTGCTGAGCTTGACAATTTAAATTTCTTCGGCGTCGGTTCATCGGATCGTTTCCATGTCATCGATTGTTGTTTTGTTTCAGGATCAAAATGGTGGATCTCGTCCATGGTCACAAAACGAGACAAAAAATTATCCTTGTCTGCCTGGAACTTTTCGTGATTTGCTCTTGACATGTCGACTCGTTTCTTCTTTTGCTCGTCGTTTAACATTTTCGGTACCCAACGCGCGGAGACCTTTCTCATATGCAATTCGTTCGCAAGGATTCTTTGAATGCTGCCATATGAGATCCCTGTGACCTCAGCTACATGCCTGATAGTCACTCTTCGATCTTCCAATACAACTTCTTCAACTTTTATCACATTCTCTTCAGTGAGGGACGTCGATGGGCGTCCTTCGCGGTGTTCGTCTTCCGTCGATGTTCTTCCGAACTTAAACTCCTTAGCCCAGCGTGCAACTGTGTAATATGGAGGAGAAGAGTCCCCTAATGTTTCCAGCAAGTCGCTGTGTATGTCTTTGGTAGACATTTTTTTCAAGCAGAGGTATTTAATGATAGCTCTGATTTCGTGTTTTTCCATTTTGATGTTCACTCCTTGACAGTTCGTATTCAAATGAATGTAGCTCCCGGGAATTGTGGCCTATTTATATGATTTTTTTTTCCTGAACTAGTGGGTAACTGAGCAAGTGACTGATATTTTTTTCGTATTTTTGTGTGCACTAGAAATAACTGATTATCATTACTTTTGAATCACCCCTCGTACATTATCAGGGAGTGACATAGTTATATTTTATTATAAATGAACAAAACATTCAGTGAAAAATATAACTATGTAAATCAAAGTCGGAGAAACGCAGGCGAGATGGGCTGCTTTACCGACGCCGCGACGTGCAATTACTTTTGACAGAACGAAGTCTGTCGAGGCAGCTAGTTGGATATAAAATTGTCGAAAAAAAGCATTCAGTCACGTAACTGTTAAACACCAATCAGTAACCAATTACAACACTCAGTGCAAAATACCAGTTTGGTGTTGTTGACATTTTGATAGACAAACCAGAGGGCCTACTACCGTTCGTCGGACACGTAGCTATATGCATTTTCAGTAGTTAAAAAAACTATGTCAAACAAGTAGCCCAGGTTATTTTTGCTTGCACTGCATGTTCTGGTATGCAAATTAAATCGAAACCATGATGTTTTTTAGAATATAATCAATTCTAGCTAATATTCTTTTACAAGTCATAGAAAACTTACACATTAAGCCACCCACACACAATTCAACATTTGTTGGCCCGAACTAAAAGGTTCGGTGACTCGTTTCTTTGTCGTACCCTCCAGACGTGGAACGCTCTTCCAGCACATGTGTTTCCTTCCTCGTATAGTCCCAGGTTCTTCAAGCGGGGCGTGAAAAGGTATTTCTGCAGGCCTTCAAGGTGAGGATGGCCAGCCCAGTGAATCGTTTGAATGACTGGGCTTGTCAACCTCATATCTGGACCTCACAACCGCTTTCCATCAGGTGGAGTGAGGTCATCTTGACGGGCAATATAAAAAAAAAAGCTTAAGTCATAGAAAACTTACACATTTCTTAAGCAGCTCACTGCTTTGGTTCTGCTTCTCGCAGAGCTGCCGCTCCAGGATGTTCCCTCTCGCTCGCTCCTCATTCACCTTCTCTTTCAGCAGGTCTCGCTCTTGCAGCACTAGGGACGTCTCTTCATTAAACGACTGTATTTTCCGCCCAAGATCATTCACTTTACTCTTTGTAAGTTCATGTTCTTGCTTTTCCTGCAAAGAAATAAGTAAATAGTGTTATTTTTACCAACGCGAAAAATAGTACTGTTTTATTAACGAAACAGCGACTATCGCCTTACCACGTACCACTTTACATTCTTATCACATGTTCAAAATTTAGCATTTCAGCGCAGATTCTGAGCAGCGTTTTATCCGGGCGTACAAGCTCGTTTTTGGCGCGCCTTTTGTCACACGCGTAACGAGAGAGTTGCTCATATAATCCTTAAAGATACAGACTCCCCACGACCGGTTTGAGCGAGCACGCCGCAATAAGCCCATTTGGGCAACAAGCGTTTGGTTCTTTGAAACGCGAAATATGGCGCGTGAATGACGCACTAAAAAAAAAGTAGTCTGAAACCACTCTTAATGCGAATGCTACTGTAGAATTTTGGAATAGTTGCAATAATTGGTATTCTCGAGAAGTAAAAGATTAATTATTATACCCTCTCCAAGGTGTCTTCCAAATTCCTCACACAATCTGTTGATTGCTTGTTCAACTTCATCACTGTGTCATAATTCTCCTTCAACATCTCCAACTCCTTATCTTTGTGGTTGATGATGTCTTGGTGATTTGTGACGCTCTGCTCCATAGCTTCCTCTAACTGCTTTTTCTCTGCCGTCATCTGTTTACATTTTTCCTGGTAGTCATGAGCTAGGTCTAATGCTTTGTACAGCTCAGCTTCAAAGTGGTTGGTTTTCTGAAATGTTTTAATAATACGATTTTATGGCTCATTTGTCTTCATGAAACTTAGATTGAGAAATTACTTCAGCACCTACAGTAGAGTAAAAGCTTATGTAAAATACTGAATATAAAACGTTTATTGGCACACACGAGAAGGCCTAATCAAACTTTAGCCATAACAGGCCTTCAGTTAGGATAGAAGTAGTATAATAAAAGTAATTTATTTTCCTCTTCCCAAAGGTAGGTTCTCTTCACAATGTAAGGGGGTTATAAAATTACAAAGTTGACGCCTTTCCACCTCTGTGGGAGACTGGTGTCCATACTAGGGTAATCCCTGTGTGACGGATCGCCAAGCCCACACCCTGTGTGACGGATCGCCAAGCCCACACCCTCTGATTCACTACAAATTAGGCCAGATACATAATAAACATTGTAAAATTATCTTATAAACTAATCTAATAAACAAAGAAAAAAATATCAAAGTTCATACCTTTTGAGCATCATCAGCTACCATCTTGAAGTTTTCTACTTCTCTAAGCATCTTCTCTAGAGCATTCCTGTGGCGTTCTTCTGCTTTGTCCAGACTGCCCGTGAGCTTGAGCCAGGCTTCGCGGAGTTTTGATATAGCATTGTCTTTTGCCCGGTCTACTTTAAGGGCTACAGCCAGCTTTTCTTGTTGATCCAGGATCTTCTTTTGCAGCTGCTGAATCATGGCTTCACAGTGCTATTAGGAAAGAGAAAGTGATATTTATTATTATAAACATGTGGATTTATGAGTTGTCATGCTTGTTAGTTCCCCCAAAAAAAGAGAACCTTTCAAATATTTTACTTACCTCTCTTTTAAGCCGCTCTTCTTCTAATTTCAAGCTCTCTGCTCTCTCAACTCGCCCTCCCTCAGCCTTTTCCCCCCACAGGTCACTCAAGCTCAACAAATCTGTGTCAATAGTGTCTATCAACTTGTTCTGAATAGCAGCTAACCTTGAAGTCTCCTTGTTTTCCAAGCCATAAGGTCTCATCTGCGGCATCCTGAACTCATCTTTTTTAGGAGACATCACATAACTCTCCTTATTTTTCATACTATAAGGCCTCATCTGAGGCATCTTGAACTCATCCTTTTTAGGAGACATCATGTAACTTGAGTCAGTAACAGAAGTGTACCCAGGACGGCTCAGATTCTGGGCCTTATACTGCTCTAAAACTCTAGTTGCGCGGTCGTAAATCTTGTTGGAAGAAGGGCGAAAACTGTCAAGGTGGGCTGAAGGAGCCACTCTTTTTGGGGTTGATGTAGGTTGTACGTCTTTGCTGTCAGAGAAATTCAGTTTTCTCATACTTGGAGATTTTGTGTCATTTTTAGGAACACAAGATTTCTTGGATGATTTATCTTGCATTCTAATACTGGCATCTTCTGGGGTTTTGTGCAATATTGAGGATAATAATGACTTTTCAACCTGTGATGATGCTCCAGGTTGATTTTGGACTAAGTAAATATATTTATCTAAAATGTTACTTGATACCACACGTCCACTAGGTAATTTTATTGCATCAGAATCCTTAGAATCTAACTTATGACTTATGTAGTCACCAGTTGCTTTAATTACATTTTCTGGACTTAAACCTGCACCTGAATCCTTACATTTAGAGTCTGGACTCTCATAAGCTTCTACTTTAGTTAGGAATTCGTCGATTTCATGAAGCAATAACTTATCATTCTTTTTGCTGGGAGTGGACACTATACTGCTGATGTCACCATCCATGCTTATTGTGTCATTTATCTCAGTTTGTTTAGCGGCAAAGACTTCACAGTCTTTTAATTTGAGCGAAGGAATTCTTTCACTGAAAACACTGGGTGACTCTAAGCTGGTAAGCGATAATTCCCGCTTCGGCTCTTTTCTGCTTTTCCGGCGACGACGACGCGGGAATGTGAAATATTTGTTGTCTATACTGCAGCTGCCGAGGCTGTCAGTAGTATCCCAGCGCTTATTCCTCGAAGGTGGCACGTCAGTAGACAGAGTATCACTGGTAGAGTTGAGCTCTAAACTTTCTAACCTAGACTCTAGAGAATAAACTTGACCCACTAATTTTCCCAGTACTTGAGCGGTGCAAGAAACTGGTTTATGGACGACCGTTCTAGAAGACTGCAGCAGTGAATCTTCTGAGCCAGAACTATTCACAAGAAAAAAATTAGGCGGTATCAGCAAAAGTACATCGGTATCGTCAGTCTCACTCATCCCGCATGCTCTCTTTGTAGATTGAAGTTATAGCCATTATCTTTAGATACATGTCCGTGTAAACGCAATCATTTGTAATCGTATTATTATGGCGTTCTATAGAAAATCTGTCGTACAATTTTGTTTGTTTGTTTGATGAACGACGGTTTATTTTTGTTGATGTCACATCACAGATTACATCACAGAAGAAGATTTGATGTGTGTCTGTCAGTCAAAGTCACAGATGTCAGTGACCTCAAACCACAGATAACGATCATGTTTGCTTTAAGTTTGACGTTTTTTTTTTTCATGAAAGTGAAGTTTAGCTCTGCACCAAGCAATTGGTTAGGGGGACAATTTTTTTTATTTCTTTTAATTTTTTTTTAAATACTTTTACTATTTTAAGTAATTAATTTGAATATTCCGTTGATCTAACCGGTAGTTAATTTTTATTAATTTATGAACATTGCGAACTCATGACGTCACAAATTCACTTAGTGTTCCCACATGTGTTTTTTCCCCGATTCGTGGTAAATAATAATGAGAAAATTACTGATTTACAGCCCTTACGACTGAAAAAGAGCTCGCCGTTCATCATGTCTCAAGCTTATCCAACACCTTCTGGCGAGACCCAGGGATCCATACTTGGTCCTTTGCTCTTTTTGCTGATGACGTTGTTGATGTCCTAAAATATACTAAATGCCATCTTTATGCTGATGACCTGAAGCTTTATGCAGAAATCAGCGACGAAGTAAGTTGTGAGTTAATTCAGAAGGATATCGATGCGCTCCTTAGGTGGAGTACAGTGAATGATTTAGAGTTTAACCACACTAACGACTCACGTGCTTGGCGCGGCGGGTGAGATCACCGTTTTGCGCTTGCGCCGCGCATGAAATTTGACTCCACTCGCCGCTTGAGATGTAAACACGTTTTATGAGTCACACATGTGGCTTTAAGCAAAACAAATGACTGTTTCTAACTGAGGAATAGATGCTCTATTTGATTTTAAATACAATATGCTTAGCATACTTAGTAATAATTTACAAAAAATATCAAACTTCATTAGTATGAACAATTTCCGACTTTATGGACGGAACATTTTTTTTTTGTACAATACAGCACGATGACATATTTTTTTTATATTTTAAACCATCATAATATTCGTTTTCCTTTTTATTAAGATAATTTTAAACATGTTGTTTGACTTGAAAAAAAACATAAAAAAAATCGAAGTTTGCAAATAAATTTCGCGATGTCAGCGGAAATAAATGAATAAATTAAATAAATGTCAACAATAAATGTTCGATAATAGAACAAAAATATGTTCAGCCATAGAAATATACGTTTCCTATCTTTAATATTTGGTAAGAAACATGGTATTAACGATCAGGAATCACCAAGTAAATAGATAGAATATCACACATGTCACATTATGAGCAAAAAAAATAATGATTTACCAATTTGCTATCTGGAAACACCATTAATACCATGCAGTAGAATCACCTAGCTAAAAGTCTCACGTATGATATAGATCGCGTCCTTTTATTTATTTGATGTATAGATTATCAACCAATCGCGTGAAAGGACGTTTTTACGACCCCATAGGTTTCAATTGTGAGATGTCAATTTGATTACCGTCAAGAGTTCATTAAGAACCTTATTGTACTCTTCACGGACGTTGGCAAACTGGGGTCATTCATTTGATCCCATTTTGCCATCGTATTTAATTAAAAATATCCGAAATCCTTAGCTTTTAAAAATGTTAAATATCGAAATAAGGCATAAAATACAAATATCTCGAAATGGTTTTCGATTTAGGACATGTTTGATTTTCAACATTTTAAACTTTTCTTGTTGCATTTTAACTAATTCTAATAAAAACGGGTTTTTAACACCTTAACTCTATTCATCCGAGGGTTAAGTTTACCTGTGAAATGGAGAAGAACAGGTCCATGGCGTTCCTTGATGTGCAAGTAACAGTGAGACCAGATGGAACCTTGGCACACTCTGTTTATCGCAAACCAACTCACACTGACAGATACCTGCACGCCTCTTCGCATCACCATCCTTGTCACTTACAAGCCGTTGTTTCTTCATTGGTGAATAGGGCACACAGTTTATGTGACCCTGAGCATGTTGGAGCTGAGCTTGGTCATGTTCAGGAGGTACTTAAAAGTAACGGTTATAAAGTGACGAGGAGACACTTGAAAGAGAGATAAAAGGTGGTGAAACAACCTTCTGTGAGCCGGGAACCTGCATTTCTACGATACGTGAAAGGAATAACGGACAAAATCGGATCAGTATTAAAGGAATTCTCCGTTAAGACTGTATGTACTCCGTTTTCTACAGTAACGAGAGAGATGCGCTCACCAAAGGATGTTTTACCTTTGCAGACACCGGGTGTATACAAAGTTGATTGCAGCTGTGGTAGTTCTTATATCGGCCAAACAAAGTGTCCAATTGCTGTACGAGTTAAGGAACGTACTCGTATTGCAGCGGTGAAGAATCGACAGACGACCAAATCTGCAATAGCTGAGCACCTGATAAATTCAGATGTTAATCACTGGATGGAGTTGCATGACCCGAAAATCCTCTCCACTGATCGGCATTACCATACCAGGATTGTGCGTGAAGCAATTGAAATTAAGAAATACAAGAATTGCAATAGGGAAGATGGATTTAAGCTATCGTCTGCGTGGAACCCAGTGATAACAAAGTGTAAAACGCGAGTTGGTCCGTTTTGAAAAAACCCGGACACTGTGAGTGTAGTTTGTCGACCTGACTGTACTATGGACAGAATAATTGAAAATGTGCAGGTGGATAAAGATCGTTCGCCGCGCCCAGCTAGACGACGCCGCGCACCACCAGTCCGCTAGTGACCACGGTGACATGCAATTGTCGCCGAAACGTCGAGAAAATAGGTAAACAATTTACCGTTATGTTTCGTTGCAAAAACCCATTTTTATTAGAATTATGTTTGATTTTTGTTCCCATACCCACTCAGCAGGGCAATTCGAACACGTTCGACAACTGAGTTACCGACCGATTCGGTCAAATTACCGTATACTGCAATTCAGGTTAATCGAATTGGATAACTTTGTCGTGTCCGCGCTATTCGCACATAACTTTTCGACTGTTCGATTCGATACTATTGTCCACTGTAATTTTGACATTCGATACTATTTGATGTTGGTCTCGATCTTCCGGTTTGGCAGAAAACTTGACAAAAACTCAACATTGTCTTAGATTACAAGAAACAATTGTGATTAGAAAGGTTTGCATTTGATTCAACTGTTGTTTATTTGTTTAGAACATACTCAGAGTGGTAATAAAAAATATTAGTAAGTAAGTCGCTCTTAGTCGCGGCACCTGCAGGCCGATTCGGGCAGGCTCGGTAAAAGAACCGTATCGTACGACACGGTAAAACTGCCGAATCTAATATTCGATAACTTGCTATTCAGAGGAATCGACTTTTAAATGCGGTTCAGATAAAATTGCCGTGCCGTACTATCGTGTGGCCACAGAGTAGTTATTCTATTCGCTCATTCATTTGTTCGTTTGTATTTACGGAGGTTGTTATATTCTAAGTTAAAAAGTTTATTAATTTGTTGAACCTAAAAGTAAACATAGATTATTTAGGTGTTTAATAAATGGGCACTTTCCCACATTTTAGGCTTGGAATGCTTAGCCGATGGGTGTCGGCCTCACAATCGTGACGTCGCAGGTACGAAACCCTGTTGAGCGTGTACCTATGACTAAAGTTTGTCACTCATTACGTATATTTCACCCATCTAGTAGGTATTAGTGACCATTAGAAATTTGTACAAATCATCTATAATACAAAAGCTTAAGTTTACATAAATTATGCTTAATCGAACTTGGTTAATTTAGTGAGCGTGCTTAATTTCATGTTTTTATTCAGGTCTGAAGTTGATTGATGATTAGAACCGTACTCAGTTCCGTTCGCTGTACTGAATAAAAGAAAATGCACAGCAAAATGTGTTTTTTATTTTAAATTATAAAACATATTAATAGGCTAGGTATTATTATGTAAATACATAAACATCTACATAAAAAATCACACCATTCTATTAATTACTTCTTCCGTTACCCCTAAAGTGTCATTAAAACCTTACTAACATTATTCAAACATATGTCTTGGCCTGTGAAGCCTGTGATGGCTGCAATGTCACTGAAAAATTTGGATATACATATGTTGTGCAATACTGCACAGGCATTAACTATGTGGCCAGTCTTTTATAGTGTGTACTCCAACACTTTATGGCCCAGCAAACAATGAAAACGTGATTTGAGTACACCTATGCAGCGCTCCACACAATTTCAAGCTCTATTATATCTGTGTAATGCGCTGCAGGGCTATCAGGTTGCGCGTAAAGTAACAGCGACTTACTTACTAATAATTTTTATTACCACTCTGAGTAGGTATGTTCTAAACAAACCAACAACAGTTGAATCAAATGCAAACCTTTCTAATCACAATTGTTTTTTGTAATCTAAGACAATGTTAAGTTTTTGTCCAGTTTTCTGCCTTACCGGTAGATCGAGACCAACATCTAATAGTATCGAATGTCAAAATTACAGTGGACAATAATATCGAATCGAACAGTCAAATAGTTATGTCCGAATAGCGCGGACACGACAAAGTTATCCAATTCGATTAACTGAATTGCATTATACTGTAATTTGACCGAATCGGTCGATAACTCGATTGTCGAACGTGCCCGAATTGCCCTACTTATAGCCCTGCAGCGCATAACACAGAGATAAGTATATTAGAGCTTGAAATTGTGTGGAGCGCTGCTTAAGTGTACTCAAATCACGTTTCTATTGTTTGCGGGGCCATAGAGTGTTGGAGTACACACCAGAAAAGACTGGCCACATAGTTAATACCTGTGCAGTATTGCACAACATTATATGTATATCCAAATTTGAACAATGACATTGCAGCCATCACAGGCTTCACAGGCCAAGACATATGTTTGAATAATGTTAATAAAGGTTTTAATGATACTTTAGGGGTAACGGAAGAAGTAATTAATAGAATGGTGTGATTTTTATGTAGATGTATAAGTATTAACATAATAATACCTAGCCTATACAATTTTTATAATTTAAAATAAAAAAACACATTTTGCTGTGCATTGCCTTTTATTGAGTACAGCGAACGGAACTGAGTACGGTTCTAATCATCTACTTTTCTTCTAATCATCAATAGTACGACACGGCAATTTTATCGTAAGGTACGATAAGGTTATTTTACCGAGCCTGCCCGAATTGGCCTGCTGCACTAATCATTAGCACCCCTGCAGGCCAATTCGGGCAGGGTCGGTAAAAGAACCGTATCGTACGACACGGTAAAACTGCCGAATCTAATATTCGATACCTTGCTATTCAGAGTAATCGACTCATTTTAGATTCGGTTCAGATAAAATTGCCGTGCCGTACTATCGTGTGGCCATGGTGGCCAATAAATGGGCACTTTCCCACATTTTAGGCTTGGAATGCTTAGCCGATGGGTGTCGGCCTCACAATCGTGACGTCGCAGGTACGAAACCCTGTTGAGCGTGTACCTATGACTAAAGTTTGTCACTCATTACGTATATTTCACCCATCTAGTAGTTATTAGTGACCACTAGAAATTCGTACAAATCATCTATAATACAAAAGCTTAAGTTTACATAAATTATGCTTTATCGAACTCTGGTTAATTTAGTGAGCGTGCTTAATTTTATGTTTTTATTTCAGGTTTGAAGTTGATTGATGATTAGAACCCTACTCAGTTCCGTTCGCTGCCCTCAATAAAAGAAAATGCAAAGCAAAATTGTTTTTTTTTATTTCAAATCATAAAAATTATTTATAGGCCAGATATTATTATGTAAATACATAAACATAAAAAATCACAACGTTCTATTAGTTACTTCTTCCCTTACCCTTCAAGCCTCATTATAACCTTTATTGACATTATTCAAAAATATGTCTTGGCCTGTGAAGCCTGTGATGGCTGCAATGTCATTGTCAAAATTGGGATATACATATGTTGTGCAATACTGAACAGACATTAACTATGTCGGCAGTTTTTCCTGGTGTGTACTCCAACACTCTATGGCCCAGCAAACAATGGAAACGTGATTTGAGTACATCTATGCAGCGCTCCACACAATTCCAAGCTCTAATTTACGTATATCTGTGTAATACGCTGCAGGGCTATCAGGTTCCGCGTAAAGTAACACCGGCTTACCTACTAATCATTTTTATTACCACTCTGAGCATGTTCTAAACAAACCAACAACAGTTGAATCAAATGCAAACCTTTCTTAACACAATTGTTTCTTGTAATTTCAGACATTGTTGAGTTTTTGTCCAGTTTTCTGCCTTACCGGTAGATCGAGACCAACATCTAATAGTATCGAATGCCAAAGTTACAGTGGACAATAGTATCGAATCGAACAGTCAATCATGCCTTAATCGAAAACCATTTCGAAATACCTCGATATTTCATACGTTATTTAAATATTTAACATGTTTAAAGGCAAATGATTTAGGATATTCTTAATTAAATAAGTTTGACCTTCATTTGACCCCAGTAAAGCAACGTACGTAAAGATTGCATTATGGTTCTAAATGGGCTCTTGACGGCATTCAAACTGACATCTCACAATAAATTCCAACCTATTAGCATATTGCATCGTATAAACCCCCTTTCACGTGATTAGTTGATAATCTATCGATCAACCAATCAAATGCCACGATCTGTATCTGATGTGTTTGCTTAACTTTATGTTTTTATTTTAGGTCTGAAGTTGATTGATGATAGGAACCGTAGGTAGTTACTCAGTTCCGTTCGCTGCACTCAATAAAAGAAAATTTGTTTTTTTTATTTTAAATTTATAAAAATTAATTATGTATAGGCTAGGTATTATTATGATGATAGGTACATAAACATCTACATGAAAAATCACACCAAGCTATTATTTACTTCTTCCCTTACCCTTAAAGCCTCATTGAAACCTTTATTGACATTATTCAAAAATGTCTTGGCCTGTGAAGCCTCAGTCTTTTCTGGTGTGTACTCCAACACTTTATGGCCCAGAAAACAATGCAGCACTCTACACAATTTTGAGCTCTAACTAATATACGTATCTCTGTGTAATGCGCTGCAGGTCTATCAGGTTCCGCGTAAAGTAACAGCGACTTATTTACTAATGTTTTTATTACCACTCTGAGTATGTTCTAATAAACCGACAACAGTTGAATATATGCAAACCTTTCTATTCACAATTGTTTCTTGTAATCGAAGACAAAGTTGAGTTTTTGTCCAGTTTTCTGCCTTACCGGTAGATCGAGACCAACATCTAATAGTATCGAATGTCAAAATTACAGTGGACAATAGTATCGAATCGAACAGTCAAAATTGTCAAAAAGTTATGTCCGAATAGCGCGGACACGACAAAGTTAACCAATTCGTTTAACCTGAATTGCATTAAGTATACGGTAATTTGACCGAATCGCCTTGCTGCTGAGCGGTTTTCGCTGCCGCTGTGGGTAGCGGTACATTTTGCCGCGGAACTTGATACTAAATACCTGAGCGAAACCCGTGCGGTATTGTACCGCTACCCACAACGGCAGCGAATATCGCTCAGATTTGGACAGGCCTTCAGTCAGTATGAGACAGAGAACGGGAGACAGAAAAGAGAGAATACGAGCTGTAATCTGTGAATACGAGCGAGACTAAACGACTTCCAAAGTGTGCTTATAAATAAGGCCTTAGTTTACATTGCACGCACTATCGGGTGATCAAACTCTCGATGGAATGTCATTGTAAAACCATTGGTCATATTTATTTAGCAGCATAACAAATGTGTCAAATTATGACATTACGACCCAATTGCGATTCCATTGAAGCATTTTTAAATTAGTGGAATCGAGGCCCTGTTTTTTATCAGATTACCAGTTGTTATAAAAAGTTCAGTTTCAGATTGGAAAAGTGTTTGTATAGCGTGGTAAAATTGTAGGCTATTGTTATTTTTATTATTGTAATTTGTTTCAAATGTTTTGTTTTGAATTTTTTTTGACTTTGCAATTGATCCTAATTTAATCTAATTCTCAACTGTTGACTACTAACCTTTTAATTAATTATTGTTCTATTGTATTATGTTATTAATATTATTGATTCTAAAATGTGCGTTCAATCACAATGTGGGTAGGTAGGAATGTTGTTTTTGAATAAATGAAATGAAATGAAATACCTCTCTACAATGTAGCAACTTTTTGCTACAATTTTTTACTAGTTTTCTTATCTTCTCCCTAAGTTTTATTTATTTTATCATGGGCAATATCTCACAAGTGAAAACGCGCTGGTCAGGTCAAATTTTTCTAGTTTCTATCTCTGTGCAAGTAGGCTTTTTAACAACTGAAGATTCACCATTTACTATGTGTTCGACCAACGGGAGTAGAAACTCAGTTTACAGTATGTCTACCACGAGTTGCCACTTTAAATTTACATTATTGTTCGCTTAAAAAATTGTATTGGGATTTGACTTTGTCATGGAAGCAGCAAAATTAAGTAAGTGATTAGGTATGCATGTGAATGTGCCTGCTTATGAAAAGGAATTTAAGAAATGCACTCCGTTAGTGTTTGATAGCTCTATTTCATTTATTTTTATACTTATGACTATTGATATAAACAATTTTACATTTCTTCATATTTTTGACATTATAGCTATAAGCATTTTGTGAGTAACCAAGCGGGAACCACTACTATGTTTATACATGTTGAACAAACTGAGCCCACTTTATGACCAAAACTTAACAACTAATGGCATCATGAGTACACAATAGAACTTCTTAATTAACACATGATGAAATTTAGATAGGAGTTTCATTACAAACATTGCCATTCTCATTTGTTTACAGCAGTGAGCTTATATCAGATTTCCCTACTCTTAAATATCTCACTAAAACTTTATTGTAATTTACTACAGATTTGGTAAAGTCCAAGTGAGACAGAAAGCATCACTCACCACAACATTAATTTTAATGAACAAACCTTTGAATGTGACAAGCTACAGTCAATGAAAAATAATAAAACATCATACACACTGGTGCCTTAAACTGAAACGGGTTTAAGGCACCAAGGTTTTACATACTATTTCACATGATTTTGTCTTAAGTACAATATTATCAGGATGCTCGTACAGCATGAATAGGTGTTTGTTTTATAAACGCATCTAATTTGCTCTTGAAGAGTTCACTAGTAATTGGTTCACCAATACCACACAGCGGATTCCTAATGGCATACTTCACATATATCTCAGCATATATTTTTCTTAGTAAATCACGCACTCCTTGTGCCTGATTGTCGGTGTTCATGACAAATTTCAGTCCAGAAGGGGTCTCCAGGCAATGTAGGGTGTACTTAGATGTTTTATAGTTCAAGAACCCGTCTTTGGGGTCCAAAGGCGATATTTTCGCTACAAATGATTTAATGGAGAATAACATACCGTACATTAGTTTACCCTCCTGCAAAATTTGCGAAGCATTAATTAATAATACAAATAACAATACTCACACTCGTTTTCTGGAAAAGTTACAGGGAATAAAAATTAAAAATGTATTTTACCTCTTCTCTGGACATTTCAGTATTTTTTACTCTATTCCATTCTCCATAATACAGCAGGCTACCGTAACGATCAAATACATACATGTTATAAATCGTCATTTTGTAAATGAAATGATGTTTCTTAGCTGCTGAAAATTAAATTTTGAAGACTAAACGAGACGACTTACGCCCTAAGCACGACTTTTGTTTGTTGGTGTTGGTTCATTTTATTTATTGGTTTGACACTTGACTGACAGGACAGCACAAGTGACAGATTACGGCTTTGGACACTTTTCACATCAACCAAAGATTAGTGATGTCCAGATGATCAGACCAGATTGGAAATCGAACTGCAATGAGAGAAATATTTCCTGCAGGATTTTACCTGCTGCATCTTTTGATAGGTTGCTGATATGACACGTCGTTTCGGGCTTTTAAATCGAATCAGCTTGACTCGGTCGGCGCATCGATATACCGACTCCATTTCTTAGTCTATGGTGGCAATAATTTTATTGCTCTTCTTCTCTATTTTCTGTTAATCTGTGTGTGTAGTAGTGTGTACTCTTTGGTCTATAGTCTATGGTTAAAAAAAATCGGTGTAGTGAACATGGTGCAATAACTTCTGCGCTAAATTATATTTTCATCTTGCTAAGATTAGAAGCTGTCATTTTCTTGCAACCACATAGGTAAATTTTACAAATACTTTGTGAATGGTGTGTTTAATTTTTACGATAAGGATTTGAGGTTATGTCTTACCTAACATAAGACTGGCTTTCCAGATACTTCTTATCGCTGAAGCATGGATGAGTACACGAGAGAACCGTGCCCTTGGCGTATTCTCGATGACTCTGGTGGCGCATTTATTATGGGAGCTATTGGAGGAGGGATCTTCCACTCCATTAAGGGCTTCAGGAATGCACCAGTTGGATTCAATAGGAAAATGGTAAATCATTTTTAAAAGCCTTGAGAAGTCTGCATTTAAAATTACCTACCCTATAGCTTTATAGATCTGCCAATAGCTGAACCGTACTGTAATCTTCAGTCATCTATCCTATTTGACCTGTCTTTGAACAATTAAGTAAATTTATTACTATACTGTATTCACAAATCTTTTGAAAGAAATGATCTAGCTATTAGGGTAAACTAAGCAATGGCTTAATTCAAAGTTGATTCAATTTCCTCTGATTGTTGTTAACAGCTTGGAAGTTTGGCAGCAATAAAGGAGAGGTCACCCATAGTAGCTGGAAACTTTGCTGTGTGGGGTGGCATGTTCTCCACAATAGATTGCTCACTGGTGTACCTGAGGCAGAAGGAAGATCCGTGGAACTCTATCATGAGTGGAGCACTCACTGGTGGCATTCTTGCTGCAAGAAATGGTAACTTTTAAAACCCTGAAAACTAAACAACAAATACGGCAACCAGAATTTATTACAGCAGGTTTCTTTCATGCCTCTAGACAGGTTTTGGTAACCCTCATCATGGGGGGTGCTATGGTGGTATGGTTTATTCAAAATTACTTTCTTTGCTAACAAACTGACTGCTGCAGGCAATTTGATTTGTCATACTCAAGTCAATTACAAATTATTTTGATGGATGATAATTTTATGTTTCCTCACTATTCAATTTGATTTGCAGGTGTTCCAGCAATGGCAGGCAGTGCTCTAGTTGGAGGAATCCTGCTTGCTCTGATAGAAGGCATAGGCATCATGTTCACTAGACTCACTGCTGAGCAGTTCCACCCACAGCAGCCTGTTTTTGAAGACCCTTCAGTTTTAGGGCAGAGCCAGGGACAGAGCCAATCTTACCAATAGCCAATAATTTAGAAAATGGAGATATTACCCTGATTTTTTGAATGTCACACAAAGTGAAGCAGTCCTATACAAAGATGCAGTTTGAGGGTGTCTTGATTTTGATTAACATTTGAGAATTCAGGGGATAGAATAGTACAGTCTTAAGTCCTTTGCTCAAAGTTAGGCATCTTAATTCAGTGTTTTTAATGAGACACTGTTTTAAGTTATCTGATTAATACATGTCAAGTATTAAGTAATATTACAGATATCTCTTTGTAGCTTTTACAAAGGAAAAATTAGTAAATTTTGTTCAAAATAACTCGTGTATAGTTATATCTAAATTGAATCATTGATGTAACGCATCAATTATGGTTTTTGTTGTTCATCAATATCATTATAAAAGGATAGTGGCCATTACTTAAGACTGTATAGCCAAAAATATTGGTTCTGTAACAATGTTAAGAGCCCTTTCTCATAGGTTTGAGTGAGTTATTTTGCATCTGTGATATTTTCAGTTCTATGCTGACTGCATAATTATAATTTCACTCCACACCATCATTTAGTATAGATGTTTTGTTTCACTAAATGTCTATGCAACTGACTAATTATCGTTATTTAATTAATAGAAGCTTTTTCAAAGAATATTGCTTGTAGTGGTCATTCTCAACCTGATTATTTGTTTCCCATATGGTTGAGGCTGACGTGTGTTTAGAAAGGGTCTTAGTATTTTCCTGGACTTATGAAGAGTTTATTTATTCCATCTCTTGTTAGTCAGGGCATATTTATAGCACCATGTTCTTTTACCACAGGTAGTTAAGGTTTCTGCAAATAATGTTCTGTGAAAAGTGTTAATATCTTAAAAAAATTGTAATTATTAAAAATAAAAGGTTTTATATGTATTATTGGTTTTATTTGTAGATGTCAGTAGTTTTCTAATGTTATGGTTCATCCATAATGCTTAACTTCAGTGCAACAATAACATTGATCACAACGGTAATTAAATTAAACTTAAAGATATCAACATTCTCATGTTGCTCCATAAAAGTACTGGTGAGGTTGTGCAAATCTATTTACAATAGCAAAAAAAAAAGTAATCCTAAGAACAAAACAGGATAAAATATTTGGTTATCTGCAGTTTTTACACAACTTATTCACAACATTCAAACCTATATTGAACCTATAATAAAACATACACAACACAATAATTATTGTACTTTTGAAGGTAATGTGAAAGGTTTTAAGTGTCATCAAGACAACAACTTTATCTGCCACAACATACCTATTCTATGGTTGCAAATTAACAGGTCTGTTCTGAAGAGTGTTGTCGCCCATTTTCCTGATCTCCTTGATGACGTGAGCCAAAACTTCAGGATCAACCCCTAGCTCGCACAATCTGATGCAGATGGTGAGAGTATCGGGGTCAAGCCCAGTGCACAACAGCTGCGATATCTGATACATCATCTGGAACGCTTCCCGGGCCTGTCCTAACTGGGCATTCTTTTCTGAAGTCATCTCTGAACTATGAAGAAAAAACAACATTAAAAACCAACTTCAAACAAATATTGTGTTTAAGATCAAAAAGTTAAGCGAGTGCGAGATACAGACAGATGAACCTGTGAACAGTGATCTCGCTTGTTCTTTATTGGAATGAATCCGTTGGGATCCTATAATTATTTTGTCTTCTACTCAACTCTTAATGTTTTTAAATTTAACGATTATTTTTTATGTCGAACGAAAATTTACAGTGCATGAAAAAACCGCACCGAAATTGAGTGAAAGAAAACAACAACAAAACAATTCCACATTGACAGCAAATGTCATTGTCACAGTAATGACATTTTGTTTTTTCTGGCTTTGGAATTAAGAAAAGTACATCGCATCTGTTAGAATAAAAATAATGAGCGACTTCGACACCGAAAGATTATTGCGTGGATTGCATCGCACTAATTCAAGCGATGTCGCTCGGCGGCCAGCGCCGTCCTAATGTGAAAGACATTCCGCCCTATGTCCTATGCCTGGGTTCTTACGGCTCTGATATTAAGCCATTTTAATCGACTCTTTGAAGTGGTATTAAGACAAAAACGAAGCAGGAGTTGTAGTTGCCCAAAACCACCAAGGTCCAAGGCCTTACAGTTGCGAATTTAGATACCCAACATATTTTAAGAAACTTAATGAAATATTAAATGTTTTTTATACCCATCACAGCTTAAGAACACGTGCAATCCATCCAGGGGCATTATCCTCGTTTTGCCGACACTCTAGTTATGGGCTAGGGCTAAAGCGATGATGGCCATGAATTTGTGTGGCGTCTGGTGGCACGTTATAAGTTACCAGCTTTTTTATTGAACTATCGAGATCGAATGCGACTCGCACTGTGCCCATCAAGCTGGACGGGGCTGATGTATTTGTATAAATAATTACGAAAGTCACAGTCATTCATGCGTATTTTTTTGGTGGATTTTTTTTTGTTGTGCCCGACAAGATGACCTCACTCCACTTAATGTAAAGTGGTTGTGAGGTCCACATGGGCTAGCCTTCCTCACCTTGAGGGCATGCAGAAATTTCTTTTTACGCCCCGCTTGAAGACCCCGGGACTATAACAGGAAGGAAGAACACATGCGCTGGAAGAGCATTCCACGTCTGAATGGTACGACAGAGGAACGAGTCACCAAAGCTTTAAGTGCGAGCCAACAAATGCTGGATTGTGTGTGGATGACTACGTGTGGTGCGTGGTGCGGGAGTGGAAGGGTGAGGAAGGGATAAGCTAGAAGAACTCTTCAGAGCATTCTCCATTGTAAAAGCGATAGAGAACACTTAACTTGGCAATGTCTCTACGCAATTGGAGAGGCTCTAGAGTCAAAGACGCCTCTGTTTTCGATGATACGGATAGCACGCCACTGCAACGTGTCGAGAGCTTCGAGTACTTTGCAGGACCGTCCCAGAGATGATAGCAGTATTCGACACACGAGCGAACTTGTGTCTTATACAAAAGACAGAGCTGCTTAGGCGTGAAAAATCGTCTCACTCTGTTCAGGATTCCAAGTTTACGGGATGATTATTTCGTGACGATCTCAATGTAGTCCCGTTGGTTTAGGTTGCAACGAACATCCATGCCAAGGATGTTTAGGCTATCCTTCACCAGTTTCGAGGTGCCCTGAAGAGGGGGATGGGAAAGGAACAGCGACGCCTTGGCTGTAAATGCACACACCTTTATTTTCTTGGCATTGAACTCGACAAGATTGCATGCACCCTATTCTGAAATGCGGCCCAACACTCCGTCAAGCTCAACAACAAGACATCGCCTCTTATTCTCGATGTCGGCCTGCTTTGCGCCAGGGCGCTCGAAGGAGTGCGCATGGAACGTGCTATCATCCGCATAGCAATGAATAATATCAAGATAAAACATATCATTGTTATGCAGAAGAAACAACGTCGGCGACAAGACGGAGCCCTTGGGCACTCCGGCGTTTACCTACCTGGAGAAAACGCGATTTGCGTCCATTGCAAGTTCTCGCTTTGTCGAAATTTTCTTTCTGAATTGGCTCGACTCCAAAAACTATTATTACCAGCATTTTTATGTGTTGAAGTTTTAGGAAAGGTATATAATTTTAGTATCGCATGCCACCCTATTGGGTTAGTTAGTCAGTAGATACCTCGTTCTCCAATAGGTCAATGTGCCACTTCCATCTTTTTATGATAAATTCTTTCAGCTATATTTTCTTATATTATTATTATTTCAATAGATTCCTCATAGGAACCGATTACTTGTCCGAAATTTAATTGTTCGAATTTCATTTGACCGAAAACGTTTGACCGACGTCTTTTTTGCTATCTGATTCTTGAACAATCGAAATATCATTTGACATCAGTATAATTTTACCGAACTACGTTTCACCGATTTTCAAAATAACTTTTTACTATAGTCTCTTTTAAACTCTTTTCATTTGCCAGATGATTTATTTGTCATACTTTTACGTCACCGATACAACATTTTACCGAATATTAGTGATCACGGCTGCATTTAGGTAAGCTGGATTAGATCCGAAATAAAGACAAAATAAGAAAATTGGATTCTCGACCAATTAGAGAAATATACGATAAATGCTTCTGTCCTTTAAAGAACAAAGGTATAGATTTGGTGGCAGAGGTACCATCACTGAAATCTTTAAAAAGTGCGTTATACAAAGTTAGAAATGAAAGCGCAGATGTACCAAAAATGTGCTGTAGTAAAGTAAATGAAGTTGAAATACCTAAATCACATTTAGATTTCGTTAGGAGTGATTATCTAAATGTACATGAAACGGAAAAACCGTCGCCTCGTATATTAATTTTCTGTTTTAACGAAAACAAAAAAAAATATCCACAATAGGACATATATTTTATATATTTTGTGATGGAACTTTCCAGTGTTGCACTCCGCCCTTTGAGCAATTGTATGTTATGCACGGAGATGTTGGCAGCTCTCAAAGTTCAACGAATGTTGTGCCTTTACTTTACGCATTGTTGAGTGATAGAAAAACGGAAACATACAATTTATTTTATAAATTAATTCTATCTCAAATAAAAAAAATTAACCCAAAAAAAATAACAATTGATATGGAACAAGCGGCTGTTAATGCTATCAAGATGAATTTTTCTGATGCTGACATAAAAATATGCTATTTCCATGTCAAGCGGAATATTCGTAAAAAAGGGAAAGCTCTAAATTTACTTAAAAACAAATATACGAGGAGAGTTATGTTATGTGGTGCACGGCCATTTTTACCTACGGATTATATTACTGAAGGGTGGAACTATATTAAAAAAAACATTAAGTATGAGTGAAGATTATCCAAATATGTTAAAGTTGGAAAGTTATATGAAATACTGGCTCAAAAATGACGATGTTAGAAAAATGTGGTCTGTTTTCAGCGCTTTCGCAGTTATTAGTCCGATGTCTTTACATCGGACTAATAACTGTAGCGAAAGTTGGAACTCGGGTTTAATCAAAATAATTGGTCGAAAACGCCCCAACATTGTACAGTTACTGAACGCATTAAAAACAGATGCTGAACAAAAGCGAAGGCAACCGAAAAAAGCTCGCAAGACGGATCAAATCGCAACTGATAAGTTTATACAGGAAACACAGTTAGAATTATTAAATAATGATGATATAACAATAGGTCATTTCTTAGAAATTGTTAAATAAGATAAATTATCTTATCTAATTTAATTTGTTTCCTGGTTTTGTTTAATTTCAATAAAAACAATCAGTGTGACATTGACTTTATGTACTTTTATTTAAAGGGGATTCTGATGAACAGATGAGTTCACGGGGATCCCTTAAGGGATTTGGTTAGGGGATTCTAGTGGACCAAGTGGCCACTTCAACTCGCACGGGTTTTGTCTGAGATTCACTACTGCGCCAGAGAATAGGCAATCCTCATGCATGCATGCTTGCCTGCATGTTTGCATGCTTGCCTGCTTGTTTACACACAACGTTTATCAACCAAGTAAAACGTCGAAGTAGCGAAAAAAACGAATTGATAGTCTGTCAACTGATACAGTGGCAGCCTTTAAAATAATGTTATTGAGTCTGAGATTGAAATAGCAAATACTCGTAGATTTGAAACTTTTTTTTCTATTGTAACTACAAGCACGTTAAATTCTAGTCCACATATAGCTGAGTCCCTGCTAACATCTAGTGTTGATGGGTGCACAAATCAGTTCTGCTTTGATCATGTTGATTCTCATGACATCCTCAAGGTATTTAAGGAACTTAATATGAAAAATACCGAAGATTTGTGGGGTATTTCGATTAATCTACTCAAATCAATCATTAATACGATATCACCCCACTTAGCTAAACTTTTTAATAATTGCATAGACCAAGGTCAGTTTCCCAACTTAATGAAATTTAGTAAGGTCTTCCCGCTTTTTAAATCTGGTAGCAAAAGTGACCCATATAATTAGAGACACATTTCTATACTACCAGCTCTCAGTAAAATCTTTGAAAAAATTATATTGAACCAGCTGCTTTCTCACTTTGATTTAAATAACTTACTACATGAGAAACAATTTGGTTTTACTAAACACAAGAGCACAACTGATGCAGGTGTAGCACTTATCAAACACATATTTGATGCTTGGGAAAACAAGCAAGATGCAGTAGGAATATTTTGTGATCTTTCAAAAGCATTTGATTCCGTGGATCATGAAATATTACTAATTAAGCTAAGACATTACGGTGTTTCAGGTATCTCATCTCAATTAATACAATCCCATCTTACAGATAGAACTCAAAAAGTTAGTATCAACGGAACTGCATCTTCCGGTGCCACTATACGTATGGGAGTGCCCCAGGGATCTATATTAGGACCTTTGCTTTTTCTTATTTATATAAATGATCTTCCTACCTATGTCAAAGATATTTGTTAGATAGTATTATTTGCTGACGATACCTCGTTGATTTTTAAAGTCGACAGAGGTAAGCAAGCATTTGACGATGTAAATAATGCTCTCTCAAAAGTACTATGTTGGTTCACTAGTAATAATTTATTACTTAATGCAAAAAAACAAAGTGCATCAAATTCTCTATGCCCAATGTGAGACAGGTTGATACAATTGTAACTATGAATGACGAGCCATTAGAATTAACAAATTCTACTGTATTTTTAGGAATAACTCTAGGTTCTAAGTTACAATGGGGTCCGCTTACAACGGCCCTGGCAGGGAGACAGGCCGAGATCTATAGTCGTTTCATAGCTAAGCACAGACTTATCACATTTATTATTATCTAACTTATTAAGTATTGTTATAATTATTACCAACGAATATTTAAGTTGATGTTTAACTAAGAGAAAAATAATTTAGTATCGATAAGAAGCTACTGAAATAGATAGATACAGCTGTTCAAAGTCTAAGCTGAGTTTAAGTATAAGCTAAGCACACTCTATACATCTCGGTCTCAGATCCGCTGCTTGTGCTTTTAGAAAAATAAGACTCTTGACTGATATTGAAACAGCAAGTCTAGTATATTTTAGCTACTTTCATAGTGTTATGTCGTATGGTCTACTGTTGTTGGGTTCAGCTGCAGACTTAAACACCATTTTTGTACTTCAAAAAAGAGCCATCCGCTCCATTTACAAACTTAGACCACGCGACTCGCTTAGGGAAATATTTAAGAAGATCGATATTTTAACTGTGCATGCTCAGTATATTTTAGATAACATAATGTATGAGCGCAAAAACTTGCATCTGTTCGAAGAAACAGTGATACTCATAAACATAATACCTGAAATAAAAACAAATTGAAAACTCCCAGTCTTAGGCTACCCAAGGTGGAAAACTCATTTGTGGGTCAATCAGTAATAGTACATTATGATATAAGTGCGGTAAGTTGAAAATTACAGCCCAGGCGATATTGCTAGCCCGAGCCGTAGGCGAGGGCTACAAGAAAGCAGAGGCTGTAATTATCAAAGCGCACGTATGTCATACGACGTTTTATAACATATTTGAGAGGAAATAAATAAAAATCGGGCTTTCTAAAACAAATAAAATCTTTAATCACTTGCTAGAGCAGTTAGAAAATGTTTACTTGTTCACAAATTAGCGATGCGCGCGCATCAGCGCTTTTTTTAAGGCAAAAGGCATTAAAAACAGCCAGTATTACTAATAAAGTAAATTAATATTTCTGTGTTTTTGTTACAGATGGTTGTAATTTATTGTCAAAATTAAATAAATTAAAGAATTAAATGTTTATTTATTATATTTCATCTCCCAAAGTTAATTTAATTCATAAAATGTTGACCTCTTTTCTGACATAAAAACTCTTTGCTAAAATTTAAAAAAGTACCGTTCGTTTTAGACGGAGCATCTTGCTAAACCGTACGTTTTATCATAATAAAAAAAACTCGTGCGTTTTACATTACATTACCGCACAAGTGCGTAATGAGATACATTACGTTATTGAAATTGGTGAAATAAGAGAGAGACCCTTTACGAGCAAATATGTTATAAAATACTTTAACAAAATACCTCAAAGTCTTGTTGATCTACCTCTTCACAAGTTTAAGTCTGCAATTAAAGCAAAGTTAATGAAACTAGGTTATTAAAATGTAGAGGATTACTTGAACGACAAAAGTTTGTGGTCATAGTAGGAATAATCTGCTCCTCTGCTCAATGTTGTGTTCTTTTTTCTACTCTCATTGACTGTACTTTGAATTTATTTTTTGTAAAACAAACAAAGTTGAAAAGAGTAACTATCGAGTTTCTTGCCGGAATATTGTACTATTTTATTTACGTGTATTATTATTATTTCTATATACCTTTTTTTTGACATGTCATAAGTGCTTTGTACAAGCTTAAATGAATAAATGATTTATTTACTTACCTTACTTTACTTTACTTTACGTGATTTCGACGACGTCAAAAACTTTCGGTTAAATGAAATTCGGTCAAAAATTCGGTCAAAAAAATTCGATCTTCAGATAGGTAACCATTCCTCATAAACCCATTCAATAGTGTTTTCGTTTCCATACGATCTAGTAATTTACCTATTCCATAAGGGTTGACATAACTCGGACTTCCATTAACATAACTCATGACGTCGTTTTTGTTACAATTAAGTTTAAGTCTAGTGCATGATCCAATGGAATGTTTTGCCTATGTCCGGGATTACTTAGTGCAGCTATTACAAGCTCTCATACTACGTTCGTATTATGCTAGTGTTTTGTAGGTTGCATATTGTTAAATTTATTCTAATTTAGCTTACCGACTTGTTATTTTCATAAAGTGCCACTGACGTTTTCAAATCTCAACTCAAGTACAGATCAATGCTTGATTAAGATTCTAGAATAGGGTCCCTATAGTGCTACAATCTTCAGTATGTTAAAGGTTATTTCATAAACCCTTTACTCACATTGAAACCCTTTGTGCATAAGAGAACTTAGTCCTACGAGAATAAAGAATAAACAATTTTAACAAAAAAAAAACCAACTTCAAAAAAAACTATTCCGAAACAAAGCACTAAAAAGTAAAGAAATTATTGCTTATTCTTCTAAAACTTATACGAGAATATAATGTAGGTACAATTATTGTTATTGTTGGAGTCGGTTTCCGCCAAGGCAACGCTACAAGATACCTAGCAATATACCTATTTCTTACATATCACGTTTACGTATGTATGTAGGTAGTTACAAACCTACATTGGCTGACACCGACTCCAACAATAACAATAATTGTACCTACATTATATTATCGTATAAGTTTTAGAAGAATAAGTAATTATTTCTTTACTTTTTAGTGCTTTGTTTCGGAATAGTTTTTTTTGAAGTTGTTTTTTTTTTAATAAATTTTTATTATTTTTGATTTTCAGTGAATAGTTCTTATTTATTTTATGCATCGAAAAAGTATCGTCCAATTGCTCCTAAGAGTTGAAGAGTTTCGTTACTTTGTCATGGATCCCATAATCAGAACCTAACACTCATCAAACTACCCTTGAAGTATATCCAATAAAAAAAGAAGCATCGAAATCGGTTGGCGTGATAATGAGTTATTCGTCCATTTGTCGCGCTTAAGGTTTATCTAGATTTAAGACTTATATGGATTTTCCATGGATGCCACTGTCAGAACTGGACCAAATGAAAATGGGACCACACGGGCAGCATCAGCTTTCAAATAAAAAAGAATTATCAAAATCAGTTGGCGTAATATTGAGTTACCCGTACATTTGTCGCGCATTTTGTCTATCTAGATTTAAGACTTATATGGATTTCCTATGGATGCCACTGTCAGAACTGGACCAAATTAAAATGGGACTACACTGGCACCATCAGCTTTCAAATAAATAAAGAATTATCAAAATCGGTTGGCGTAATATTGAGTTATTCGTCCATTTGTCGCGCATTTTGTCTATCTAGATTTAAGACTTATATGGTTTTCTCATGGATGCCACTGTCAGAACTAGACTAAATTAATATGGGACCATTCGGAAAGCACCAGCTTTCAAATAAAAGAAGAATGATCAAAATCGGTTCACCCAGTCGAAAGTTATGAGGTAACAAACATAAAAAAAGTTTTTTTTGAAGTCGGTTGAAAAGTAAACCGACTAGATTACCAAATTCAACCAGAAAATTTGTTAAGGTGTCGGCAAGGGAAGTCGGTGATTCTTATTTGATTGTGATCATGAATTATCGAGCGTTGATTGAATTCACGCGGGAAAGTCGAGGATTCCTAACGCGCACTCACATAATCTATTTTTACATCCACGTCTGCTCTCCAGAAATAGACGAGGAAGTTTGACTTGAGCGTGTTTCCTCGCCTTCACTACTTGTTACTCCCTGTGCCACTTTAGTGGTCCAAAGTTCTCACATTTGAGTGCACCAAGGAGCTTCAATATGGTGAGTACGACCTTACCTACTTACCTACATTGAAAACCTCTTTGCGTAAATTATGAAAGGTTTACTTTTTAAAATAGATATTTTGTCATGTCATCAATACGTTCGAGTCAAAACACATGTCCGAATCAATTTTGTATAGTAAATGGATGATCATGAGCAAAATGAGGTGTATAGATTTTCGAATTCGGAGAATAGTGAGGGATTTTTTATGAGATCGATTTGGACCCGGGCCGTTCGCAGTTATGATAACAGCTTGTGGGTAAGGTTGTTTTGGTATTCGTTGTAATACGTCGTGTGTGTTTATTTATTATAAAATGGTGAGATATTCCCTTGCTGAAGGTTAAACTTACGTTCGTACGTAAGTACTAGTTAAGGTAATATGAAGGAATACACATCTACCAGTCAAAATCGAAACTCTACTTTTTTTCCTTTGCCGTAGTTGGTTAAAAAATTAAACAAAAAGGCCTCGGTTGCGTGTAGGAGCTCGTAACCCTCACTGGTATTATTCTTTCGGATACCATGTGATCAACATCTGTGCGGTGCTTAGCCCTAAAGTGAATAAACATCACATGTAGGCATAATCGGATCTCTAGTTAGATGAACAAATAAATTGACGTGAAAAGTGTGTCGCTTTAATTTCAAGCAAACTTAACGTTTGCTTTCACAATACCTAAGGCCCTTGCCTTAGGTATTGTGAAAGCAAACGTTAAGTTACTGTCCTTACAGTAGGACTACTTTATTGTGTGTAATCCAAATCTTTTAAAATTATCCTTTAGTATTGACAAAATATTTATTTGTTAGTTAGTACGTAGATTTATTTAATGAATAAGTCTCTAATCTAAATTGACCATTTAGATGTCCCAATCAAGGAGGGCATTTACCAGAGCACCGTGCCGCCGGAACCGTGACTTGGAGCAGGCAAGCCAGCTGTATGCATCTTAACGCCTGTAAGAAGTCATTATCTACAGCTGGCATTATATAAGCCAAGCAAAGGCCAGCGCTCGGGAGGAGATGCTGGAGGCTCTTAACCGAGACCCATGGGGTATGCCGTACCGCACAGCGCGGGATAAGCTACAATACCAAGCCCACCCCGTAATTGAGACCCTCCGGCCAGAGGTGTTGGAGAGGGTAGTGAGGGAGTTATTCCCGGGGCCCCCATCGCACACCCCTCCATCAATGTCTCCTCCTACGAGAGACACCGAGGAAGAGTCGATCCCATCGGTCACCGACAAAGAGATGGCGATGGTGGTTGATAGGCTCAAATCCAATAAGAAGTCTCCAGGGCTAGATGGAGTGCCGGTCAAAGTGCTCGCCCTCGCCTTGAAACACCTAGGGGGACAACTTCGCGACATTTTTAACACTGCACTTTCATCCGCGCGTTTCCCGAAGTTGTGGAAGGAGGGACGTTTGTGCCTGCTTCAAAAAGAAGGTAGAACCCCGGGTGAAGCCGACCGGCCGATTACAGGCCGATTGTTCTGCTGGACGAGACGGAGAAGCTTTTCGAGTGAATTATGGCTTTTCGTCTCGTCCAGCATCCGAATGAATCGGGTCCGGATCTGTTACCGGTGCAGTTCGGATTCAGGGCGGGGCGTTCCACGGTAGATGCTCTGGCGCTCCTAAAGGAGGAAACGGAGGCGGCATTCGCTCGGGGCGAGCGATCGTTGGCGATAAGCCTCGATATCGCCAACGCCTTCAACAGCTTACCGTTTTTCGTGATTAGAGAGGCTCTCCGATACTTTGGAGTGCCCACTTATCTCGGCAGGCTGTTGAAGGACTACCTCCGGGGCAGAGAGGAGCTCTTTGAGGGGGGTGACGGAGTCCTCGTTCGTCACCTTATGCGATGTGGAGTACCCCAGGAGTCCGTACTAGGACCCCTGCTGTGTAATTTAGGCTATGACTGGTTGCTCCGCGGCGCGCTCCTTCCTATCAGCCGCATCGAGGAGCTAGATTTGAAGGTGGCCCTTAACAAGACTGAGGTTCTGCTTTTTCACGGGCAGGGGCCGCCTCCTGGCGCCTCAGTTCACATAAACGAGTTAGTGGCCAGAGTTGGCGTCGACCTTTCGCTTCCGGCCCTTATACCGGCTATGTTAGGAAGCCAGGAATCTTGGGAGGCAATGATCCCCTTCTACGAAGACGTAATGACGCAGAAGGAGACAGCGGAGAGGGCCCGAGAGGACGATCCTCGGGCGGCTCCTCTCCGACGCAGACGGCGGGGAGTGTGAAGACGGCGGTTCGCCCGTCCTCCTCCTGCTCCCTAAAAGTAACACCGGGGTGATTGCCGGGGGGCTTTCACCCCATTGCACGGCGTTCCCGCCTGGGGGTGTCCCAGTATACCAGGATTACCCCTATGTAGCGAGGAGGCCCGGCACGTAGGCTGTACCGACCGCATGGGACGATGTGATAATCCTTATTGGCGCCATGTCGCCCCATTCCATAGCGGTGAGGTATACCCCGGTTGTTTTAGTGCGGTATCCCGTCGGCTACACAGCGGGGAGTCTCACACTCCCCCACTGCCTACCCCTCGGGCAGTGAGATAGTTCATAAAGGATTTTCTCCAGGAGACAAAAAAAAAGCTCAATTTAGATGTACTTAATAAAGTTAGCTTTCGCAATTAAATAGACCTTCATCAAATACAATTCTGCCTTTTAGAACTTAAACAGAGTAAATCGAAAATGTAATAAAATCAAATCGCATGTGCAAATATGTATAACGTTATTCAAATTCCCAGCGGAGCCTCGTCTGACCATTAAAACATATTCCCCGGCACGTGCTCGTGGGAGTGTGTCCTAATCTACATAAGTACAATAAAATCGTAACCACTGTAAAACCACAGCCTAATATTGTATTAAAGGAATAGGGAGAATTTGTTCCATTATATCATCACTAGCTTTCCGCCCGCGGCTTCGCCCGCGTGAACTTCATTTCTGTAACAATATGCATATAAATCCTTATAAATGGTAGCCTATGTGTTATTCTGATGTATAATCTGTATTACTGTAAAGATTAATCTAAATCTGTTCAGTTGTTTTTGCGTGAAAGAGTAACAAACATCCCCACAAACTTTCGCATTATTAATATTAGTAAGATTGCAAATGCTTCAAAATTAATTTTGGATTTTTACATTACATGTAATGTTCGTCAGTCAGATTCAATTTTGTTTAGCTTCACGTAGCAATAATAATTGCAATACCTAATATCTTTGTATAGTAATGTTCTGAATCGAATTTTGGATTCAACACCATCACCACAGGGGAAAATTCCCGGAGAGGGGACGCCTTTTATTTTTTTAAATCAGTTGCGATCGTAGGTAAACGAAAAACTGATTACGAACATGTTTTTTCAGAAAATATTTATGCTTGTTTTTATATTCTGGCTTAACAGAGACGGAAGGCTCCTGGATTTATTTCAATCAAACTTTGTACACACTATAAAAGCTGGATAAAAAGCACCTTTTACATTTGATTCTTAAATAAAGAATAAAATAATGCTAAGTTTAAGCAGACGGAGTCCGTGGCAACGGCTTGTATTTTATATGATTGTGTTTACCCGAGAATCAGGGTAAACTTCGTTCCGTTTTTGTTGATTGCGGCGTATTTAGTAAGCAACAACGTAATTGTGGAATTGTCGGTGAACGTTGCGAGCGTTAAGCACGAAATGGATCAAATAAAATGCATGTTTTCCTACTCGTATCAACTTAGCATACGCTCACAACTTTATTCCACTCGGGGTAGTCTGAGGCGAGTTTACTTTTGCCTACGTTTGGCCAAGCGTAGAACCCAACGTGGGGAGCTTTCTGCAGCAGATGTAGATACGTGATATACTTTGTTTTTTTAACGGCGTTTTTCTTCACCGGAGAGTTGACATGTTAAGGTGCTCTCATCTGGAGCATTTTCTTGCAATGTAGCGTTACAGAGTCGAGCATTACATCAGCGGGGGGGAAAACCGAGCATACATTGCGCAAACTGTAATGTTACAAATTCGAGCATTACGTTGGTGAGGGAAGAGCACCGAGCATTAGGTACAGTGCCCAACTTGATGATACAATGTGGAATATTCTGATACAACTTCCCTGAAGGTTTGAAGGCAGTATTGTAATGTAATGCTCAAAATCGAATCTGAAATGTTCAAACCTTAAATTTCACAATGAACGAACACAAAATAAAGTTCTGGCCCAATTTGCACTTGGTACCTACCACACGGGCTCCAAGCTGGAGTGATCCTTACTTAAAAAATAGAATGATATCGCTTACATTCAATTATACAATAAATATGAATTGAAAAGCTAAAGACGGAGGCCTGTTAGGTGGTGGTCGCACCCTTGCCTTGAGGACTGTGCAGAAGTGTGATAAACAGAACTGAATTTGGAGGGAAATAACTGAAAGATATGTTTTAGGTAATTACTATGATTTAAAACACAATTACTATGATTTAAAACAAATCGTATCAAAGTGCAATCTAGAGAATATTTTAAATGTAACGAACGATAGATGAAAAATAAATACCTTTAGATAAGTCGCTGACTGATAAAACTGTGTACCTATAGTATTATATGTCTGTACACAGAATGTTAAATAAGTATTAGTTTCATTTGATTAAAGGCAAATAAAATTTAAATAGCAAACGCATTCAGTAAGCCTTACATTTTCTAGAGTTTGTTAATACCTAACTAAATTATCCAAAGTTGTATAAAAATTACTTTGATTGCTAAAATTGGTAAGGCCTAAAATGGCCCAGCCATTCTGGGCCGCTTAAATAAATATGTTCAAAGGTAAATATAAATTCTAGTGACCGTTTGGTTAATTTTCGAGTCGCTAGGAGAAATTAAGTTATGGAAAATGATAATAAAGGCTGTTAAATTCTGTTGAGCAAACATGACGGTCAACCCCTAACGTCTAAACTGTATTAAAAGTTACATTTTGGTAAGCGCTACCGAGTTTACTAATTATGTTTATAGAAGTTCTGGTTTTTATTTCTAATTGTGTGTCTTAGTACAGGATAACACAGAACCGAGAATGCTGAACACTTTCAAAATTACACATGTTTAAGTGACTTAATTGCAACACACTTTTATATAAGTATCTAACAGTACAAGTCATAATGATAAATTTATTTTCACACTAAAATCAAATTCGAACTTGACTAAGTAGTCAAGTTAGGCAGTGTCCAAGTCCTAAGATCTATGTATAACAGCGGCACGCTAGATTCTGTTTAAAGAGCTAACTTGTCCGTTCCTATATAAATTAATACAGAATAGGCAAGTAGTTTAATATAACAACAAGTCCTACAACAAAGAGGATACATTTCGACGTTCCGACGACGAATTTTGGGTCCCGTACGTTGTAAATTTTGACGTGGGTGCCGATCATAGAGCAGACAGCAAATTATTAAAGGGTTCGATATTGGGATGATACCGGAATTTGCTCCGAAACTATGCAATTTCTGACGGGTATTGATGAAATTACCTATCAACGTTTTACACAAAGATATTATTTAGCATACGGTCGGAGGAACTCAAGCTTTCGAAATTTGAATTTGTGTCACCAAAACATTTTGAGTTATTAATGACCCAGTGCATGTCGAATCACACCGAGTTAAGAGTTTGTAGAGGGCCAGTTCAAAAACGTGTCAATAATGACCTAGTTGAATAAAAAAAAAATGCATTTCGTTTATGTATAAAATGTTACATTACCTACCTGCATGCAGTGCAGGTCCTGCACCTCACTTGGTCAAATCACATAAGATTTAGGTACTCACGTTAGTCTTTAAACTGCTAATGGTGGTCAACTATGAACAGAAAAATATTAGAGGAAGTGATAGGATTGTTTTTGGATAGTATTTAATGGAGCGCCATACTAACCTAACCACCAAAAAATACTATATGGGCCTCTAAATATTCTAAAATCAGTGTTTTGTGGCCGACATATTCATTCTGGGGCGCATTTCAGTATTTTTAGTTAGGTACTCAATTTATTATTTCTCATTTTTTTGATCGTGTCTACTCAAATATTACTTTTTGGAGTATTACCGATAGGTATGTCAACAATTGTTTGCTTTATTTGTTAACCTAAGTCGTGCCGAAGCTAAATAATAATGTTAAAAAAAATGAGTCCTCGTCGGATATTGGTTTTGCCGTTATGGAAAAACATTTATGCATATATAACAAGCCTAAACTTTAGCTGTGAAATATTTGCTGAATTTTTTGATAACTTTTAATTGGTATTTTTTGAATATAACAAGCAATTTTACCGGCGCAACCCAACATGTCGCGAATCTTTTCACCTTCCATCGTTCATTCATCGAACAAGAAAACCATAACACTTCCACGGAAGTCGGAAGTTAGGAATTTAAAAAGGTTCGCTCTGTCTTCCGGTAATGTTTACAACCTCCATAAAGAAGGATTGCCTACAACAAACAAGCTAGATTATAACATCTTTAAGGCTCAATTTGACTTTTAAATATTTACCTATTCAATTACAGGCAGATGCAGTTCAGACTCAAGAGGCTGGGGGAGGCGAGGGGTCTGCCGCGGCCGCACCGGAAGTTAAATCTGTACCAGCGCCTGAAGCTACTCCAGCACCGGTGACAGAAGTCAAGTCAGCACCTGTATCAGATGCTAAGCCTACTGAAGTAGCAGTGCAAGAAGAGGCCAAACCTGCATCACCACCAGAAGCTGACACAGCACCAGCTCCACATGAAACTAAGGCAGCAACAGTTTCAGAAGAGGCCACGCCCGCATTACCTCTGCAGACACAGGATCCTCAACCTTTGGCGGTATGTTATCGATCAAGTAGAAGCGTTATGTAAAAGTAAAAGAAAAAAAAACATTTATTCATTTAAATGAATAAATGTTCTTAAGCTTAAGCTTATACAAAGCACTTATGACATGTCAAAAAATAAGTATATAGAAATAATAATAATAAAATAGTACAATAATAGTACATATCGTGAATATACATAATGTGAATCTACCACCGGTTCGGACGTTTTCTTATCGAGAAGACTCCGGCAAGAAACTCGATAGTTACTCTTTTGAACTTTGTTTGTTTCACAACAAATAAATTCCGAGTACAGTCAATGAGAGTGGAAAAAATAATACAATATTGGACAGAGGAGCAGATTATTCCTACTATAACCACAAACTCTTGTTGTATGATCAGTGCGAATCACACTGCAAGTTTGAAGCTACATTTCTGTTTTTGCAAGATAACCGGCACCGCAATAAACTCCCAGCTTAGCTGAGTCAAAGTAAGCAATTATCGATAACGAAAATTGTAAATAATAGTCAGATTTAGGTCTTGGCCTCATATCAATCTTAAATTTGAGCTATTCTCAATAAAACAAACTGATTAAAACAATTTTAAAATAATATAATAAATAGATTTCAAGATTCGATCACCGTTTACGTCTTGGAATGTGACGCGACAGGCAATTTTTTTAACAATATTTGCAATTTTGCATGACTCTGGGGATGTTCGAATACAATCTTTAATGGAAATGTCCTTTGCATGTTAGCTTTCCATCTCGCCGACGATCGGGGCCGCATGGTGAAGGGTTTCTTTACTCTATGGGTATGCTTATGTTCATTCAGTTTTCTTCTGATTGCTACTGCCTTTCACTGCATTAACGGGGTAAATGTTTCCTTTTTAATAAATAACATGACCATCGCTAAATGCTTGGAAACATCGGGATTTTTTTTCTAAAATCATCGTCAAAGGTAAAATTTAAAAAAAATCCGGTAGTAATGGCTAATAAACTGCTATTTGATTTTCATTTATGCGGTCGTTATGCGCACTGTTGTGATATTCAAATATTTTTAAAGGCAATATTATTCAAATTAAATCATTTATTGCTGACTTAGTCGCGAGGCTTGTTATGTGGTGTTGTTCAAATAATTTCAAAGCGAATGGCTATGATTTAACGGAGCAGTTGTAATAGTTGTTTTGGTAAGTTAAAACTTACAAAATGCCTGTTTATTAAAAAATTCGGCAGTTAAAACTTAGTAGTTTAAAAAACAAAAATGGGTCATAAAAAATTAAATAGATAATTAAATAAATATTGCGCAGTAAAATAACTAAATAAACCGCCTTTGTTGGTATGGTCATGTCTCACGGAGATCGGCAAACTACGTGGGCAACAAATGTCTGGTTATGCTGCCCCCGCTAGGTACTGAGAGAAGAGGTCGACCCAAGAAGCACTGGCTCGACGTCGTCAAGGGTGGCATACGTGCCAACAGACTCACCACTGAGGATGCACAAGACCGCGCGAAGTGGGCCAAGAAAATAAGAAAGGCGGACCCTGGGACCCCACACACCAGTGTGCGTTCACAACCGGGATAGACCGCATGGATGATGATGCTGATGATGATAAGTAACATAACTACACTACTAAAAAGGGCAGTTACGCGTGTCGCGTGGGCATTTAACAAATCGGAATAAGCTGGCAGGCAATCTCTTTTTTTTAAGCAATTCTATAAACAATGTAGTGGTATAATGTCTTCCTCGTATATTAAGTGTGTAACATCATCATCATCATCCGTGCGGTCTATCCTGGTTGTGAATTCAGTGTGTAACATGAAAAAGTAAAAAAAATATATGTGTTTTATGATTTACCTGGGTTCAGTAAGTTTAAGTTATAAAAAAGTAAGTAAGTTTATGTAAAGTAAGTTTAAGTTATAAAAAAGAAAATGACTTTTGATTTGACTGATTTAGTGAAATAAGACAAATTATCACTACTAATGATTGCTTTAATTAAATCAATTTGGTAGGTTTGATACAATAATAGTGAAAAAAATATAGCTTAGAGGTTAAAATCCTTTCAGTCCAGAATGTCAAATTCCCAAAATGTCAAGCGGTTTCAAAATGTCAAGTTGCCGTTAAGTCAAGTTCTCAAAATGTCAACTTCTCGGAAAGTCAAGTTCCTAAAATGGCAAGTTCCCGAAAAGTCAAGTTCCCAAAATTTCAAGTTCCCGGAAAGTCAAGTTTTCAGTTTGTCTATCTATGGAGATAAGGGAGTTCTCGTTCAATAATAAAAAAAACCATAAATCAACATCTTTTTTTAATTAGATTTAAATCTAACAATCAACATTTTAACTTACTATGTAAAAAGAACATATATTTTTAACTTAGCATTCAACATTTTAACTTACTATGTAAAAAAACATATTTTTAGTTTTAGTAGTTAGTTAAATCTATGAGAGAACAAAACGCATTCGTGCAGAAAAACGTAAGTCGCCAATGTGGGTACTTTTGAAATATTGTTTTAAGTATCACCTCCTTTGTATGCAACGAGAATGTCAAATTCCCAAAATGTCATAATTGGTCATTTACAATAATTGCAGTGACCGTTTTTTCTAAGTCTTGTTCAAGTTTCACAAATTAACGCAGTTTTTGTGTTTAAAATGAATGAAGTATTGGAATTCGTGTGTAACCAGAAGGGCAAACTTACATTGATAACAAACCTTTTAGAAGAATGGCACAGGCGGTTAAATGGGCGGATACCAAAGAAACCGAATATTTATTTGTTTCTGTATAAATTAAAAAAAGAAAGCAAGTACTGGGATAGTCGATTGAAGGATTCTCTGTTTAAAAATATGAGAAATAAAAGACGAGTCAGAGACATTATGTTTGATAAAAAATACAAGAACTACACACATCAAAAGTGTCTAGGGATCAACATATATTTTTGCAATAACTTTTCTCCTGATTGATATTAATTAAAATTTTCTTTAAGGATTCATCAAATAAAGTGTTTTCGTTTGTCTACAGTAACGATAAACCAAGTCACCTTTGCATTAATAAAGAAATTTGCCATTTTCCTAATAAAGGGATTTTTGACATTTGAACCACTAACATTAAAGTTCGAAAAAAAGACTGAAATAACAGTTTTCTTTAAAATTTTATTGGGTAACTTAAACAATTAATGATCTGTGTTTCTACCGCGAACACTAACAACACAAGAACATCGGTTTGGCATACTCAAAATGAGTTCATCCAAATCACGCTGTGGAATGGCCGCCCATGTTCGTTGCAACAACAAAAAAAGGTCTTCTTGCGACTGGATACCCTCCATATTCGGCAGAGCTCTTCTCTGTAGCATATCCCATGCATGCTCAATCGGGTTCAAGTCTGGCGACTGAGCAGGCCAGGGCAGGACATTGATGTTAGCTGCGGCGAGAGTCTGTCTTACAACTCTTGCGGTGTGCGGTCGTGCATTATCATGCATTAACTGAAATAAGGGACCGATTTGCACTTGTAGAGGAACGATGACGTCTGATACAATCGTCTCAGCATAAATTTGAGCGTTGAGGTTGCCTCTGATCCAAATCAACTCAGTTCTTCCGCCGATCCAAATACCCGCCCATACCATGATGGTTCCACCACTATAAGGATGGACTTCCTGGCAGGATTTTAATCGCTGTTGGCGTCCAGGGGTTCTCCAGTGTCGTATACGTCTTGTATCCGGTCTCATACCAAAACGAGACTCATCAGAAAAGCACACGAAACGCCATTGTTCTTCTGCCCAATTTCTGTGTTCAAGAGCCCATTGATATCGAATCCTACGATTGTGCATTGCTATAGGTGGTACCCTTAGCGGTCTTCGGGAACGTCATCGTTCCTCTACAAGAGCAAATCGGTCCCTTATTTCAGTTAATGCATGATAATGCACGACCGCACACCGCAAGAGTTGTAAGACAGACTCTCGCCGCAGCTAACATCAATGTCCTGCCCTGGCCTGCTCAGTCGCCAGACTTGAACCCGATTGAGCATGCATGGGATATGCTACAGAGAAGAGCTCTGCCGAATATGGAGGGTATCCAGTCGCAAGAAGACCTTTTTTTGTTGTTGCAACGAACATGGGCGGCCATTCCACAGCGTGATTTGGATGAACTCATTTTGAGTATGCCAAACCGATGTTCTTGTGTTGTTAGTGTTCGAGGTAGAAACACGGATTATTAATTGTTTAAGTTACCCAATAAAATTTTAAAGAAAACTGTTATTTCAGTCTTTTTTTCGAACTTTAATGTTAGTGGTTCAAATGTCAAAAATCCCTTTATTAGGAAAATGGCAAATTTCTTTAATAATGCAAAGGTGACTTGGTTAATCGTTACTGTAGACAAACGAAAACACTTTATTTGATGAATCCTTAAAGAAAATTTTAATTAATATCAATCAGGAGAAAAGTTATTGCAAAAATATATGTTGATCCCTAGACACTTTTGATGTGTGTATTTGATCCAATTAGAAAACAAAGAACTAACTTTGCAGCAATTTAAAAAAAAAGATTTTTCTGCGACTTAGATTATTCAAATAATAGTTTCATTAAAAATATGGTCTTTACATAAGTAGTAAGTTTAAATGTTGATTGTTAGATGAAAAATATGATTTTTCACATAGTAAGTTAAAATGTTGAATGCTAAGTTAAAAATATATGTCTTTTTTACATAGTTAGTTAAAATGTTGATTGTTAGATTTAAATCTAATTTAAAAAAAGATGTTGATTTATGGATTTTTTTATTATTGAACGAGAACTCCCTTATCTCCATAGACTACCTGAAAACTTGACTTTCCGGGAACTTGACTTTTCGGGAACTTGCCATTTTGGGAATTTGACTTTCCGGGAACTTGACATTTTGAGAACTTGACTTTCCGGGAACTTGACATTTAGAAACCACTTAACATTTTGGAAATTTGACATTCTGGACTGAAAGGGTTAAAATGAACCTATTGTCCGCCCCCTCCTCTAAAGGCAATTTATCTCTCTTTTCAATCGGTCTGGGTTCGGGTGTTTCCGATACCTGTGAACTGCCGAAGTATTTATCTAACTGCCCATTCCATCATTTCACTGTTCATTCATTTATTAGCCTGCTTTCGCATTTTTAGTACTGAAATTGTAGGATGAATTAACCAGCCAATTTATTTTTAGTAACTGTCCATGTTTTACTACCGCATTAATTTACCAACCGCCGATAAATAAAATAACTGCCCATTATCTTTTCAACTGATTATAATAACCTCACAATATTTCAAATAACAGTTTAAAAAATTAGTAGCCAAAGCGAATACATTCATGTAATTTTACAAAGTTGGTGAAGTGACAATAATTTCAAGGAGTTATTTCCTTTTACTACTTATGTTCGAATATAGTTTTTCGATCTAAAGGCATCCGGTTCCGCGATTTTTAAATAAAACAACGATTTCCAACGTTGAACTGACTGGTACCTTATATTGTCTTGCATTTCGTTTTTTCAACTTATTTAATAACTTCAAAGAGTCCATTAACAACTAATTTGCAGCTCTGAAATGAAATGAATAATGTGCAAATAGCTTTTGCAGTTGTGAAAGTTTTAATGACTTATTACTCATAGTCTCCCTCAGCGTGGATTATTAGATACGTATATTGTAAAAGAGCACAATACGGAACGTAAATTATTTATTTGAAATTCCTGGCGATGCGAATATGCTAAATTACGATTTTTTAGAGGATACTTTCATCTATCGACTTTCATTAAAATAGTTTGACAACACTTATTTTTTAAATTGTACAATTATACGAACAACTGTTTCTACACGACCTACAATAATAATAAACAGCTGTTTTAAATGTATATTTTAACAAACCATAGTATTCCTTTTGTACGAAATAGCTGACTTTATCTTTAATTTCAGATGAGGCACCAAATTATTTTATTATTAGGATACTATCACCTTAATCCATATATTTAATACTGATTAAAAAATTAAAAAATTAAATCACGTTAGCAAATTTTACGTCATCTTTCATAATTCAAGGTTGAACTACAAGCCAACACTGCACAGAATGAAATTAACAAGCAACAAGAATCGGTAGAAGCTGCTGTGGCTGCCAAGACCGAAGCAGTATCAGCAGTGGTCCCCAACGGGGACTCTCCTGTCCGCGAGAGCCCTGATGGGGCGCCTCTGGATCGGGTAGCCCCAGAGGGCACATCCGCTACACCCACGACTGCAACAGACCAGAATGCCAACAATGTTGAACAGAAAGCTGCTACAGAACCTGTGAGTGTCATTGCTTGCGACTATTAGCTACAGTAATTATCTGCTTTAGGTGTCTTGTTCTCATAAGAATTTTAAATAAATGAAACTTTAATCTCAAAAGTAAGTAAATTGAGATAACTGAATTTCTAAATGATCGATGAATTGTTTTTGTTTATTTATATAAAAAATAGTTTAGTTTTTAACTTACTGGAGACTCACCACTTGTATATATCAAATATTTTTACTTATTTCAGAACTGGCAAAAAAGGGAATTAGAGCTCCTCAAAAAAATTGAAGAATTAGAAAAAGTTAGAAACGAAACCAGCGAGAATGAATTAAAATTAGGGTTAAAGGTGGGGTTTGCTAGCAAAGCTTACATACATCTTTATGAATTCACATTATTCTCAAATAGAAAGTTACGGATGTAGCACAGACACAACTTAAATTTTACGGAAATTTTAATTTCTAGTTGAAAACTTTTGAATTTTGAATTAAATTAAATTATTTAGTTACAAAGTAGAGAAGAGATAAGTTGTTACTAGTAAGGGTAAATATTGTAATGCAATTCAATTGTACAACATAATAATATTTTGTAGGTGCGGGAAGAAGAAATTGATTTGCTTAAAGCCAGGGTCAGGAATCTCGAGACTGAACTTCAGGCTGCGCTGTCCAAGCCTGGTGGCAAGAACCACGAAATGATTGAGAATATTAAACAACAACACGAAGAGGTATGTGCAATGAATCTCTTTACTGACTCAAAATCTCTCATTTACTTTCTATTGAACAAAATATAGTCATGGGTAAAAGTAGTTAAGAAATGAGGAAGTATTCATCAGATTTCAAATAATTTAATTTCAGTTACTTAGCAAAGCCCGTGGAATGATCTTCGACAAGACAAAAATGGTGAAGAATCAAGAGCTTCAGATTGAAGCACTTAACACACAAGTCCAGTCTCTGAAGGACATTAACCTGATCACAAAAGATCTACTCGAGATCAGAAATTCTGAAATCAAGGCTATGGAGGTAAGTCTCATTTAGATTAGCTACAGCTCATCGGGAGGCCGTGGTGTTGTGTGGCTAGCTGGAAGATTTAAGGTCCAACATTAATCGTGTGCAAGTGTCCAGTCCACAGGTTACGGTTATACTTACCAAATCATATCGTTGTTTCACTTTCATGAATGTATCCTTTGTCATTGTACGGTTTACAGATTCACATTTAAGCAGATTATTTACTCACATGAATTTAAATTAAACTGAAAAATGATTTTAAACTGTCAGAGTTAACAAATGCGAAATTAAACAAAACAATACAAAGCTACATCACGACGTTACTTATTTTAGTACAGCATAATAACAGAAACGTGAGATAGCATTATCAAGTAGAAAGAAGGCTTGTGATTTGTATCAGCAAAATATAAATAAGTCATGTAAAATTTTTAGGTAGTGTGGGTTACTTTAGCCCCTACGAAGTAATCGTAGTTGGATTTTGCTTATGCATTTCTCCAAATACATTTTTCCGTTCAGGACCGCCTGCAAGCCATGGAGGCGCGCTTCAAGACGGAGAAGGAGCGCTACGGGCTCGTGCTGCAGCGCGCGCAGTGCAGCTCCAACATCAACGACGACCTGAAGAAGGAGTACGAGACGCAACTTGCGATATTTAAGGTACAGTCACGTGCCAACTATTGTTGAACTGCTTCTTCACAAGACAAATAAAAGCTATTAATGAAGCGAGGTTATAATGCTGTAGATGATTTCTTATATGACGTAAATGTATATTCATTTAAGGTATCATTTGTTCCTTTGCTCGTTTTTTGTTAAATCTGTTCTCTGTTAATTACATTTTTGAGAAAAATAAGATTGAAAATAGTAACTAACTATCAAGTTTCTTGCCGAATTCTTCTGCATGGAAACTACTTTCGAATCGGTTGGTAGAGTCGCATTATGTTTATTATTTTATTGAATACTAGCAGCCCCGACCAACTTCGTTCTGTCAAATTTATTGGCAAATGCTTGACAGCTGTGAACATTTAGTGTGTAAAAATGTTTTTGCTTTTATTGAATTTTTTCGTCAATTTCCCAATGTTTTTAAATCCTATTCCCGATGTAGACAAATCCAAAAACACAAAATCATAAAAATCGGTCCACCCGTTCTTGAGTTCTTTTATATTTCAAGACGCGGCTTCGACCGCGTAGCCTCAAAACGTCTCCCGTTAAAATAAAGCTTAAAAATAGCCTATGTCACTCCTGAATAAGCTTTCTGTTAGTGAAAGAATTTTCCTGGTCGAATCAGTATTTCCGATGATTACCCCCTACAAACAAAAAAAGTAGAAACATATTAGTTTAACATTTTTTTTGTCAAAAGTTAACATAAATATTTTCTACACAAAGAGGGAACTAGAAAAATTCGACCTGATTCTAGGGACTCAAGCGGGATCTCTAGGATCAGGTCGATTTTTTCTAGTTTATATCTTTGTGTAGAAAATAGTGCATTGTTAAATGCTAAAAATCAAAAATCAAAAATTCACTAATAAATATTTTTTTAACATTTTAAACTTTCTTGTTGCATTTTAACTAATTCTAATAAAAACGGGTTTTAGCAACAAAACATAACGGTAAATTGTTTTACCTATTTTCTCGACGCGGTCCGCTTGTGACCACGGTGACATGCAATTGTCGCCGAAACGTCGAGAAAACAGGTAAAACAATTTACCGTTATGTTTCGTTGCAAAAACCCGTTTTTATTAAAATAAATATTTGTTTTTACTAAAATCAGTAAATAAACGGAACAGAGGCAACACAACCTGTGGCAGCCACTTGTATGAAGCTTTCTCTCTGTTACGCTTTTATACTCACATTATTAACTAATTATTATTAATTAGTATTGGTTAACTGGATGACGTAAATAACTTTGACAAAATTGAAGAAGTAGGTAATACCTATTCCTTTGTAAAACTGTGTAACCGTAGTAATGTTGCAGAATAATGATGAAAATATGCATTGTTTCAGGAATTGAGAGGAAAATATGAGCAAAGGGTTCAAGCTCTAGTTGCAGAAAATGAGAGGCTCAAAGCCTCTATCCCAGCCAGCCCTGAATCCAGTACTTCTGCGCAGTGATAGAAGAGACATTGATTAAAAGACTGCACACTTAATCTTTGTATGAGATGACAAGGAAGGAGCATTTTATGGAAGAGTACATTTGGCAACTTTTCTTTTTTTTTTGAGCTTTTGTAGTGTATTTAACTTATAAAATTAATTTAAAATGACAAATAAAGTTTTTATTAAAATATAAGAGTTTAATTATTACCACAGCGAACAATCGTTGACTTAAATAGAAAAATAAAGTATTTTTAAGAATAGCCGTGCCGTGCTGGTGGCGGCACTTTAAAAGAATACTTTCCACAGCCCCATACCTCTCATGGGTGTCGTAAGAGGCGACTAAGGGTTTCTTCCAGCAGACCATCTGCTCTTCAGGTGGGTGACTTATGTCGGCCGGTTGTTGTTACCACCATGCAGTTGTGTAAAACCCGCCAAGTGATTCTGATCTATCTCGGTCAGTTCGCGTTCCGGGATCAGCACTGCACTAACCGGTGCCAGGGGGACTGTGATCGTGGCAATTGTTGGACCAGTGGGAGCCCTAGCGGCGGTATAGTGTGTGTAGTGTGTATCGGCCCGACGGCCAGGGAGACCCGTAGAAACGGTGGTGCCGCTGGCCGCCCGCGGCATAGTACAGGGGCCCAAAAGGGGTTAACCACCTCTGGAGGCTGCCCCACCAGGTCGCGCATAATCTCGGGTGGCTCGTCGTGCCGGGTGGTGCCCGGTTCCGGTGGGGCCCGGCGACCACACCCGAGGGGGTACGGGGGCCCTTCCGTCCGGCGGACCGGCCTACACTATTCCACGCGATTAATACCAATGCAGGGCACCACGCTTTGTCTTTCATTGCCTCGATCACAGTCGTCCTTTCACGCCCCTCCCATCCTTTAACTTCTATGGCAGTCAGAAGCACAAAAAAACGGCCTACAGCGGCATCCCCATCCCCCACCAACACGCTGTTTGAGGTGGAGTTCGCTAACATCCGCGGACTCTATGCAAACCTCAACGCCGTCCATCAATACCTTGAGACGGCGAGGCCTGCGATGCTCTTTTTGACGGAAACACAGATAGGCCGCCCTGCCTATACGTCATACTTGCACTACCCCGGCTATGTGCTGGAAGAGTCCTTCCAACCTAAAGCCGGTGTATGTCTATTCGTCAGGGCGGACGTCTGCTGTAGCCGTCTCCGCTGCCTAGAAGGCCCATCCCTCTCCACCCTCTGGGTGCACGTTGACCTGGGCTCCACAAGCCGGGTCTATGCGTGCATATACCGCTCCCACAAAGGCGACGCCGAGACAACTCGACTCTTCGAGCATCTGAGTCAGGCCGCAGACAACGCTCAGGCGCAGTTCCCAAATGCCGAAATGGTGTTTTTGGGAGACTTCAATGCCCACCATGAGTCCTGGTTAGGCTCATCAAAAACAGACCATGCAGGCCGAACTGCCCATGCGTTTGCTCTCACGCAAGACCTGACGCAACTGGTACACCAGCCCACCCGGGTACCAGATATTGTCGGTCATACTCCCTCTTTATTGGACCTTCTGCTGACGAGTCACCCAGCCGGGTATAAAGTGTCGGTTGGTGCTCCATTGGGCTCCTCCGATCACTGTCTGGTTGGCGCTACAGTGCCTTGTGCAGCTCCCCCACAACCTGTGGAGGTGACGCGGCGGTTATGGCACTACTCGTCGGCAGATTGGGACGGATTGCGAGAGTATTTTGCCTCCGTCCCTTGGCGGCAGTGCTGCTTTGGAGAAAGGGATGCTTCAGAGAGTGCATCTGCTATCGCTGACGAGATCAGTACCGGAATGGAATACTACATTCCTTTTACTGATGTCGTCAGTGCTAGCAAAACTGGTCCCTGGTTCAATCGCGAGTGTGCCGCAGCTGTTGAACAAAAACAGGCGGCGTACCGTGCTTGGTCTAGGGCCCAGGCACTCAATGATTATTCAAACCTTGCCTCCCTGAAAGCAGCCTATAATAAAGCCACCAAGGCCACGAAGAGGGCTTACATTAGAGCAGACGCCCAGCGAATTGCACGTGTTGGCCAAGAACTCATCACGCACCCTACGGGTAGCCGCTCCTACTGGCGACTGGCTAAACACGTGCAATCGAACTTCTGCGTGCCTTCGCTGCCCCCCCTGAGATTTCCTGATGGATCGTTGGCTCATCAGCCGCAAGAGAAAGCCGATTTACTGGCTAACCTCTTTGCCGCAAACTCTTGCATCGATGACTGCGGTGCTGCGCCGCCTGATATTCCACATTGCGGCTCCACAATGCCTGATATTCGTATCAGGCAGTGTGATGTTCGTGCCGAACTGCAGTCACTCGATGTCAGGAAAGCCAGTGGCCCTGATGGAATTCCAGCTGTGGTGCTGAAGAAATGTGCAGCGGAGTTATCTCCAGTGTTCACTAGCCTGTATCGCCTCTCCTACAATTCGGGTCTTGTGCCGCTGTCTTGGAGGGAGGCGAACGTTCAACCAGTTCCCAAAAAAGGGGACCGGTCTGACCCTGCCAATTACCGTCCAATAGCCGTAACCTCAGTTTTAGCTAAAGTGTTTGAGCGGATCATAAACACGCAGCTCATCCGCTACCTAGAGGATCACTCTCTCATTCACGACCGTCAGTACGGCTTCCGACCAAAACGGTCTACGGGTGATCTTCTAGCGTACGTAACACACATCTGGGGGGAGGCTATGGACAAGCATGGGGAATCTTTGGCCGTCAGCCTTGACATTGCCAAAGCTTTCGACCGTGTATGGCATCGTTCGCTTCTTTCCAAGCTTCCGGCATATGGTCTGCCACCTCGCCTATGCGACTGGGTCGCCGGATTTCTGGAGGGACGTAGAATTCGTGTCCTTTGCGATGGTCAAAAATCACGCTTTCTCCAGATTAATGCCGGAGTGCCGCAGGGCTCCGTCTTGTCGCCGACGTTGTTTCTTCTGCATATCAATGACATGTTATCTCTTGGTAATATTCATTGCTATGCGGATGATAGCACGGTCCACGCGCGATATTTCGAGCGCCCTGGGGCAAAGCAGACTGACATCGAGGAGAAGAGGCGAAGTCTTGTTGTTGAGCTTGACGGAGTGTTGGACCGCATTTCAGAATGGGGTGCATGCAATCTTGTCGAGTTCAATGCCAAGAAAACGCAGGTGTGTGCATTCACAGCAAAGGCTTCGCCTTTCCTTTCCCATCCCACTCTTCAGAGCACCCCACTACCGATTAAGGATAGCCTAAACATCCTTGGCATGGATGTTCGTAGCAACCTAAACCAGCGGGACTACATTGAGAGCGTCATTAGAACTGCATCCCGTAAACTCGGAGTCCTGAACAGAGTGAGACGATTCTTCACGCCTGAGCAGCTCTGTCTCTTGTGTAAGACACAAGTTCGCTCGTGTGTGGAATACTGCTCTCATCTCTGGGACGGTTCCGCTAAGTACCTACTCGAAGCTCTTGACAGGTTGCAGCGGCGTGCTATCCGTATTATTGGAAACCCAGAGGCAACTTTGACCCTTGAGCCTCTCCAATTGCGTAGAGACATTGCCAGGCTAAGTGTTCTCTATCGCTACTACAGTGGGGAATGCTCTGACGAGTTATTCCAGCTTATCCCACCCTCACCTTTCCACTCCCGTACCACGCGTGCTGGACTACGGCGTCACCCACACACAATTCAACATTTGTTGGCCCGAACTAAAAGGTTCGGTGACTCGTTTCTTTGTCGTACCATCCAGACGTGGAACGCTCTTCCAGCACATGTGTTTCCTTCCTCGTATAGTCCCGGGTTCTTCAAGCGGGGCGTGAAAAGGCATTTCTGCAGGCCTTCAAGGTGAGGATGGCCAGCCCAGTGATTCGTTTGAATGACTGGGCTTGTCAACCTCATATCTGGACCTCACGACCGCTTTCCATCAGGTGGAGTTAGGTCATCTTGACGGGCAATATAAAAAAAAAAAAAAAAAAAAAGCGGTTTCAATGGGGAACTAAACGCAAATCTAATTGTAGGTGGCGCCTCCAGCGACCTGACCATTCGTGTGTCCCGAAATATATATTTTTTAGGTTTTACTTAACGCAAGACCCCCAAACTAGCGTAATTGATTGTAGATTACTGAAATGATCATGAAATTCAAATAAACAACATCTTTAGGGCTTTACTGACGCTTAAAGTTTAAACATATGTTTTTTTTTCGATGAAATTCCTTAAGGTGGCTTCTGAACTAAATAAACCTAAATTTTTACTGTAACTAATAGTTCAGTGTAATACATACATGACGTTTCGATATGCATGTTATAATTCGTTCCCGGAGACTTAAAATTTGTCAGTTTTCAACCTACAAAATCACTCACGCCACAAAAGTACAGTTTTATGCCACAAAAGTACCTACAGTTTTTATTGTAATAGTGATAATAGCGGATACAATATTTTTTTATAATGAGTATAAGGCGTATTGAGAGTACTTGTGCTATATTTCCACCATAATTGTCACCAGATTTAAAATAATCAGAAAATAACCTCAATGAGTCGGAAGCTTTCCAATTTTTCCTCTTGGGAGACGGTTCCCACAATTTTCTTAGCTAAGTATCACTTGAAAATACATGATTCCCTTTGTTTTGACAACCAAAAGCAGCACATTGAGGCACAATGATTTTTGAAAACTATCTCTTATGTTTTTTAAATTATTTTGTATGGCATTTGACAGCTTAGACAGATAATTTAGGTTCAGTCGCTTAGAACGCCCTCTGTCGGGATCAAAAAGCAGTATTGTTCCCCATTTGCTACAAATTTGAACTTATCCTTAAACAAGTGACTCACCATGAGTCATGATGGCATGGTCCATGACCCGCCATTTTGTTCGGCGCCATTTTGCAAATTCTGGAGCTACGAGTATTTATTGCATTATAACGCCTCTGTTGACGTGTCCCGAGAGCAAGTATTGTCCCCGCGATATTAATCCTGCTCGCTGCGTGATTAATGGCATGAAATGAAACTGCGTATGTCATTCTACGGATATTAAAGCAACGTTGAAGGTGTTTAAAAGGAAAATCAGATCTGTGAAATCGTCCTTTAGAGAATGTAATGGATCACACGATTGCGAGACATGTTGACGCGTGATGTTTACTTTCGTAAGTGCAGTCTGATAGGCGATAGTAACAACAAATAGAAAAGTGGCTAGGACTTGTAGAAGCTCTATTTACCTCCAAAGCCACAAAACGAGAACAGAATTTAAAAGAATGTTAGCTGAGGGCTACAACTCTGTACCTACAGCACGAAACGCACAATACAAAACGAACACAAAATTATTTAAAAATACTAAGTACATACATACCTAAATAAATAAAATAATCAAAATCATGGACAAAAGTTGAAAAAAAGTACACACCACCTACCTACCTAACCCAGGTGGGTACCTAGTTTAAAACAATAAAAGGAAATGTTTTGCAAAAAATCAATCAAATATTTCTGAAATGGTCTGACTGAACTTAATCTAAATATGCAGTTAGAGATCATCAATGTAATACGCAGTAAACCGTCTACGATAAACTGAAGTATTAAAAATAAATGTTCTATCTATCTATACTAATATTATAAAGAGGTAAGCGTTAGTGACTTTCTGAGTTTGTATGTTTGAGGCAGGTAATCTCCGAAACTACTGAATCGATTTCAAAATTCTTTTACTGCTGAAAATGATCCTTGCTTGCAATAGGCATATACCATTTTTCAAAAACGTTAGGTATCCATATGAAAATTTTGATATTATAACCCAACGTGTGAGAAAAATTAGTCCACTCGGGCGAATCCACGGGCGGATAGCTAGAGTTTATAAAGTAACTAACTAAATGCCTTCAATTTCAAGGGACAAGGCCTTCGTCCGCCATCTTGAATGGTTTGTTTACACCAAGGTCAACGAATGGAACTTGGCTAGTTTCAAAGCCATCGCGTCCCCCGGGAAACAACTCCGGACAAGTTTATAGTCGTAATTAAGTGTGCCCAAGATGGTCCTGATTGATGTTTAAGTAATTCGGCCCTGCGTTAGGCCGGGAGTTCGGTAATTGTATTATTTTACTGAGAGTAATTGTCACTTTGATGTTTGAGAGGCTCTTGGAGTCTTGAGACCACAGAGTATAATATTATATGTGGTGTTTGGGAGTTAAATTACAGTTTACTAAAGCTTAAGTTACGGTGCAGCCAAACAACTAACTAACTAACTCTCTTAAATAAAATAATTTCAATACAATAGATTTATTTACACAATGTTTTTTTATTAAATCTACGACAGAAGTGTATGGCTGAAAGTCACCCTGTAGTGATTATTTATTCACAAAAGTCAAGGTATTCATTCTGTCAGCTATTTATTCAATAAAAGTTATAGTACAGTACTTTGATTTTTTAAGTTAAAGCACCTTTCTGTATTTTTCATACATGAAAAAATAAGGACTGAATTTTTGATTCTCAGCATTTTACAATGCACTATTTTTTACACGAAGACAGAAACTAGAAAAATTCGACCTGCTCCTAGGGACTCAAGCGGGATTCGACCCACGACCTTCCACAGTCCGTGTGGCTGCTCTTCCAACTGAGCTACCGAAGCCATTTGTGTAGAAAATAAGGAGTTTATAAACAAAGAGTCAACTTTGGAATTGGTTTAAAATGGCCCCAATTGCCAAATATAACTAAAATTTCTCCTTACCAATATGGATTTTTCTCATCACGTTCAACAGCTACCAATCTTGCCCCTTTCGTTGAATTCGTTTCTGGGTCCCTTGACTCTGGTATCCCTGTAGACACCATTTATACCGATTTTAGTAAGGCTTTCGATACGGTTGACCATTCAATTCTTCTTGGTAAGCTTTTTTGGTATCGGCATCTCTGACAGCCTCCTTAAATGGTTTGATTCCTATCTTGGTCAGCGAGTCTCGCACGTGGTTGTAAATGGATTCTCCTCCCATTCCTATTTGTCAACTTCTGGCGTTCCCCCAAGTTCGCACCTGGGCCTAATCCTGTTTAATATTTTCATTAACGATATCGTGCCTATCTTTTATCATGCAGCTTGTTTTGCTTTATGCTGATGACATGAAATTATCTATGCAGATCTTAGATATTTATGATTCGTTGTTATTGCAGGAGGATTTAAACCAACTTACTGTGTGGTGCAATGAGAACAGGTTGTTTTTAAGTATTGACAAATGCAAATATATAAGATTTTCTAAATCAAAAACAAATGCACCATCAAACTATAACATTACCGGCCAAACATTACATGAGGTAGACTCCATTAGAGACTTAGGTGTGACTATGTATAAGCAACTAGGTACGCTTTCACACGTACATTGACCATATTGCAACAAAAGGCTTTCAAATGCTAGGCTTCGTGCTGCAAAACGCTGAAGAGTTCAAAAAGGCTTCAACAAAGATTCTGTTGTATTTGGCATTAGTGCGTTCTGGCTTGGAGTATTGCAGTCAAGTCTGGGCGCCTCACTAGGAGGTTTATTTTCAGCGGATACAATTAATACAAAAGAGATTCCTTTGGCATATCTCCTACCAATGTAATATGGCGAAGCAGCTGCCCTCATATACAAAGAACGTCTTGCTTATTTTGGATTGATTGGTCTCCGGGAGCGGAAATTTTTGTTGGATCAAATGTTCCTTTATAAGATTATCAATGGGATCGTAGATAGCTCTGAGCTACTGCAGTCCATCAATTTTAACGTCCCCTTTAGGTTGCCTCGTCGGGATCGGTATGTTTCATTCTCGCCAAAAGGGTCAAAGAGTAACTTGGGTCACCACGCCACCATGAATAGATTGCAGCGGCAATACAATGGGCTCAGTTAATCATGTGACATTGAGATCTTCTCAGATGAGGTGTAAAAATTTAGACGCCAAATAATGCAGTCACCCGCAATCTTCCGCCACCGATCAGAAATTCAACATCAGCAGCCTCCTTTAAACTACATCTCAGAAAATATCTGATCGATAGCCAAAGGTCTAATTATTGAGTAGTCGTAACAATTGTATTAACTATTTGTAACTTACCTATAAGAAGTATTCAGTCTTAATAACTAATAAATTGTAAGGTCACTGCATGCCGTGGCAGCCTTTAAAGTAAGGTGACACTTATCTTTAAGTTTGAAATGTAATATCTCAATAGTATAAATTAGTGTTTATCTTGTTGGTTGTCCGCGCGTGGCGGAGACCGGAGACAAGGACAAGAGACACCCTATACAAAGCCTAAAAAACAAGTACCTACTTGCGGTCGGGTGCGAAAACCTTAACAGTTTGAGTTCGGAATTTGTGTTAACAAGGCTCTCTGCGTGTTACTGACTGCATGAAAGACCAGTCCCTTGTGGAGTGACGCCATAAAAGAGCACTAGTCTGACTTTTCATAGCAAGTCGTTTCGCTGCCTGCAAGAATGTAGCTAATCTTTATACCCTTCTGCAGGAGCTTCAGTGTTGGGGCGTTGCACTCATTCGGGTAAGTGGTTTATTTTTAGAAACCACCTCTAAAGCACGTGTTTAGATTGTCGCATTGAGTAATGAGTATCTACTGCTAAAACAATTTATCAGTTAAGTTACCAGTATTATCTGTAGTGTAGTATTTACGTTATTGTTTGACCATCTTTTTCGAGTTAGTGTTTGGAGTGACAATAGCAACCACGTGCTGTCGGTTATTAGATCGAACATACCCATAGCTGGATATCGTTAAAATAGAATTTTATAATAACAGGACTCTTCTTCTGCAACAAGAAAAACACCACTCCAATTATATTTAATCATCTCCTGAAAGTTTTTCTCTTTAGAGGATACTCGAGAAACATTAAATTGACGACACTTACTTGAGTCTTTAGTTTGCAGAACACGGTTTCAAAGAAATACCAACTGGCCGCGCATTATTTAATGTTGCGACGTAGTAGTCAATCCTCTCTTCAGATCAAATTAACAACTTTTTAATATACATAAATTGCCCAAAGACAAAGCAGGAAACACACTTCAGGTTCACTACTAGAGCCGTTACATTCGGAGTTCCACAGGGCAGCATTTTGGGACCGCTGCTTTTTATAATTTATATTAATTACATGCCTAAATCAACTGACCAACAAAAGGTGCTTTTTGCAGACGACTGTACAGTCGCTATAAGATATATTTTAGCAGACAGGGTGCCCATAAACTTCTAAACTATTTAAAAAGCCCATAATTCTTCACACTACAAGCTACCAATAAAATGTGATCATTCATGACATCATTATTAACTGAGCGGCTTGTCAAAACCACATAGATCATGTGTGCAAAAAAAGTCGCAGTTGTCTTATAGTTTGCATATTGTTGACTTGTTTGACACAAGTCGAATTGGCAAAACAATATAGAAACACTTGCAACACTGTCAACTCTTTCATGCTTTTGGAAACAGATGAAAAAGAAATAACCAATGTCATAAGATGTTTGTTATATTTGCAACCAAAGTATTTCATCAAGTGTTTTTCCAAACGCGTTGAAGGAATCTGTTGTGATACCTATTTTCAAGCAGAATGATATCAATGACATTGCGAATCATCGTCCTATATCGCTGCTCCCTACTCTAGCTAAAGTTTTAGATAAAATCATCCATATTAGGCTTTTAGATTACTTAGAAACAAACAAATTACTGTCAGATAATCAGTTTGGTTTCAGACGTAAAAATCGACATCTGAAGCTATAGACAATTTGGTTACTCATGTGGTTAGAAGCCTAGATAGTAAACTGAAATGCTTAGGAGTGTTTTTGAACCTGGTCAAAGCATTTGACACCATGTCTATCCCATTGTTGCTTTGTAAACTTGAAGAGGTTGGTATTCGTAGCCACCCGTTGGATCTATTAAAAGATTACTTGTCCGGTAGGTCGCAGTCCGTAAGGATTGGAGACCTGCGTAGTGATAGGCAACCAATTAATTATGGCGTACCACAGAGCTCTGTCCTCGGTCCAACCCTCTTTTTGGTGTACATAAACAATATATGCCACTCCAGTTTTAGAAACAGCAAAGTCATTACATATGCCGATGATATTGTTTTGGTTTTCACCGGAAAAACGTGGGATGAAGCAAAAATTGAGGCAGAGAAAACAATGCGTGAGATAATGACTTTGCTAAATAACAGTTTGCTGCAACTTAACCTGTCAAAAACAAAATACATCACCTTCTCCATGAAAAATAGTAGCTTGCAGATGGTATCCGATTTAACTCTAAAGGTTCACACCTGTAACAATGAAATGAGCTGTAACTGTCTTACTCTCTCAAGCACGTCTAGTATTAAGTACCTGGGTATCCTTTATAATAATAAAATGAACTGGAAGGAACAAATAGAAAACCTCAAGTGCCGAATATTATACGCAAACTAATACCAGTGTTCAAAAAAATTAGACACATGGAGAGTAAACAGACTAATAAAATTGTATACCATTGTTTGTGTGAATCACTACTTACATACGGAATCATAACGTGGGATAGAACATGCAAAACTACATTAATAAAACTTGAAAGAGCGCAACGAGCTATATTAAAAGTAATCCTTTTTAAGCGCCATAGATTTCCCACCACTGAAGTTTATAAAGAATCTGAAATGCTATCTGTCACACAATTGTTTATAGGGGTGGCTATTACGAAACAACACTCTTTCTGTCGAAATTATAGCTCTAACCGAAGACCTGACATTGTTTATCGGGTACCCTGTAAGACTGTTTTTGCCCATAGATTTTTTTACTTTCTGGGTCATTTCTTATATCACCGAATTGGTAAAGAGGTAACATTACCTAACAAAATTAAATACCTGTGCGTTGAAACACTATGTAAGTTTTTAAGGGAGTTGAATTATGGCAACGCTGAAAATCTATTTAGAATAAATATATAAACTTATTTGTGTAGTATACATATATATTTCCAAATATGTTGAAAATTCGCAATCTGATTTCTTGTACTGCTTATGTTTGAATATTTTATTATGGGGAAATAAATCAAATAAATGAATAAATAAATATATATATATATATAAACATTGTGTACTTGTATATATATTTTTTTACTTTAGGTTATTTCTGATTTCACTACGTATCGTTATTTATTATGGTCAAATTACATGAAATCTTTTTAAGGTAGCCTGTGTGTTATTAATGTTATTATGATGCATAAGCCGTATTACTTTCAAGTTCCATCTAAATCCGCTTAGTGGTTTTTGCGTGAAAGGGTAGCAAAAGCAAACACACACACATACATACTTACATTTTTCTCACAAACTTTCGCATTCATAATATTAGTAAGTTACGTATATGAAATAAATGCATATGATTACCCTAAATAATTTAAATGTTTAACGTTAATTAACATTAGCTTTTTCATTGGCTGACCCAATCGAATCGTATTTTAGTATTGGTTTAGTTAACCATAACAGTTTATTTTGATTTAGTTTTAGTTTTCTTATATTGCAACGTACCATGTACTTTTTTCGCTTGTACTATGCAAATTTGTAGTTTCCTCAACGCGGAATTCTTTTCTGCATGTGAAGGGATTACGCGCTGCTCTTAAATGTTACTTATGAATGTGACGACAATCATCACCTTACCGTAACTCAGTCAAGCACTAGCACGGGAGGTAAAGGATTTCGTTACTAATTTGTACCCACATTTATTGTTATTAATAACATCATTACGGTCTCCCACCGTTCTTTTTGTGTACAAACTAATGTATTTAGGTATGCACAACAAACAATTTTTGATTTTTTTGAATTGAATATAACATACCATCACGACTTTATCCCATATGGGTTAGTCAGCAGGTGACTGTGTCGTCATGGTGAACGAAACACTCAGAAGTCCACTTTTCACCAAAATGGTATTAGAACCCAACGTGGTAGATGGTGAGCTTTCCCCCGTTGTCTATTTTTAGTTTGTATATGCTGCCAAAAAAAGTGGATCTCTCCACTTTGCTGACGGCATATCATGGCTAGATTGAGATATTTTATGAGATAAATTTCTAGGGAAATAGCACAAATTGGGATAGAGTGTTAATTTGTCAAAAGAGATCCGTGCTATGTTAGCCCTGAAAAGGACTGACACTTGTAGGACCCATTTTAGTGACCTGAAAATACTTACTCTTCCCTCGTTATACATATTTGAAATTGCTATGTTTGCGAGACAAAATCCAAAATTATAAATGTGTAACTAACTACACTATCTGGTTAATGTTCACGCAAACATTTCCATGAATTTTGGTAAAGCGGCTCATTGGCCTTTGCGAAAGGACAGATGTAAGTTTTCGCATCAGATTGTAAAACCCTTAACGAACAGCGTTTTTTTAAAATTCTACTCTAAGGAAATAACCCAAAAATACAGCATTGCGCTGCCCGACACTTAAATGGCCAACAGAAAAATCAAACAGACTACCTAAACATTTTTTAACTTCTACAGAAGGAAAAATGAAGTAGAAAACGAAGCGTCCCGAATGCGCTCGCAAACATCTTGCGCCGAATACTTAAGTAGATTATCAAAAGGAAAAGTTAAATTGTTTCACAACGAGAGACGCGTCGAGCCAATTCGGAAGAGAGTAGAGTCAATTCTTGGTAATGAAATGACAGCTGTTTCTGTGTTACCCACAGATAACCAAACGAATATTTTATTTTAAAGAGAAAAGATTTGTTGTTGTTACACGATACCTGCTGGGTTTGTTAAATATGCAACTGAGAGCTCAAGTCCAACCAGATTCAGATACTTTTACTGCTATTGATATATCACAATATCTTATGTTTCATATACTAGAGAATTATACAGATGATAAAATAATTGTTTGCTTAAAGATATGACAAATAAATAAATAAATATGCGCCAGACACCACAACAAATTATTATTGTCATGGTCTTAAAGTACGGTTACAGATATCAGCACACCCAGACCAGAGTCAATTTAGATAGGTTCGTTTTCTGAATTGACACGACCAGGAATCGAACCCGGGACACTACAAATCATGGCCAGAAACTATGCTACAGTACACTGCGCCAATCGAATGGGTGGATTATACACATCGAAGAAGCATTAGATTAATATAATATAGCAAGTCATTATAACAATTTGTAAAGGTTTATTATTGTGATCGAGAATTTTGATAATTCGAGTAATAAAACTTAAGTGAACTAATAAAACTTCTTTCATGTCTATCGCTTCCTAAGTCTAAGAAAGACAGTATATTTTAATCTCTTTCAAAGTCCTGTGAACGCCCAAAGCCTTGGTCCAGCTGACGAGTCGACAGGACAGGACCCGGATATCTGTAACGAGATGGGAACGCAGTGGACCGGAGCGGCGGGATCAGATCGATTTGGGTTATTTATATAAGTACGTTACCTACTTACATTTGATTTTGCGGCGATTGATGTTATTGACGTCCAGTTCTAACTGATTGCTGATACCTTTTGTAGAGCTTAGACAAAAAATAATGAAAAAACATTTTAGAAATTTAACTATTTAAGAAGTTCCTACAGGTGGAGTTTTCGCAACTCGTGAGTTGTAGGTATAGATACCTATTACAAGATAAAAAACGGACGTTTAAAAACTCATTGCGTCAAATATATTGCCTGCGGATCGAAACCCATACATTCCGAACAAAAAGTTGAAATTGTGAATTCAAACTACAGTTTTTGAACATTTAAAATATAAATGAATGAAATGACAAATTGTAATTGTTCAAGTTTATTTCACATTCTATTAAGATCTCAAACTTAGTAATTGAGGGAGAACTTTTTGACGAATCCCGAAGCACCAATCACACCTTTCCGTAGCATCGTATCCGTAAATTAAATAAATACTTATACACTAAGACGAGCTTACCCCATACGTGGTAAAGCTTGTACTGAATCGGATATGCGAAACATACTTAAATAAAGATAGAAACTAGATAAATTCGACCCAATCCTAGGGACCTACCTAATACTTAAATCATTCATTCCGCACCGTATTCGGTGACGGCGACTTCGAAACATGTTTCTCAGTTACATTTGACTGGTGCTATGGTAGGCTCGTATGTGGCTTGCAAAGCCGAACCTTGTTTTAAAAATACGCCGGCAGGGCACACAGTAGAGCTGGCCAGCATTGTTGACTGTGTACGTGTAGGAGGGCTTCGGTCGAGTCTTCCGTACTTGGCGCTTGGCGTCAAGGTTTTCTAGCCGCTGCAGTTCATACTCATTCACGTTTTTGTGAACAGTATGTCGCCATTCCGGTCTCAAACGTGCTCGCTCCTCCCAACGCTCAGCTGGTACATTGCAAGCTATGAGGTTACGCTTGAGCACATCTTTGTAGCGCAAGTATTGCCCACCATGCCTCCGCTTACCGTGGGCAAGTTCGGAATAAAAGACTGCTTTGGGCAATCTGTTGTCGTCCATGCGCAAGATGTGACCGCTCCATCTCAGCTGGTGATTCATTATAAGCGCCTCTATACCAAATAAACCGGATCGCCGTAAGACTTCGGTGTTTGGAACACGGTCTTGCTATTTAATGCCCAGAATTGACCTAAGACACTTAAGGTGGAATGTATCTAACTTTTTGATATCTGCTTTATAGCAGCACCATGTTTCTGCAGCGTACAGCAAGGTTGGCAAAACTATTGCCTTATACACTAGAACCTTGGTTTGCAGTTTTAGGTCGTGGGAGTTCCAAACCCGCAACTTCAGCTTGCCAAAGGCAGCTGCGGCGCACGCTATACGGGATGGTATTTCAGACGCTAACGTGTTGTCACAACTGATTCGACTGCCCAAATACTTAAAGTGTGGGACTTCATCTACCGCGGTGTTGTGCAGAGTGACTATAGAAGCATCGCTACGGCAACCTTGGGGGGGCTGTTTTAAGACTTGAGTCTTACTGGTGCTTATAACCAGGCCAAACCTTTGACATGAAGCCTGTAACGAGTCCAAATAGTCCTGAAGAAACTCGGCAGAGTCGGCCATAAGACAAACATCATCGGCATACAAGATGTCTAAAACTGGAACCTTGGAAATGAGGCGCTTGACTCTAAAACGGGTGATATCAAAAACACTCTTGTCTGTACGAGAATTTAGTTGGATAACGTTGTTACATGATTTTATTGCATCTCTCATCACTGCAGCAAAGTATATAGAGAACAACGTAGGAGCCAAAACACATCCTTGCTTTACACCACAAGATACTTGAAATTTGTCCGAGAAGTCATTGTCATGCTGAACTCTTGCCATCATATTATCATGGAACTGGCGTATCAAGTTTAAAAGCTTCTCTGGACACCCAGCTTTTCTAAGCACAATCCAAAGGGCTTCACGCGGTACTCTGTCGAAGGCTTTTTCCAGATCGACAAAACACATGTAGAGAGGACGATATTGTTCCAGACTTTTTTCTTGAATTTGCCTTACGACAAAGATGGCATCTATAGTTCCTCTACCAGGACGAAAGCCGCATTGGGTTTCTGGGAGCATGGTTTCGGCATGTTGGGACAGTCGGGTGTTGATTATATGAGCTAGAATCTTTCCAGCTGCTGAGAGAAGAGAGATGCCTCTGTATGAGCTGCAGTCCGCAACATCACCTTTACCTTTATACAGCTTACATATAGATGCATCTCTCCAATCCTGCGGGATGATTTCGCACTCCCATATCTCCAGAATAAGTTGATATAACTTGTTTTTGATATGTGGGCCGCTATATTTATATATTTCAGACGGCAGACCATCTGTCACAGGTGCCTTGGCGTTCCTCATTCTCTGAAGTGCGGCTACAAAATCATCGAAGGTGGGGGGGTCCGCTAGATCATTAGCGGCAGGAAGGTTTTCCAAAGAGTTGACGTACAACAAGTCAGTGGATTGAGTAACGGGATTCAAAACATCATGGAAATGTTCCGCCCACCGAGCCAACAGATCGCTCTGCTCTGATAATTGTTGGGTCCTGTCCTTGTTGTACATCGGGGCAATCTTTTTAGTTGAAGGCCCAAAGATGGTACGTAAGCATTCGAAGAACCTTCCTGAGTGGTTCTTATCAGCGTATAGCTGAACCTCTTTCGCCTTGTCTGCCCACCACTTATCCTTTAAAGCCCGCACCCTCCGCTTTAGGTCTTAAATAGCTTTCCTTCTTTTACATACGTTGTTTGATAGAAGACTACGTCTGCGGTCCTCTAAGAGTTTAGTAATGAGACCCTCGGAGTCGTCAAACCAGTCTTGGTTTTTCCGCACAGGTTTCCCTACAACCCGAAAAGCACATTTGTGGAGAGTTTCGGCATATAAGCGCCACTTCTCATTGACAGACGCAGTATCCTCCATCTCTGGAATAGAGTCACGGAAAGCATTGTCTAGCTCAAATCTGAGCCCTCTGTTGCCAATAAGTTTTGCCTGATCTAACCTTGGTGGGATCTTGTGGGAGTTTAGACGTGGTACTTTTATATGTAACCTAAACTTAGACCGCACAAGTCGATGGTCGGTCCAGCCCTGAGCACCTCTCATCACACGAGTGATCAGTACTTCACCTAGGTCCCTCCTGCGTACTATCACATAATCCAAAAGGTGCCAGTGCCTGGATCTTGGATGCATCCACGTGGTCTTATATTTTTCAGTCAATTGGAAGAAGGTGTTTGAAATTGACAAGCCAAATTCGGCGCAAAGAGTAAGAAGTTCAAGGCCATTTCCGTTGCATTTTCCAACCCCATGTCGCCCAAGAACTCCGTTCCAAGCCTCGCAGTCATTGCCGACGCGTGCGTTAAAATCGCCCAAAAGAAGAACCCTGTCAGCAGAAGGTATCTTACTCAAGACCTGACCAAGATCTGAATAAAATTTTAATTTTTCATCTTCAGGGGACGGTAGAGTGGGGGCATATACACTAATCAGATGGATGTACTTCTTTGATGATAGTTGAAGTCTTAGTGTAATTATTCTATCGTTAATGCCTTTCGGTAGCTCTTGTAGTTTATGTGCAATTTCATTGCTTACAGCGAAACCCACTCCACTAGCTGCTCTTTCAGAGCTGGGCTTCCCGCTCCAGTAGTAGGTATAACCTCCAAGGCGTTCACACAAAACTCCGGTGTCACTGAGATCCGTCTCACTAATAGCTGCAATATCAATGCTGTATCTGGCCAGTTCTCTCGCAATCAAAGCAGTTTTTCTCTCTGGACACAAATTCCGATCGCTGTCTAAAAGAGTTCAGACATTCCATGTTGCAATCATAAGGTTTTTCGTCGATGCATACTGATTCCTTTTTCGACCGCATAAGGTGGTGAACAGATGACCGCGGCTAGCCATCTGCTTGAATAGTGAGACAGACTATTTTTAGGCCACCTTTTCTAGGCCCCTCCCCGGATTGGGGAAAGCAGAGCGATCCCTAAATAGGGCTGCTTTGTCGTCAACTGAGCTGCCGAACTGGTTCCCTGCCTCATCGGAATACAGAGCGACCATCACCAGAAGACCGCCTACGTGCAGATGCCAACTAAGGTTTGGATACACCTTATCCTCCCCCCACCGCCAGCTCTCCATTGCCGCAGGACTTAGCCTCGTAGTCCAAATAACATGCTGAAGTCATTTACGCGGGAGTATATTTTAAGTGGACGAACAGTTGCGTAGGTGTAAGTCCACTCTCTCATCCTCAGTAACCTGACGCCAATGGACCGGATGGCCGGTACGACTGGCAAGAGACTGAGGTTGCAGGAGATTGACCGCACGCCACTATAAGAGCCCTCACGTGCGCCCTTTGAGGCATATCTCCGAGTGCCTTGCCTAACTGCTGCAGTAACCGAATGCGGTTGTCTATCGACGTTGCTCGCTTTCTACAATGGATAGGGCTTTGTTTGATGAAACGGCGGACTAAACCGTATGATTTGGAATAGGACGGGAATAGGATTTTTGAAAGGAAGTGGGATTATAGGATACCTCGGCAGTGGATTAGGAAGGGGGATACTGCCTTGGTAGCTCGGGCGCTCCGGGGTCGCGTACCCGTATGTTCCAAGATCTGGAATACCCCTGGAATAAAAATAGACTTTACTTAAAGAAGGTCCTAATACTTAAATAAATAGATAATAACAAAGACACAGAGTATGTAAGGAAAGTGATTTTTCGTAACATGAATTTTAATCTTAGTCCTTAGCGCTATAAGCTGACTTATACTACTGAAAACTTTACTTAAAGAACTTTTAAAAGGCTTGTCCGTATAAGCTTTACTTCTGCAATGCAATCATTGCTCTATTACTCTGGACAAATATCACAAAATAGCCTGGAGCATTTCCCTGCGGTCAGATTGATCTTACTAATTAGGGCCTGGATTATGCGCTAATCCGAACGAAGGCTACCGTGCAAACTCCGGTAAATTGCCTATGTGAGTTGATTAGATTTGCATTATTCGCTGCCGTGGACGACAGCGAGTCGAGAGTTCGTAAGCTTGCATTATTTAACCTCTGTTTACCAAATCCTCTGTTAAACAATCCTTTGATAAAAAGAAGAAGTCATGCGACAAGTCTACGGATATTCACGGATATTTATATACTGTAGCGTGAAATCCAACCTAAAACAACAATTTCTTAGTTGAAACGTCAGATGTGCATTTTGTACCCATCTTGCCAATTTATCTCTACTGCGAATTTTGTGTGAGATATATATTTTAGCTATAAGGTCGCCTAAATTCTTGGTTTTAATGTGATATCCTTAGGTGACCTGAAACGTTGTTTTGATGTGAATGAGGAATATTTGGCATATCTTTCGAAAACTAGTTATTATAAACTTGATCAACCTGATGTCCTGATCTTCTAACCTTTATTCTAGGCTTCCTATTGAAGCCTCTTTATACCCTGTTTTTATGAAAGTCATCTAGCGACAACATGACCAACAGCTTTTAACGTGCCTTCGGCAGTACGGAGCATCAATCATCAAATTAGGTTAATGCTACAATGGGCTTAAGCAGAACGCTTGCCGGCTGAAAATTGATGATCACCCGGGCTTTACTTTGCACGATAGATATTCTGACTATTCGTTCATCGAGACGTTGAATCCCACAGGCATATATTGAAAGGAATGACGCGGATGTATGCACTAGTAAATGTATAATATTTTTCGTTTTACTGTCTTTAAAGTCAATTAAAACCGATTGAGTAACCGAAAATACCTACTTTTAAACACACTAATGGTCATGGTCTCGAAGTAAGGATAAATATCCTTGTGTCACGAGGTACAAGACAAGGATTTATTAGGGCCTTTCGCAGCACACCCAGACCCAAGCTAATTTAAAAAACTTCGTTTCCTGAATCGAACCCTGGGCACCACACAAGTTGAGGCGAGAAACCGTGCTACAGTACCGTTTACAACCGAAGCCCTCACCTATGCGTATAAACAATCGATTTCCTAATTGTGTTTTAATTCGGCAGTGAATGAGTAGGCGCAATGTGATTTCACAATAACCGTCTAAAAGTGTTTCATACAGTCGGAGGGACACGCGTTATCTTTGCGATTTATGTCTGTGTTAAAGAAGCTATAACTACAGATAAACCTGAGTTTGTATTCTAGATCAATTAGGAACGTGTCGACACTGCAGCAAGTTTATGTGCACAGTTCGAGATAATAGCTTTACTCGTGTTTGCCTCGAAATACTAGATTGTATTATGGTCTATGTAGTATCGTACGATAGCCATACACGTTACATAGTACATACTATGAATCAATGTTGCACACGGAGCGAATGGTTGCTAGTCGATGCTTGAGCGCATTCCTGGATGGTATATAATAATATGCATATTCTTTTTTGAGATCTACGAGTATATCCGTATGTGTAGTAGTTCTCAAGAGTTTACTGCGGAAGGTTCTACGTTAGCTGAACACTGACAGACATGATACGAAACTCATACTCAAGGTTAAGTTGGCGGCAATTCCTTATTTTATTTTTAGGTTTTATCATAATGTATGGATGTACATATTTTTTTATTGTTGGTTTTTTTCGCGCATACTGGAATGCTAATGATTGTATTCTTGGTATGAACAAATATAATTTTATCTCATTTTTAACATGATTATGATGCCAGCCTGTGGCTGTGGCTGGCATCTACGTCACAAAATGAGAAACGCGCTGAAGCGGAAACGGAAGGCAAAGACTCGGCCCTTCCGTCCACACTGATCAGTATTCCGCGTCCGACTGTCTCTTCAGTTTTACTTATTTATTCATTTGTCTACAACGAATGAGATGAACTTGTTTTGATTCTGTTAGAAAATAATTTCTGTGGCTGTGAGATTTATTACTAGGTTAACATAGAAAAATATGAAAATACATATATAAGTCACAAATATGGTTATACTATTATACATAATTACTACACTTATTTCGACACATCTATTAAATCGGTCGAGATCGGTAACCAATGAACAAAGAACTTTTAGACGGCTTTCAGAGACGCTGTTGTAAATTACTTAAATACGTATTGCAATGATTAGTGTTCTGAATGTACCAATAATATTGTTTATGTAAATGCACCATTTGCCACCCATTGCGCCAACAGGCCAGCTTATAGAGGCATTACTAAACGACAGTGTTGTCAGAAAAGTTCTCAACAAACCATTAATTTCCTCTCGTAAAACTAGCAAATTACTTGCTAGTACTTCGCAGCAAACTGCAATCTAATTTCAGTTAGCGAACAAGTCTGTTCTCTTTAAGCTCGCGACGCGAAACTCGACAAGACACTCACAGCGGCATCATCCGCAACTCACCGCAACTCCATGTTGACGCGCCGCAACTCTACGCAATTACCGCTTCTTCAAGCGGGCCGCCTTTGTTGCAATTTTGAAGAAGGTGAAGTGGTTTACCGGTCAGTTATCAATTAACTTTTAGCACTTACGATGACTATTGAAAGATTTAATTTTAAAGTAGCTGCTTTTTAACTCTATTCATCACTTTCTTGGTAACAATGTATTTACGTTGATGTAATAAACAGTTCAGTGTGTAGGTAATTTATATGTCAAGTAGGGCTGTCCTTGTAACGTTAGAGTCGTTTGCTGTTCAAGAGTTGATAGGTTCTACTGTGCTGTGAGTGCTGTGTTTTCGACCAAATTTAACGACAGTCAAGGTATTTGTCTATCGATAGAAGAAACTTAATAAATCGCATTTGGTGAGTTTGCATTATGCATTTTCATCTTATAAGTGGATTCGTTTCCCCTTGTGACGCCAGCAGATTACATTGTGGTAGGTACTTCTCGGAAAACTGCAATCTCTATAAGCTCTTACTAGGCACTTATAGCATCATCCGTAACTCCGTGTTGACTCGACGCAACTCTCCGCTATTACCATTTCTTCTAACTACGGGAGTGCCTTAATGGCGATTTCGAAGGCTCTTGTAAGGTTGAAGGCTGACTAGTAAGTTATATCAATTAGCTTGCATTTTTTTCTATCACGATGTATTCGTAGCGAGAGGCTTGTGTTCAAATCGCTACTATTTATAGCTGCAATAACTATTTAGTTGTTTTTTGCATGGGCAATAGAAATTGTTTTTTTAACAAACACATTTCAGAAACTAAAAAAAATTAAACGTGAAAAAGTTTCACACTGATTTAAATGCTGATATAGCATAATGTGACTTCATATCGTGTTTACGTGTAAGAGCTCTCAATAATGTTCAGAACACTTTTAAGTGATAGAATAACCGTTTATGTCTAGGCTCAAAGACAGATTAAGTTTATTACTTTGATTATTTTAGCATTTTACAAAGATTGTTTTTAATATCTAAACCCAACTTTTTACACATACCAGTAGTATTAGAAGGAGAATATTATGAATTTTACGTAAATAAATGAAATCGATTCTCAGACGCTGCTAAGATTTAAATCTTCAATCTAAACCCCGGGTACCTTGTACAATACGTTTGCTGATCCGCTGTCCCCATTCAAATACCTCTGCGGAATATCTGAAGGGGCATACTTGGACCGGCTATGCATAGTAATACGGAGGGTAAACTAATTAAAGGTTATAGCCATTAGAAGGCACGTTTACGTCATGTAAGATAATGAGAGCGATAGCTCGCGTCCTGAAGATTGGCTCATAAAAACATTCTTATTCATACATTGCCCAAAATTTTCGAACGTCAAAGCTATCTTCGTAAACCTTGAATTTTATTAAAAAAACATTTGGGACAATCAGCTAGAGCTTTTCATTTTCCTTTTACTCTAAAAAAGATTTCTAATCATTATTTTTTTTAGGTATCATAATCATAATCATTTATTTATTTTCGGGCAACAAATTACATTTAAAGATCTTAACTAAACATAATCGGCCCATAGATAAATACCTTAAAACTAACTTAAATATTGTTTGTATTGTTTGACGACCGACTTGGTGTAATGGTTAAGAAGTTGGCTACTACACCAGAGGTCGCGGGTTCGATCCCCGCACAGTACAAACATTTGTGTGCATGAACATGTCTGTTTGTACTGGTCTGGGTGTCTCCTATGTATAATAAGTATGTATTTACAAAAGAAAATGTATTTAAGTATGTTTATCCGTTGTCTAGTATCCCATAACACAAGCTTTAATTAGCTTACTTTGGGGCTAGATGGCGCTGTGTGGAATAATGTCCAGGGATATTTATTATTATTTATTTATTATATCACACAATATTTAATTCACACACATATGGATCATCGGCGACATGCGACGCATCATGGTGTCCGGTAAGAAGTAGATAGGTAACTATAGTTCAACTAAACAAACTCGTTGGACTGTTTTTATTTCGATTTTTATATCCAAAAATGTTTTTTTATAAGTTTTTCATTTTTTAACACAATATTATTATAGGCTACGGTAAGCGTTTATTAGACGTAGGTATATTTATCAGACGGTCCAAATGTTCGTTTGTCACTGATGGTAAAAATAAAAAAAGAATGATTCATTATTCGTTCCAAATGGTTATTTGACTGGTTATACAATAATTTCTGAACGCAACGATATACTTGCTGTTAGTGAAATGGCAGCGATCCTGCCTTGCAAATTTTTATATCACCTTTTCATTGTATATCGTAACTTACTTTAAAAGCTGCTAATTTACTAACAGCCTCTTATTATATAACTTCAAACACCTGTGTCCTACAGCGCAGATTCACCTACTTACAGTTTGTTGATTTCACTGCTAGTGACTTGAGTAGTCATGCTCACTAAAATGTTTCTGAGGCTGTGGCGCTGTGATGGGTCGTTTAATTCCCTAAAATATGGTTGAGTGGAACGATGGCTGGATCATACGTCAACTTGTGAACAGGTGCCAATTTCGGAAACGGGTCTGCTCAGCCCCCTGATTCAGAACGAAGTTATCGACCGATTCGGTACCTAAATTTGTATAAATTATAGTAAATGATCCGCTAAGCGGTAGCAATCAATATTTTGATATGTTAAAGCCAAAGGCCCTAACTTTTCATAAACCAAATTAGATAAAACCTACCCTACTTAAAAAAAATATTAAAAATAAATGAAAATAACTGAATCGATCGATAACTTTGTTCTGAATCATGGGGCAAGTTCACTATAATTTGGGTACAGTAACTATATTGATGTTCAAACTACATACAGTTTACAAAAGAGGTTACAAAATAAAAAATTGTAAGTTACTAACCTGAATTGTAAACCACCTCATTTTTAAAAGAACAACTACTGAGTTTCTTAAATGACGATTCAAAAAAACTGTTAATTTATGGTCTACTTGCATAAAGCATTTTTGAATTTGGAATTTATCATTGGAGGTTGTGGGGTTCGAGGTTCGGTGAGCCCCCAGTTCTCCACCTATGACAAACATTAATGTGACGAACGTTTGTGTTTGTTGTGTGTCTGGGTGTTATTTTCTATTTAAGTATGTATTTAGAAATAAGTAAGTATGTTTATCAGTCTCTGACACTCATAGTACAAGCTCTGCTTAGTTTGGGGTCAGACGATCTTTGTGGAATTTGTCCTTGATATATATTCATTTAATTTTTATTATGATATAAAATTTGCTTGCTTGTTACATTCCAGTTGAGTTTGGCCCCGAGAATTTGTAAATATGAATCAACGAAAGCGGCAAATCTCACGTGATAGTTCAATGCTCAAACATAGAGCCATGAAAAGATTGAAAGCCAATGGAGTGGCACAGATAGCTTTCATAAAATCGACACATTCCCGAAAATAAAAGGAATTGTGCAGTTTCCTCCACATATTTTTACGACCCGTCTAGCCGCTTTATGAAATCTTCAATTTACGACACTTTTCATTTAGGTATAAAATTTTCGCAATGCAGGAAGCAGTCTGTGAATTACGAGGAGCTGTCATCTATAAGATTACTATTTGCCCAACGCTATCGTTACAAAGCAAGTCAAATAGAGGTAAGTAAGTATTAGATTGTTTGGAAAGATTCAGTTCATTTCATATGGCTTTATGACGCATTAAACCCTTGTCAAAAAAATACGGATTCCAGTAACCTTTTCTGGTCGCAATAAATTGTCTAACTCCGGGAGAAACCCAAGGGTCATATGAATTCGGTTCTTAAAACTTATATACGTGTATGCATAATCGTCATTCCTTATGTCAATAAGTACGTACAGGGTGACTTTTAAAGGATCAGACAAATTTAAGAAATAAATAATAAATAAATATCTGGGACAATTCACACCAAGATCATCTGACCCCAAACTAAGCAGAGCTTGTAATATGGGCGTCAGAGACTGATAAACATACTTACATATTTCTAAATACATACTTAAATAGAAAATAACACCCAGACAACCCCACAACCTCCAATGATAAATTCCAAATTCAAAAATGCTTTATGCAAGTAGACCATAAATTAACAGTTTTTTTGAATCGTCATTTAAGAAACTCAGTAGTTGTTCTTTTAAAAATGAAGTGGTTTACAATGCAGGTTAGTCACTTACAATTTTTGCTTTTGTAACCAGAGTCATACAGTTTGAACATCAATATAGTTACGGTACCCAAATTATAGTGAACCTGAGCAGACCAGCTTCCGACATTGGCACCTGTTCCCGAGTTGACGTATGATCCAGCCATCGATCCACTCAGCCATATTTTAGGGAATGAAACGACCCATCACACAACGCCACAGCCTCAGAAACATTTTAGTGAGCATGACTACTCAAGTCACTAGCAGTGAAATCAACAAACTGTAAGTAGGTGAATCTGCGCTGTAGGACACAGGTGTTTGAAGTTATATAATAAGAGGCTGTTAGTAAATTAGCAGCTTTTAAAGTAAGTTACGTTAAACAATGAAAAGGTGATAAAAAAATTTGCAAGTCAGGATCGCTGCCATTTCACTAACAGGCCAGTCCAATAATAAAACTCAATAAATAATAAGACTTAGAAGTGGTAAACATAAATTAAAATAATAAAAATAATAATAATAAATAAATAAATTGCGCCAGACAACACACCTCTTGTCATGGTCTCGAAGTAGGGATAAATATCCCTGTGTTACGAGGACAAGGAATTAAGCCAGGCGCGCCCCTCAGCATACCCAGACCCAGGCCAATTTAGAAACGATCATTTCCTGAATTGACCTGACCGGGGATCGAACCCGGGACACGCACCTATAATGCACCTATAACATGCACCCTTAATGATTTTTATTTATTTAATAGTATGATATTTACGTAAGCTCACGTTTCAGACTGGGTTTTATTGTATCTGGATAGGGACAATACAACTTACTAACTAATTTTGCTATTGCTCATTTTTTTTTACGGAGATAAATTTTGTCCTTTACAACACATTCCTAGATTCTGACTGTATTACTAGATTCTGATATATCGTGAAATTAAAAAATACGCACGCAAAATTATTATGTTTTTGCGCACGGCACGCGGTTCTCGGCGTTCGGGGTGAGTCGCGGCGCGCGCCTATACCCCGGAACGAAATCGTCTGATTTTTCACTTGGTACTTACAGTGTTACATTTATATTTTTAACAGATTGGTGCTGCTTGGTAATTTATATGTATTACATTTAAATTCATTTCAAATTCATTTATTTTCATTTATTTATTTATTTGTGATACACAGGTAAATAGGATGTTAAGTAGATTTTTGTTTTGTAGGTACATGCTGTGATCTGCCTTTTGGCATACAAATTTCACAATTACATTAAAATTTACTAATAAACAATTAGGCTACTGGATAAAAATAATAATAATAATAACGAAATTACAAATAGTTAATGTCATGCTAATAATAAAATACCAAAACTTAACTTAAAAAGTCATACATTTATAAATATTGTTGGCATTCAAACGAGCATTAGGAAGTATTAAAATATATTTATTTTAACTTCAGAAATTCGTCGATGGAGTAAAAAGAATAATCAATAAGAAATAAAAATAATTTTTGTTTAAATGTCACATAATCATTGCAATCCTTAATGCTAATGGGAATTTTATTATATATTTTTGGCGCCATCGCGAAAACACTTTTTTCATAAAGGGTGGTTTTGTACGGAATACTGTTCGTAACGCATAGTAAAGTTCGGTTGCGGGACTTAGGTACAAGTTTAAATAGCCGTGGGTGTTGCCTAATGAAAAGAGCTAACTCGAAAATGTACATCGAAGGCATCGTTAGTAATTTCATGTCTCTAAAATATGTTCTGCAGCTATCAGTTCGCTTTAATCCACAAATGGCCCTTATGCATTTTTTCTGACATTTAAAAACTCTATCCCAGTTAGTTGTATTGCCCCAAAAAATTATTGCGTAGGTACCTTAATCTGGATGCAACGGTGCCGTGATATGATGTAAGTAAAGTTGCAAGGCTCACTTTTTTTGACAGGAGATATGAGCTATATGATGATTGGGAAAGTTTTTAACATACAGATTCTATGTGATTTTGCCATTTCAAATCGCTATCAATGAGTAGGCCAAGAAATTTTGTGCTTAAAGTTGGTTCGATTACTTTGTTACTGTGTTGTATTGGTATAGATAAAGTTTGATGTATTCTCTGCTTAAATTGCATTATTTTAGTTTTTTTTAAATTTATGACTAGATTATTGTTCTGTAACCATTTAATTACAGACGCTAAACTATTATTTATATAATTTTCATTGTTAAATACAACTGTACAGTCATCTGCAAACAAAATCATATTTTCACTGATTGATTTCGGAATGTCATTAATAAAAACAATAAAGAGGAGGGGTCCCAAGACACTTCCTTGGGGTACACCAAAGGTGCCTTGGGGGAGGATCTAAATACGACTTCTTCTCTGGTCTTTGAGCATATTCTACTGATGCTAGTTATTTGGCTCCTGTCACTTAGATAAGATCTCAGTAGATTCAGAGAGTTACCTCTAACACCGTATGTTTCAAGTTTATCTAAAAGTAATCTAAGGTCAACTAAGTCAAATGCCTTTGACATATCCATATAAAGGGCAAAAACAGGCTTTCTTGCATCAACCCTAGGGTAAATAAAACTTAAGAATTCGTAAATGGCTAGATTTATAGACATACTTTTACGAAAACCCTTCTGCTCATTTGCAAATATGTGGCCTTTTTCAAAGTAATTGTACAGACTGTTGTGTATGGCCTTTTCCAGAATTTTCGAAATTGTTGGAATTAAAGCTATTGGCCTGTAGTTTCCCATACTTAGTCTATCGTCTTTTTTATGGAGGGGCTTTATAATAGTAGTCTTAAGGGCTGATGGAAATATACCCTGCTCAAAACACAAATTAAAGATATAGCTTAGTACGGGAGCTATCAAGTTACAGACATGTTTTAATACTAAAAAGGATTTTTCATCGTAGCCTGTGCATTTGGTATTCTTTAAGTTTTTGATAATATTACAAATATCAAAGGTACTAACCGGATTCAGAAAGAAGGACCTTGCAGAGTTAAACGAACAAGTCTGTCTAATTGGGTAATTATTTGGGTTAAGAGGCTTAGCAAGATTAACATAATATTTGTTGAATGATTCTGCTATTTGTTGGGGGTCAGTAATTTCATGATTATCAACAGTCAACTTATAAATATTTTCTTTTGGAAAATTTTGTTTTCTATTATTTATGATATTCCAAGATGCTCTGGATTTATTGGTTGATTTCGCGATATAATAATTATTTTGTGATTTTTGTGTCAGCTTTATTATTTTACTGTATCTCTCAGAGTATGACTTGAGTATTTGCCTATCACTTGGATCATTTGAGAGTCTGTACTTCCAAAGGAGACTTCGCTTACGTTTACTACAATTCTTAATGCCACTAGAGAGCCACTTTGGCCGCTTTTTAAGGATATTTTTTAATTTTAATGATGGGAAAACACAAATCATAGAACAGCTTGAAAAGCTCAAAAAATTGTGAAAAAGCAATTGACAAACATGACTTGGCATTTATTTGATCTTATTGCATTGGGCCGATACGTGGTCTATGATAGTACTGCGTGGCCAGTTAGTGCCTGTTTAGGTACCCTTATCTTCAAGAGACCCAAGTTATAATAGTTCGTATACACAGACAACTCGCAGCGATAACGACGCCTTGGCTGTTCGCACTGGGTTCTTTAACTTTTTATTTTTACTTTCTTTTCAGCCAATAGCAGTCCACTGCTGGACATAAGCCTCCCCCAGGGCGCGCCACAAAGCCCGATCTCCCGTTTTTGCGATCCAGTGACTACCACCCACTTTCTTTTTCTACTTTAACTTCAGAAACCAATAATCATTATTGATGATTTCTATAAGTAGAGCTTGTCTAAGGGCCATGCCACACTGGCGGATTGCAAGCGTTTTCAAAGCGGAGCGACCACGCTGCCAACACGTCACGCGTGAAAACGCTTGTAATCCGCCAGTATGGCATGGCACTAAGCTGATATGACGCGCCTTTCCACAGCATTCTCGCGCAGATATAAATTTCAAGAGCGTTAGCTGGAGGTGGATCGAAAACGTTGCATTTTTGTAAGATATTCGTGATTATTTCATTGAATTAAAATAAAACTTAAAATTTTACTATTTAAAAACACATTGAATTGTCTAAAATTAGGTAGTCGCCAATTATTTGCTAAATTAAATAAAAAACGTATTTTTTTTAAATTGATAAGACACTTAAAAATTTACTGTACACAGTTAAAATTATAATTATGAAATTAAAAGGTACAACAAAATTCCAAAAAACATTTGTGACTGACCTTTACCTATGTAAAAATATAAATATGTAATGAATCTATATTCAAAAATCACATCCAAACAGCTTTATTATAAAAGGGCTATTATACTACAAAAGACTACCTTATATATAAAAATGCCTGGGTGTAAGCTCTTTGCTCGATGCGGGATTAGATAACTCTATTGTAACAGATGTTTTATTGTAATAGTTAATAGGTAGGTACCTAGTAAGTACTAACAAACAATTTTTCTTTTTGAATTGTTTAAATGAACTTTTGTTTTATATTCTTTTATGGTTGTTTTTTTGCTCTTTGTTTTGTATTCTTTTAGGTTTATTTGTATCAAAATGACACTCAGCTTGTACTTCACTAACGCCTGTTGTACACCCAAAACAAGTTTAAAAGAGTAACTGCTGAGTTTCTCGCCGGGTCTTCTCAGCAAGAAACAACTCCGACGCGGTGGTAGAGTCGCATTATGTCTGTATACTTACTGTGTGTTTATATATCCATATTATTATGGTATTTATGTCTATTATTAAGTATATTTTGCTGTAAATTTGATGATTTGAAAGTACTGATACAGTCTATTTAAATAAAGTTATTTGAGTTTGTGGGGCGCGTCATTTCAAATTAGACAAGCTTTAATCAATTTCAGTTCGGAATCGCTTCTTTTGCCCGGCTGCTTGTGTTATAGTTTGTATGCATATTGTAGGCCTGTGTCTTAGTAGGGTTTAGCTGTATTAAACCGAGATAGGATTTTTCGATTTAAGACACCTATCCTTAAGAGTTACATTATTTATGAGAATCAAATAAAAAGTTCCTGGAATTCTTCTGGTGCGAAGAAATTTGTGTCCAGGATCAACACGGTTATGTTTCCAAATAGAAATAAAGCTCATAGCTACATTACGTACTCATGAAGGGTGCGTAAGTCTAGACATATAATTAGTAAATAATTAATGATAGGCCTTGTAAATGAAACTGAATGATATTAATAACATACAAAGTGGAAAAAGATGCCTTAAGGACTTTAATAATAAAGTTATTTTAGCTGAAGTCTGTGTAATAATATCGCTGTAACAATTGCTCACGTGTATTTCTTCGGTGGTCGGGGTTAATGAGGCACGAGAGATAAGGGCTGGCTGTTAGGGACTAACGCGCCCTTAGCGCTCTAGAGGCGAACGCACGGCAGATCGTATAGGTATACTTATAAAATGAATGTTTGAAATGCTCGTAAATGTGAAGTCTGAGATTTAGTTGAGTTTAAAATGTAACCTACTATAAGCCTTTACTTTAGGTATTTTAACAAATTTATTTAATTAATTTAATAAATTTTATTTATTTTAATTATGTAATATTTAATATATATATATACATATATGTAAATATTTTATCAATTGACCGTCTTTATTATTTTTTCTAGAAAATAAAAAAAATATATTAAAAATAAGCTAAAATTAAGCTTTTGGGTTTATCCATCTTTGAAAACTCGTCATCGCGGCATGGCGGACAAGGCGGCTCCTACGAGCTGTTTGTGATCACAAACTCGGGCTTTGTACAAAAAAAACAGTCAAAATTAAATCAAAACCAAAAAAAATAACAAAACACATAAATAAAAAATAAGCAAACTTGAATTGAAGTAAATCTACAAAAGTTACGTATTCAGTTTCCACAAATAAAATGGCGCGCAATTTAATTTAGCAAATGAATCTGTTGCTCGTCGCTTACGATTCCCGGAGGAATGCTCAGATTTCAGTCTCGGAATCCCGTGCAAGCGCGGGATTAATATTACATGTCGGGATTATGCTGACACGAGGTTATTGAGTAAAAAAGTGCTCGGGAAATTTTGTCGGAAGGGTAAAGCTACATTGAATGAGCCAGTATTGGCTGCTTCCAGTCCACTTACCACCTAGGTCACCTTCATGGTTCAATACATGCGTTGGTGTGGTTCCGACTCTACCTAAGGTGGTTAAAATTAGTACAATATCGTCTAAATTCAAAAAAAAAAATTCCATGCCACGTAAGTTAATTGCTTAGTCACCATAACTTTGTTCACGTTGTATGAAATCTATTAGACTTTTCAGTTTTGAGAGCTATTATCGAAAACACCTATGGAATTTCACTCGAAGTTCCACTAAATAAATATTGATATGGTTAGAATTATATCAGCCAATTTTGTTACAATATTTTTCAGAAACAAGTTTTAGGAGGGTGATACTCACTACCTTAGTGGGAGATTTTTGACAAAAAAAAAATACCTTCGAAGCTTACCTGTTTCTAAACAGACTCCTTACAATATTAGAATTAACTATAACTCAATTGTACATATTCTTTCCAAATAAATGATTAATGATTTATTTATCATACTTAGCGGAGCCCTTAAAAGTAACCGATGTAATTTAAATATTAACTTGGAGGCACTTTACACAAACAAATTAGGATATCTTATCAGTAAATCATTTTCAAAGTCGGACATTATCTGTATTTAGTTGGTTGCCGATTATTTCAAAGTAAATAAAGAATTGTTTGGCCTAAATATTAGAGATTCTTATCAGGGTATGTAGTTATATATTTTGTACTTAGGCAATCTAAGTTTAGAGAAATGGTTTCCTTTTATTAACTAACTGGTACACCTCTATACCGCGATTTATCAAATAACAAGGTTTTACAAGTTCGGAGCTTAATGTTATAGATGTTATTATAGCATAGCTACAATCAAAGTAGAGCATCATCTTCCAAATTGATGCTGTCCTGTCAAATGTCAGTAGAAAGGGCTGTTCAACTGATTATCGTTTCAGATTTCGGCCGACGAATAGATTGAGACGCAACTATACTTTGAGTGCAACACGCAAAAAATCTTATTAGCATTAAGAACACGTCAAAAACCCTCATCAAACTAAGCTAAAATGTTACACCAACTTTGAAAATGTGTTTCCATCAGTGCGAATCTGAACTGATAACACAAAAAATAAATGAAATCTTCGGAAATGAAAAATGGAATGGACAAAATGGAATAAAATTGCATTTTGTTTAAAATCGCAGCATCTCGATCCGGTACAAGGGGATGCCCTCAGTGACTCCATCAGGGCATAATTTAGTCAAATGATTAAGTTTGAGTAAATATCAAAATGCGGAACATGGTAACCTTTGATGAATATCAGATATCAGACGTCGGGTAAAGTGCGTGTTAGTTTAATTGGGAGTGAGTGATCCACCGTTAACCCCTTTTCCCCAGGCTCGGTAGTTTTAAGGTCGTCCTATATCCGAGGTTTGCTTCAAACAAATTTAATATAAGTTATACCCGGAATACCCTGTTTATTAATGTTGTAATTTATGATTTTTTGTCATCAAAATAATTGTACTCTAAATAATCGCATTGTAAAACCACAACAAGTTTAAAAGAGTAACTACTGAGTTTCTCGCCGGGTCTTCTCAGTAAGAATCAACTTCTCCGACGCGGTGGTAGAGTCGCATTATGTTTGTATACGGTTCATTTATATATTCATATTATTATCGTATTTATGTCTATTATTTAGTATATTTTTTGACTATTCAAAAGTACTGATTAAGCCTATTTAAATAAAGATATTTGAGTTTGAGAATAGCTGATACTACGAGTATTTCTACATCTTCTTGGATACCTTGGTCGTTAAGTTGGATTTGTACCGACTTCATTTTACTCGAAAGCTTAGAAATAACAATGAGGCTCCTATTTCGTGATGGGCAACACTGACTTTACTCCTTAGTCGATTCTTGTCAGAGGATTGTCAATCGACGGTTTTTCATAACTTTAAATCTCACTAATATAACTTGGATTGCTCATCTTATAATAATTACTTGTCCTCATGTTTGTTCTAGTAGCGGGCCATTCTCTTAACGAGTGTCTATGACTACTCAACGGGGAGACTCATCAATGTAAAATTGTATTAGATTTGGAAATAATAAAACTTTTTATTTTATTTATTTACGTAATAAACAGTATTTTCAGACGCTATATGTTATTTGATGGGACTAAAGATCCCAAAACATAATAAAATAATGTAATGGAAATAACACAGTCAACAATTATAAATATGTCAAGCAAATACAATTAAATACAAAAGTCAACTTATAAAGAAATCTAAAAATTAAATGTCAAAGAAACGAAACAATTTACAAATTTACATAAAAACAAAGTCACACTAAAATTAAAAATATGGCAGTGATGTCACACAATACAAAATATTTTTTCCTTTCATCAGCGTCACAACATAAAGAGTTGACAGAAGGACCGCCCGCACGCCCGCGCCTTTTTCTAAACTAATAATACTACTATATTCACTCTGAATTTTTGAAATGAAGTAAGCAGGTTGAATCTACTTGACAGAACCAGCCAAAAACAAAATTCATCGTGTGAAAAATTTAACCAAGCGACACCGATTCTCACCGGTATAAGTAAAGTAAAGTAGTAAAAAATATCTTTATTCATCTAGACTTATAAAAAGTACTTATTACAAGTCATAAAGTTACAAAAAAAAATTATAGCAAAAATATACTAAAATAAACTTATATAAAATAATACTATGTGATAGTAAATTTCGACGACCGACTTGGTGTAATGGTTAAGAAGTTGGCTACTTCACCAGAGGTCGCGGGTTCGATCCCCGCACAGTACAAACATTTGTGTGCATGAACATGTCTGTTTGTACTGGTCTGGGTGTCTCCTATGTATAATAAGTATGTATTTACAAAAGAAAATGTATTTAAGTATGTTTATCCGTTGTCTAGTATCCCATAACACAAGCTTTAATTAGCTTACTTTGGGGCTAGATGGCGCTGTGTGGAATAATGCCCAGGGATATTTATTATTATTTATTATTATAATATCATAATTAAACATAATGTGACTCTACCACCGGTTCGGAGGTTGTTTCCGATCGAGAAGACTCCGGCAAGAAACTCGATGGTTACTCTTTTCAATCTTGTTTTTATACACAAAAATTGAATTGACAGAGTAAAGTCACAACAAAAAAAAATGTGCAGAGGAGCAGATTATACCAAAGATGACCACAAATTCTAGTGAACTCAGCCTTAATTTGTGACTTAAACTGGTGAAGAGGCTGTTCAACAAGAGTTTGCGGAATCTTATTAAAATATTTAACACATTGACCAACAAATGATTTTCCTACCTTATGCAGTCTTAGACTGGGAGTTACGAGCTTATTTTTATTTCTAGTATTGAGTTTATGAACATCACTGTTTTTCTTGTAGAGATGCAAGTTTTTACGGACATATACTACATTATCATAAATAAATTGAGAGCAAACCGTTAAAATATCTATCTCTTTGAATACTTTACGAAGCGAGTCGCGTGGTCTAAGGTTATAATGGAGCGGATGGCTCTTTCTTGAAGAACAAAGATGGTGTTGAGATCCGCTGCCGTGCCCCACAACTGTAGACCATACAACATAACACTGTGAAAATAACTGAAGTACACTAATCTTGCTGTTGCGATATCAGTCAGGAGCCTTATTTTTGTAACAGCATAAGCTGCCGAACTAAGTCTTCCTGCCAGAGCAGAAATATGCGGACCCCACTGTAACTTGGAATCGAGAGTAATTCCTAAAAATACTGTGGAATTCGCAATATCTAATGGCTCGTTATTCATGTTTATAATGGTATCGACCTGTCTTACATTGGGCATTGAAAATTTGATACATTTAGTCTTCTTAGCATTAAGCAGTAAATTGTTACTCGTGAACCTATGCAGTACCTTAGAGAGAGTATTATTTACGTCGTCAAGTGCTTTGGTATCGCCTGTGAACTCACCCGCCGCGCCGCAGGTGTAATTTGTGCAATGGCTGAATGCGTTCCTGAGCTTATATGATAGGTAAGTGGAATATTCCTGCGTGATCTTCGTTAACCATTTGAAATTACAGTTCCAAGTTTTTTCACTTAAAAGTAGAGTATAGGATGCAGTATCACCCATCTTGTTAAATTGAAACTTCTGTGTACAAGTTGGTATGTAACAACGAAAAAAGAGTTGCCATTTATAAACATTTCTATGCTGTTCGTTAATGTATGTTTGCTGATGGACCAGCTAAATTGTTTGTTCTAACAGGTATTTTTGGTCGATACGAGTCTCACCTGCTAAATTGCTCGCCAAAACTTATCCGTAGAAACTACTTAAATTCTGATTTTCTGCTTTCTTTTGTTATAACTTAGCTGAAGCTCTGCCCTTGGTCTGAGTGAAGTTTGCGGCCACCACAGACCTAATGTGAAAGAGATAATTTAAATCACTTTGATTTTTTTGAAAAATAAGCGAGGCACTTTTTCGACTCAACTGTGACGTCACGATGGCATTGTTGAGGGGAATTGATTTGAGAATCAAGTAAGTATGTAAATGTAATTGATTTTGACATTCTTTGTCATAGCAGAAGAACGCGAGCTAAATAGATAAGCGTCGAAATAAGAGAATATTTACTCCTTTTTGACACGCGAATTAAATACACCCGCGTCATGGATTTCAATCATTTTCTGTGAGGCCTCCGTTTTGCCTTTAGTAAAAGGCAAGCTCGTTTTACCTTAAGGCGTTAGTAAAGGTCGAAAAATTCTTGGAAATAAGATGCTCCGTTTACTACGGTTCAAAATTATTAGGACACAGTTTGATCAAACTCTATCATAGCGTTAATTTTGAAACTTGCTTGAATTGAAAAATAGAAACCAGAAAAATTCGACCAGGTACTCAAGCACGATTCATCTTAAGCAAAAATATGTCTTTCGGGTGTTAAAGGCGCTTGCCTATAACATTGATGAAACAACGTTTGCTTTTAATACAACAGATAAATTCGCCGGGTCTGTTAACGGCCTCGGTAGCTCAGTTGGAAGAGCCACCCGAATTGTGGAACGACAATAGTTGAGTTCAGCAATTTTTAGTTCATTTCTAATCACTAGAGGGGCTGTATAGCCTATAAAAAATGGCATCTAGGGACTGTCATTGCTGTAAACTCATGGAAGACATACTATTGTTACCTACTCTGAATTTTGAAGAAGTTGATGAAAGAAATGTAAGAAGTCTTCAAATATGTTATTTTCAATTGATATTATATTACACAAAAATCTTATCGCACAAATACTTGAAATGTTTGCTGAGATAAAAAGCTAAATCTACATATAACAAACTCGATATGTCGAGTATTACGAGTAAGTCTCTCGCAAGCATGAACGTTTCTTTGAAGATTGCTCGGCAAATCCGCTGAGGTGGGCACGTTGCACCCGCCTCTGTAATGTCGGACATTGATGTTTCTTTGAGGAGCGTTTCACGTTATAATTTATTTTCATTTGAATATTGTAACCGTTGCTACACAGCGCCGAAGGTTGTAGTTTCAATCTTTCGTTTGAGTTTTGTTCTGTCGCGGCGCCTTATCATTTTTCATTTACCTAACGTAGTGTCTGCACATTATCTGTGATGGCACAAGACTGGCAGTTATCCGTCTTGTCTGTTTGTCACCCGTCTGACGAAAGCTTGATACCTTTGGACGCTATAATAAAGCTCGGTATCAGATGCTGATGAGATGATTGTCGACGTAGTGATTCAATTATCTTTGGAATATCGGAACCACAGATATGGATTATGTCTGTGTTCGGAACACTGAAATATTACGAACATTGAAATAATAGAAGAGCATCTACTTGCACATACCGGGTCTTAATCGGCGGCGGTCGCGGCGGCGGCAACGGTGGAGACGCAAGGTAAGTGTCGCCGTTATATTGCTCAGACCAGCTGGGGACATACGATAGACTGACCAGGCCTCTTACCACTTTACTTTTAAGCTGTCGGATAACCTTATACTCAGAAACATTAAGAACTCCCTGAAAAAATTAAAAGCTTGTCTAGAGCTCCGGAGGAATAGTTTAACTATACCAAGTTAACTTACCGGTCTTCTAGATTCATCATTATCATCATTCGCGGCCACAACGTCTACAGCTAAACGTAAGACTGACTGATTTCCAAAGTTGCAGGCGGTCTGCATCCACCGGAACATCTAGTTCTATCTTCTAGATTGCATCGCTGAATTTCACCTCATCGGACTAACTAGAGAGGCCACACACACACACACCGCATTGTATCACTCGTAGTTAAAATAGTGTTATGAAACTGATTGTTTGTTTTAATAAGTGGTTTGACCAAGATAAAGATAAGCCTATTTATTATTAGATTATTTGTTTCATGTTCTCCTTGGATTAAATCATTTTGATTTAATCTAAGATGTTCTCGTATAAAATGCAATTTCGTTTTTAAAGTGTCATCTACGCATTGACGAACGAATTCTATTTTTATATCTTTATCTGCACGTCTGGACGCTTCAAAGATAAATTCTAACTCCGTATATTTTTAGGCTTACAAAAATAATGGACCCTTTTCGTATACACGGGTAAACAAGAGATATTACAGTCTAACACCGAAGTAGGTCGTTGGTTCCACTAATATTAGTCTTTAAACCCACGACGAACATTTTGGCTTGTTCTGAGTCTGGGTTTGAATGTGTTTTTAAAATACCTAAGTATGACTATTATCAGTTTTAGATACTCCTATAGTAAGATAATTGTAACTAGCGCATAAACGCGGATTGTTGTAGAAAAAAATTGTTGCTTAAATGTGCCACCAGAGGCACAAATTACGCATGCGGCGCAGCGCCTCTGACAGATAGCCCGCTTGAACGTCACGCCATTTTTAACGCATGCACACAGAGACCTGAGTTTACAGGCGAAGTCAGTGAGTTTCAGTGAGTCGAAAAGTCGCACTGTCACGAGTGTTTTTGTTTTTGTCGAACTTGGTGCAATTTTTCACATGATGAACTTTGTTTTTGGCCGGTTCTGTCAAGTAGGTATAACCTACTCACTTCATTTTAAACATTCAGAGCGAATATAGTAGTAACCCTAGGCGGTTTACGCAAGTTTAGGAAAAAGGTGCGAGCGGTCCTTCTGTAAACTCTTTATTTTGTGCCAGAGGCGCCACCGCGAATGCCATACAAATTTGCGTTTACGTGATCATTTAGTTTATACGAGTGGAACTCGCACTGCTTTGGTTCAGGCCTGGTAGTGGTCTAAAAGTGGTCTCGAAGTTAAACCTGCTTTTTGTTTGATCGTAACGTTGATAGTTGTTAGTACATTATTAAAGCTACGTCGTAGCCTCGTTGTAGTTCGTAGCTGTATATGTAGCTGAAACTACGAGCTGCTGCTACGAACTCTACGACATATTGTTTATCTGGGCGTAGTTTCATTGTTATGGTTCTATAAACATGTTTTTTCGGCATCTTTTTATATTTTTTCATTCCTAAATCAAGCAGCAAGGGTACTATTTTTACGTTTACTCACAACAGTATTCTATCAACAGTTTGTGTGTGATTGTGACCTTAATATTGTTTTAACATAATTTTCAGTTTATCTGGCAACCTGCCATACTAGATGAGATCGAGACATGTACTCGAAATGTCTCGAGTAATACCTACCAGTGATTCAACGCCTGGTTTAAGCACCATCTGTTCTAAACTGTAGGTCAGCAAAAACGTATACAACAACTCTCAAATGATTAGGTTTATACTAAATGTGTGATTTAATTTGATTGCACTGTTGGGAAATAAATATGCTAACAAAAAAAACCAACTTAAAAAAAAACTAAAACAGAACACTAAAAAGTGAAAATATCATTGCGTATTCTTCTTAAATTTATACGATAATATAATGAAGGTACATTCATTGTTATTATTGGAGTCGGTGTTAGCCAAGGAAACACTACAATATACCTATTTTTTACATCTCACGTTTAAGTATGTATGGTAGGTAGGTACAAACCTACATTGGTTGACACCGACTCCAACAATAACAATAATTGTTTCTACATTATATGATGCCACTGTCAGAACTAAACCAATTAAAATGGGACCACGCAAAAGCTTTCAAATAAAAAAAGAATGATCAAAATCGGTGCATCCAGTCGAAAGTTATGAGGTAACAAACATAAAAAACATACAGTCAAATTGAGAACCCTCCTCCTTTTTTTGAAGTCGGTTAAAGATAATAATTTCAACGATGGTCACAGAAGCAACACAAATGCTCGTCACATACATGTTGGTAAAGGGGCTTGATGAACCTATGATCTTCGGCGTGATAGCAAAGAATACTTACTTATAAATCTATAGGTGGCAGCTCTATCCATGGGTCTAAGCTCTTCCACTAACTAATCCGGCCAACTACTTCCTGTTTTTACATTTTACAGATTTTAACTCACAAAATGGACAATGATGTTACATTCTGTGTTAGCCTGATGAATAATTCACAGCTCTCTACCGAGGGCACTTTCAGATTACGCGATATGAGCCACGAGTCTAGTTCACTGAATATGGGTGTATTCGCATGAGACAAACTATTAGTGCTGACATTAGAGATTTTGTGCCCTATTTAGAGGTGAAATTCATGCGGGTGTTGGTAAAATATAATAATGATTACGCACTCAATTTTTTTTTTTTTAAATGGGTTTGCGTTTGGCCTTAGTCTCGCTTGGTGGTAAGCGATGACGAGGCCGATGGTGGTACACGCTTACCCAGAAAATGCCTATTCACTCTGGCCTTGAAGACACCAAGGTTGTATGTATCCGGAAACACAGACGCAGGGAGAGCGTTCCACTCCCTAGCGGTGCGTATTAGAAAAGACGCAGCAAACCGTTGGGTACGGACTTTCGGAAAGTCAACCACATGGGGGTGGAAGCCCTCCCGGCGTCTAGTAGATCCATATGAGATTTTTCAGTTTGCTTGTTGTTTTCTATCAAATGTATCCTAACACATCAATTCAGCATAGTGATTCGGGCGCCGGTTGAGTAGCAAAGGGTCGCGGGTTCGATACTCGCACTAGCACACAAGTCTGTTGAATAAACAGGTTTACGTATTCGAAATACCTTTGTTTTTTTAAGTCTCTATCAGATTTCTACTCTGCTCCCAGGATAACGCATGTGGTGTTGTATCAGTTAATTATTATGTCGTCTGTCATCATAGTTGACACAATAGAATCAAGCTACAATCAGAATAATAAACGTCGATTGTAGCAGTCAAGACTTCTGATAAAGGATTGTAGTCATTACGCAACCAAAGGCCAGAGGTCCAAAGTAGCCAATTGTCTAGTAGCCAAACTCTATTGTTTGTTTTGCGAAGTGGAGTAAATCTTTATGATGGTAAAGCTGATACAATACTACGAACCTAAGTGTAACACCAATGTCTTAAAATTATGGATATATGAAGAGCTCTTCCTGTATTAAACCTACTAACTATATAAGTACTATATAAACTATTGACGACCGACTTGGTGTAATGGTTAAGAAGTTGGCTACTACACCAGAGGTCGCGGGTTCGATCCCCGCACAGTACAAACATTTGTGTGCATGAACATGTCTGTTTGTACTGGTCTGGGTGTCTCCTATGTATAATAAGTATGTATTTACAAAAGAAAATGTATTTAAGTATGTTTATCCGTTGTCTAGTATCCCATAACACAAGCTTTAATTAGCTTACTTTGGGGCTAGATGGCGCTGTGTGGAATAATGTCCAGGGATATTTATTTATTATTTATTATTATTTATTATTTATAAGGAGAAAGATGGAAACGATACTTTTCAACATTATTGGCATTTTGTAGGGGTGCGTGTGTGTTTGAGTTAGTGTGTGAATGTTAATAAGTTCAAGGTGGGATTAATGATTCAGGGATAGTGGCTATTGATACCTGGGCTTAAACGTACACACCCGTAAACATGATTCTATTTTCAACTCTAATTTTTGATTCATAGCGTACTTAATTATAATAATTGTGCCATCAGCGAAGGAGTATAAACAGGACAAACATTGTTCCGGTAAATGGTCCGTTGAAAAAACATTGTCAGAAGGGTGCGGGTTGGGGGCGAGAGGCCGTAAATCTGGCAGCAACTACCCCCGAAGGGCCACTAGGCCCAGTGTTTCTAACAAGCGAATTAGAATGATTGTATTGCGATCTGCTGTCCTATTTTCACGAAAAGGCCAGTAAACTATTATTGCCAGATACTTTTGTGTGTCGTCTACATTTCAGGATGAAGAAACATAAAATTGCTATTTGGCTTGTTTTGATTCTGATCTATGACCCTTGAGCCTCTCAATTGCCAATTTGTGTATACCAGCTTAGTTGTTCTTTGAATTACTGTGCTTGTCAAACTCATATCTTGACCTCGAGGCAGCTTCACGGTCAGGTGGAGTAAGGTGATCTTGACAGGCGTATAAAAAAAAACTAAAAGTATGGTTACTCAAACACAATGACAAATTTGAGTCGGTTCAAATTAGTACAAACTTATGGTAACAACAATTGAGAGAAAACCTTGAATCAAATAATATAACCTGAAAATATAATGTTTTAAAATGTAGCGACCGGGAGTTAGAACTTCGTTGAAACCAAACGCGACATCTCAAAGACCTTTTAGATCATTGATACATAAAGTTGCAGCGAACTCCTTGCAAGATAAGAGGGCGTACTCCTGATCCTTCGGACATGTAATTTATGTCTTTTTATCATTCTTGTTGTAGCGTGTAATTAGGTTTTAAATAACTTACAAGACACATCACACCTGTAAAACAATATTAAAAGTGATTTCAGAATGAAATTCTTATTTTGTTGATTACTATTGTTATAATATTTAGATTTTATAATCTAAATATTACTACTTATGTAGCCACACCCTAACATGTATTCAGTCCATCACATTTATGTAAGATCTTTATGCTGTGAAAGTGATCCTGTACATGTGCTGTATTTAAATAAAAAAATAAATAAAATAAATTATCATAAAACCCATTTTTGAATAGGCTTTTTAACTTAACTAACTAACGATAATGACGCAGCGACCCAAAGTAGGTCTAGGCCTCCCACACTAAGATACGCCCCTTTGGTCTATCTTGCGCCACCTCCTGCCAGTCTTCGACCTGGAGCTCGCGCAAGTCCTCCATGACCTTGTCATCCCAGCGATACCTAGGACGGCCAACCGGCCGTCACCCACACGGTCGTCCCATGTATTCTCCCCCATTTGCATCAGATGGCCGAGCCAGCGGAGTTTTTGACCCTTTATCTCGCCGATGATATTGGCCTCGGCCACCAGCTCTTCAATCTCGCGATTTGTCCTTCTCCTCCAAACTCCGTCTGCGTTTTGGGTTGGGCCCAGAATCTTTAGCAGCACTATCCTTTCAGCCACAAGGAGCTTTTGTTCTTCCCTAAGGGTTAGTGTCCAGGCCTCACAGCCATACATAAGTATAGATCTTATGACCGTTTTGTAAATGCGGATCTTGGTGCGCTTGCTGAGAAGCCTGGATACCAACATCTTGTACAGGGCTGCACTGCAACGAAGGGGACTTTTTAACTTGCCAAATTTTAACAAAACTTGGTGTCTTCAAGTTTTCTGTCCATTTTAATAACTTTTACTCAACTTCCTACCTTTTTCTTTTACTTCACTTGATTTTCAGCTAAAATTTGATCCTGCTTCTTTGAACCGTATGTCACGCTTATGACATGTTCATTATCTTTGGTAGGACTATAGTTATGATCTTTATTCTCGTATTACTATACTATTCAATAATATTCATTAAACAACAAATGTCAGTCAATAAATCTCTTTCTATAATAATAACAGCGAGAAGAATATCTCTCGAATTGTTAAGGCCACTCAAATTTTACATAACCTTTATCGTATGTTGCTCGGCTATTTTTCTATAGAAAAACTAACTGCTCCCGTTGTAAGGATTGCCTAACGTTAGGTGACATTTGAGCATTTGTTTTGAGTGATTACTTCTCAAGGGCTTCAACAGCCCTTTAAACTTAGGAGATTTGCAAATCAATACTTAATACACAAACTTTTTCAAACGAGTTCTTACTTATTTAATGTCTGATTGTATCTCAATAATGCTGAGAAAGTTTTTCCAATAAATGACTAAAGTTTCAATTACTGAATCAATTCGAGCTTGAACGTTGAATTGGCATTTCGTTCGATAAAAATTTAATAAGTTATTGTTTGAATAAGTCTAGTGTTCAAATTCACTCACACTAGTAAATTCGAACGATTTTGTTCTTATAATACTCGCATTGAGGAGTCCTGGCACTCTGATTTAAAACCGACGGGTATGTGAGGTCTATTTCTATAATACTTTTGTGTTAATTTACCTCGGGATATATTTACGGAAGTTATAATTAAAGTAGCTATAATATGTCTGAAAACAGTGCTTTGTGAAATAAAAACCGTTGTAATTTACTTATGAAAAAATCCAATGTCCGACTGAACATTCATTCATCCTAAATGCTTGAACATTTATTTTATTATTAATGAAATAACATCGTTATCCTTGTCCTACAACTCGCCAATTAATTTAATGTAAATAAAAGCTGCTTTCATTAAATCCTCGTTTTGCTACCTCAAGAAAAGGCTTGAAACTTTCCTTGAAATAATAATTTGAATATCCGAGTATAATGTAAACTCTGGTGATTATAATATTCGAAGGTTAATTAAATAGACGGACTTGTTTATAACAAAATTGACTGTCGTGTAATTTCAGGTAAATCTGTCTAAGGAAACTTGTAGGTATTACACATGTTTGCATGAAATTATTATTAATTGTCATAATTAGGGCGCCACTAGAGAAAACATTCCACTAGATATGTGAGTAGACGAATGGTGTGTAGTTTTTACTTGTACAAGAAAATATATCCCTTCAACTTCAGCGAGCTACCTACTGAGTAATACGTAAAAAAGATTTGACTGTCGAAAAACCGAATAAAATAGTAACTAAATCTTTTCTTTTTAGGTCACCCACCCATGTTTTTTACTTTGTTGGTTATATTAACGTTATTTCACCTTTAAATAATGACTTGAGTAAGCAGTTTCATTATGCACCCCTTACAAGATCACGTAAGATTACAGGCAAAGTAATGTTCCGGCCATCCGCCTCCCAACCGCTTGCGACACAGAGTTTGTACCTATGCAATTGCCATTGTCTTAGGAACTTTGATAGCGTTAGTAACGTACATTTCACCTTTTGTCAACATTCTTTGTCAGGCAATTATCTACTCAAAAAAGTTAAAATATAAGGGACGCATTTGAAATTAACAAAGTTGGAGTATAGTGACGAGCAAAAACCCAAAGCGCCATGCCATTTACGTAATATTTAAAATAGGTAGTGATTTATTCAACGATAGATTCTATTGGGTCCTAATATTTTAGTAGGTCCTCAGTACGATTATCGTCAGTAACTATACAAAAAAAAAGAAAGTGCGGTTTCTTTTCAAAAATAATGCTCAAATCACTGCATTGACCACGGATTTTTCAGATTCGCGGCATTTACGAGTATACGAGTATAATATGCATTGATACAGTTATTAATGCATACATACTCGTACATGCACAGAATCTGAAAAAGCCTGTCAAATCTGAAATGGTGGTTATTATTTATCCAAAATATAGTGATGTACATGTACGGATGCGGGACCATGGACCCCGTATTTGCCTTGAGAACGCTCATGGAGGAATACAGACTGAAGAATACACCTGTGCCCCTCGTGAGATGATCGGCTATGCGCTGCGGTCCAGGGCCATTTCCAAATTCTTTATTGACATTATCCGGGACATGTACCACGATTCCAGTTCCATAGTTAGGGCTGCGGTTGACACGCTTCCCTTCCCTATCACCGTTGGAGTACGCCAAGGCACCGTGCTTAGCTCGTTTCTCTTTAGCGTAATATTAGACGTTCTGTCAAACAGCATCCGAAACCACCACGAGCAACCACCCTGGTTGCTCATGTATGATGATGATATTGGGCTAGCAGATTCGGACAGGGGACGGCTGGTACAACGGGTGACTGAGTGGAAGAATTCACTTGAAAACAGCGGTCTAAAACTTAATGTGGCGATGACGGAGTGTATGGCCTGCAACACCACAAATCCCTAATCCGTCCGCACAGGCGATGACTTGGTCGAGCGCACGGACCGTGTCAAATAGGTGTTTGACACGTAAATTGGTATTTCCCAGGTGGGATCTGTGTTATGCGCCTCCGGGGACATCGACAGCGACGTTAGAGCCCGAATGCCGTGAGGTGACTGGTGTCATTTACTACGTTCAAACTACGTGAGCAACAAATGTCTGACCATGCCGCCCCACCAGGTACCGGCAGTAGAGGTCGACCCAAGAAGCGGTGGCTTGACGTTGTCAAGGGTGACATGCGTGCTAACAGACTCACCACTGAGGATGCACAAGACCGCGCGAAGTGGGCCAAGAAAATAAGAAAAGCGGACCCTACACACCAGTGTGGGTTCACAGCCGGGGTCTATCCGGGCACGGATGATGATGATGATGATAGTTATGTACATATCATGAATAACACAATGTGTTTTAGAGTCCTCGACAAAATCGTAATATCCCATTTTAAATTAAATTTATTCTAAAAATCGAGATGCTAGTAATTTAAACAAAACTCTTTTTAATGAAATTTATGTATGTAACATACGCTACCAATTATTTTATTACACTCGTACATCCTCACGTTAAGACTTCTATTCCTCATGGACCAGATGGTCTGGGATCACCCGGTGAGCTTTACAATATTATAAAAGGTCAAGAGCAACGTATTTGTAAATTGAATTAAATGCCTATTCATTTTACTTTTAATTCCAAATTGAATTTGTTGGCAGCCTCGGTATTCAGATAATGGATCACGCGAACTTCAAACAGGTTTCTGAAAAATAGTGATTTGAAACTTATTGTATTTTTTTTTCAAATTTGTAACGAAATGAGATATACTTACAACATAAATAAATTGAGACAACGTTAAATTACATTTTCTTTTAGTCCCTAAGTAGGGATTCCTTGTATAAATGATCAAAACAATTACTAGTAAGTTACACCCCGATCCTAGACCCAACACGACTATCACGTTCATCATCAGCCCTTGCTGGATCACGCAGTAGCTACATTTTTTTATAGTAAATATAGCACTTTTAAATTTAATTAAATTTTGTGAGTTTCTTTTACAAATACTTGTCGGGGGAAAAGTATTCCAAATACTGGAGAAACATTAACACGCGTGAAGTACTGATTGAACTACGAGTATCAAGTGTAGAAATAGCAGTGACTTTTATAACCACATATATTTAAATAATGTTGTTTTGTGATTTTATAATATGGATATGGAGCAATCTGAAATAAATTCTATTATTATTATTCTCTTTATTTAACATAAAACTTAGATATACAATTTGTACAGTATTTCTATAAAACAAAGATTTTCAACAATAAAACAACTTATGAATTATAATTATAAAAACAAAATACATAATTACAATTATAAAAACTAAGCTTAAATTGAAGTTATAAAAACAATTAATCATAAAAATACTTTAAAAACCTTAACCTAGGGTGCCGGCGGTAGCAGGGCAGGCAAGGCCCAGACTACCGGTGGTTATAGGGCTGCAGAGAGAGGAACCTCCTGACAATGCGAGCCGTGTCCAGGCGCACTGCCTTCTGCATTTGACCCTTGACCCAACCGCTGAGCGAGAGCCTCTCGAGGTGTTGGTCGAGGCTCTTCGCTATTAAGCCGTTTGCCGATTATTATAACCTGTGGTCAGTAGTTTGGCGGGCTTTGATATTTGGCATGTGTCGATCTAAAAAATAACTAAAAGTTTTATGGTGGTGCTTGAGAGTTAGTTTTGTGTGTTATTTTGTGTATGTGGATTATTGAAGCCCCTCGACCGTGCCGGGGCGTACTGAGCACATTAACAGGACAACGTATATGAGTGGAAGTCTCACTAATTCTCTGATATACATAAGCGATCTTTTTGATCCCTATCACTCGAGTTCCAAAATTTCATAAACTCTTTCGCACGAACATGGTATGAGAAAAAATAAAATTTATGAATTTGGAATACGACTGCGAATTTGATTGCTCACATCTGGGCCTCGAGTGGAATCCTACTTTACAGCATGTTTTCGATGTCTATATGGTTAAACTTGTAACGGAACGCACCTTAGCCTACACTATTTAAAGCTGGGATTTGAATTTTTTCGCATTAAATCTATCCAATAAAAGCTTGTACGTAGATACAATACAAAGGGTAATTGTTTTCATGAGTCGATTCATTGTTAGCTAGAATTTCGATTTGATGTTTGAGTGTGAGTCTTACTTAATGGTTGCTTTTGTTAAACATTCTCAAATATCCTAAGTCCCTGTTAGTTCTCATGACCATAAATAATACTAATAAAAAATAATATATGTGACTGTTTGGTCCAATAAATTGGTCCAAAATGGTTGTTTTGCTGAAAGGTGAAATGACAAGGTCTAGTGGTTGGTGTAAAGAAATCTGTTTAAAAAAGTGGACAAGTGTGAGTCCGACTAACTGAGGGTTCCATACCTATAAATTTAGATATTAAAATATATTCTTTATTGCACGAGAGGAACACGTACTAATGGCGCAGTTAATGCCTGAAGGCATCGGTTCTATATTTATCCTGTTAGTTGATCTGTGAGACATTACCTTTTCTTAAATACCTACTGATTTTATAACAAGGCCGCAAGGGAAGTAATTTGAAGGTTTTGATTATCTGAAAAGTTTCAGAATATTATGTGATACCTTATACATTGCAGTGTCTTTTGTTTGCGTTGACTTAGAGGTCTGAGTTTTGCAATTCTAACGAATAGTGAAGTTTAATGTTTGAAATAGACTTCGGCTTGATGCCTCTACGCGTGACTATGAGCGAGGATTTCGACAGTCAATTAGACGGACACAAGAATATTATTTTGTAGTGGCTCTCTTTGTATTCAACGTACAAAAGGCGGAACCCTAAAATATCCAAGTACTTGTATTTCTCAGATTAGTAATTTAACGTTGTTAAGAAATCTGTCAGCCCTTTTCAATTTATGACCTCAAGTATCATTTCACTTTAACGCCACATGTGCAAGGGTCCGGTGTTGTTTTTGTGACATATTTTAAAACAATACATTTAGAAATTCTCACGTTCAGCGTTCGCACTTAAGGGTAATAAATCTCTGCTTTTTATTGAGGAACTTAGTTTGCATTATGATTTGGGAATCGGTAGGCAGGACAGTATGTGTTTGGCCGCGGGACGGTTAGGTCCAGAACGCGAGGGAGTCTAGTTTAAGCCGTGAAAAAGCTAGGTCCTAGGTTCAAGGAATTCGTTTTTGGTAGTGACAGAGTTAGGATCTAGGCCGCAGACGGTCAAAGGTTTTTTAATTACTTGTATTATTTTATCTAAAGTGTAATTTTAATTGTAGAATCAGTGATTTTAGAGACGCAGCATCATAAGGTCAGATCTTTCCGTTATTATATAGAGCTATAAGAATGTGAGGAAAACTAGACTTTCATCATTTAAAAGAGAGTCTGTTGGTAGCCCTGGAACGTTAGGTTCAGAACACGGAATAGTTCGTTTTTGGTTGTGAGAGAGTTAGGTTCTATGCCTAAGACGAGTGAGGTTTAGTAATAGTTCTGTACAAAAGTGTTTTAGTTACTTCTATTTATCTAAAGTAAAACATTAATTGTAGAATCAGTTAATTAAGAGACGCAGCATCATAAGGTCAGATCTTTCCGTTATTATATAGAGCTATAAGAATGTGAGGAAATCTAGACTTTCATTATTTAGGAAACAGTATGTGTTTGGCCGCGGGACGGTTAGGTCCAGAACGCGAGGGAGTCTAGTTTAAGCCGTGAAAAAGCTAGGTCCTAGGTTCAAGACAGTTGGTTTGTAGTCGTGATAGAGTAAGGATCTAGGCCTTAGACGGTCAAAGGTTTTTATTTACTTGTATTATTTTATCTAAAGTGTAATATTAATTGTAGAATCAGTGAATTAAGAGACGCAGCAACATAAGGTCAGATCTTTCCGTTATATATAGAGCTATAAGAATGCTAGGAGATCTAGATTTCCATGATTTAGTAGGACAGTCTTTATTTGGCAGTGAAATAATCAGGTTAGGAAGTCAGATATTCAGGGTTAGGTTCAGTAATAGTTCTATACTAAAGTGTTTTAGTTGATTTACTTAATCTTTGTTTTATCTTAAAATTTATGACTTAAATTTTAGAATCAGTGAATTTAGAGACGCAGCATTTTAAGCTCAGATCTTTCCGTTATAAGAGCTATGAAATTGAGATTAAAAATTGTTAGAATTTTATTTCCTATTAAATCTCAGATATAGTGCAACATATTCTTCTAAAACTAGTAATGATTTTATGAAACAGTTATATGTTTTATGCGTGTACCTAATAAATATTTACCTAATGAAATCAAGTCATGGTCTTAGCATTAAAAACGAACATTAAAATGTTGAGGCTTTCTTTTAATGAAAGTAGTACTTACAAAGATAGTACAAGAATTAGTATTTGTAGAATCTGTTTTACATTGGTAAGATAATTAGTAAAGTTCACCTTGTCATTTATTTAATTCACTGATATGGTCTGCGTAGTCCAGAATGGAGGTTAACAAAATACATTTGATTATATTGCCATCTTTTATGCAATATTGTGTGGAAAAGAGGGATGTTTCTTTGGCCGCGTAGCAGTATACCTAATATTAATTAGGGTATTGATATGTGTGTGCCTACCCCCGCTGAGTCTACTCATTATAGTTATAAGTCGTGGCCGCGTAGAAGTAGGGTATGTGTGTTGCCTGGCTGTTAGGCCGCGTAGCAATACGTGTGTGCGTGGCAGCTGGACCGCATACCAATACGTGTGTGCCTGGCTGAGTTTACTCTTCTCGTCCATTGATTAGCCGAAGATTTAAGTGTACCAAGTCCTAGGACCTCCATCCCCTGACAGGTCAGGCTATAAACGCCGCTGTAAACGAATGGAACCTAGAAATAAGGTTTAGTTTTTATGTCCCGTTAATCAACTCTGCTGGTCAGTGGCTAACCACTGCTGGTCAGTACTCCACATGATAATTGCTAGCTTATACTAGATTTTGTGGGGGTCCAATGCCTAGTATGAGTGAATTGTCTTTTTGTATTTACTGCCAACATCTATGCTGGACTAATTGCTAATGTTACCTAATGGTAACAACAATTGATTTTAACAAGGGAACTTGACTAAAATTCTCAGATTGCTTTTGGCAAATACTATTGGTTAATTTAACCTATTACTAAACACTATTGATTTTAACAGTTATTCAACTATTTATAAGTGTTGATTCACTTAAAACCAACATATGTTATCTAATGATAGCAATTGATTTTAACAAGTGAGCTTAATTAAGGTTCTTAGATTGCTTTTGCAAATATTATTGGTTAATTAAACCTATTACTAAACACTGTTGATTTTAACAGTTATTCAACTATTTATAAGTGCTGATTCACTTAAAACCCAAAACATAATAATTTAAACTATCCCAGTTTAAATTAAACCTTATCCTACAAACCTAGCTGCAAGATTTATTGCAAAGCTAATTATTGACTATTTTATATAGTTCAATCTTAGTCTTGGTGGTGATGCCGCTTGATGGCTGTGAATATGTACATTTCATATCACATTAAATAATACAAATCTACAAATATGTGGAGGCATCTTATCCCTCAGTAACGCCATGTACTACTCCTTACTCTACATATATGTGGCGGTATTCTGCTATAAGCCAATACCCTTTTCCACACCAAATAATACAAATTAGTGGTGGTATTCTGATTGATAACAAATATGCTTTTTCCCCACATACAAACTCAAACTTCACACTAGCTTTCCTGTAAGTGACCTAGCTGTCCATTGACTCAAGTATTTGTTAAGTCTCCGTGAATTGAATTATCTTCACTCTACAGACGATGTTTTTGATGAGTCCTATATTATCCGGTCCAAGGTCTGCTTTTGTGAATGTTTATCTACAATCGTCATCAACATGATGTACAAGTTGACAAGTCATGAAGTATCATGCTACCAATGATTTATATTGAATTATTTCATTTTAATAAATGATGATTCATCTACAGAATGAGTTACGTTGGAGCTGGGTTTGACATCCTGCTACAATCCTGCAATTCAGTGTTTCAATTGTGTTTTACACATTGTCACGCCACAGTCTATGACTGTCACTACAAATATCCTCAATCCTATTTCGGGGGGAGGCGCGAGCTGGTTGGCCTTCATCGGTCTGGAGCGGGGTGGAGCTCGTTATGACCACCTCCAAAGGGAATGCTCCTTTGGAGAAATTTCCTATAATATTTTGATTATTTTAACTAAATATCAGCTTTTCACTCTAATATCAAATTCTGCACTATATTTAAAATAATGATCAATATTTGTTGGGTACATACATAGAATAATATATACTTGGTTTCGAATTCAACAATTCATTTTAAACTCGTTATTCTTATTTACTTAGGTACTTCTGAAGAGTTACTAATTTCACTGTCTTTGATTTCATGTTAGTCTTCGATTAGGTGAGTTAGTTAGTCATGTAATAAATAGAATGTTTGAAACAGTTTTACATAGCATAGTAGGTTCTTAATTGTCCAATCAAACTCATAATTAGCACTCACATACCTCATAAAAGAATATTGAGTTACTACAGTAATAAATACTATTTACATAACACAACGTAGACGGTTCTACCACTATTAGACGATCACAACCATTTGGCCATTTTATCTTCAAGTTACATGTTTGATCATGTATTTATTTTTAATTATTGATAATTTATATCGATATGTTTATTCATATTGATTTGGGTAGTAGAAGTCTTTTAACATGTGAAAATATGTTGAAAATATGATGAAGTTGGTGAGAGTTGGTTAGGGGGGGGGTTGTTACAAACTTAAAGTCCATTTTACATTAAGTTAAAATTTGTTAAGTGAATTTTTATTTTTAGCATTAAGCAATGCTCTATTCTTCTACTCAAAGATTCTAAAGTACACAAAGATATAAAGTTTCTATCTTTGTGTTAAAATTGTTAGTTTCGAATGATCATATTACGATCCTACGATGTGATTTATGATGTTTACGATTCCCATCTATTTCAAGGCCTGAAATTTGCATATTCAAGGACATTACTACCGTCTTTACAACGTTTCACGCCGGTTTGAAGATGTGTTTAAGCTTTGATCGTGCTATTCGTAACATTTTACACCCTTTCCTCCATAAAATTGGTTGTTAAATAGATTTTCCGTGAAGTGTCAGCGAGCCGCGCGGTAATCCGCTCAGCCTGAGCCGGATTACAGACTTAATCTTCATCAACAAATAAACACGGAGAAAAATTGCGCCTTCGAGAGATTATTTTATCAAACAGATGATGTTAGCAATTCAATGTTACAAGCTTTTTTTCGAAGAATCGAGGAGAAAGTAATTTACAATCGAAAACAAAGGAAAAAATCTAATTTGTGGAATAACTAATTACACAGTTTCCAAACTTCGGATTAAACTATATTCGGATGTGACGCAAGCTCGTAAAGACTTTGCGATACTGAAATTTGTAAATTTTTGTACTCACCATTTTGTAATACTCCAGCTTACCCGGTTACTATCCAGAATCAGCTTGATACCCCGGTCGTGCTGATTTTTAATCTGGCCGTTCTGCGAAGTGATTTACCTATTCAAGTCACTTGAAGAAGGAAATCCCGATGTGACATGCATGGTCTTAAAAGGGCTTGAATATGCGAGAGTTAGTTTGGAGGGTTATTTAGGCTTCGGTAACCACTTATAATGCCCGCATGCTTGTCTGCCACCGACGTAGTAAAAGGTGATCCAATGGAAGCTTCCGAACTTTCAATAAAAAAAATACAAAACGCACAATTTTATAGTGATAAAACAACTTCTGTTAAGACGATATTGACGATATATCTATATTGTATAATCAGACCGATTTTCACTTTCGTTCAGATTACGTAATATAAACTCATCAAAATCGACGGTAAACGGTCTGAATTAATCCATTTTCCATCGATCGTTCAATCTACGATATAAAATTCGTTAAATTCGCCTCTGTGCCGTAGGGGATATTTACTCAACAATATTATATAAGCTCGTAAATCGCACTGATCACAACCATAAGTTAATCAAACACACAGATGATGTGAGTACGGTATTGTGTTTCGATCTCCATTATTTAATTTGCAATATTACCCCAAATTGTACTTTCATTTATTGTAAATTGTTTCTGTACTGTAAGTTTTGTGTGCAATAAAGAATATATGATTATTATTATTATTATTATTTACCGTAGGTAATGATCCTCGGTCACAAATATTCGTTTGCACCATTCTCATTTATAGTCGTACTAACAACGCATGGCATAACAATTTTCGTATTATATACAATTACTATACGTTCAGATAGAAAAAAACACATTTTATATATTTTAAATTACTTGTATAGGTACAGGGTTTTTGAAAAAACATCAACAACCTCACAAGACTAGGTAGCTAGTAGCTACAAGAACAAATGTGTTGACACTTTTTACTTTAATATAAAAATAAATATCAATTTATTTTTATATGAAATATATTTTACGTCTGAATATTGTTATCTCTGTGCGCATGGCATCGCAAAATAAGGTAAACAAACCCTTTCGAATCACTTACTATGTACTTCATAGCACTATCAGCAGAATCGCGCGCGATTCTCGGGCACGTCGCCTTTTCGTATGTGAATGGAACATAGATTTACAAATGTCAGGACCAGTACAATAAAAGCTTGGCAAATGTTTAATTAATGTATTAAAAAAGTATCTAATAATGTTTATTGTACTTTTACCACAAAGTGTACCCTAAAATTTATAATATTATGTATCGGGCAAACATTAGTAAGTAATCATTATTTACATATATTTTTTTTTACACTAAGATCATCTGACCCCAAACTAAGCAGAGCTTGTACTATGGGTGTCAGAGACATAACATCCTGACACACAACAACACAAATGTTCGTTACATAAATGTTTGTCATGGGTGGGGATCGAACCCACGACCTCCGGTGCTAAAGGCAGGATCGCTGCCATTGCACCAACAGGCCAGTCAAATAACCTTTTTTACTTCTGTCTAATGCTATCATGAATGGAGTACAGACTTACATTTATTATTCGAATTCTCGTGTATAAAGCTCTGTCATGACGTCATGTAAGGAAAAAAAATGGCAAGTTTTTTTTTTTTCAGACGGGGGACTTGCGTTATCTATTTTTATTTAAGTCTGTGGTACTGACAGTAACTACGCAGTGCCCGAAGGAGAAACTGATTGATTGTATTAATAATACGCCAATGGCGTCCAATTAACAGTACTATAAGCTAATATCCTGTAATAATTTGGTAAAAAATAATAATAAGAATACACAATAGAGAGTTCCTAAATTGTGCATCTTGTCTTTTTTCTGCAGATGTATTCTTTGTACCTACGATGAAGATTATTTGTCTTACATAACTTACATTTTTGGATTTCCACACCCATTTCCAGAATGGTTAATTTATTTATGGTTGTGAAACTATTTGTCGTTGTCGAGTGTCGGTTATGAGGACCTGTATTTTTTCTTAATCTTTTTTTTATTTCCCTTCCTTTCTACCATATTTTTAAAAATCTAAATCTAAAACCTTCATACTTTCACTCTCTCATCCAATGGGCTATGCGGAGATTCAATTTCTCTTCGAATTTCCTCATTTCCGATTCGATCATGCCGTGAAATATAAGAGATGCTAGTAATCTTTCAAGACCACGACGAGACCACGTGTTAGATAATGTTATCTAACACTTTCAGCAATTAGTTATCACTGGTAACACACTATTGGTAGCCTGCTAGTTTTTGCCCGTGACTTGGGCCAGTATGTTTTCAGACCTTTAAAGATATAATTTTTGTATGAGAAGGTAGCTTAACCTATGTTATGGGCAGTAACTAAAGCAAGATTCATCAACTTTTAAGGTAGTGTACATAAGAAAAAGTAACAAAAGGATGAATAACTTTCGCAAACTTATAATTTACTAGTACTGAGAAGGGACTTCATCATAAATGACACTGTAAAAAAAAATATCAAAACATTTAACCTTACGCAATACACCTGTTCCCTTGCCGTGCGCGTGTGTGAGGCCAACCCGCGGCAGTGCCTGTCTGACGTCGGTCGCGAGGGGTTGCTACAGCTTTTTAACCCTCCCCTTACGAGATAATTCACGAAGTTTTTACTGTCAAGTTTAACGATTTCATCACTAAGAATTACCAGTAATTTAGGTTTTAACCTCTCAAATACGTTAAGAGTTGAGTTTGTAAGGATCTGTGAAAACAACAACATTGTGACAATATTGTAAAAGTGTGATCACTTTTTTAGATTTCGAACGTGACAAGATTGTTTGTGTACATAGCAAAAATCGCGTTTTGTTGATTTTTGAGTGCATCATCAGTCTTTGACGGTGAGGAAGGATAGCATTTCTATTTTAAGCAGATTTTGAAGTAATTTTTTGAAAATGTGGTGGATCCTGCGTCGTGCCCGCATGACAGGAGCTTCGCTGTTCAGCCAGGTTTCAGGGACTACCAACAACAACAATGCAAAGACAGGTACGAGCGTTTGATTTTATTCATTTGTACTTTTTGGATCATGTTTAACTCTGCTACGATATATTTTTTGGCTATTGGCTGATACAATAAACGCAACGTGTGTTGAAGTGTATAAATAAGTATTAACTTCAAATTGCAAAAGGAACGCAACTGATAGTCTGAATATATCTATCTACGGTCATGATGGAAATGTGCCGTTATTAAGTGATCCTATATATTGATATCATTAGTAAGTACTCGTATTTCGATGGTTTAAAAAGACATAACCTGACTCGTGATATGAGGCTTTAATGGTGTTTTAAAACTGTGGCATGTAAATACAGCCATCATCATTATCATCATTAGCAGCCATATGATGTCCTCTGCTGTTGCAGGCGGTCTGCATCCACCGGAATTCTACTACCTTTACCAGGCCGTCAGTCCACCTTATATTCAATGCTTGGGCGAAGAATACGGATGTATTTTAAACGGTTTCGCAGTCTTTGATCACGTTCAACACTAGAGGTTGTCGACCCCGTAAGAATAAAAGGAACTTCTTAGTAGCTACATTTATAACAATAACCATAAAAGCTATAATAGAAGTCAAGATCGATAATATAATTGGAAATATAACATGACTAAACTGCCTAGGTCCCGCACTGAGTCTGATCAAGTTGACTTTGAAGTACAACTTGAAGAACCTGATGAGTACAGATGTAAGCGTAGATAAGTTCCTTTTGTGTATGAACCAAATAAACTTTTATTCATTCGTTCATTCATACAACACTATCAACCAATAATACATCAGTCCCCAAACTATACCTTCTCCCAGAAATGAAGTCATTTATTAAAAAGATTCATTTATTGAAAAATAACATACATTGTGTGCAAATGAACATGCTTACGCATATTCGATAATCTCATAAGGTATTGTTTGATGGGGAAATTTATCGTCATGCGACGCGGATAGAGTATTTGTGTTGCAGAAAAAATGTGTGAGAATATTAACCAACATAGATCAAATGGAATCCTGTAGATCTCACTTCGTGAAACATAAGATTTTGACCTTACATCTATCTACATTCTAGAAGCCAGTAAATTTTATCTGAAACATCCGGAGTTTTATTCTCCACTTACAAATAACAAAAGAAATTTACAAAAGCTAAAGGTACCTTTTTAGAAAATGAAGTTAGTAACATCTGCCCCCCATTAAAATTTTTAACCACATTCCTACTTAGTACTTACCTTAAAAATCTGGAAAACCCTAATTATTTTACTAAACAATTAGAAGAATTTCTAATTGCAAAATGTTATTTTAATTTAAGTGAATTTTTTGAGGATAAAAACCAATTAAATTTAATTATGAATGTTTTCATGAATATGCGTAATTTATTAATAAGCTATCATAATGTGTTGTTAATTATTGTGTAATGAAGAATATTTTTAATGATAATTCAGTTTAAATTATTAAAACAGATTTCATCAAGTAACAAAGAATAATATGCCCGAACTATTGTATTTGCCATTTTTGTCCTGTGATTGAAAATAATTTAATCTTAATTTTGTATGTTACTAAGTATAATAATATTGTGTTAATTTATTGATGAAGAAATAGCCCTAAATTACTGAACTATTGCTGTGCCCTTGCAGGGCGTCACATGAAGACCGGATACTTTCTTTGTCACCTTTATTAAGCAATGTGATTTGCAATAAATGAATTATTAATTATGAACATTTTCGGAATAATAATATAATTAACTTATAGAATAAAACAAAAATCTATTATAAGGTTAGTTGTCAACGGTTTAGAATTTAAATTAGGATAAAAACAATGTCAAAAGAAAAAATCAAAACATAAAACATTCCGAATCAAATCTTACTTCTTATATACTAATGTATGTACGAGTATGTGCGTATGTTGTAAATGAGAAAGTTTGTGTATGTTTGTTAGGTACTCTTTCACGCAAAACCTACTGAACGGATTTAGATGAAACTTTACAGTAATACAGCTTAAACATCAGAATAACAGATAAGCTACAATTTATGATGATTTTCTGTATACATGTTACAAAAATGAAGCTTTCGCGGGCGAAGCCACGGGCAGAAAGCTAATTACGAAAATAAAATAATAATAACAATAGCCTAAAACTCTGCTACGCTATTCAAACACTTTTTAGAAAGAAATGACTTTAGGGTATTTCTACAACTGAAATAACAAACTGATATTTTTATGTCAACTGGCAATCTGTTAAGCAGTTTGATCGACTAAGTGCGCGCAATTTTAAACATTGTCAAAATTAGGCCTTATCACACTTTGGAAGTCTTTTCATCTCGTATTCTCTCTTTTTTGTCTCTGTCTCATACTGACTAATGTGTTTGGCTAAATTACATAAAACTACAAGAACGTATAGAAATGGTGCTTTTAATAAATTGAGCTTTCTAAAATGTTCTCGACACGATTCCTGCTGCTTTGTACGGACAATTACTCTAATTGCTCGTTTTTATTTATTTATTCCTTGGCGCAGTTACAAAATACATACTCGTACATCAATTTTGAGTACATTGTAACATGGTCAAATTTGCGTTACAATGACACCGCGCACAACACTTGAATAGATTTAAAGGAAAGAATTACAACTTAAATTAAAATCTTGCTTTATTTAATATAATCTTTTTGTTGACATAGTGCGCTGTAGCACGGTTTCTAGCCTCGATTTCCGTAGTGTTCCGGGTTCGATTCCCGGTCGGGTCAATTCTGGAAAAAATCTTTTTTAAATTGACTCGGGTCTGGGTGTGCTGGGAGACGCCCCTGACTTATTTCCATGTGATGTACCTCGTAACACAGGGATATTAATCCCTGTTTCGAGACCATTACAAGAGGTGTCTTTGTCTGGCACATATTTATTATTTATTTATATATTCAATGTTGCTCTTAAGATTCATAGTTGTAGCTTTCTTACACGGGACGTACATGCGTCCGCGTTGCCGTTTTTGTATGGGAGTTTGGTACAGCGCCCCCAGTGATTAGGAATGAAACCAAAAATTGCATACAAATGGGTCTTATGTTAGCTGCATAAGGTGCCCCTATGTAAAGGTTGATGTGAACGCACCTGTACAACAACGAATGAAAGCGTCTGTACTGGCGTCCTTAAACATCCCTAAAACCAAACAACGAGAAAGCTTAAACGTAATCCTAAAGGCAATATTGATGTTACTCGTTACTTCAAAATTTACGTATACCTGGAAACGTAACAGCTTAAAGAAGAGCCTGCTTGGTTCTAAGAAACAACTTCCTACGACGGCGGTACAGTCTTATCGGAATTAGTATACTAAATGAATATTTAACTGAATTATTTTAACTATAATCGTTGATTTCAAGTTCAAATACGACCTACTAAATTTACACAAATGTAGTTTGAGTTGGAAGGGGTCAAAGCCTTCTAATTGCAGGTTAACATGTTAAGCATGAAATTGAAATTTCGGTAAGGGCCCACAGATTACTATCAAAATTGGAGGATCTGATCAAAACACCAAAACCTTCAAGTGGCAACAGACAGGACACAATCATGATCAAATGGATAAACCCGTTACTGAGTGGTACTCCAGATAAGAAAAACGTCGTAGACGCAGACCTCTCTGCCAAAAAATATGGAGAAGGGCTTCTCAAGAAAGCTAAATAGGATAGGCAGTGGACAGCCGGACTTGAACGTGTGCAAATAATGTCCTGAAACTTGTGTAAATAATGTTTCGATTTAAGTTCCGAAAGCATTTGGCCTGAAAGTGACTCAAGAGTACATACCTAACTTCTTTACATTAAATATATTATTGTAAAATGCTATAGACATTCCATAAGCTTTCGAACATAATAATATGTGACAGTGGAAAAAAAAATCCCCTCATTCGAAACTACGTAGGAGACACGTTTTATCGTAGTACCTACCCATTCTGTTTCTGTGACTAAAGGTATGGTTTGTAGTATTTAATTATGACCGATGGTTGAGACGCGCAGGGTGTTTGATTTCGGTATCTGTTCTTTTTTAATAATACAGATTTGAAAAAAGAAATTTTCAGTCCGTTTTGTTAATGCAAAAATATATAGAAGATAACAAAATAAATGTAATTTTCTGATTTTAAAGACGTGTTTTCAATTAAGACAAACTTTTTTGTACCTTTACTGGTTGCTGAAGGGTCATCTGTTACTCTGATGTAAAAGCTGTAGGTATAACTGTGAAGTTTAAACTAAATCCGTTCAGTAGTTTTTGTGTGATATAGTAACAAACAAACATATAAGTTAGAGAAAGACTAGTAACTAGTATATTCTCCTGAGTATTAGCTAGTTATCCTTGCTGGGCCAATCGTGATTCCCTGTTAAGGTCACTGATCTCATCACTTGACATCCGGCGCCAGGTCAAACGCCTACAGAATATTAACACCTTTTTTCGGTAGTATTTCTTTACGTTATCTTATCACAGTAGGAATGAGGAAATAATTGGTAGCGAGCAAGATACATAGCACTACCAATGAAAATAGCATGATTTCTGCGAATACCTTCAACTACCTGCTTTGGAAATCTTCTTCTTCTTCTTATTCATCGATACACTCTTCGAGCGAACGTGGTCGTCCTGTAGTCGTGGAAGTGGAGAGGGCAGATAGAACACGCCGCACGATGCATTCATCTCTCTCGGCTTGACGTCATCCTACTGCACTCGTTAATGGACTTGCTAACAATGGACTTGATCTGATCGGTCCAACGTGTAGGTGACCTCCCGCGCAGTCTGGTGCCTCTTACCTCCCCTTGGACGACAAGGCCCTCTATGGACCGGCTATCGCGTCTTAAACGTGACCAAAGAATGTTAATACGCGAGACTGTACTATGGATAACAGACGCTGCTTTATGCCAAGTTGGGAATCTAACGGTGCGTTAACACCAAGAGCAAATGCTCATTCTATCCCCTCTATCTCAAATTCTCTGTAAATGAAGACAAACAAAGAAAATTTAATAGAGGTGGGGTAGAATGAACATTCGCTCGCTTGGTCTCGCTGCGCTCGGGAGTTAAATTTGGAGTCCTTCGTTACGTTCAGGATTCAATGTAGCGCCCGTGACATAAAACAGTGCTTTATCCCCTCGGTGTATAATCTACTATTATTCACTTATGCTTTTGAAAAGAAGCACTCACGAAATGTCAAAATTCACAAAAAAATATATAAACGATAATAGACGTAAATAAAATAATACAATAATAGTACATACATATTCTAAATAAACATAATGCGAATCTACCACCGGTTCGGACGTTGCTTCTTATCGAGAAGACTCCGGCAAGAAACTCGATAGTTACTCTTTTGAACTTTGTTTTGTTTTACAACAAATAAATTCAGAGTACAGGCAAAAGAACAATAAAATACATTAAACGCACGCAATTTTTTGCGCACATACATTATGTTATCGAAAATATACTGAGCGTACACAGTTAAAATATCAATCTTCTGAAATGATTCTATCCTTAACTCCCTCGCTCATAGCGCCCGCGACATAATACACTACTATAAGCCCTTGTTGCATAATCTACTATTTTGACTATTTAAAAGTACTGAATAAGTCTATTTATTGAAGATATTTGTGTTTGAGTTTATTGCGCATTCAGTTTCTTTTACATTGTACATAGTTATTGTTGTTTAAAAATATAAAATGTACAGATTTACACCCGTTACTGTTTTAATGTATATTAGCCGCCCGTCAGCGGCTTCGCCCTCGTAGACTGTTTCTCCTGTCAAAATATAGCCTAATTAAAAATAGTATATTTTACATCGAGGGACTAAACGAAGCCATAATATACCAGAGGTGGTTTGCCGAATGAAGCCGAGAGTATATTAAGTTGGCGTTTAGTCTCGAGGTGGAAACTGTACTTTTCACTTCGAGTGCGAGAAAAATAGTCAATTTAGTACAAAAACATTTAAAACCGAACTTTACACTTGACAAAAGTTCTGAAATTTCCGTGATCAGTTTTTTCTTCATTGAAATACATAATTGTTTTTTTTTTAATTACTGTAAACACTTAATAATAAAATAAACAAAATAATAATATTAATGATATTTACAATTTAAAAAAGGTATGGGCCGTGGGGCAAGGAACCCAGAACGCTGGCTGCGTTTCCTCGCTAAATGGCTATACTGAGCCTTTGAGCGAGGAAGGAGCCAGCTCTTCTGTCCTTGCTGGTGGCCGCAAGTTTTGTGGCTAGTGTCCCGAAGAACTTTTTAGCATGCGAACCCCACGGACCAAATGTCTCAACGCCAAACGGCACAAATATGTAGTCAGATAAAATTGACTCATATTTGCGCTGCTTGGCGTTTTCAGCTGCATCAGCAGCTGCCCCGGCCCTTCACGCTGACATGGGAGGGAGCCAAAGTGTCCACGCATGTAGCGTCCCACACTAAGGCCCGCCCCCTCTCCCAAGGGATCAGCGACATACCATCAGGTCTCCTGCCATCATCACGCACCACGCCTCGAGGCTCTAAAGAGGCGGGAATGTTGATGCTGGCAAGAGCTCTCCTGATGATATCGTTTAGGGCTGCGTGACGAGACAGCCGCCCCGCACTTGTTTGGCAAGCAAGCCCGTGGAGTCCGAGTTTGTCCACATCCTTGCCGCACGGACACAAGTGAGGCTCACAAATCGGTGCTCCCAGCCGAAGCCCAACACAAATGCGAAAACTTTCACTGTAGAGGAAAGTGCCCAAGTTTATGGATGGTAATGCATGTAGCCAGTGGCCAGAATCTTTTGTAGAGACAGCAAGGAGCCTAGCGCGGTCTCGTTCACTGATTGAATTTTGTATTAAGTTTTTTAAACAGGTCTGTGCTAGCGGAGAATCCCAAAGTTTTTGATGGTTCTTTCCTTTGGGGTATCAGCACCAGCACAGACAAGTTTCCAGGCCTCCAATGCTTCCAAAAACTCAAGATGAATGCCGTTACTATTACTTAAAATTTTGTTTGTTAAATCTAGAGTGCTATGGATAGATGACAGGAAAGCAGGGAGGGAAACACTTGTGGTTTTTCTTATTCCAATGCCACGAAATTTAATAGGTAAAGTCGCTTGAGACCATGAAGAATGATTAAGCGATAAATTTAGTTTTTTTTCTAAAGTTGTTTTCAGGGTGGCATCGATTTGGTTTATTATTTCTGAATGTTTCCAGATTGGACAAGCTCTTAACACATAAGTAAATTTTGGGACGAAAAAGCAATATTTTAGAATGGTGAAAGCTACATGGGAGTTAAGGGAGGAAATTATTGGAAAATCTAGATGCCGATTCCAAAAACATTTTAATTTTTTGTCAAGAAGAGGTTTAACACTGTTTGTTCAGAAATGAACGCAGCCATAATCGGTGTCAACATTGAACGTAGGCGTAACTATAAAAAAATAAATAAAATGGTCTATGATGGTGAGAAAAAAGAAATCGTTTTTAATTCATTAAACCTAAAATAATATATCTACGAAAGTATGTGAATAGAACTAACAAAACGTAAAGAAAAAGGGTTCACACGTACAGGAAATATTAACATCTGGCGACCGTGACAGTTTGTTTTAGAAAAACTAAAAAGTGAATTGCAATCTTCACAGCGTCCTACAAAATGGACGCTACCAGAGAAACAAGATTGAGAACAGTGGTAAGAAGACTTTTCACTGTTAACGTAAATCAAATAGAAAACATTCTTCAGTCCGGGCGCAGCAAGGAAAATGATTTGTTGATGGAAGTACATTACAAAAAGCTTAAAGATCAAGCGGCACAGCTCGCCATATTTGATGAAAAAATAAAGGAATCCATTTTATCGAGTGAAGATTATGAAGAAGAAAATTTGGAAAAGGAAATAACAGGGGCTGAAGAATACCAAAATAAATATATATATTTGTTAACAAGATACGAATTCATGTTAAAGGACGATAAGGTTGAAAAAACACAAGAACGTAAAAATATAAGAATGTTCAACCTTCCCAAAATAGAAATGAGAAAGTTTGATGGTTCCGTAAAAAACTGGTTGGCATTTTGGGGACAATTTAAGAAAATAGACCAAGATCAAAATATAGACGAAGATGATAAAATACAATATTTACTGCAAGCTATGGAGACCAATACTGATGTCTACTCGCTGGTCCAAAGTTACCCACCAAATGGAACATCATATAGACACTGCATAGAAGAACTCAAAAGAAGATATGCTCGGCAAGAGTTGCTAATTGAAGTCTATGTAAGAGAGTTACTTGCTTTGGTCTTAAAAGAAAAACGTGACTTGGTGGAGTTGTACGACCGTCTAAATGCGCATCTACGAGCCCTAGAGACACTGGGTGTCTCAAAATATGCCGCTTTCATATTACCACTCGTGGAGTCAGCATTGCCATTGGAGATTCTGCGTATATGGGAAAGAACAAAAAACTCCAATCAAGCAGCTGAGTGTATGGATGGACCGGAAACTTTGCTTCCAAGATTAATGGGATTCCTAAAAGCAGAAGTGGAAAGTGCGCAAAGAATTCAGATAACGCAAAGCACATTTCAAAAAGAAATAGATGAAATTAAAGAGCCATCAGTGGCATGCTTCATAGCAGGAGAAAAATCACTTCCAAATAAGTCAAGAACGTGCATATGGTGTGATAAAGACAATCATAGCAGTGTAGAATGTTACAAACTGGCAAAAATGACACTAGAAGAAAGAGAAGAACATCTAAAAAAGAAAAAAGCATGCAGAATATGCCTAAGGCAAGGGCACTATGCTAAAATCTGCAAAGCATTTATTAGATGCCACATTTGTAGCAAACGTCACACTGTAGCAATGTGTCCAGGAAAAACAGAACCTAGAAAAGAACGTGAAAACCAGTACCAAGAACAACCTCGAGACAAAGGTATGACTCATACAACCACAACAAATATCTCGTCCCAAGGAATACAAACATTACTTCAAACAGTTGTGGTTAATATTCGGAGTGGAGACAAGACCCTGCCTGTTCGAGTACTGTATGACAATGGCTCACAAAGAAGTTACATCCGGGAGGAAGTCATGAAGAAGTTGGGTGTCAAGAGTGTGGGGCAGCAAACACTTAGTCACTGCCTGTTTGGTAATGTATCAACACAATCAAAAACTCATAAAGTTTATAACGTTAACATAGAAAGTTTAGATTGTACATTTAATACAGAGATAGAGGCCTTAGGCCATCCAATGATATGTGGTCATATTCCTAAAGCTAATTTAAATGACAATAAGCTATGTAACATGTTAAAAAGACATAATATTTTATTAACTGATGAAGTAAACTCTGTATATGACATAGATTTGTTAATTGGAGCAGATTATGCTGGTTTGTTCATGACAAGTGGTATTATAAATTTGGAAAATGGTTTGGTTGCTATAAGAACAAAATTAGGGTGGACACTACAGGGTAGACAAAATGGTTGCTCATCAGACAATATTGTTACTTCTATGTTTTGTATGTCAGGTGAAAGTTTAACACATTTTTGGTCATTGGAGACACTGGGCATCCGCGATCCTGCAGAAATGAAAACAAAGGCTGAAAATGAAGTTGAGGCCATTCAAATATTTGAGAAGACAGTCAGGAGAGAAGAAGATGGCAGGTACCTGGTTCAGCTACCATTTAAGGTTGGTCATGAAGACATTTTAAGTAACTTTGAAAAGGCTAGTAAGAGGCTTGATTCAACAACCAAAAAACTTTTAGTATGTGACAAGTTTTACGAGTATAATAAAGTATTTCAGGAATGGTTAGAATTAGGAATTATAGAAAAAGTGCCTCCTGTTGACAATAATAATACAATACATGGGCATTATCTGCCCCATAAGGCTGTCATAAAAGAATCAAGTCTCACAAGTTCTGTTCGACCAGTTTTTGACGCATCATGTCCAGATAAAAATGGACTAAGTCTGAATGCTTGCCTTGAAAAGGGTATGAACTTTCTTGATCATATAAATAAATTACTCATTGGGTTTCGAAAAGGTGCCATTGGCATAACTTCTGACATAGCAAAAGCTTTCTTACAAATTAGTTTACCAGTTGAAGATAGGAATTATTTAAAATTCTTGTGGTGGGAGGACGAGTCTGCAAAACAAGTGGTGCAATATAGACATTGCAGGGTTGTATTTGGCTTAACATCTAGTCCTTTCTTACTATCAGCGACCCTTATGCATCATCTTAACAGTGTGACAGGTAGGTACCACGAAACAGCACAGCTGATGAAAAAATCGTTCTATGTGGATAATTGCCTCACCAGTCTAGATTCTGAAGATGACGTTCGCAGATTCATAGAAGAGGCCAAAGATATAATGAAGACAGGAAAATTTGACCTGCGGATGTGGGTGACATCTCCACTACAGATAAATGAATCAGGTAAGGAAACTATCTCAGTACTGGGTTTGAATTGGAATGTGGGGACAGATGAACTCTCATGTAATACAGCTGCTATGCCTCCTCTTTCAACACTCTGTAAGATAACTAAAAGGTTAGTATTATCTCTAACGCAAAAGATCTTTGACCCCATTGGTATGACATGCCCAGTTACATTACCTCCAAGATTACTGCTACAAGAGATGTGGCGTCGTAAGCTGACCTGGGATGAGCCCTTACCGCAAGATCTAGCAAAAGAATTTGAGAAATGGTATGCAAATATTGATTATCTGAAACAATGTAAAGTACCACGTAGAATGACAGCAGATAAATTGAATGAATGCAATCAGAGTTTACATTTGTTTACGGATGCTAGCAAACATGCAATAGCAGCTTGTATATTTTTGAGAGCTGAAAAAGATGGTAAAGTCACAGTGCGGTTACTTGCTGCGAAATCAAGAGTGGCGCCACCTAAAAACGTGTCCATTCCACGTTTGGAGCTGATGGCTGCTGTAATAGGTGTGAGACTATTAGTAGATATAAGAAATAGTTTACAGCTGCCAAACTGTGAGGAATATTACTGGACTGATTCAAGTGTCACTCTATACTGGATTTGCAACGACTTAACTTGGAATGTATTCGTAGGTAACCGTGTCAAGGAGATAAGACAAAATACTAAAAGGAGAAATTGGTGTCACATTTCAGGGTCACTTAATTGGGCAGATTTGGCTTCTAGAGGCTGTGACGCAAAGCAACTTCTGGAACAATGCTGGGCTGAAGGTCCACAGTTTCTTCAAAGCAGTCCTGCTGATTGGCCAAAATCATCAATAACGGCCAGGAATGGAGAAGCTGAAAAGGAACTAAAGAAGACAGCTAAGTCAATCTATAATCTTAATGTCACTACAAATGAAAATTTTGTGGAGAGGCTCCAGTATTTCTCTAAATACTCCAAAATCGTCCGCATGGTTGCCTGGATACTCAGATTCGCCGAGAATTGCCTGAAAAAGAAAAGAAACACAGATAAGAATATAACAAATGAAGAGTTTGAAAAAGCAGAAAGGAAGATCATTAAATGTATACAGGAAGAAAATAAGGATGTTATAGAACAAAGCTCAAAAAACATACTTACCTTTTATGATAAAGACAACCTTCTGAGGCTGAAAACGAAGCTTTTGCTATCGGATATTCCAGAAGATACCAAAAGTCCTATCTTGGTACCAGCCAAAAATGAAGTAATCCTGAAACTGGTAAGACAAAGACACATACAACTACAACATGCAGGTACAAATATGTTAATTACTGATATAAGGAAAACATTTTGGGTATTTGGCATCAGAAGATTAGCCAAGTCAGTAATAAGTAACTGCATGATATGTAAAAGATATAGCACCAAACAAATGCAAGCACCGACAGCACCACTACCAATTGAACGTATCAAGAGCTCCGGTCCATTCGAAAATACAGGTGTGGACTTGGCCGGGCCCCTATTTTTGAGAAATGGTGAGAAATGCTGGATTGTTATGTACACTTGTGCAGTATATCGTGCTGTGCATTTGGACCTTACATCTTCACTGTCGACTGAAGCCTTTATAAGAACGTTTAGGAGGTTCATCGCCAGGCGAGGACGTGTCAAAATAGTGATATCTGACAATGGAACAAATTTCACTGGAACCAAGAATCTACTGGATTCAATAAACTGGGATGAAGTTCAGAAGGAGACTTGCATGGAGAGAATCAAATGGAAGCTTAATGCACCAACTGGTGCATGGTGGGGAGGTTTTTTCGAACGCTTAATAAGAACAATGAAGGACCTACTGCGCAGAGTATTAGGTAAAGCAAGTGTAACATATGATGAATTACAAACCTTATTATGTGAATGTGAGTCTGTGATGAATAATCGTCCACTTACATATGTTCAAGATGATAAAGCAGAATCGCTAGAACCATTGACGCCAGCGTGTTTTTTACAGCCTTTACAGTCCTCTGGAACAGCTGATTTAGATGTAATAGATGGAAAAAGTTTAAATTTACGTTTGAGATACTTACAAAAGCTTCGTCACGATTTTCGTCAGCGGTTTAGAACCGAGTACTTGACGCAGTTGATACAGAGAGGAAAGGAAAAGGGTAAACAAGAAATGGTGAGAGAAGGACAGTTGGTTTTGATTGAAACAGAAGGGAAACGGGTAATGTGGCCTTTAGCTATAATAACTAAAATATTCACTGGGAAAGATGGCATCAATAGAACAGCGGAAGTGAAGACAGCAACAGGGTGTAAGGTGAGGCCTATTCAAAGATTATATCCCATGGAGATGACAATAGAGGACATTGAGGCAATTCCCGATGTTCATTCAGGGAAAAACGAAGATAAAGGTAAGAGTCACGAATCGAATAACTCTTCACAAAAACCACTCCAAGAGAGAAAGGAAGCTGACTGTGATGCAGATAAAGTCACTCGTTATGGAAGGAAGGTAAACATTCCAAGTAGATTTAGACTGTAGATTGTCTGATGAACACCATACTTTTAGTTTTTAATGATGGAAATAACCTACATTTTCCATCAATATTTTGTTAGTCATGTTTGACAATTTTATTCTTTCCTTGTGTTAGGAGGCTGGTGACAGTAATAATGTTAAGAACATTTGACTTTAAATCACTTGTTCATGATTAAATATGTTTAATTAGTGGTTCAAGTACACATAGGTATTATTTTTTGTTATACTTACCTAAATGATGGATATGGTCCACTGTTATGTATGTATTTAATGTTTATCATTTAAACACTGGTTTATAATTTACTTCTAAAATTAAGTATGTTTTGTTTCAAGTAGGTACCACTATGGTTGATATATTTGTCTTAACCTTGAATGTGGTAGTTTATGATACATGTTATCTAGTAGTAGTACCTAGTTTATTCTTTATTTTTTGTCGCTGTTTGGAGGATGTTCAGTAATGAACGCAGCCATAATCGGTGTCAACATTGAACGTAGGCGTAACTATAAAAAAATAAATAAAATGGTCTATGATGGTGAGAAAAAAGAAATCGTTTTTAATTCATTAAACCTAAAATAATATATCTACGAAAGTATGTGAATAGAACTAACAAAACGTAAAGAAAAAGGGTTCACACGTACAGGAAATATTAACACTGTTATCTAGAAGAGAGGCACCTAGTAGGCAAAGAGACTCGCTGTTTAAAATTTTGATGTTCGGAGCGTAGCTATTAAATAGGTTAATAATGTATGATTTACGGGAAAGGGAAACATTTTCAGTAATGAATAATTCGCATTTAGAAACATTTAAATCTAAACCAATTTTTTTGAAGTTATCTATAATGATAAGGAGGTCTTGAGAGACAGAGTCTGCTTTGCCACCTAAAGTTCCGTCGTCTAAATACCAGACATTTAATTTAGAATTTAGAGTAGTGATAATGGGATGGATGCCGAGACTAAAAAGAGCAGGACCTAAAGGATCACCCTGTTGGACTACTACTGCTGACGATAAGGATTGGTCGTTATAAAGTAAGTATGAGGGATTAAAATATGATTGGTGAATGTAAGGAAAAAGTTCTGGAACGTGGGAGTAAACTTCGTGCAACAGGGTGGTCCTGTCGATAGAATTAAAAGCGTTTCTTACGTCCACTTTTAAAATCACTTCAGTGTCGGGGTCGGACAGGAAATTTCGAACGGAATGGACTGCGGCTTCGCATCCTCCTTTAGAACCAAACCCGAGTTGGATTGGTACGAAAATATCGTGGAGAGATGACGCTATGTGTGAGCAGGCTAGTTTTGATGCAAGGCGGCGAAACGTACTCCCGATTGCGATGGGCCGAACACTGTTGTCATTTTTCTTAAATGCACATAGGCGTGCCCCATAAAGGTAAGGTAAAAAATGTTCATTCACCTTACCAGAGAGCATTATGTTACATAGACGAGTGATGTTTGACAATAGTGATCTACCAGCGTCTCCAGCGGAAACACTTACTAGATCTTTTAGGTGTTGTGGAGAAATCCCGTCAAGGCCGCCAGCAGATCAAATGGCTGCCAAAGTTTCAGCTTCTCCAATGTGAAGGGGGTTGTTGACATCCTGGGGAGAATGGTTACACTGAAGTGGAAGTAGGCGTAAGCGTCTCTGGCGTTTGGGGAGCGAGGGTGTCATTATAAAAAAGCAGGCGAGCCGCATTTTTCAAATCTCCATCAAAAACTTTATTTTCAACACGAGTTTTCAAATTAAAGTAATTTATGTTGTCATAGGTATTTATGTGAGGGATAGAAGGGTTAATGGAGTTTTCTTTGAGGGCAGACGTTAAGGTTTGATTTTGTTTTCTTTCTGCATGTAAGTGGGAGAAGGCGAAGGTAAAAAGGTTTTGCCAGTCGGTTTCTAAGTTTAAGAAGCATTTCTCAATGGTGGAAGACAAAGCTTTTGCTTTTTTTTTCTTCTGAACTGAACCACAGATTAACAATTTAAAACACATGGCGCCACCTTCTTTGCGGACAAACCATGGAACTAAAAAACTCTCAACATTTTCCTTGGCTGTTTGAGTTTGTAAAAGTAAAGTAAAGTAAAAATATCATTTATTCATTTAAGCTTGTACAAAGCACTTTTGTCTTTGTCACATGAAGGAAATTAAAAAACTAAATACTTTTTACTCCCTAGGGGCTAAAGTGGTCACTTTAGTCCCGCTTCGTAGGGATATATTGGCGTACTTTTAGAGCATGAGAGGTGAAAAATATATTTAGCTTGTGACACTCGCTGATAATGTAGCTTTGTAATCATTAAATAATTATATTTTAAGTCGGCCCAGTAGTTTCGGAGCACATTCATTAAGTTTACGAATTGTATTAGGTATTTGTTAGTTTGAGTATTAGTAGGTTTTAAAGTTTTAGTTAAGTAACAAATTTGTTGTTTGTATTTTCTTGCACCAAATTGCATACGTTGCACAGCCCAAAAATCGTATGTTCTCTGTCAAACCTTGCGGTTGACTGGGAGAGAATGCTTCTAGGCATTAAGTCCGCCAATTGTACCTATTTTTATAAATGTGCAATAAAGAATAAATAAATAAATAAATAAAAAAATCATTACAAACAAACAATCAAATCTTTCCCCTTTATAATTTAGTTTACAAAAATGTAAACTTTCACACCAGTGACTGTTTCATGGTATTGTAACGTAAATAGTGCAAAATTACATAGTTGATTCCATGTGTATATTTGTTACGTTTCGTGAAGATTTAAAAAAGACGTTTAAAACGTTAAAGTGCTAAGTGTATAATGCGATGGATGTGATTTCTGATGCATGGAATCACATAAACTGATACCGCCCTTTACTTTCTACCACCGGACCACTAGACGCCGAGAGGGCTTCCTTCCTCATATGGTTGACTTCCCAGCAATCCGCACCCAACGGTTTGCTGCGTCTTTTCTGGTCCGCACCGCTAAGGTGTAAAACACTCTCCCTGCGTCTGTGTTTTCGGATACTTACAACCTTGGTGTCTTCGAGGCCAGAGTGAATAGGCATTTTCTGGGTAAGCGTGCACCACCGTCGGCCTCGTCATCGCTTACTACCAGGCGAGACTGAGGCCAAACGCAAAACCATTTTGAATAAAAATAAAGAAACTTCCTCTCTAGACTAGGATTCAAACTTACGGTGGTCTTCCTAATATTGAATTATTCTTGCTTGTTCTGAGTGTTTACGGACTAAGTAATGGTATGGTGTATTGAAGATATTTGTTTGTGCTGTAATAGCTTTGTTGTAGACCAAAATGGTAATGTGTCTTGTGACGCATTCCGTTATTGACATAAACTACGTAACAGGCTGGCCAGTAGAGTTTATTGCGTGTATTCAAATGGAAAACGTGGTGGATCTATTTTTTACTCAGCGGACCATTTTGTGTGTAAAATTCCGCAATGAAGCTTCATAAAAAAATTAAATGGTTACAATGATTAGTATATGAGGGAGTTGCAGCCGTGTTAAGCAAAATATATTACTTTACGCGACACCAATGTAAAACTCGCTGCCCCCGCATGTGTTTCCAATCCAATACAATTTGGGTCTCGACAAGAATGAATAGGCATTTACTTGGAAGACCGGTCCTTTTAAGAGTCACATCGTCACTTTCAAACAGGTGAGATTACGATGAAATGAATGTCGAGTCATATATGAAAGAAAAATCATTTACAAAATATCCCCTTTAAAAAGAGTATAAACAAAATAACTGACGAAGTATTTATAACTTACTAATTTACTTCGTACCTAAAAGTATGATAATTGGCAAAAACTCCAGAAAAATTGAACAAATAAGTTAAAACGTCGAGAAAATGCCTTTGACGTAATAATTTTGAGTTAGCTGCAAGAGATTGAGCGAAGTCAAAATGAGATTTGTTTATTTAATTTGGGCTTTTATAAGCTCCCGTGAATGTCAAATGAGCCTTCTCAAGTTCAAAGTAAAATCAGCAGCTTAAAGTAACAGCTCAAGGCATATTGGAACTTTATTTATTTAGGTTTGCTTACAGCTAAAAACTCACAACTTTACATTTAATATCTTTCTGATTAATGGTAGTTGTTTGTGTGGCAGCGTCATAGCTTAGGGATTAAGCGGTCTAGCTCGGAGCTATTTAGGTAGGTACCAAGTTCAAATCTGACCAGTGCGTCTAGAAAAAAAAAAATGCGTTTATTGCTTTCAATCGTACAAACACCATGAACATAAAAAATAAAACACAGAAAGCAATTGGAGGTGGCTCAGCTTGTGCTGACCTAGGATCTGGATCCTAGGCAGCGCTCTTTTTCAGCCACTTCCATTTCTCTATCGGTGTTAATCGAGAATTAGTACATGAGGGCTTCGAACAATACAAAATACATTAAAAAAAACTTAACATAAACGGTACTCTCGTGCGTTTGTGAGTATGTGTGTGTGTGTGTGAACGAGAACGAGTTTCCACTTAATTTTTTTAATTTAAATTACCGTTCGCAGAAAAAAATGTACTGGGATTTGACATTGTCATGTCACGTTTCATCCCAATACATTTTTTTGACGCGACCGATCACGTAAATTTAAAGTGGCAACTCGTGGTAGACGTACCGAGTGCCGAGTGCTAGTAACAGTGAGCGATGGAGCGATGCGAATGACTTCACTATCGCGTTTTGCGAGAAAAAAACGCGAATTTGTATGGCATCCAGTCAGCGTCATCTAGTGGCCCTAATGTTGCCCGAACCTGCCGCTAGACGGCGCTGACTCGATTCCATACTCATTGACATTTACGTGCTCACAAAACGCGATGGTGAAGTCATTCACTTCTCTCACTGCAACTCGCACTTAGCACTCCGTTCACACCAATAACAGCTAGCGTTGGTCGAGTTGAAGATTTCGACAAACTGAACCCCTGTGCTCATTGCAAATTTTGCAATTTGGTAAACACCTTTAAAAAACCAAATCAACCCGGATAACGGAGGACGATGCGCTTGCTACTTCATTAGGTTCTAATAAGCTAGTGAAATTTAGGAACGGCTACAGAGAATATACAGGGTGACTTTGATATTATTGGCATCCTTTTAAAATAACATAATTTTGAATTATTTTTTTCAATCAAGTAGTTTTTTATTTTATTGAACCATTTTATTTCTTATTTAATTTTGTATTGTTGGTCAATTGCTAACTATTACACATGATGTTTATACCTAAGTTTTAAAATATGCAATTTTGTACCTATGAAATAGGTAGCCTCATACTTGGGAAAAGTACTGTATATGATGCCAATGATATCAAAGTCACCCTGTATAGTTGTGAACGTATGTCATGTTTAAATAAAACAACTCTGATCATAATATCTATGAAATTAAAAATATTTAAGTAGTAAAGATTCGGTGGACATAAACAGTATCAAAAATAAAAGCTTAAAATTAATACTGTATCGATACAGTATTGATTTTAAGCTTTTATTTTTGATTTTCATTGTACTGTTCATTTAAATTATTTAATAGTTCATAATGAATAAACATCATCGTTTAAAAAAAACAGTGAAAAATATCTTGTAGCTTACTTAAAAGCATTGCGTTTATAATTTTGTACATTTGGGATATACAAATGGTAAGTCCGCTATTTAAAAGTGAATTGGCAGCACGATACTATTTGGCAAAGACTGTACCAATAATAACGACGTCTTCTACATTTCAAAAGTTAATTAAAATGTTCAATCTCCTCTCCGATATCGCTGTCGGTAGGAATTGGCTTCATAGCCTCCTTACCGAATTTATTTCCCCGATTTCCCGATAATTATGGCCAGGGTTGTCACTAAGTTAGGTGATTGAAGAGCCCAAAAATCAAAATGCTATTCCAAGAAAAATGACAGGTTAATTATTATTGTAACCAAAAGATGTTCCACAACTAACGTTGAGGGTGCAGTAGACAGCTGAACTAAGTGAAAATTCATCGAAAACTATAAGGCACATTATTTATTTGCACCACACAAACAGACACTATTTTACCAAACTTTTATTATAACATAACATAACATTCCATCACGACTTTATCTCAAACCGGGTAGTCAGAAACAAGTGACTGTTGCCGTCATGGTGAACGGAACACTCACAAGCCCACTTTTTACCGATGGTATTACAACCCAACGTGGTAGGTGAGCCTTCCGCCGTAATCCGGGTTAATTTGGTATTTTATCGATGTTTACCATCATTAGAGAGTTAGTCGGAAATATACCAATGAACACAAAGGTTTTTGTTCTGGCCAGATTTGAACTCGGGGCTACACGATCCGCGACCCGAGTTGGGGTGCTCCACCACTAAGCCAAGACGCTCTCACTTTTATTATATTGTAACGATGCCGTTTCGTTACAAACTCCAGGACGTAGAACGAATGTGAAAGTTTGTTCATTTATCATATTATACTTTCTGTTACTTACTGTCTCAGATTATAAATCAAAATGGCCTTCTGCGAATGCCTTTACCTTTAAGGATACAGTGTAAAAATTTTCTATTCTTCTCATACCTGTCGTAGGTGTCGACCTTGGGTACCACAGCCCGCCCTTGGTATTTTAACAATCGATTTATTGATAGTGAATGGGTGAATGACTGGCTGTGTCCTTTTCCCTGCAAACTTATAGTTACGTAAAGCTCATACAATTTAAACTGCCGCTCTAAATTAAGTGTACGTGGCATTTGTAGGTCTACGAATATTTTACGAGACAGCATCAGTTTCAGGTCTTTTATGGGTTTCTTAACTTGGATTGACGTCTGAAAAATTAGAGGCCCATTGACGGGTGGTATAAAATTCACGATTCGGCGTTTCATTTCGGCGCGGCCCCCTAAATTCGACGTTACTGAAAGTTTGGGAGCTTATGACTTAGTGCTGTCGCAAGTGTTAGAGAGTCCGCCAATTTAGTCGGCGACTTATGAATGATGCCACTGTTGAGGAAAATAGGAAAAAGAAAAGAAAAAAAATGCAAAAAAGAACCAAAGAAGATATACTATGTTTAAATATTTAAAAATAGATAGAATAGAATTACACCATTACGGACCAAACACAAATATTTGTCATAAAATGTTTGTCCTGGGTGGCGATTGAACACACGACCTTCGGCAATCGCTACTAGTGAGCCAATAAGCTTCAAAGTCTGTGATGTAAATAACTGAACTAATATTAGATTATAATGACTATGGAAATGAGCATCTGAGAGGGCTTTTCTCGGTACGAGAATTACGAGATTGAACCCCCAAATTACCAAATATTACTAATAAGTATTAGGAGGGATATTAGTTCAGGGCCCCTAAATAGTAAGCTTTGGGCGATTTTCATCACAATCATAGATGCTGCATATCTATACTTATAGTATAAACAGGAAAGATATTTTTTTTTGTTAGTTTGCTTGTTTGTATTGAAAAGGCTCCAAAACTACTGATCTGATCGTGAAAATTCTTTCACTAACAGAAAACTAAATAATTCAGGAGTGATATAGGCTATATTTTACTATGATTGAACAAAAAAATGAGTGAAAAATAATAGTAAATGTAGGGTAAAAAAGACACCAGCTGTCAAACATTTGACAGAACGAAGTCTGCCTGGGTAGCTCGTATTTCATATTTTTTATTGCTTGCTCATCGCGTTTCGCCTAGGGCGGCGTTTTTTAACCTTGAGTTAGCTCTGAAGTTAAGTTCAGTTCTGCCTTTGCAAGTTTGCTTTAGATAACAACACTCAGAAACATAGGTAACAAACACAAACGTTCGTCACATAAATGTTTGTCATGGGTGGGGATCGAACCCACGACCTCCGGCGCTAAAGGCAGGATGACTGCTATTGAGCCAACAGGCCAGTCAATAAAGATGTGTACTGTGTAGGTATGATATCAGCCCAGTCAATAAGGATGTGTAGGTATGACATTTACAAATAAGGATCGTTTATTTTCATAGCTCCGCAAACATACACATCGTTACACAGCTAAACACATCGCTGTTAGAAAACAGCCATTACACTCTTTACATTAAACAAACATATAGCAAGTCAGCATGATAGAATTCGATACTATTTACAGGGAACTGTAAATACATTTGTAGCAAGAATAGAAAACAGGTTTGCTTAAGCACCGTTTAGATAGAGGGCGTATCTCGATAAAGCAACCAGAACGTCTACCACGAGTTGCCACTTTAAATTTACATTTTCGTTCGCGTAAAAAAATATATTGAGATTTGACATTGTCATGTCATGTCATGTGTCATCCCAATACATTTTTTTACGCAAACGATAATGTATTTTAAAGTGGCAACTCTTGGTAGACGTATTGTTTGAAGCAAAGGCAGGGTGGTGAAATAAACGTGTACATCACTTCGTATGAAAAGATTGAAATGAAACATTTGCGTTTTAGTATTTGTGTCACCGTATCGAACTGCATTGTGATACGAGATGCTCTTTTTTCATGAACTTTCTCAATCTTTACTATCTTCTATCATCGCTCTATCAATCGTTAATATCATCAACGGTTATAACTAACTCGCTGGGCTAGGTATCATACCAACAAATATTTTATAGTGAGTAGGGGTCAAACTTAAAACCATTAGATATGTCGCGAGTGGCATCATAAATCTGCACTCCACGAAATCAAATATCATCTTCAATCAATAATCATAATTATGATTAATTCAATAGACCATAACAAAAACAAACAAATACAGCCTTATATACTTACCACTGCTGGGCACAGGCCTCACCTCAACTATGAGGTGGTACGAGCTATATTCCATCACGCGGGCTCAGTGCGGATTGTTGGAGAGGTGAATGTAAAGCCAGTGACAAACCTTACCGTCAGATGTTATCAAGCCGCCTTTGTAGGCCTCTGACTAGGCTTTACGACTGATATCTTGCGACGTCAGCCGGGACCAACTGTTTAACGTGCCTTCTGAAGCACGGAGATGCCCGAAAAACACATCACTTAATTTGGACCGACCTGACAGGCGTTCCTTGACATTGGTCATAGCATACACAATACATAATATTATTACGATCTAAACACTCAATTTAACACATAAATTTAATGTGAGCGTGAGCCTAGTGGTTAAGCACTCCAACTCAGATCGCGGATCGTGTGGTCCCGAGTTCAAATCTGGTCAGAACCAAAATCTTTATGTTAATAAATATCCCTGGACATTATTCCACACAGCGCCATCTAGCCCCAACGTAAGCTAATTAAAGCTTGTGTTATGGGATACTAGACAACGGATAAACATACTTAAATACATTTTTCTTTTGTAAATACATACTTATTATACATAGGAGACACCCAGACCAGTACAAACAGACATGTTCATGCACACAAATGTTTGTACTGTGCGGGGATCGAACCCGCGACCTCTGGTGTAGTAGCCAACTTCCTAACCATTACACCAAGTCGGTCGTCAAGTGTGTTCATTGTTTAATTTCCGACTAACTCTCCGGTGCTGGGAAAACATCGATAAAAACCAAATCAACATCGATAGCGGCGGAAGGCTCACCATCTACCACGTTGGAAAACTAAACTAAACTTAAACATAATGTGTCAAAAGGGCTTCCACTCAGCATTATGTCGTGGTGCATTTATGCAGCATCACGGCCTGGTTTTCAGTGGTCACCTGATACTGAAGAAGGAGAATGGGGCCTAGCAACAAGAAAAATGATAGGCAATACAAGATATACATACACATTATTAGACACACAATAGCAATATTTGACACAAACATGCAATTTAGGAAAGTAAAATAGTAGAAACATAAGATTTAAAAATTAATAGTTAAAAGTAGCACTGATAAAAAGCAGCCAAACGAACAAAAAGCAAATAAAGCGGCTAAGAAGAACATGAAACAACAAAAATACATTCAAACACACAAAGAAAAAAAAACACTAAAACAGCACGTGCAAATCGTTCCACATTCGGATTCATCTTTTCTCGCAGTTGCTCTCTTAAAAAATAAGGTGGTTTACAATGCACGTTACAGTCAGTGTTATTTATTACAGAGCCTCTCTATATGTTCGGCCGTCTAGTCTGTCCATTACACAAACGTCCGTCTTTCCGCGAAGTTTCGAAGCTCGTCCATCTCAGCCATTAGAGCTTCGGAAGTTGCGCGAAGTTCGTCGCACTCAGTTTCCGGCGAGCTCGCCTTGGAGCTGTATAAAGATCCAACTTAGACTGAGTTACGGAATAATAACTGAAGTAAGTGTTAAAAACAGAATATATCACAATGATATTTTAATAAAAGCAGGTATATTTTCTGAGCAGATTGACTACGTCACATTTTTGAAAGACATTCCTGAGTAAAATAACAAACCATCACGACTTCATCCCAAACGGGGTAGTCAAAAGCAAGTGACTGTTGCCATCATGTTAAACGGACCACTCAGAAGCCCACTTTTCACCAATGGTGTTAGAACCCAACGTGGTAGGTGGTGACCTTTCCGCCGTGATTCGGGTTGATGTGATATATTATATATCATCGATGTTCTTCATTACCGGAATGTTAGTCGGAGATTTAACGATGAACTAAAATACGGTTCTCGACCAGATTTAAACTCGGGACCAGACCATCCACGATGCACGTTGGGGCGTTTAACACTTAGGCCGCGACACTCTGACTAGTGGTTACTCTGACTATTCAAATAAAAGGTTTTTATTCTCTGCGAGCATGTTTTGCATATTGTTATATGAAAACATATTTAATCTTCAAATATTGCTTACTAATATTATGCTTACTAAAATCTATTTATTTATTTCAGACAATAACAAAGTTTTCACTGAATAAGTGTGAAGAAACTAAAAAATATGCGCTGCCACTCCGCTCCCAGTACGCTGTTAACCGTGTCAAAAAATTATCAGCAGTGTCAGCAATGAAAAGTCATAGATTACGAGCGAGTAAATCGCAACGAATTCACGCTGTTATCGTTGAGTAATCTCTATGATTATAGATGAAAATGAGACGATAAATTACGATTGAACTACAAAAACAGAAATAAATCCAGCTAAAGACTTTAATCTTAATTACCAATCTGTAGAAGTAAAGCTACCTAAACCAAATGTTCATTATTTAAGATTAATTTTGCTAGTCTACCTAATCTTATTCAAAAGCGAAAGAAGCCTTAGCGGTTTATTAATATTGCAAAACAGTCAACCGCGGCATAAATGTAATTTAGATTACTTTTTTGGGGACTCTGGGTGCTCGTGGTCTCCAACTGTAAGCCTCCTAAATAGGCTCAAAGTCACTTATCGAGCTATGGAAATACTTATACTTGGTGTTTCTCTGCGAGATTGAATCAGAAATGAGGAGATCCGTAGAAGAAATAAGGTAACCGACATAGCCAAATGGGTTAGCAAGCTGAAGTGGCATTGTTCGAAGGACTGCTGGCCGATGGAGCAGAAAAGTTATCGAGTGGAGACCACCACTTATGCCTATGTTCAGCAATGGACGTCCTATGACTGATATGATGATGATGAAATGTGCGAGTCCCTAAACTAATGTTCTGCCATAACGCAGATATATTGTCACATAGCTAGGCAAAGCCTTCAATTATGTACAAAGTCAATGAAGGATATTAATATAGTTCCGATAAAAACTGAAATTTGAATTTTAGCCCAAGCGCTCTTGCCAGTGCCTCCAGAATGTTCATGAACTTTAATCCGGTTGCAAATCAAATTTTATTAACATATTTTACCATTTAATAGAGTGCCCGTTAGAATAAATAAAGCGCGCAAAGTTTACGTTCATTACCACCTTGATAGAGACACGTTACTCTTCCTGTCTGTTTTGCTATTCATACACAAATTTACAAACGTTTTTTTCTAAATCTACGGATCGCACAATATATTATGTTCTTGAAAGCCATTCACGAAAATGGCTTGGGCTTCTTACACCAACATAATCAGACCCCGAACAAAGCATAGCTGGAAATATGGTTTAACCATTCATTACCTTCTCTATACTTAGCTCGTATCAGACTTGACCCTAGTGATTAAAATGCCATTAAGTATATCATACACTTTCATTTACTTACACCTAATTTATTATCCGGAACCTCAAAGCGTGTTTTTACAGGCAAATAGATAGCAGCCTTGAAGCCTTCTTATCGCTTGCTAAGTTTCGTACATCCATGTTTCACAAAACAGCGCTTTGTACGGGTCTTGAAAGTAATTAAATATTCATTAGACGGTACCCGCGATTATTTAAACATATTTAAGCTAGGTTTAATTACTGCCTATCTTCGCTTATTTACGTTGTAAAGCTAATCTCATATTGTAGCAAATATTAATATCTACCTAAATGATGATCTGTTCTGAAGTTCACGAGATAGCTTCTAATTCTTCTTATCTGTACGTGTACCACGAGTTGCCACTTTGAATTTACGTTATCGTTCGCGTAAATTTTTTTTATTCAGATTTGACATGTTAATGTCAAACATGATTTGACATGTTAATGTCAAACATGATTTGACATGTTAATGTCAAACATGATTTGACATGTTAATGTCAAATTGTAATACATTTTTTCGGCAACTCGTGGTAGACGTACTGTTCAAAATAAGCTGACACATTTCAGGCGTTTTCCACTAACAAAAATAATATGCCTCTCTAGTTTAAATAATGTAAATATTTTACCTACCTACGTATGTGAACTGCTTCTCAACTAAATTTTAACTTAAATCTTAATAGAATATGGAAGAGCGGGGTCTCTAAACACAGGCTTTTCAGCTTAAATAGAGACACCATCCACTACCACTTAAGTTAAATTTTGTTAACGTAATAAATATTTTTCATTTTTTAAATTTTTTCATAGAGTTGTAATGTCTTAATGAACTAAAATGGTATCCGAACGAAGATTTAGAGATTATAGGAGTCCCTTTTATGAGTAACACACATTTCTAACCCTACACCAGGCTATGCTAATTTTTTCGTTGATTTTGAGCATTATGTACGAGGGTTAAGGTTCATAATATAAGGTCACAAATCTGACCAACCAACCAGGGTAAAGGTAAATATAATTTCTGAACCGTTTTATTTTACGGAAAACAGTTTCCAATTTACGATTTGACTGACAGGTGGACTTCTCGAAATGTGACACGCAATAAAAATACAAACAATTATTTTAACAATCGAATAAAACCATCTTACTCATTTTATAAAAAAAAGATAATATAAATACAACTTCATTGTACAACTGAACTGAAAATAATGACAACAGTACTTATAATCTAGAAACATAAGGTTAAACATAACCCTAAAATGGTTGCGCAAAACCTTTTACGACTGTGTGGCAAGGTCGGCGGACATCAAGTTGTCATTCACAAAACCATTGCATAAGTCTTAAGATTAGCAGAATAAGAACGACTACATCGGCCATGGGATCATAGCCGAATTTCGTAGAATTTTTCTTTGACACTACGCTACTTGACAATATTTAATAGCAACATGATTACACTCAGATACTACAGTATTCCGACAGTATGTAATTATGACGACATATTTCAGCCTAATCTTAGTTTTTTGGGTGAAGATTATCTTGTGTAGTGTGTATAAAACAATAAAGCTCTTTGTTTTAACTACTGTCATGCGTAATTTTAAAATAATAACTGTTTTGACCAATCATTGTGCTGTAATGTTTACAAGCTAACTCCTCTGCAAATGTTTAGATAGACACTCTAAGGTAAAATTTGCGCTTAGTCGGCTGAGAACAGTACGTCTACCACGAGTTGCCACTTTAATATGATTATCGTTCGCGCCAAAAAATTGTATAGAGATGACACATGACATGACAATGTCAAATCCCAATACATTTTTTTACGCGAACGTTAATGTAAATTTAAAATGGCAACTCGCGGTAGATGTACTGGATAACTTCGCACTCAATCCGTAAAGATAACATCCTTTCTTAACAAAGGATTACCTACTTACAAACTCGACTCTTGTCGATGTTTCGGAACAAATATTTGTGGTTGGAGTATAATCTTCCGACATACTTCGGCATCTGCTTATCCGCCACGTGTAAATAATCTAAAGGTAAAACTCGGTATACACATAATTCTGAATACAAACGATGTCTTATAAAGTATAAATGCATATACAGGGTGGTTATAAAAAGACTTACAAATACAATATGGCATACTCAGTAAGTATGTAGACTATGTAGTTAAGTAAAAATTTGATTTTTCGATCGACTTTTTCATGATATATAAAATCAGTCGAACAGTTACTATTTTTTGTATAAAACCATATCCTTATGTTACTAGGTACCCGACAAGTATTCTCAGCTCACCCAGACCCGAGACAATATGGAAAAAAAATAATTCCTGAATTAACCCCGAGACAAAGGAAATCGTGTCGTCACAGTTACCTTAATAATAAAGTGGATTGAAAAAATATTTTTTTAACTTAGTTACATAGTTATTGCATCACTCACTGAGGTAACTATATCATTTTAGTAAATCTTTTGGAAAAAACCCATATTTTATCAGGTTTTCTGTGGACTAGGCAGGCATAACAATCGCACCTGGTGTGGTGGTGGTATATGCGTCGTAGCATACGTTTGTGATGAACACTCTGGCAAGCGTGGTTATATAGATAACACCCATCAGTTGAAGTAGATGACGCGGATATAAGTAATTGACGTATCAAAAAGCAGAGCAGTGTAGTTCTTTGCTGCGGCTTTCATTCTCGCTTAACTGGTAGGTCAACGGATGCCAAAATCAAGTTAATTCAAACGTATCATCCTTTCCTAAGTTTTAAATTAAAATTAATTGCGAAAGAGCGGATTCCCATCACAGAAATTCTGTCGTGATTTCACAATAAGCGCCAAAAAATTTACTCGCTTGATTTTCATACAAAGCACTTTGTGTTATCTGTTTACATACATACACACATATGAACACAAATTTCTGAGAATAAACTATCTTGGGAACCTCTACTTATTTAACCGGAATAGCTCCCTCCTCCCCAGAGATTGTGGCGACTAAAGTTAATTGCTTCGGTGAACACGTGGCAGACCACCAGCTAATAGGATCCCGGGGACTAGACTCCAATAATGCTTAGTGCACGAAATAAGCCAATTGCGTAATAATGTACTAGTGCACTAGAACGATTTTGGCAGTCAGATCACTTCAAAAGCTTTAAAGGGATCTCTTACAGACTGGAAGATAAACCGATCAAAGGACACATAAGATGCAGAAGGAGCACTCCTTTGGCCAATTAGGTACTTGACAACATCATCAAATTCTAAAAAATACACTAAAAAACTTTTAGTTCGTTTACTTAGGTATAATTAATTTTATGGCTGTTCAAACTTGGGTTAGCAAGTCGATTTTTATAAGTGTAAAATAAAAAAAAATAAGTACATATACCATTCGATAATCCACACAATTTGTAGTAACTTTTGTAAAAAATCCATATTAATAAACGCAAAATTTTATATAACTGCCGAACAAGTGTCTTGCAGAACACATGGAAATATGTGAAGTGAAATATGACGTGATTATTCTGCAACAGTTTGTAGGGAGCGTTTTGGACAAGTCCAAATATATGATTTTTAAAATTGTCATGTCCCGGGGAGTTTTAGTGTTATTAGAATATTTTTTTACCAATGTTTATATTTCCAAGAGCTCTTTTGATAACACATCAAATTTTTTTTAGTCCAATAGCCAATTTTCCCCGCCAATAGTTCGCGGAATGGAGGGTTAAGAGTAAGTAATAAAACTCGTTTTTTTTAAAGATATTTTAAAGATATAATTTGTTTTAAAAGATATATTATTTTTAGATTCCTTCAAGATCAGTCTAGTCTAACCTAAAGGAAGTTATTTATTAATTTTGAAGCCTCCTTTGTACAGCAGGTATCGCAAGTTGCACGTGTGCATCGTCGTGCAGAAGGAGCACTCCTTTGGCCAATTTACCCCACCATTTCTCCCTCACAGGTTTTCGGAGACTTTTTAGTAGCGTAGCGTAGTACCTACTCGTACACTCTAGATAAAGTGATTCTCTTTACTTTGCAGTCTACGAGAATGATACTTTCAGTATGCCAGAAAACAGTGGACAAGAGTTTTTCAACTGATGAACACACCTTGAGTTTCTTTTGGGGGTGTTGTACCCTTTTCGTGCCTCAACATGAAGGCTTGCTTGGTCCCAGAATCATATTGCTGAACTCAAGTTTCATCTCTAGTCACAATCCGGTCTAAAACTTGGTAGGTATGTGTTTTCACCACAGGAAGCCGAACCCTCGCCAAATAACTGCGCGAAACTCAATTTCCTTCATCGTGATTTTTTTTAATGGACCGACTCGCTTGTTGATATTTATCTCAGTAAGAAGATCCGATTTTAATGAAATGTCTTTTTTTATACTACGTCGGTGACAATCAAGCTCGCGAACCGCCTGATGGTAAGCTGATACCGCAGCCTATGGACGCGTGCAACACCAGGGGCATCACTCGCGCGTTGTCGACCCAGCAAAACCTTTTCAAACACCTCTTGAAGAACGACATACTATAACTCATTGGGAAAACCTCGGCACGAAGCTCATTCCACAATTTAAGAGTTCTCGGGAGAAAACATCTCTGCAACCGAACCGTACGAGAATGGTCGTACGGTTCGGTTTCAGAGATGTTTCTGCAATGGTGCAGATTTAGAGTATGCGGATGATGTCCCTGTCGGTGGCGAGAGGTGCGATGGTAAAAAGTAACCGTGGGCATCATATCAAACAGCTCTTCAGAACAAAATCCGTTGTACATGCGGCAGAACACGCATAAGGTGGCGAAGTCTCTCCATAAACTTAACGGTTCGAAACCGCTTGCCAGTTAACTTTGTGTCAACTCTTGTATCAATAAAATAAACGATAATTCACCGCAACATTACAACATTTACAACAATTTCTTTTTCGCCATATTTTCCGATCCCGCTCTTTTGTTATTCCTCAATTACATAGACAACATCAACCAAAGACCCCAAAACATTCCGTTTCACAGAAAAAGTTCCAACATTATAACTATTGCCTTTTAAAACAAAAGTTGGTTATGATTTGAGTTAGAACAACATCTGGCAAAAGACGTAACTGTAGAAGTTCTTGAATTATATTTGAATTCCTAAAGTGGTGAGTATTTATTTGATCTTGTCAAACTGATGATTTCGCAATGATTTCTTTGCAATCTCAAGAGCATTACTCTCGAGATTGCAATGGTTGCTCGCAGAAAAAAAACATTTTGTTTCTTTCACCATAATGTACGTAAATATTTTCATTATTCAAATTGCAGAACGTTGACGTACGAGTACATACGCAAAAAGCGAAATCTGTAGGGCAACAGTTGCTATTAAATATGAGTGGGAACCTAACTCGTTTTTGTCAGCCATCATTAAACTTGTTAAGTTATTGCCTCAAATGAACGTAACTGTTGTTATGAGTTTTGTTTAGTTTTTAAATAGTTACTGTAACGCGAATTAAAAAAAAATCTATGAACAATTTAATATTATTCATAAATAATTTTAGAATGAAATACTTTCTACTCCTTACCTGCCGTCGAAGCTCCCACGTGCCAAATTCTAAATAATAATATACGAAGTGTTTAAACGCATACGTTACAAAATAACGAATTAACGTGAACATGTCTCTTGTTTATGTGATCTCAATTTCAAAATTACGAAATAAATTACTCCGTGCCCAGAGGAGCAGGTAATTGGAGTGCGTAGGACCTTAAAAAAGGCTCGTTCTCCACCAGAGCTGAGTGACAGGTAGGAATATGCGTGGTATAGCTAAGGTTTTCGTTTTAAATACAACGCCAGTAACAGGCAAACAAGCACACGGATTGCCTAATGGTAAGCGGCTGCCGTGGTCTACAACAGTTGTAACACCAGAGATATTTATTAAAGTCAACAAGATGAAAAAACGTCCCCAGCTAACCTTAGAGCAGCTCTGATCTCTAGCTATCTTACTGACTTTTTATTTAACTGCAGTTAGCGGATTACACGGATAAAATATCAATTAACAGTAGCTTTTCCTTCAAAAATTTCCTTGACTTGAGTTTTTAGCTGTGAGTTGGTCCAAGTAGTAGTACTACGACTTATTTGTAGTGGAAAGTTATATTCGTAGCTAGGAGTAACCTGTAGTAGCGTGCTAGAAGTTATAATAATAATAATAATAATAAATCTTTTATTCCTCACCATAATCATACAGTAGACTCATTAACACAATTTGTAGGAACACTGATTACATATTTTTTTTTTTTTGACTATGGCGGGCTGACGCCCAAACTAGGACAAGTCCTGTATCTTGGGTCGTCAACCCTCCATCCATGGTAAATGCACAAAATTAAAATTGATGTAACATATTGCAGAAGGCAGAGGTATTATTACTAAGCATGCATGAAATATTATTACTTATAATATCTGTATAAGTGTGTGTGCGTGTTATATATGTGTGTGTTGTGTGTATTTTGTGTGTGTGTTGTATGATTTTGTGCGTGTGTGCGTGTGTATATGTGTGTGTGTAGTGTGTGTGAGATTGGAGAATATATATATTTATATCAGCGAGGGGGCGCGTGAGTCATATGTGGCAAAAGGTGTAACCCACACTTATTTCTTTATAGAAAGTAGATCTTCAGTGCATATATAATCAAGCTCTAAAAGTTTCTTATTCAGGAAGGATTTTAATGACATCCTATTCATCCCAAATATGGCAGTCATGTCGTTGAAATGTCGGTACAGGAAGGAACCCATGTGTATAGCCTGGCGCTGAGCAAAGCCTGTTCTGCAAGGCAGCACCTGAGTGCGTATTCGTCTCTTGGTTAGGGGTAGGTTACTGGGAATAAAGGATTTATGGTGGCGAAGGATGGAGGCCTTGATATACAACTGTCGAACAGTCAGGAGTTGTGCTTCTTTGTAAAGTTGGTCAGTAGGAAATCTTCTAGGCCTGTGAAGCATTACTTTAATCACAGCTCTTTGTGCCCTCTCCACCTCCAACATATGGGTAGCGGCTGCCCCTCCCCATACGGGAAAGCAGTAAACTAGCACGGATTGACATGAAGCGAGATAGATCTGCGTAGCTAGTTTGGCATCAGCAGCATCACGCACGTTCCTAAAAATGTGAAGTAGCCTTCTAATTTTTTTGCTTAGTGCAGTGATGTGAGGTTGCCAGTTTAAGTTCTGATCTATCCATATGCCTAAGTACTTGTGTGTATCTGTTTCTTGTAGAGGATTGCAGTCGCAATGTATGCCAGTGGCTAGATCCTTGTTGCAAGATACTGCGTGGGCTATTAGATTAAAATTTTCCGGCGGTTTTGTTACACTGTTTATCCTGTAGCAAATATATTTTGTTTTTGATGTGTTCAGAGTAAGCAAATTTTCGTTTAACCATTTAGTTACTTTTAGTAGCCCTTCTTCAGCGAATTTTTGGACCTCTGGCCACGTTTCTCCACTGAATATGAGTGCCGTGTCATCTGCAAAGGAAAGTGTGCAGCCGTGTGGTATATCCATCTCACACAAATCATTCACGTAAGCCAGAAACAGAGTCGGTCCAAGAGTGCTGCCCTGGGGAATGCCATAAGAGATGGATGAGCTACCACTATACTGGTCTCTTATTTTGACAACTTGACTCCGACCAGTTAAATAACTACGAAACCAGTCCAGCACGACTCCTCGAATCCCCAAAGCCTCAAGTTTGGCCAAAAGTTTAGGTATTGAAACCGTGTCGAAAGCTTTTTTTATGTCTAGGAAGACCGTAACACACTTCCGTCCCACATCCAGGTGCTCAGTCACTTTAGCAGCGAGGCAAGCGACCGCGTCCTCCGTGCTTTTACCCGAGCGAAAGCCATACTGGTTACAGGACAGAAGACGGTTTACCTCCAAGTAGTTTGTAATGCGATTACTGACCACTTTCTCAACAACTTTTCCGACTACACTAAGGAGGGAAATAGGCCGGTAGTTAGACACCATATTCATATGTCCGTCCTTGTGTACGGGTATAACAACCGCTTCCTTGAAAATAGCCGGAAATGCCGCGGCCGGTCGTGAAACTTAGGTTGCATAGATGTGCAATCATGGAGGATAAAATCGAGTGAGAGTTGGAAAGAACTACAGGAGGAATGCAGTCCTTGCCAGAGGCGCTGTTTTATCTCATGTTTCGAATGATTTTGTCCACCTCAATATAATCTGTTGGTGCCAAAATCATAGACTGAGCGTTACTTAGATGGCCGTTAATGCTGCACCTATTTGCTTCAGATGGTACAATTTTACCAACTATTTGACTGGCCAGTTCGCGACCAACAGACGTGAAATAGCTGTTTACTGAGTTTAGGGACTCTTCAGCGGTTGGCATTATATCAAGGAGAGCATAGGCATCTGAATTTTTCTTTTTAATATTGCATAGATCCTTTATTGTTTCCCAAGTGGCTTTATTGTTTTTATAATTAAGGGCAAGTCTATTTTTGTAATAGTCGTTTTTAAGGCTTTTAGCTATGTGATTGCAGATATTTCGATACCTGATGTAACTAGTTTTCAACTCGAGATTATCAGGGTCTTTTTTGACCAATTTATGCATTTGGTCTCTTTTTTTAAAACATTTGATCATGCTAGTTGTAATCCATGGTTTAAGTGGTTTTCTCCGTTTGCTGAATGTGGCAGTGCTAGTGTGTTCGTTAGTAAATTTCTGTATAATCTCAATCAGAGTTGAAGCAGCCACATGGGGATCTTTAATAGTGAGGTAAAAATTCCAGTCCGTATTTGTAATAGCTTTGCTAAGTGAATCATAGTTAATTTTTGTTCTGGTTATAATATTTCTATCTGCCGAATTACGAATTAATGGACTATGTAAAGACAATATTATTGGACAATGGTCTGTAATATCAGCTTCCAGAACAAAGCACCGTAGATCCGCTCGTGACTTACACATAAAATGATCTAAGCATGTGCGTCCGTGTGTAGGAATATCTATTGCATTTTGTAGACCATGTGGGCCTATGATTTCTAAATAATCACGGACGGAATTGCTTCTTGTGTCAAGTGTGTCAATATTAATATCTCCTGTCATGACGATGCTACTAGAGCGAGCAGAGGTCAAGAGACGGTCCAATGAGTCCAAAAAAATATTATGGTTTTTAAAGCAGTACGGTCTGTAAATACCAAAAATAGTTAAATCATTTATTTTTGCTGCTAGACAATTGGCTTCTTCCAGTTCAACTTCATTAACTGAAGCGTTCAAGTCAGTCCTTATATACATTACTACACCATCATTCTGGTTGTAGGTGCGTTTAGAAAAATACATGTCGTAATTATCAAGCAATAGGGGAGCTGAATCCATGTTACACCAACACTCAGACAAAACCATAACGTGAAATTCAATATTAAGTCCCGCAACAAAAGCCAAGAAACGGTCAATGTTTTTATTTATGCTTCTAATGTTAATTGAGATTATATTCAAATTGTTTTGACTCACCTGGGCACAGTTACTCAACTCCAGTTTAAGCTTATCCGGTTCTGTTATAGATTTACAAGGAACCAGGCAGGAAATCTCTATTTCTTCCAATAAGGCGTGACTATTCATAATGACAGTTAAGTGGTGAGTGCTGGATGCAGTGGCTAAACAAAACAGGACCCACAAAACCATGTATAGGTGTGGCACAGAAACATATGGTATTGTTGATGATCTTCAACGTAGCCTCGCAATCCTCTGTGAGGAATATTGTTAGTGTATGGTGTGTTTGTTGTGTAAGATGTGTGTGTGTGTGCTGCATTGAGTATGTAGAATGAGTATGACAGAGTTGAATGTATTTGAAAATATAAATATTCACACTCTCAATTTTCAAAGAACGATTTCGCATGCTGTTTAGCTCTAATAAGAAATACATTTTTAAAAACGTAAAAACATAAGACAGTCATTTAGTAGCTTTGTAGCTGTTGAGTTGCTCTTCAGTTTTAATCAAAATAGGGGTGTCACCCTCCTGTCTGCGCAGGTAGACCTTCCCATTCGATGTCCAGCAGAAGGCGAAGCCCTGGGATTTAGCAACTTCCCTTGCCAAGTAATGCAGCCTTTTAGATCTGGATGTAAGCAGTTCAGAAATGTAGATTGGAGAAGTGTGTTCATTCAACCCAAGGTGTTTCGCATTCAATTGATCAGAATGTGTCTTATAATACTGTTTTGCTGATGACAAGATTCGATCCTTGATTAGGGTGTTGTTGAACTCAATTATGATGGTCGAGCAGTTGGATTCTCTCTTACCAGGCAACCGATATGCATCCCGAATGTCGAAGTTGCTTATGTTGATTTCCAGGGCCGATGCTAGCGATTTCACTGTATCGTATAAATCATTTAGCTGCTCTTTAGTTCGCTTTGGTACGTTTCTTACTTCGATACAGGTTTTTTTGTTTGCTCGGTCTAAATGCTCAAATCTGTCATTGATTGCAGCAATTTCTTGATTGAACATTTTTTTGTCTTGTTCCAAGCCGCTGATTTTTGATTCCAGGCTGCTTATTTGTGACGACACAAACTCAATCGATTTTTCAATTTCACTATTTGAGCACTGAATAGAGGTTGCTTGAAGGTCCACCGCAGCTATTTGCTTTTCCAGGGAATCTAATCTTTCGTCCTGGCTTCTTTTGAGTGACTGAAAAAGCTCCCGCATTTCCTGCCGAAATTCCGCCATTTCGTCGGTTGAGATATCCGAAAGGCGTAACTGCTTACTACCGCGGTCCCTTTGTGTAACATAGTCCAATGTATCATTTTGCGATTCCGCGCATGTCGGTGTGGAATGCACGTTCGGAGGCGTCCTTTTAATCATTGTGAGTTTGTCCCTGTAGCACTTGTTACTTGTTGCTACAAACGACCGCAGCGTGACGTAACTCGTAGCCTTTCGTAGTAGCGATACACTGTAGCACTGGGCTTGTCCGTGGAGCTGTTTAAACTCGTTCCGTAGGCACTGCTTAACTGTACACCATTCGCGGCCCTATGTCGCACTATCTTAAACAACAGATCAGCGTAAATATTTTGCATAAATTATTAAAATAAACATGTAACACGTCTGCCTTCTAACGTGTCTCGGACGAAGAGGTTATATGCATGTACATGAGTTTGCCTGACGTAAGCTACGATAGTTGACTACAGTAACTTGTATGTCATTTTATGTTCACTAGAGGCGCTCTGTGACTGTCACCACCAATTACAGTCGCTAGCGTTCGCGTTGACGTTTTTGTATGCGATTTCGGCACAGAGCATCTAATGATCAGAAATTGAACTAAAAATGGCACGCAAATTGTTGAACTAATCTTAGTTTACGTTAGGGAAACTCATGTTAGACATACCGCAGTAGCGTTCGTTCGTGCGTGTTCGTAGCGTGCTACGAGTTATATGTAGCAGCGTGCTACCAGTTATCTATAGTAGCGTGCTACAGGTTATCTGTAGTAGCGTCAAGCGTGCTAAAAGTTATCTATAGTAGCGTGCTACAAGTTACCTGTAGTAGCGTCAAACGTGCTACAAGTTATCTATAGTAGCGTGCTACAAGTTATCTATAGTAGCGTGCTACAAGTTATCTGTAGTAGCGTCAAGCGTGCTACAAGTTATCTATAGTAGCGTGCTACAAGTTATCTGTAGTAGCGTGCTACAAGTTATCGGTGGCAACACTGGCAACGGAACGTGCTACAAATTATCTGTAGCAATAAATCGGGAGTCTCAGCTAATGTTGGTTATAAATCAGCTGTATAATTTTTTTTAGTCTAATAATCATTTTATAAGAATGCAAATGATCTCGTTAGATTATAATATGAATTACCAAAAAAGACCTAATGGCAAATGTTCTAGCTAACAGCTCTGGTGGAGAGTGGGCCTAAAATCTCACCGTAAAGAGTTTATGATGCCTCCAGCTGCGAGGTCACGCAATGAACTAATGTTAATCGTTTCTGAAGCGACACTAAATTGCTCGTTCGCACTGTGGATGTCGAGCGTTTCACTTAAATTGGTAACTTTTTAATTGGCTTGTTCTAAAGCCCTGGAGGCCATCATTGACTTAATGGTTTTTTAAATGAAAATGTGTTGTACCTATTTTAACACATCTCAGTATCATAAAAATATGCAGAGCGAATACCTGAATATAGGCAGTTACTGCAGCCTTTGGATACCTGCAATTTTTTTCCCCCGAACGTTTCCGACTATATTATTGGGCCTTCATACCCCCTTCAAAGAGCATGAGATATAGCTTGCTGGGAAAACCTCGGAAGGGTCATTCGACAATTTTTATGAACTAGGAGACATCTAAGTACTGAACTGTACGAGACCATGGTGGTGTTGTGATAAAACGTTTCCGTGGGCATTTCAAATTGGGCATTGGTAGTTAGAATACGAATATTGCTCTCAAGATCACGGCTAGGCCTTTTCGTGAAAAGACGTTACTCCTATAACCACAGACATAATTCGTTAAAGATTACGCAAGTCCCTACGACGCGCAGGTGCCTTTACCGTGAGTTACATACATACATACCATCACGCCTTTTTCCCAACGGGATAGGCAGAGACCACATCTCTCCACTTGCTACGGTCCTGACACACCTCTTACGCTTCTTCCACTTTCATTAATCCTTTCATACATGCTCGTCGATTATGGGTACTCCTGACCTGGCCTTTTCTGAGCACATCTTGGACTTGTCCTAAGTACGTCCGTCTAGGCCTTCCCCTTCCAACAGCTCCATCCACCCTCGCCTTGTTAATTTGTTTAGTTAATCGCCTTTCATCCATCCTTTCTATATGCCCAAACCATCTTAGCATTCCCATCTCAATTTTTTTTGACAACGTCCTCTTTCACACCACAACGCTCTCTAATTATGCTATTCCTCACTTTATCACTGAATGTCACTCCTGCCATACTTCGCAATGCTCTCATTTCCAATGCATTTATCCTGTGAGTTGATGATTGAAATTTTACGATTTGAAAGTACTGATACAGTCTATTTGAATAAAGTTATTTGAGTTTGAGTCAAGTAAACTACGATATTTAACTACAGCAATTTGTATGCCATTTTTAGTTCAATTTCTGTTCACTAGAGGCGCTGTACTGTTCTCCTATACCAATTTTTCACTATAGACGCTAGGGACTACTATCGTATCCTGGTGGTAAGCGATGACGAGGCCGACTGTACTGTACTGAAAGAAAATCAAGCGTGCTACTTTTTTGACAGTCAAAGTGACGTAACAATAGCGCTTTAGTGTAAGAAATTCTTCATGTCTTGATCATTTCATAAAGAGGAGAGATATTGGTAAATCTTCTTGATTTCAATATGCGCTAGCTATGGCTAGAAGAGCAGCAGGAGCATTGCACGCCTTTGATATGAGAAGTACCATACATATCTGTTATCTATTCAGATAGATATCTGTAGTTATAACATTCAAGAACCCGTATTTTTATCTCTATTCTTCACGCCTCCGTAATCTCAACTCGATTTTCGAGTGTTGCTTACGTGTGCGATTTCTTTCGCACACTATCTCCACGTATTTTATCAGAACGCGGCATAAATTGCGCACATGTCGTTAACAGACTTGATATATAATGCTTTAGGTGTCGCAAACGGCCCGTGGAACTATCACTAATCGCTATCAGGTTATATAAGCGACAGTGGAGATGATACACTTTGTAAATGTAGTGCGTAGGGGTGAGGGGGGATATTTAAAATTCAGCGTTCTATTGGGTTTTAACAAGAACGTGTACTACGTGAATATTATACTGTTTCACGTGGTCGACCAACGTAGGTACTCGTATATGCAATGAACGCTGGTGCATCAAAATGGTACAGTCAGAAGCACAAATGAGAGGGACGACAATTCGAGGGGCAACGTGAAGCGTTAGGCAAGAAATTAAAAAAACCCAACATAGTAATCAAATGTATAAATCAAATAAAAGTGTTTACTACGATGACTATCATTTAATTTTATTGTAAGTCAGAAATCACAATAAATCTGTAAGTGTGTGTCAGTACACATTTAAAACAAGACCAAAAACAAAGTATTAAAACAAATTAAATTAAATTCTGACATTCATACGGAATTTTGAACACAATTAATTACGACCCGTCTCGAGCAAAAGTATCTATATTAAGGAAGGTACACACCAGGGAATACTAGAGGTGTTACTGCGGGGAGTTACGTCGCGGACGTGACCCCGGGGTTACGTGACCACTTGCGTCTTCGCTGCCAGAATACACTCACTTTCACTTAAGTTTTGATTACGAGTGTTTTAGCTGAGTACAGAAGTACAATAATCAATGAAAGTATTTTCTGCTGTGTCTGAGAGTTATATCTATTTAAGTATTTAGAAATAGAAGCTGGGTACAAGCTCTGCTTTGTTAGGGGTCAGATAATTTTGGGGTAATTGTCCTAAATATTTTATGATCAGATATTTTGCCTGTTTTTGATAAATATGAGACACTGATTATGAAAAAATTGTATCAAAATAACTGTATTTTTTGTAAATTTTAATTTCAAGATTTTTCCCGCGTTTTATGAAGCCACTGAATAACTTTGAATTTGTGAGATGAGAAATAGTGTGTGATGAGCTAAAACAGTCACGTAGTTCTAGGTTCAATTTCCAGGAGCGGTGAATTCAGTTTCGTATATTAAGATTTTAAATATGATCTCGAAGAAAGAAAATAATATTTTTTCAACACACTTGCTCATAAAGAGGCTCTAATTTCACCGCAATTAGGCACATAATGACACTTGTAATGAAACTGAACTGTGACTGAGATTTTTTTATTTTATTGGTTGAGTTGCTTTGTTCCTAAAAAAGTATCGAAAAAAAAGAAACCTCATTCTTTTAGTCTATGGGCGATCGCCATTGTAGGTTGCGCGCGCATAGGAAAACTGTTTGTTTTTTCCGCCATTGCGAAAAAATTTTCGCAACTCGTTTTCACTGTTCAAATTACAGTTATTTGTAATATTATTTTCTTCACAAGTGTGTTGATTTTTTTTAAAGCCTTCGTTTGTACAAATGGACATTTCTCTTAAGGCGCGAACTCACGCAAAAATCATAAATTTCCTAAATATCTAGAAAAAATATATAATCAATTTTGTCATATTTTCTTTAATCTGTTCGTATGAAATAGTCGTAGTATAGAAATTTCTATACCAAAAAAATCTTGAAAACGGGTCTTATAAGTAAAACTTCAATTTGCTAAGGCTCCTAACTATCAGTGTAATTTGTATAGTTTTTACAGGTAAATAAAGACCATCAAGTCTTCCTTGATCTGTACATTGGCTTTTCAAAAATACCTTCTGTGCCCCAAGAAAAAAATATTTTTAGTGTTTAGTTGCGAGCGGTCTCGCGAGCCTGCGGGGGCGACGGGCGGCAGTACCGCTCCGGTATATCAGAGGGGAACAGAAAATACAGGGGCCTTAAATCTTTTCCAAACGTGTTGGTCACAACTTTTAATTCCCAGTTAGCCAATAAAGAAAAACTTTTCTCATTACTTACAGGGTCTATAGTTAACAGGAAAAATTGGAATGTTTTCGTGAACGCGGGATAGATTCTTCAAGCTAAATTGTTTGCGTTCTCTAAATGCCATTCAGTCACTGAAAGTGTCGAAGAATTTCGTTTACAAAGGCCTTTTGGCGTAGGTGTTGTAAAGGTTTCGGAGTCTCATACCTGACAGTGAACAAAAAAAGATCAGAAGCACAACGAAGAGTGGGAACTAATGTTTCCTGGTTTTACTGGACCTCGGTATTTAAAAAAAATAAGCATTGAAATCTATGTCTTTGATGACTGTTAGTTTATTCAGCTCGCTTGCCAAATGCGGGTAAACCTGACCTGGGATTCGAACCAAGACTTCTAGATTCCAGGCCGAGCTCTGTTACCATTCGACCACGGAGGATTCAAAACAAAATAAAGAATAATTATTTTGTATTAAAACAGGCACATTGGGTTTTAACAGGTTGATTGGCGTCAACTCCACCCTCACCTTTCCAATCCCGTACCAACCATGCTGGACTACGGCGTCATCCATACACAATTCAGCATTTTTTGGCTCGAACTAAAAGGTTCGGTGACTTGTTTCTTTGTCGTACCATCCAGACGTGTTTCCTTCCTATTATAGTCCTGGGTTCTCCAAGCGAAACTTGAAAATGCATTTCTGCAGGAAGCCTTCAAGGTGAGGATAGCCAGCTTAGTGATTTTATGCATTACTGTGCTTGTCAGCTTCATGTCTCGGCCTCACGACCGCTTTCCATCAGGTGGAGTGAGGTCATATTGCATCGGGAAATATAAAAAAAAAACAACAGGCAGAATAGATATCTATTACGTCTCGTTCCGCCGTTAAGGCAACTTTTCAAGCCATGCGCTCGGATTAGTCGTAACCTGGTTTGCAAAGAGCTGCTACTATGCCATCACTGTTCTTGTAAGTGTTGTGGGTGTTTCGTTAAGCTGGCCATTTGGCTGATGAACTCCCGAAACTGCGTAGGATTTGTCAGGCTAATTGTAGCTAATTTGTTAAACTCGTATTTGTAGATAGATGGATACTGTTTCGGAGACTTACAATTTTTGCTCACAGGTTTTAGTGCTGGAAAGCTTGGACTATACCAGATTATAAATAGTTACAACAATAGCAAAGTTGAAATATGAATTTTACTCGTAACATGCTTGTTTTCTTAACTAAGATGGAAAAACTGAAAAAAAACGATTCCTCGTATAACCTGAGGTTTCGGTAGCTCAGTGGTTTAGAGCAGTCACCCGGATTGTGAAAGACGCGGGTTCGATTCCCGCTCTAGATCATCAAGGTCCATAATCGTTTATTTCCAGTTTTTCTATGTTTAGATATGAGAATTAATTTTGTGGGAATTCTTACTAATATTATGAATGTGAAAGTTTGTGGGGATGTATGTATGTAAGTTTGTCATTCTTTCATACAAAAACTACTAAACGGATTTTGATGAAACTTTACAGTAATACAGTTTATACATCAGTATAACACATAGGCTACAATTTAAAAAGATTTTATGTAATTTAGCCATAATATATAACGATATATATTATGGCTAAATTACATAAAATCTCCGCGTGAGCGGAAAGCTAGTGTATTTCATAAATCATGAAGACAACGATTGGTTGTAGAGGCTTCGTCGTTATCATTCGTTAACAATAAATATATATTTGTTTTTTTATGAGATCCTTGATTCAATTACTAGTTCATTTCGGTTCAATTTACTAGAGAATTTGAAGTGTTTGTAGGAATCACCAAAAGAAAGCACCTGTGCCTATAAAAGGTCTACTCTCTAGCGAGATGGACGTAGTTTCGTCCAACAAAGAAAATACTTACTACAACTCGATATTCTTCAAGATTTATTTTTTCATATGAGTATATTGTTTATTAAGGGTAGAAAAGAACGTAATATTTGTTAAATTTGTAGGTTAGTTTTAATACTAAATGACATCCTGTAAATGTTCTCACAACTAAGGATAGTGTTTTAGGGAGAAGTCCGTCAGGCCCGCGCATTCACTACGTGTGATCTTTCTTATTTTTGGATAAGGTGACTTTGCTGTCTACCTGTTTTTTTTTAACTTATACTTCATCCTTTTTTTTTATAAATATGCGCCAGACAACACACCTCTTGTTGGTCTCGAAGTAGGGATTAATATCCCTGTGTTACGAGGTACCACACAAATAAATAAGCCAGGAGCATCTCCCAGCACACCCAGACCCGAGTCAATTCAGAAAAGATCGTTTCCTGAATTGACCCGACCGGGAATCGAACCCGGGACACTAGGGAAATCGAGGCGAGAAACCGTGCTACAGCGCACTACGCCAATCGTGTTGGCGATTGGCGTAGTTTGTTTTATTATGACCCTTTTAAGTCTAATCTTCCCTATCTGTATCAAATTTCATCAAAATCAGGTCAGTGGTTCAGGTGGGAAAGCGCAACAGACAGACAGGCAGTTGCTTTCGCATTTTTAATATTAATTCTTATCTTTCTTCAGGCATTCATTCATTCGCAGCTATAAAACGTCCACTGCAGCTGTGTATAGGCATCAATCAAGGGTTTTTGAAGCAATCAGTTGCAGGCAGGCTGCCGGATTCCCCTTCCACCTTGAGGTAGACCTCCTACGCTGCGTTTACCTTGAATAAATCTCTAGACCAGAAGTTTTCTGCCTCAACGGCCATCAGTTCTTCGCGTTATATACCCTGACCACTGCCACTTCAACTCACAACTCGCTGGTATATTTCGATCACTCTAATTCTTCTTCGGATTACCGCATTTCTGATGCGATCACGTAGCGGACATATCCGTGGATGGTACCTATGCCAGTTGGCTTTGAGAGACTGGCTAGCCAGTTAAAGAAAGATTTCTCTACCACAACAAATTTGAACAAAACAGAGAAAGCAAAATTTATTCATGAGTAATTATAGTCGTACCCGACACGAATACGACTTTGTGCAACCTGAATTCCGGGGCACATGCAATTTGTTTCTTGGTGCAAGATGCAGCTTACATTTTCCAGAAACTTCACGACGTTCCAAGGGCCGTTTGGCACGTGACTCATGACGTCACTCATTACAGGGGAGTGCTAGAAAATTCCAGCATTTTCGACCACAGGCATAAATTTTAATAAATGACGCGAGTGTTTGTACTCCGCGCGACGAAAGTAAAAGTATAATAAAGTGAAGTAAAAAATATCTTTATACATATAGACTTATAAAAGTACCTACTTATGACAAGTCATATACAAAAAAAAAATTGTAGCAAAAATATACTGAATAAAAATAAACTTACATAAAATAATACCATGATAGTTAATATCACAATTACACATAATGTGACTCTACCACCGGGTCGGAGGTTGTTTCCGATCGAGAAGACTCCGAACGATGACGATACTTATTTCGATGCTACGTCAGTTTGTACGCGCTCTATGGCAGAATTACAAGAAACATTCATGACGACACGATTGGCATAGTGTGCTGTAACACGGTTTCTCGCCTTGACTTGCGTGGTGACCCGGGTTCGTTTCCCGGTCAGGTCAATTTAGCAAATAACGATATTTTTTAAATTGGCTCGTGTCTGGGCGTGCGTGTCTGGCTGAATTCCTTGTCTGGCACCTCGTAACACAGGTATATTTATTCCTACTTCGAGACCATGACAAGTGGTGTGTTTTCAAATGCATATATATTTATTTTCATATAAATTTTTCCTTTGCCTTTGAAATCAATGCTGATGAAAATAGAGAAAATGGCGTGACGCTTGGTTAAATTTCAGACGGAGAGCCAAGTGCTATCTATTGCGCTCAATGTCCATGTTTCCAACGGATCATGAGCGTGGATAATACTTCGTTGGCGAGCGGCCAACGAGGTATCCGACCTTTTTATGGCGTGCAGTTTTCGTATAATTGCGTTTGTTTTCGTTAAATAACGTCTGTCGGATAGTACTTTTAAGCAGTATTTATTTGTCACGTGTTTATCCTTTCCAGCTGTTCACCGTAATTAACAAGAATATTACTTAAATACGCGTTCATGCTACAGAGTTACTCGTATCTTATCGGTATAATTACTCTGCGGCATATGTAGCTCTACAAAGGTTGCTATTAAACTCAAACTCAATTTTAATTTAATTTAAAAACCTAACGCTATGAAATAACACCCTTTTTCACTCCAATAAAACATTCAGATTTATTTAAAATTGGGTCTCTCACATCCTTATAATACAAAAAGCTCTGCTAATTGAAGTTTTCAAAACGAGGTTCAAATATACTTTATCTAAAACGTTCTACAAAATCTGTATATGGGCATTACGAGAATAGTCAGCCGTAGAATAAGGTAAGGTGCTATATTATCGGTTCTCGAGATTTTGAAAATCGCGGTATCGTTGCAATCGCCCAACTAAAAATCATCATCATCGAATTCGTTTAGGCAGCCCTGCTAATGTCCTACTTGACTTAATAGCTGATTCATCCATTCTCCTAGCTACTACGAGTAACCAATGAAGCCATTAAAAAGTTACAATATTTGCAACTTAAATTGTTTTTTTAAATCATGCTTGCATATATCATAAGGTGAGACATTGATAAAATGTGTGTCATCCTGTTTGATACGGTTCAAATGTTTAAAATGCATATCGATAAAGTATGCTATAATCTTAACATGTTGTATGTTGAGAACTACAAAGACGTTACTCGTTTGATATGTTACGGGTACCTAGTAATATGTATTTTCCGTGAAGGTTATTTCATTAATATAACCGTTATTGTTATCAATTCAATTTAATTCAAATATTTTATTTAACGCCGAAGAGCCCATATTAAGTTAATAATTTTTTTTCTTAAAACCTTATGTTAGTACATACAAAACTTAATTTTAAACATTATTTTATTGTATGGGCCGTCACCCACCTCAGGAGGAGTGGTGAGTCCCATCGGTCAACAAAGACCCTGAGAATAGCGTTGATGCTGCCTCGCAAACGAGCCAGCGCTGAACACCGTTTTCTCATGATGGCGGCAAAGCCGTCAGTTTGCGCTTCCGCGAACATTCCCGACGCACTAAACCGCCATGGCACCCCAACAATATCCTCAAGGCATTGTTGTACTGTACTCGCAGGTCGCTGTATGTAGATACGCTGGTTATAGCTCACCCAAAGGCTGCACGTGTAGAATGTTTGGCAGTATACTTTGAACAGCGCTGCAGCGTGAGCTTGACTGACCTAGTGCAACGCGCAAACCATCGCGAGCCAGCATGTTGCAGCGCACAGCCAGTAGTGTGTTTTTATAACAAAATAATGTGAGCTCAAATTATAGAATACAAGGAACAAAGCTTATGAAAGATATACGATAACTGCAATTTCATAAAACAAATTTCCAACACCCCAATCTTCCAACTACCCCACAGGTACAAAGGGTAGAGATCTTGCGTATATCACTAAAGATAGCAGGTTTGATCCTCACCCGGTACCGACGTTGAAAACCAAGAGGCTGTTCTGTAGGAGTGCACTGTTGGCAAGAAATTAGTGTTTTAAACTTATTTTGAGTCTTACCGTATTTTTCTTATGTGTGTTATTTGGTTGAGCAAAAGTGCCATCAGTAACGTATCCGATGGGTTGAGACAGCCCTACGCGAAGAGTGGCAGCTGAGTCATTCACTCCATATTCGGCTGTGTCGACATGAGGGGTTAACACTCCGATGACAAAAATGTCGTTTGAAATGAGAAAACCAATTTAATGCTAAACGATAGCTCTACGACTATAATTTGTCGACAAACTAAAGACGGAAAAAATAAGGCAATGTAGATAAAATACTATCTACCAGGAGCTGGAAATTATTTGCGCTTCTCTCTCCGGTACTGTGGCCTGATTAGCTCGTGATGATTTCGTAAAATATTTTATTCTTTACGTGCACTCGCATCTTAATCGCATTAAGGCTCTTGCAGATAAGAGTATTTTCGCAAAATAACTCTTTCGGATTTGCGTTTTATAGCCTACCTAAGTAGGTATTTGAAATCTCACCTCATCCTAAGGGCTAGGATAACGAATGCCCGTTCATTCTTGCTTTTGAAAAGGCCCCAATGATTGATTGCTAATCTGGGAACACTTGTTTAGGAAGTTTTTTCGCAATTTGAACGAATCATCGAAGTGATAACGGGTGTCGGTAGAATCCCTTACCCTTGTCCATTAGAGAATCCCAAGCCATCTTTTAAACAAGGGTTCACGCATTTCCTTGACACGGTTTAATTTATTGCTCACTCATATATACTTTTACCTCTCCTTTGTACTATTCTGATAATTTTAATTATTTATCTCAAGTGCAATGTGCAGTATCCATAAATGATGTTTCACTTGTAAATAAATTACCTTAAAACTTCACTGGAAACTTGGACTTTCTTTTCTTCGTTCTACTTTCAGCTGGATTGACTCTTCCACCATTGATTATGGGTTATTGTACTGCCGCTGATCAGGTGACTGTCCAACATGAAAATATATTTGTAAGTCCGGATACATGTGTAAAAAATTGGTCGAGAGCGACAAACAAAGAAAACTACATTTGAATAAGCTTTCAATAGCACTTTTGGCTCTTTTCACAAAGTATAAGATAATTTAAGTAATATTAAACCTGAATTCTAAACAATGCAATAATAAATAATAATAAATAAATAAATAAATACCTGGGACAATGCACACCAAGATCATCTGACCCCAAACTAAGTAGAGCTTGTAATATGGGCGTCAGAGACTGATAAACATACTTAAATATTTCTAAATACATACTTAAATAGATAATAACACCCAGACACACAACAAATACAAATGTTCGTCACACAAATATTTGTCATGGGTGGGGATCGAACCCACGACCTCCGGCGCTAAAGGCAGGAACGCTGCCATTGCGCCAACAGGCCAGTCGAATAATAAAAACTTAAACTTAGTAACTCTACCACTGAATTCGGAAAGTTGATTCTAGCTGATAAAACTCTTAACTTAACTCAAATGCTACTCTTTCGAAATTATAAAAAATGTGACTACTTTCCAGATTTTAGTAAGCTAACATTCGACGATTTAAATCAGCCAAAGAGTCTAAACAATGACAATGATGTTCCACGTATCCGATTCAGAACGGAAACTTTTCGACCGATTCAGTAAATTTATTTAATTATAAGATTTATCTTGTTGACTATAGGTAGCGCCTGTTTTTTTTGTTCGTGAAATAAAGGACCATTGGCTTTAAAATATGAAAAAATATTGCTTTATTTGAGAAGATTTACTTGACTGAAACGAATCAGTTGAAAACTTTGAATAGGGGGAGCCTATTGCTGATGAGGCAAATAAAAACCATAATTCAAAGCGTAGTGCGTCGTCCGCCAGACGGCTGAATGGTCCGTGTTGTTGATTTGCGTTTCGGGGCGCGCTATCGGGTTATTTATACGGTCAGTGGGTTTGGATCCCAGTTAGGTCATTTGTTGAGTGATTGACCCCAAGGCTTTTGAAGGTTCAGTTTGGTTTGCTCAGCAATGACTGGTGAAATGAAATAGTCTTGGCAATATAAAAAAAAGCATAGAATTATTCGTAAAAAAAGGTATTTGACTACTTTTAAATTAGAAACATGTAGATACATAAGGGGTTTCTTTACATCAATATAAGGAAAAAAACAACCTTCATTTGCAAGGATCATGAAAAATTCAATAATAGGTATACTTAATGGTTTTCACTTTGGTCTAACCTTGTTGGAAAGTGAAATTTAAAACAATGTTGCGATACCCACAGTCGTCTACAAAATGTCGTCTCACAGAAGAAATTTCATTCCAGTAATGTATTAGTGACGTCATCGTTTATCTCGCGTGCCGCGCCGTTACACGCGCACATCGCGTGACTGAGTGGTTCCGCATGTCTTAGTGACATTTCAGATCGTCAAGTTTATTTTATTACTAACTCGACACTTAAATTGCTGATGCGAGTCACCAAACGCGGACACTAGACGCGACGACTGGTTCAGTTGTGGCTCGTACAAGGCCACTCGAGCGCTTTTGCGCCGATGCCATAATAAAGCCGCGGACCCACCGCAGCGCACGCTGTGCACAGACACGCGGAGCATGGATTACAAATTACATTACGACTTTAGCGTAGCACAGTTTTGAGTCATATGTCTTGTGGAAACCACGCGTTTTGTGAATAATCTTATAAAATGTCATTGGAACAGGAATCGACAAAATGGCGCAGGCGTCGCTTCCCCGCGCTCGTCCCCCACCCCACTACCCCGCCCCGCTTCCGTGTACCGCGTGTACAGCGTGCATGGCGTTACCAGCGTTGAGCTACGTGCGCACATATGCGAGGAAGCCACGTGTGTCAATTCATGCGTAGCGTGTCCGTGGATTGCAGTAGATACAATCAAATGTATTTTTTTTGCAAAGCGAAGCTTGACGCACGTGCGTATCCTCTCCGTGCGCTGCGGTGGATCCGCGCCTTAATTGTGTGAAAAATCACGTCTTCAACTATTCCCATTATATTAACCCAGTATGTGGCTGCAAAATATTGTTTAGATGATTTATATTAAGAAGTTCTCAAACTGTAATTTTTTATGAGTTAAATTTGTATTTTTACATCAGTATCTTCCAGAATCGCGTAGGCCCGACTTAGTCCTACTTAAAGGCCAAGTTACAAAAAAAACTCAGTAGGGGTTTTTTCCTGGCCGACGATACGAGTACGCTTGGCCAACTAAACGTACTGATGTGATTTGTTTACATCACGAGTATTTTTACAATTAAAATTGATTTACTTTGTTAATTAGTTAAAACGATTCGTATTGGACTTCAATGAAATCGTATGACATTGGCTATAAACGCGCGACCCTTTGCGACTTAACAATACGCTGAAAAGTGAAAGCGTGTTATCAGTATCTTTTCAATCTTTATAAAGTTGACGTCACATCTACAAAGGTACAGGGCCTATAGACAATTGGGTTTAAAGGTCTCCAAAGGTCGAGCTGATATTTAGCCCGATCCGAAAGTGCTTTGTTGCTTCGTTTTGTGGGGAAGCTTTGTTAGACCGTTGTTTGCTATCGGAATTTAATAAAAAGCTGTCAGTTAAACTACCAAATTCATTTCATGTATAATTAATTTGTTTAGATTTTTCATTTGATGTTAATAATAATTTGACGACACGAATGGCGTAGTGCGCTGTAGCACGGTTTCTCGCCTCGCGTTCCGTAGTGTCCCGGGTTCGATTCCCGGTCGGGTCAATTTAGGAAACGATCTTTTCTGAATTGACTCGGGTCTGGGTGTGCTGGGAGACGCCCCTGGCTTATTTCCTTGTGTGGTACCTCGTAACACAGGGATATTAATCCCTACTTCGAGACCAACAAGAGGTGTGTTGTCTGGCGCATATATATATATATATATTTAAAAAATACAGTTTCAGCCGAATTGCACTATTCTCAACCTGACTTTTTGGTAAGTACAATGCCTTAACAGTTACTTGTATACAGGGTAAGCAGTAAAAGTACCTATTCAGTTTATTGTAGAACTAAATACCTATCTCAAATAACATTATAAAACGTCATGGCCTGCTAGAAAAAAACTCATTCAAGAAATAAGCTAACCTGTACTTTTGTAGTCATTATTGTTTTCCATGTAATTTTCTTTTTGTGTACGAAATTGTGAATAAATAAAGCTCATTTCTAATATACTACTAGGGAGAGCATGACTAGAAATCAAATATCCAAAGATTTATTGACAAGTTCATTCGTTCACAGAGACAAAACAACGCTCTCACCACTGTCTTAAATGGGTCTTCATTTTAGTTAAAGACCATTTTGTAACTATGAAAGTCCATTACGTTGCTGACTTGGCGTCTGTAGAAAAGCCATGTGTGTCCAGAGTTATTCAAGCAGACGAAAGGCAAACCCTCACTAACTATAATAACATTACCGCACCCCCTGCCAAAGTTACAGCGTGCCAACATGGTCGGCGCGGTAACTTTGTTAGGGGGACAAATATGACTAATCGAATTACCAATAATAGGTTCAGTCATGAATTAATTCACGGCCGTATCGCGGGTATTACATAATATTCCATTAGATGAGGTTTAGTCAAAGACTTTATCTACCTTGGCGCTATAAGCAATATAGGCTTGTATGAAGGTGTATCTCCCATAAGAAGGCATGTGATGTGAATGGCAAAAAGTTCAGGTGGCGGAAAGACTGTAACGGCTTCAGAAGCGTGGACTCCCAAGATAGCCGTCTGCAATCAGATTGATGCTTTTGAAATGTGGTGCTGGATGAAAATGTTGTGCGTATCTAGGCATTATGACATAAGGACTCGGGAACCGAAAATAAGAACCAGGCTTTCTACTATCTGCCTGATAATCGTTTTAGATTTTTTCAGTCATATCGCGAGTTGATATGGGCAAACCTAGAACAACTGTCGAACAGTGATCAATGTTGTTAACAAGCGTCCTGAAAGCCGTAGTGATCGTGATCAGACCAGGTTCGATCATTGCTGGTCACAAAACTACACAACGCGCTTCTCAACGCCAGCGACACAAATGGCAAAAAATCTCCCAGCACAAGCTGATAATCGGGGAAATCAGGATCCTCAGTAATAAGGAAATACGACGTGAGGGATATGGGATTTATTGCTTAATTGTAACAACTTTTTATTTGCCTTCTTACTTTGTGTTTAGATTACATTAACCAACCAAAATGTTAAATTGAGATCATAAAAGAACATTTTTAAATGAATCTCACAAATGAAACCAATGCTCTTTCGCTTTATCGCTTTAAATAAAAATAATTGAGTTTTAATCGTTTTCGATACAAAATAAATATTAAATATCAATTACAAGTATGTTTTAATCAAGTTGGATTTTAAATGCGTGTTAATAGGGTGACAAAGAATCAACAAAAATATATTTTGCATTCACTCCATTTTGCATACATTCTGTAGGCCCGTGTCAATTTGTGAAATCTAAAAAAGGCGACTCTTTTACAAAGGTTACAATAGAAGGGTCACTCTTTGACTGCGTCGATAAAACGGTAGGACTTAATACAGGGGACTGTAGGGACACTACAAGCTTCTTATTTACATCATAATTTTTTGCGTAAAAACGATTGGCGGAGATATTGCTTAGACGCGTTCTTTTCCAGTCACACGCAAGGGATAACAGTGATTTAAAAATATCAAGGCCGCGTAAGGTAGGTAGAGAAATTGGTGCAAGAAATGGAAAACATTTTTTTATCTTAACTGATACTTAAATACACACACACTGAAATGATTTACTTATTAAACAATCGATAATCGGCACGACGATACGTGGTAATAATCCTCAGAGAGGTTGTTGCTCCACTCAGTTTGCTGTCAGAATTATAAGATCACGAATTCTAAATGGAAAACTAAATGTTGACAAAGCTTTTGAATGAATTGGACAGATTGTAATCCAGAATACAAAGCTAATGCGAGGGATAGAACCACTACAACCACTTAATGGGATTATCGTTTCACATTTATCATGACTTACCGAAATCTAATATAATAATCTCTTATTTATAAAACATGTGTGTATAACCTACTCAAAATGGGTTCGTGCCAAAATAGTGAAACAAATTTAAGTATTAAATTATCAGACTATCATAGTCCACTGTTGGACATAGGCCTCCCTCAAAGAGCGCCAACGCGCCCTATCCTCAGCTCGCCGGATCCAGTTTATGCCAGCAACCTTTCGCAAGTCATCGCTCCACCGGGCCTGAGGGCGCCCTACACTTAGTTTGCCGACACGCGGTTTTCGTATTAAGGTAAAACAATATAGGAGACATTGTGCAATGGTCTGGGAAATTTGATTCGCGAAAATCCTATTGGTTCTGGTCACCCTACTGTCTCCACATTTGCAGGCTATATTTTCCCTTTTTTCCGCTTTCAGAGTCTATTATTCCCTTGTGTATTCACGTGAACGATTCCCGTTTTTAAAGGTTGTCGTTGAAAATAAAATGTAGGTAACACGACCTTTCTTGCCTTACTAAAAAAGTTAAGAAAAAATGTATTACCTTAATTTGTTAATGTTTGGGAGTTTACGGTCATTTCTACCCTTTTTAGTAGAATATTTTTTATCTTAGGCGGGGCCTTTTTCTTATTCACTATTATTATTAAAAATAAACTAATGATGATGGTTTCCTGTCTAGTATCTAAATCAAAATAATTGATTTAAATAGACTTAACCAGTACTTTTAAATACACACAGACAGAGATACAGACATAGATGGTTTATTTAAAGTTGGCGTGTTTTCGGTTGTCAAAAACCAATCGCAATCCAGCCAATTAACAAAAGCAGCTGAGTCGCAGCTTAATATCTCTTCCAAAGCACTAATATTTATAATTAAGGTATTGTTACAATGAATAACCTTTATACGATTTGGAAATCACAAACACAAACGATGAATTTATAACACTACTTAGTTAAGTAAATTGAATAATTAGCCTAAATACTATCCCACTGGGCAAAGGCTGGGCAAAGGCTTCCATCATTGAAATCAAGTCTTCGCTACAATTGATGGGTATTGGCTTAATCACCACGCTAGCCAAATTCAAGTTCGTGATCGCAAATGGCTATGTTCTGAAATTTCGTAAACACACTTTCCGACTTGGTATTTGAACCAAGAACCTCCGGATTTCAGGTGGAGCTTTACCACTTGGCCACGTGTTAGCGAATAGGCTGAGAATTCACTTGTTACGTTACATTTACAAGAGTTAAATTTAAAACAATATATTGCCCGTGATTTTTAATGTCGTACGCGAGAAATGAAGTCAAGCCTATTCAAATCCAGGCGCCATTTTCGAACGTCAGCTGTAATCGGGCATATAGCGTCGGTGGCGGGTTGTGTTGTGGAAGTGTTTAAAATAAGGAGTTGTTAAAGTTATAGGTAGTAATAAAGGTGTTCAATTGAGCTCTGTGAGCATTACTATCGGCGTTATCCTGAATATCCTATAATTCAGTGGTAAGAACGTTGGAGAAAACCTTGGGGTATGTACTTTGTTCACTTTAAAATTTAACCGACTTGTTTAAGCAATTTAATCGTATTCAACATTGTACCTACTTGAGTGTTCTATTCAACGCAATGATTTTTATGCATAATCGAAACAAATTTATGCTTGAGGTGTACCTACATGGTAACCTAAAAATAACAAATATTGAGAATGTTTTATGAAGAAAAATGTGATTCACTTCGTTAAAGCAGGGCTTTTAATACTAGCTGAAACAGGTCTGAAATACCTCCAAGTAGTCATGTTTCGATTAGCACGTAGCATAATATATATATATATAAGTTTATTTTTTCATGTTTATTTTTTACGTTATCCTGGATAATGGCAACATTTAAGAAAAAGTGAGTCTGTCAAACGATGTAAACGGTGTAAGAGGCTTATCAGATTTATTAAAGTTTTAAGTGTTAATTCGACCATTTATTTCTTCAACGATCCCACAACTATTTTGGGGGCTCGTCCGGGATCCAGAGAAGTAACAGTGTGGAAGAATTATCAAAATTTACGAAGAAATCAAACAACAAAAACCGGCAAGTCATTTCAATACTATGAACGCGCACCGCGTCGCACCGAATGCTAGGACGTAGTTGCTGACGGCTGAGACGCCCGGTTATTATAGACTACGTTAAAACGAATGCTACGGGACGTTGTTTGTGACGTCAATATTTTTATTATTTACGAGGTACCTATGTAGAAGACTAAGATTATTTCAAGACGTAACTATGATTAACGGACTTCACGACTAAAGATTATTGATATGAAGATGCTTATTTAATAATCTTGAGAAGATTTAAGGACTAATCAAGACTTAAGAAGTTCTTTATAATTGAAGATTAACATTTTAAGATGCCGCCGAAGAAAGATATTTGTTAAAAGGGAGAAAAGCGCGAATCTCGTGAAACACCGTCCATCTCGTTTGGAGATGTGGAGAAGTCGATGACGTCATTTAGTGGTGACGATACTTACCCGATTTCAACATGGTTTGATGAGTTCGAAGATACGGCTCAATTAATGAACTGGACTGACATAGAAAAACTGATTTACGCGAAAAGACTTCTTACAGGAACTGCAAGACTGTTTCTACGATCGCTTGGAGGTGTAAAAGATTTTAAGATTTTAAAACAAGAACTTGAAGAAGAATTTGGTTCTAAATTGAATAGTGCCGCCATTCACAAGATGCTTAGTTCCCGTAAAATGGGGAAAAACGAAACCTATCAACAATATTTCCTCCATATGAAAGAATGTGCACTACATGGAAACGTTGAAAACGCAGCACTTATGGAATATGTTATTGATGGCATCCAGGATAGTGAATCCAATAAATCTATTTTGTATGGAGCGACCAACCTTAAGGAATTTCGAACGAAATTAGATATTTACAAAAGTATTAAGGAGAAAACTCAGACTCGACCAAGTACCTCTACTACTCCACATGCAAGAAATAATAAAATAAAACGATGTTTTAAATGCGGTGACTTAGATCATCATTCCCCGGCATGTACTAAAGGAATCAAGTGCTTCAAATGCAACGAATTCGGACACAAAGGAATTGAATGTAACAAAGGTAAAAAGACATTGAATATTCAAATGGATGAACTTAACATGAAGATTGATAAAGAAGACAAAGATTCAAAGACTCCATATAAGAAGATAAAGATAAATAATATTGAAATGAAAGCATTACTTGATACTGGAAGTGATGTTAATTTGATTAAGTTGTCTGAAGTTCGAAAATTCATGACATATAATGATAGCTATGACAAGGAAACATCAATACATCTAACTGGAATTGTGGGACAAGAACTTCGTACTGAGGGACTCCTGAAAACTGAAATTATAATTGATAATTACTATGCTGATATTGAATTCCACGTGGTACAAGACTATGCTATACCGGTAAATGTTATACTTGGAAATCCTATGCTTAAAGATTTTGAAATCAATTTTACAGCTGATGGTATTTATCTCGAAAAGATAACTCACCTGACACTACTGGCAGAAGGGAAGAATACTATTTGTGATGAACATTACCTTGAAGATATTGCAAAGATGATTACAGAGCTAGTTGAAGAATATAAACCCGATGATCAAAAGAAGGAAAGTAATATTGAGATGAAAATAATACTTACCGATGAAGATCCGATCCATCAAAGTCCGCGTCGCTTGTCACCCCTGAAAATGAAAGTTGTTGATGATCAAATAAAAGAATGGCTGGAACAAAAGATAATACGACCTAGTAAATCAGATTATGCAAGCCCTACAGTACTAGCGAAAAAGAAAAATGGTTCATATAGACTATGCATAGATTACAGAAAGCTTAACAAGAAAATTGAAAAAGACAGATTTCCACTACCCCTTAAAGAAGATCAGATTGACAGACTGAAAGGTGCAAAAGTTTTTACGACCTTGGATTTAAAAAACGGATTTATGCACGTAAAAGTACACGAAGAAAGCAGAAGGTATACGTCCTTTGTAACACCGCGAGGACAATACGAATTTATGCGGATGCCGTTTGGTCTTTGTACGGCGCCATCGGTATTCCAAAGATATGTCAACCACGTATTCCAAGACCTTATTTCTGACGGTACTGTCTTGGCCTATTTGGATGATCTGATTTTGCCGGCTGAATCAGAAGAAGAAGGATTGAAGAAATTGATAAAAGTATTCCAAAGATCTAGGGAGTATGGGCTCTTATTTAATTGGGAAAAATGTCACTTTATGAAGAGGGAAATAGAATATTTAGGCTATATAATCAAATATAATGAACTGCGCCCATCCAAAGAAAAGATTTACGCCGTATCTAAATTTAAAATACCTCATAACATCAAGTCTTTACAATCATTTTTAGGACTAACTGGATATATTCGAAAATTTATTAGAAATTATTCTATTATTGCAAGACCACTAACTAATTTACTTAAGAAAGATGCTGAATTCAATTTTGATGAAGAATGCGAAATGGCTTTCAATAAGTTAAAAGAAATATTGTGTAGCTTACCTGTGTTACGAATTTACGATCCAGAGCTAGCAACAGAAGTGCACACAGACGCCAGTGCAGAAGGTTATGGAGCTGTTCTGTTACAGAAAAATCCTGCAGATAACCAGTTACATCCAATTTATTACATGAGCAAAAAGACGACACCTGCTGAGAAAAAATATCATAGCTATTACTTGGAAATATTAGCGATTGCTGAAGCTGTCAAGAAGTTCCGTGTTTACCTATTGGGCATACGTTTTAAAATTGTAACGGATTGCTCTGCTCTTACTAAAACCCTACAAAAGAAAGATTTACCTCCACGTGTCGCTCGCTGGGCACTACTTCTGGAAGAGTATAATTATGAAATAGAACACAAAGCAGGATCAAGACTTAAACACGCTGACGCATTAAGCCGAAATCCTATCTGCATGATACTTACCGAGGCTGCCGCTCGCCTGAAGAGAGCACAAGATGAAGACTCCCATATCAGCCTGTTAAAGAAAATATTAGAAAAAGAACCCTATCAAGACTACGTCATGGAAAGAGAGATACTGTGTAAAGAAAAAGATGGTACGAGGCTTATAGTAGTTCCGAAAAAAATGCAAAACGAAGTAATAAGAAAAAAGCATTGTTATGGACATTTTGGAATTAGAAAGACTGAAGAACTTGTCAGCAGAGAATACTACATCGAAAATTTAAAAGAAAAGATTAAAAAAGTCATAGACAATTGCGTAGAATGCATTCTGATTTCACAAAAGAGAGGGAAAAAAGAAGGATACTTACATCCGCTAGATAAAGGTGATACCCCGTTGTCGACGTATCATATTGACCATCTTGGTCCATTGACTTCTACTAATAAGAACTACAAATACATTTTTACCATAGTTGATGGCTTCACTAAGTTCACTTGGATCTACCCTACCAAATCCTTGTCTACAGATGAAACATTAGATAAGTTGAAGGCACAACAACAAACCTTTGGTTCCCCACAACGAATTATCTCCGATCGTAACGCTGCATTCACCTCTAAAGACTTTTCAGACTATTGAGAAAGTGAAGGCATAACTCATTACACGATTACTACAGGACAGCCGCGCGGAAACGGACAAGTGGAAAGAATCCATCAGATCATAATAAATGTCTTAAGTAAATCAAGCGCTGATGATCCGACGAAATGGTATAAACATGTTTCCGGAGTGCAACGTTGTCTCAATAGTACATGGCAAAGAAGTATTGGAATGAGTCCATTTGAGTTACTTTTAGGAATAAAGATGAAAGACGGAAATGAAGAAATTCTGAAAATGATAGAAAAAGAAGAAATCGAGAGTTATAATGAGCATAGAAATGAATTGAGAAGTAAGGCAAAAGAGGCAATACAAAAGGTTCAAGAAGAGAATCTTAAGAATTATAACCGAAAGAGGCAAAAGGCTACCGAATACAAGGTTGGAGACTTAGTTGCCATTAAACGAACGCAATTTACTCAAGGGAGTAAATTATATCCTAAGTATCTAGGACCTTATGCGGTCACAGCCAAAAAGCATCATGAAAGATATGCTGTTAAGAAAGTTGGCGATTGTGAAGGCCCAATTAATACCACAACCTCAGCTGATATGATGAAGCCGTGGGCCGGCGTAGATATAGATGGATGTTCATCTGAGTCTAATGAATAATCAGGACAGCCGTGTGGGAGAAAGTTTATTTTTTCATGTTTATTTTTTACGTTATCCTGGATAATGGCAACATTTAAGAAAAAGTGAATCTGTCAAACGATGTAAACGGTGTAAGAGGCTTATCAGATTTATTAAAGTTTTAAGTGTTAATTCGACCATTCATTTCTTCAACGATCCCACATATATATATATATATATTATGTCCAAGTATTTCCAACATAATAGTTTTATAATGAACTTGCATTCACTATAAAGAACAGCGTTAAAACTAAGTGATGTCTTTGCCAAAGAAGATGTGATATAAGTATAAATTATCACTACCTATACCCAATACCCAGTCGGATATAAAGATTTGAATCCAGTATATAGTAACAATTATATTTTTAGAGTTTGATGGCAGAATTAACGATTTGAAAAGTACTCGGAACAGGTATATTTAAAATGAAATATTTCGGTTTTGTTTTTGTGATCCATACTGAAGTACCTACATAAAAAAGTTTTCTATAGTGTGAGTGCACTTTTGCTTATTTTATATGTGGACACTAATAAACAGGGCTACTAACTGAAAATATAAAAACTTATTGAGTGTCTTAAGTTTTGTTTTGACTAATGGCGTGTACACGACAGCACGTCAAGCTTACGTGAACCTTATACTGCAAATAAAAGACATATTTTACAATGAGAGGGTTAATCTCGCTGTCACTGTTTTGTCCAACTGATAACACCCATAAACATACCGACAATCTACTGGCATAGCACTAATATAACAATATGTTGGTTGAGGGATCGGGTTCGATTCCCGGTTTGAGCAATATGTTTAAATCTGTTACAAAATAAAATTAGCCAGGGCTTGTGATCATCAGCCCGTGATTGGGAGGCGTAATTATTGTGCTTGGCGTTTGACATTTTGATGTGTCGTTGGTAGAAAATAGCAATTCAAAAATTCTCGCCTTCAAGATAACTAAGTCCGCGATATTTATTATGATTGTATGATCATCATAGTTATTCCTATTTTGTTTTATCTGTTTCTTCCTTACTAACCAACCCTGTTTTATCATACAAAAAAAAAAAAAAACAATGATTTTACGAAAAAGGCTCCACCACAATAAGCCAGCTCCAATAATAACACTATGTCTTCTTCGGAGACGCCACGTTATACACCGCCCTTAGAGAGTGAAAGCAAGATGAGATCATCTCGCTTTCGCGATCGTCATTTGCGGAGGCTACGGCCTCAAGTGAGTTCAAAGGGCAGATTCCGACGCAAACGTGATACTCATCGTAGTAGATCGCGTCGTAGGCAGCATTCTGTTGCAAATACAACGCGATAACACAACGCGACTAAAATCGAAAAGACGAAGGCCGGCAACTAAACACCGAAGATATTCGATCACTACTGATCAGACCGATAGTACTGATTTCTCCATTGACTCTTCTAAGTGCTCTTGGTCCGAGAGTAAAAAACGACAGCGATCTCGATCCGTGACCACAGATAACTCATTGTCATCTGAATCGGACTCAGAAACCTCATCGTATAAAAGGTACCAGTCGGACAAATACAGGAAAAGGTGGCGTCAGTCCGGATCTAAGTCATCCCGAGACAATGATATGCTCAAGAAATTCGCGCGACTATTCGGCAAGACCGACCAGCCTTTTGAAGGAGCACAAAATGTCATACCTGAGTATAACCCGGATGCAAACGACCAGTCAGCCGTTAAACTGGATACGCAAGGTTAATGAAACGGCCAAAATGTATAAATGGAGCGATAGACAAATCATTTTCTATGCTATTCCCAAATTAGCTGGCCATGCCAAGAAATGGTACCAAGGGCTGAGCACAATTAACCATAGCTGGCGAGAATGGCAAAAGAAAATAATAAAAGCTTTCCCTGATGATCGGAACTATTCGGATCGGCTGACAGAAATGTTAGAAAGGAAGAGTAGAAGAGAAGAGTCGCTCGAAGATTACTATCATTACAAGGCGAGACTGGTGAAGGTGTGCGGTATTGATGGACGTAATGCGGTTGACTGCATCATCAACGGAATATTTGATTTCATATTCGTTTAAATGCCCAAGGCTCCAGTTTTAAGAGGCCGTCTCAATTGCTCAAATACCTTCGTCGCATTTCTGAGAAAAACAATGGACTTTCCCGTAGAAGTATTCAAGTCAACAGTAATTATGAACATACAAGAGCTGGAGCCAAATCATCTAATGTTGGAACTCAGAGGGCGGCTCTGCCACGAATCTCTCAAATCTGTCAAAAATGTGATTTTTTTAACAATAGCCGAGGAAAAACCAATAATAATTTTAAAGACTTGGTAGACAGTAAATCAGAGGTCACGCAGAAGGTTTCGAAAATTTTACCAGGGGATCAAACAGATGGCAAGTATCGGAAATCCATTTCTCTAAATAATATTTAGCGCTCTGCATATATTGACTTCTGTAGTCAGTGTAATCCGTAAAACCGTAGCCGATGAATCTAATTTACCAATAGGTCTACCGCCCGGTCTACCGCTTATAAAAGGTTTCGCTTTCGGAAGCTTGATACCTTTAGGCAAAACAAGTGTTAGCATCATAGTAGACGCAGTAGAGGCAGATGTTGAGGCTTTTGTGGTTGACGATCACTTACTAGATACTGAGGTCTTGATAGGACAAACTCTGACTGAACTGCCTATGGTAGTAGCTCATAAAACGGATTCTACTTTAAGGTTGTATTGTGATGATTCTGAGGCGGAAAGAGTTAATATTTACTGCTGCCAGGATGCTACACTGCAAGTAGGAGTAAACACTGGAGCTATACGAATAGATGAGGAATATTCGGGACCACTTTTTGTACTTGGGATTATCTGTATGAAGCCTGATTTTCAGTATATTCTTCTGCAAGGGGTGTATCAGCTTCAAAACAGTATGTGTCAGCTTGTGATGATAAGTTTTTCCGATAAACCTATTCTCGTTAATAATAAGCAGCTGCTAGCTCGAGCTATAAAATTACCTCAAAAGGGCTTATTTTTGCCGAATACCCCATCTATTTGATGTCTTTAATATAAACCTACATGACGAACAGCTGAACTCCTCACATTCGAATCCAAAATGTCCAATTACGATAGACATGATAAATATAGGGCCGCAAGTTAGTGATTCCGAAAAAGTTCAGCTTGCTCGCTTAGTAAATACCTTTCGAGAATGTTTTGCACTATCCACAAATGAACTTGGGCTCACTAGCATAACAGAAATGAATATTAAGTTGAGGGATACAACAGCTGTCACTTATAAACCATATCGACTCTCTTTTAGCGCGTTCGCTATTTCTCTAACCTAAGCCAACGGGCTTAGGCCAAGCCAATTATTGGTGACCTTTTATCAAATGGTGTAATGAGAATCTCAGTCAGCATATTCTAGTTCAATAGTCCTCGTACGCAAGAAGAATGGCGAGTCTCGCTTATGCGTGGATTATCGGGCATTAAACAAAAAAACCGTTAAGGACAGCTATACATAATTACAAAAAAATATATAAGCAAAGTAAAACTAAATTATCGAGTAATATAAATTGTTTATTAATATTCAGTAAAAATAAGCTACAGAATATGATTGAACCAAAGTGTGCCTCAGTAACCTAGCATGTATATTTGTAGACTGATGGGTTCTCTAACATATTAAAGTTAGTCAATATTGAGCAGTATGTGCATGTTAACATGTTGATTAAAATATTTTAAGTTTACTTGTTATTTTATTACTTTATATTAGTGCTTATCGTACAAATAAAGCGAGTTAATATCATTGATAAAATCATTATGTTTATAATTAGCATTATTCGGGGATAGGGACATCCCCACGGCAGAATGGCCGTCTGTTAGCGATTAGGCTGAGAATTCACTTGTTACGTTACATTTCCAAGAGTTAAACTCAAAACATTATATTGCCCCTATGTGATTTTTAATGTCGTACGCGAGAAATGAAGTCAAGCCTCGTGCGCTCGTTGGAACCAAACTTCAGAGTTTGGAGCATCGGCGTAAAGTCGCCTGTCTATCGGTTTTCTATAAGGTGTATTTTGGAGAGTGTGCGCAGGAACTACACAACCTGATACCACCGTCTACTTTCTACCACCGGACCACTAGACGCCGGGAAGGCTTCCACCCCCATGTGGTTGACTTTCCGACAGTCCGTACCCAACGGTTTGCTGCGTCTTTTCTGGTACGCACCGCTAGGGAGTGGAACGCTCTCCCTGCGTCTGAGTTTCCGGATACTTACAACCTTGGTGTCTTCAAGGCCAGAGTGAATAGGCATTTTCTGGGTAAGCGTGTACCAGCATCGGCCTCGTCATCGCTTACCACCAGGCGAGACTGAGGCCAAACGCAAATCCATTTTAAATTAAAAAAAAAAAAGCCTATTCAAATCCAGGCGCCATTTTCGAACGTCAGCTGTCATCGGGCATATCGCGTCGGTGGCGGGTTGTGTTGTGGAAGTGTTTAAAATAAGGAGTTGTAAAAGTTATAGGTAGTAATAAAGGTGTTAAATTGAGCTCTGTGAGTATTATTATCGCCGTTATCCTGAATATCTAATACACGGCTGCTTCTAAGTTAGTTCTCTTTTTTATATAGTACCTAAAATAACACTGGCACGACAATAAATCTTTTTCTTTTTCCCTCCATTAACAATAACAACAGTATTCCACCGTGACAGAGCTCACCTTGCGCCGCATTTATTAGATCAGATATCAAAGTTAGACAATACACCGCGGCGTGACTCCGGGGAATAGTGACGAACTACACTTGTGCGGTTAAGGATGTCGAGAGTTGAGTGAAAGTCAATGCCAATGTTAACATATCATTACGACTATACCCCAAACGGGGTAGTCAGAGGCAAGTGACTATTGCCGTCATGGTGAACGGAACACTCAGTCAACTCAGTAGCCCACTTTTTATATTAGAAGCCAACGTGGTATGTGGTGAGCCTTCTGCCGTTATCTGGGTTGATTTTGTTTTTATCGATGTTTTCCATCTCCGGAGAGTTAGATGGAAATTTGATACCGCAAAGATTTTTTTTATAGTGCCTGTCAAGATGACCGCACTCCGCCTGATGGAAAGCGGTCGTGAGGTCCATCTGGACCCATATCTCTGATGCTGACAAGCGCAGTGATGCAAAGCAATCACTGAGCTAGCTATTAATTTAAGTTCTACTAAAAAATTTAGTAAAATGTTATTGTTATGAGTGCGCCCGTTCGCGAATGTTCCGTGTAATTAACGATTTGCTGAATATCAAACTATCGTTTCAATGAGCGCTACCCTTGATGTCACGTATCCGGTAATCATTACACCGAACAATACTTGAGAAACAAGGACATTTCATGTTGATTAAGGTAGTACGAAAGTACTTTATATTATTTAAATCAACGTAGCTTGTTAAGGTTATAAATGAGTGGCAGTGAATTGTTATTTTGATACGTGATAAGTGAACACTTAATTTTCGTAAGTGCATAAAGTGCAAGCGAGATATTTCTTCCTTTAAGCTCCAGCAAGAACTCCCAGAAGCAACTCTTTAGAAAGATACTTTGTAATGTAGTTAAATACTTAGTTAATTAATTTCAACTAATTTCGAAAAGCAATTACTACTTACACGCAAAATACTAATGCTGTCCCGTAGAACGTTAAAAGGACATAATGTTTGAAAGTGCCACAAAAAATGTATCATGGCAAATTTCGATATTTATCAGGTAATAAATTGTACCGTCCTTAGCGATTTTCTACATAAACTATACATGCGATCCATTCGTACGTGCCTCTCGAGCGCCAAATGGGCGATAATACAAAAATACGGATTCGTTTTCCAGGGGATATTTTACTGGTTAGGTTTTATTTTGCCTGCTCAACTATTCCCGGACGTCAATCAAAACAATAGACAGCTCTTATTGCGCATTGCGTGACTGCGTCAGTTTTCTAACTTTAACTTTTGAACCGTAAAAATGGAATATGGAAGGCGGCAAACAAAAACTCCGAATTCTCACCTGCACATGTCAATTTGACGTTGGCTTATTTTAACAATTTTCAGTCAATCGTATATTTCATTGTATGTAATTTCGACATTAAATCCATACTAAAACTGGCATTGTAATTAAACACGCCGTTTAATAACAATGCCTTTGAAATTAAGATATAGCAACATCTGAAGCCAAGAGCAACTCGCTACTTTCGTTTCGACATGTCAAATTGATGGTAATGACAATAGCACTCGTCTAATCGAAATGACATTTGATGTCAGATCCATACAATTATCAGACATATCTGAGCTCTGATTTGTCACTTTTGTGCAACGCTTTCAATCTTTCCCTTGTTTTGACCGCAGGTTGATTATTAGAAATTTTTAAGAGATATCTGTTAAAAACAACCATGCAAAGTTGCCAAGTCCGTGTGTTCCGAAACTCGACTTGAACGTCAGGCCTTTAGACGGTAGATTTGTCTATTAAGACAGGCCGGTCCGACTACCTCAACTGCCTAGCTTTGAGGGTACTGGTATACAAAACGAGCTGCCCAGAAAACTGAATTTTTTCTTCTATCATAATAAAAAACAGCCTACGAGCTTAGATCATTCAGACGGTCTAAGCCTACGAGCTGTCCAGACAGACTTCGTTCTGTCAAATGTTTGACAGCTGGTGTCCATTTTGCTGGCTTTTCTCCGACTTGATTTACATTTATCTATTATTATATTTCACTGATTTTTTTATTTATTCATTCTTTATTGCACAAACAAGTAAAGTACAATTAGCGGACTTAATGCCTAGAGGCATTTTCTACCAGACAACCGTAAGGTATAACAGAAACATTGGAATTTTGGGCTGAGCAACATTAAAAAATGGCAGCGCGAACAACAAATCTCAGACATATATACATATATATGATATTATACCAATCTATGCATTACTTAAATAATTCAAAATAAATATACTACATTATTTTATAATACATCATATTGCCCCATAGAAAGTTAAACAAAAAAGTCAGGATCTGAACTCAATGACATAGTTGACTAAGACAGGATAAATCAGCGGCTCACTTAAAGTGATCACGCAACGACCTCTTCAGAGCAAGTTTGGAGGTAGATTTATGGATGTTGATTGAAAGAGAGTTCCAGAGTCGAATGGCAGGCAGTCTGAACGAGCTTGACATGTAGGAGGTAAAGAAAAGTGGAATAAATAGGGCTAAAGTTTCACTTGAACAGAGTAACACCTTAAGACGGCGAGGCCTGCGATGCTTTTTTGACGGAAACACAGATACGCCGCCCTGCCGATACGTCATACCTGCACTACCCCGGCTATGTGCTGGAAGAGTCCTTCCTACCCAAAGCCGGTGTATGTCTATTCGGGACGGGGGCGGACGTCTCCGCTGCCTAGAAGACTCCTCCTTCTCCACCCTCTGGGTGCACGTTGACCTGGGCTCTACAAGCCGGGTCTATGCGTGCATATACCGCTCCCTCGAGGGCGACGCCGAGACAACTCGACTCTTCGAACATCTGAGTCAGGCCGCAGACAACGCTCAGGCGCAGTTCCTAAATGCCAAAATGCTGTTTTTGGGAGACTTCAATGCCCACCATGAGTCCTGGTTAGGCTCATCAAAAACAGACCATGCAGGCCGAACTGCCCATGCGTTTGCTCTCACGCAAGACCTGACGCAACTGGTACACCAGCCCACCCGGGTACCAGATATGGTCGGTCATACACCCTCCTTATTGGACCTTCTGCTGACGAGTCACCCAGCCGGGTATAAAGTGTCGGTTGGTGCTCCATCGGTCTCCTCCGATCACTGTCTGATTGGCGCTACAGTGCCTTGTGCAGCTCCCCTACAACCTGTGGAGGTGACGCAGCGGTTATGGCACTATTCGTTTGCAGATTGGGACGGATTGCGAGAGTATTTTGCCTCCGTCCCTTGGCGGCAGTGATGCTTTGGAGAAAAGGGATGCTTCAGAGAGTGCATCTGCTATCGCTAACGAGATCAGTACCGGAATGGAATACAACATTCCTTTTACTGATGTCGTCAGTGCTAGCAAAACTGATCCCTGGTTCAATCGCGAGTATGCCGCAGCTGTTGAACAAAAACAGGCGGAGTACCGTGCTTGGTCTAGGGCCCAGGCACTCAATGATCATTCAAACCTGGCCTCCCTGAAAGCAGCCTTTAATAAAGCCACTAAGGCCACGAAGTGGGCTTACATTAGAGCAGACGCCCGGCCAAGAACTCATCACGCACCTACAGGTAGCCGCTCCTACTGGCGACTGGAAAAACACGTGCAATCTAACTTCTGCGTGCCTTCGCTGCCCCCACTGAGATTCCCTGATGGATCGTTGGCTCATAAGACGCAAGACAAAGCCGATTTACTGGGATTAACCTCTTTGCCGCAAACTCTTGCATCGATGACTGCGGAGCTGCGCCGCCTGAAATACCACATTGCGGCTCCACAATGCCTGATATTCGTATCAGGCAGTGTGATGTTCGTGCCGAGCTGCAGTCACTCGATGTCAGGAAAGCCAGTGGCCCTGATGGAATTCCAGCTGTGGTGCTGAAGAAATGTGCAGCGGAGTTGTCTCCAGTGATAACTAGCCTGTATCGCCTCTCCTACAATTCGGGTCTTGTGCCGCTGTCTTGGAAGGAGGCGAACGTTCAACCAGTTCCCAAAAAAAGGGACCGGTCTGACCCTGCTAATTACCGTCCAATAGCTGTAACCTCAGTTTTAGGTAAAGTGTTTGAGCGGATCATAAACACGCAGCTCATCCGCTACCTAGAGGATCACTCTCTCATTCACGACCGTCAGTACGGCTTCCGACCAAAACGGTCTACGGGTGATCTTCTAGCGTACGTAACACACATCTGGGGGGAGGCTATGGACAAGCATGGGGAATCTTTGGCCGTCAGCCTTGACATTGCCAAAGCTTTCGACCGTGTATGGCATCGTTCGCTTCTTTCCAAGCTTCCGGCATATGGTCTGCCACCTCGCCTATGCGACTGGGTCGCCGGATTTCTGGAGGGACGTAGAATTCGTGTCCTTTGCGATGGTCAAGAATCACGCTTTCTCCAGATTAATGCCGGAGTGCCGCAGGGCTCCGTCTTGTCGCCGACGTTGTTTCTTCTGCATATCAATGACATGTTATCTCTTGGTAATATTCATTGCTATGCGGATGATAGCACGGTCCACGCGCGATATTTCGAGCGCCCTGGGGCGAAGCAGACTGACATCGAGGAGAAGAGGCGAAGTCTTGTTGTTGAGCTTGACGGAGTGTTGGACCGCATTTCAGAATGGGGTGCATGCAATCTTGTCGAGTTCAATGCCAAGAAAACGCAGGTGTGTGCATTCACAGCAAAAGCGTCGCCTTTCCTTTCCCATCCCACTCTTCAGAGCACCCCACTACCTATTAAGGATAGCCTAAACATCCTTGGCATGGATGTTCGTAGCAACCTAAACCAGCGGGACTACATTGAGAGCGTCATTAGAATTGCATCCCGTAAACTCGGAGTCCTGAACAGAGTGAGACGATTCTTCACGCCTGAGCAGCTCTGTCTCTTGTATAAGACACAAGTTCGCTCGTGTGTGGAATACTGCTCTCACCTCTGGGACGGTTCCGCTAAGTACCTACTCGAAGCTCTTGACAGGTTGCAGCGGCGTGCTATCCGTATTATTGGAAACCCAGAGGCAACTTTGACCCTTGAGCCTCTCCAATTGCGTAGAGACATTGCCAGGCTAAGTGTTCTCTATCGCTTCTACAATGGGGAATGCTCTGACGAGTTATTTCAGCTTATCCCACCCTCACCTTTCCACTCCCGTACCACGCGTGCTGGACTACGGCGTCACCCACACCTAATTCAACATTTGTTTGTCCGAACTAAAAGGTTCGGTGACTCTTTCTTTGTCGCACCATCCAGACGTGTAACGCTCTTCCAACACATGTGTTTCCTTCCTCGTATAGTCCCGGGTTCTTCAAGCGGGGCGTGAAAAAGCATTTCTGCAGGCCTTCAAGGTGAGGATGGTCAGCCATGTGATTCGTTTGAATGACTAGGCTTGTCAACCATATCTGGACCTCACGACCGCTTTCCATCAGGTGGAGTGAGGACATCTTGACGGGCAATAAAAAAAAGTACTTTTTGATGAGAAGAGTGTAGAAATCGAAATTCACTTTTGAGGTACGTCGGAGAGTTGGGATCAAAAAGAACAGAAAAAAGAAGACACTTCTACGTTGTCGAATAGGTAACCAGCTTAGTTTAGATCGATAAGAAGAAATGTGATCGTACTTGCGTAAACCAAAGATGAAACGGATATAATTATTCAGAAGTCTGTCAAGTTTGTTCAGAAGTTGCTGTGTAATATTAGTGTAACAAACATCAGCGTAATCAAGTATAGGAAGAACAAGAGCCTGGACGAGCAATACCTTGGTACTGGCAGGTAGAAACAATTTATAACGATAAAGAGCACGCAGCGTCCAGGTGATTCTCCTGCTTATCTCATTCTACCTGTTTTTTTTATTCTATCATAATAAAATGTGGCCTATATCACTCTCGAATTATGCGTGAAAATATTGCGTATGTGTAATTTTCACGATCGAATCAGTAGTTTTGGAGCCTATTCAATACAAACAAACAAAAAAAAACAATCAAATCTTTCCTCTTTATAATATTAGTTTAAAATATACAATTTTCTAGAGTAATTGGCCGGTTCTGTTGTCAACGAGAGGTAATTTGAGGATTTTTGTCAACCATCAAAATGAAATTATTTACTGATTCTACAAAATCTTTCCATTATACTTTCACCAGTTTTAGCAAGGATTACTGTTGCACACAATAACTATGTCTTGCTATTTTTTTATATACTCAGCAATAAAGATATTTGGATACGTGTTTTGATAGGACTTGACTTGATACTCACATCGCAAAATATATTTAAAAGGATATTGGCTAACTTCGATGGTCAGTATGAAGTGTCCAATTGATAATGGAAATCGCAATTTTAGACACGATGAATCGCCTTTCGATTACTCAAACAAGTATTATGTTGACCCAATTTCAAAACTAAAGAAAATCATTCCACTACCTTTTTTTACTATCGTGAAGAAATCCATGCTTGGGTGTTGGGCTTTTAAATTTAAGCGATCAGCGGCAAGAGGAGGTTAGGAAGTCCTAAGGCTAAGTAATGTGTGGGCAGTGCAAGTGTTAATGACGCTCAGTTAATAGCGAGGGGGTTAATATCCGGTGAGCATGCGGCTGAAAGCCGTCCGCTCGTTTCCGGTTCCGCTAATGGCGATTGTTTACTGTCTTCTACATAACGTGCTGTTATTTAGGCCTTTTCCTCACCAGATCGATGCGTTTTCGTTTCGGTACCGTCTCTGCACCGAATCTGTACAGATTGTTTACCGAGCGCGTGAAATCAAATGAGAGATTTCAGACCGGGTCTTTTTGGTACAGATTTGTTAACGAGCCCATACGCGCGTCTGAATAAAGTCTGTACAGAGCGGCCGGCCTCCTCCATCTCAACCCCGCTAGTTCCATCACGCGCCTCACTCACACCAATCATAACACCAGAACAATCGCACCGAAAACATCCAGAGCCTGTAAGGAAATGTTTTAGGCAGAAAATCTGTACAGATTCGGTGCAGAGGCGGTACTGAAACAAAAACGCAGCGATCTGGTGAGGAAGAAGCCTTATTTCTAAGATTGGTTCTTAGAAATAAGGTTTCTTTGAATTACAAGAACTCCACATCTGCACAATGGAACAGTAGAAAGTGTGCTTACATTTTAAGCACACTTTTTTACTTCGTTACAATGTATTCGTGCTCCTCTCACTCATACACGTCAGAAAGAGACAGCATGCAGGGTGTCACTGTAACGCGTGTGCCTTGTTCTAGATACTATGTCCAGTGTATATAAAATCATTGGCTGAGACTTTGTTACTGCTCATTTACAATTGAATAACTCGTTTTGTGACCACTATATAACTAACCATGAAATAACGTGTTACTCGTATGGTCTGCCAGTCACAGTAGGTTATTTTTATAGACTAGAATCACCTTTATTCGTTTTCTGAGATGTTCCCTCAATCGATAAAATATATTTACAATGCAACTGTAACTGCTAAATGCTGTGTACCCAAATTTATATTCACAATAAATTTCATTCATTCATTCATTCATTCATTCATACAAATATTTAAATAATTGCATATTTTATCGATCATAAAAAATGATGAACTAATTTAAATAAAATAAATAAATAAATATCTGGGACAATTCACGCCAAGATCATCTGACCCCAAACTAAGCAGAGCTTGTACTATGGGCGTCAGAGACTGATAAACATACTTAAATATTTCTAAATACATACTTAAATAGATAATAACACCCAGACACACAACAAATACAAATGTTCGTCACACAAATATTTGTCATGGGTGGGGATCGAACCCACGACCTCCGGCGCTAAAGGCAGGATCGCTGCCATTGCGCCAACAGGCCAGTATCAAAAAAATGCAAACATTCCTATTTTTTTTGATATAATTATTTTTAAAAAATGGCATGTTTACCTTAATAGGTGGCTTGTTGAGGTTATAAATAAGTAGCAGTGGATTGCATTTAAGCAAGTCATTGTGATGTGTTATGTATTTTTAAACTGTATTCAAAGAGTTATTTGTAGAAAGAATAGTTACTGTTTGAAAAGTAATAACTTTATCAAGCATAAATTTAGCTAACGTTATTTTTCAAAAGATTATTTGTCATGCGCTTTTTTTCTACTGACAGGACACCACTTAAAGCACAGTAGTATACTACATTGGCGATCAAAAATTAGTAGACACTGAATAAAAGTTAACACCAATGGCAACAGCCCTGTCTTTAGTATACAACATGTACTATTCTTTAATATGCAGTGTTAAAAAAAATACAATGCGACATCAACAGATCAATCATAGAGCATAAAGAAGGGTTCTAAATTACACTCGGATGTTATTACTCTTGACTTCAAATGAACCAGCTTTTGAAATATCACCTATTGCAAGAGTCTCCTTAGTGTTATAGTTTTTGACACCGTAACATGGTCTACCAGGTTTTTTGCCATATAATTTAAATATCTGCATTACGAAATAAAGTGAAAGAAACAAATTGAAAATGTATTCCAGCAGTCCATTTCCAGCTCGGGTAATAAGTAATATACAGGCTACAAGTGTCAATATCCCATCGTTTCGGTGAAACGGAATACATTTAGAAGATATTGCATTTTGCGGACTGTAAAACGGTAGACTACATTTTTCGCTCGTGCAGTGGAAATACCTGCCAGCAGTACTAATTTATTTAAAAAGAGGAAAATGTCGGATCAATTCCAACTTAAAGCCGCGTTTTGATAACTATATTATGTTTATAAAAGGGATAAGCAAATTAAATCACAGAAATGAATATTTGTAAAAATATGGAAGGTATTTTTTTTTATATTGCCAGTCAAGATGACCTCACTCCACCTGATGGAAAATGGTCGTAGGTCCAGTTAAAAGGCCGACAAGCACAGTAATGCAAAGGAATCACTGAGCTGGCCATCCTCACCTCGAAGGCCTGCAGAAATTCCTTTTCACGCCCTGCTGGGAGAACCCAGGACTACAAGAGGAAGGAAACACATGTGCTGGAGCGTTCTACGTCTGGATGGTACGACAAAGAAACGAGTCACCGAACCTTTTAGTTTGGGTCAACAAATGCTGAATTGTGTGTGAATGACGCCGTAGTCCAGCACGCGGGAGTGGAAAGGTGAGGATGGAATGAGCTGGAATAACTCGCCAGAGCATTCCCCATTGTAAAAGCGATGGAGAACATTTAGCCTGGCAATGTCTCTACGCAATTGGAGAGACTCAAGGGTCATAGTTGCTTCTGGATTTCCAATAATACGGGCAACACGCCGCTGCAACCTGTCGAGAATAATTTATTAAAAAAAGCAAAAATATTAAAATTCCTCCAAAAATAGGATATTTATAAAACTAAATCCTTTGTACTTAATCCTGATCCTTATAATCAACATTTAATATTTTATAGTCCCGTGTTATGCTATGATGTTTTCTCAAATATCTGGGATAATTTACTGCCAGATCATCTTTGTACTATGGGTATCAGAGACTGATAAACATGCTTAAATATTTCTGAATCCATACTCAAATAGATAATAATACCCAGACACACAACAAACATAAATATTCGTCACATAATAGTTTTTTTTTTTATTTTTAGAACCCACGACCTCCGGTGCTAAAGGCAGGATCGCTTTCATTGCACCAACATGCCAGTCAAATAACGGGTAATTATCAAAAAACTTACAAAAACGATATGGCATACTCAGCAAGTGATGTAGTAACTATGTAAGCAAAAATTTGATTTATTCAATTAAATTGAATTTTAAGGTTTTCATCTCAGAATAATTACTTATAGAAACCAAGTCCGCGCGCCCATTTTGACGCACCCTAATTGGAGCCATAAATGGCTCCAAACGGACCGCTTTGCAGTGTTCATTACAGCTCCGCAATGTTCAATGTCAAAGCGCGCCGCACGTAAGCAAGTAATAGTCACGCATGTGTGGATCGGATAAGTGCTTTATTTTTGATGGGTATGAAATGTATGGTTTTCAAACAAAAAATACTGACCGTACGAGTGGTTTGTGTTTGTTTGGTGACCTTGAAATGTAAGTTGAATGAATTTCATTTTCACTTAGATTTTCTACATCACTTATTGAGTATGCCATATCGTTTTTGTAAGTTAATTGGTAATCACCCGGTATTAAACTACTTAATTTCCATATGCTTTTTATTATAAATAGTTTAGTAAATCTTCATTGATGTTCGGGGGTCTCTTTGCAAACTCTTATTAATTGTCAAGTTTAATCCCTAAACTAAGCGTAGCGAGCAATTTCCTAAATTTTGATCTGTCATTTCCAGCCAGTCAGCGGTTAACTGGCAGTGGCACGCATCTCCTATAGACTGGATATTTACTGACGAAATCCTCAGTTTAGGGAATTAACTTGACGGATATGAAGCGATTACAATAAGACAGGTAGGTCCCAGGGTAAGTTTTGATAGTATTTTTTTATTTACGTCCGATATCACTCCGACAGCTGGTAAAGGACAAATTGAAAAATGCAATTAAAATAACGTTAGTCGCGTTGACTTTGATAAATACGGATTAGTTCCAAAGGGTCGTTGTCCGGTTCCAACTGAGAATATTGCGATCCGACGCGCACCGACTGCTCTGCTGAGCCCGAGAGCTAAATGAATGTGAGCTTTATCGGAAAAAGCAATTAAGGAGGTACGAAGCACCTGGATACTTCAGGTTCAAAGAGCAAAGGGATAGAGCAATGCTGAATACTTTTAGAGTGGCTCGTCAGTGCTCTTTTATTTAGGTAGGTATATTTTTTCAAAAGCGAAAGCCTGGTTTCAAATTGGGCAAAATGAGTTTTCGGAATTTTCTCGATCTCTCTCTTCGATTGTAGAAACTATTTTTAAGCCTTCAAAATTTTCTCAATAGAGATGTTGTTAGTAAGTTCCAAACAGAGATCAAACATATCAAAACCATTTTTCGAAGAGTAACTGCCGTGTCTTACCCGCATATCCAATGAAGTCCTTCGACGAAAAACTGACGAGGACAGGCTCTGCATGCACTCTTTCAAAACACCATAATGCAAAAAATCGAATAATACTAAAGATGTAGTTACTTCAAATTATGAAAAAAAAATGCAATTATGTATTAATAATAATAATAAATTTATTTATTTCAGATTTTGTCAATCTATAGTGTTAGGAACAAATTGATCGTACCTAATCTAATGTTAGTATAAAAAAATGAAACAGGAGGAAAATCAATGAGACTCTTTACATTGAAATATGCTATGTATACACAAAGCCAGTAACAGGGTCGTGTAGCTGCAGCCAGCGCCGCAGTAGCAGGGAGTCCCACCGATCAGCCAGCGCGCTCAAGATGCCGTTCGAACCGCCGCGTATCCGCGCCCACAGCGAGGCGCATCGTTTTCTGATGATTGTGTAAAAACAATCAGTACGCGCCTCTGCGAACATGGACGATGCGCTACAATGACGTGGCAGGCCGAACAACATCCTGAACGCGTTATATTGGACGCGTAGTGTACTGTATGTCCGCTGCGTAAAGTTCACCCACAGACTGCACGTGAAGAAGGACTGACAGTACGCTTTAAAAAGCGTCAGTTTAACTTCTTTACTACACCGTGCAAATCTGTGATTATGTCTACACGTTTACGTAAATAAATGTTTTATAATTATAATATGATAACTTAATAATAATTGTCGACCAGTAGGTTTTCCTTCAAAAGAGCAATCCATAACTTCTTCATAGATAAACCTTAACTCATTTAACCAAACCTCTCTCCTTTCAAGGCAATATTTTAAGATTTAGGTACGATATTTAGTGTATGTATCTTTAAATTTATGTGTTATGATTATGTATGTGTAATATGTATAATTTTGGTATAAGTATGTTTTTTGTATTAATAGTTTATTTTATTTCCGGTTTTATGAGACACCGCCAACACGATTTCTGCTTCGCCAGTGGTTGACTGGTAGAGAATGCCATTAGGCATTAAGTCCGCCAATTGTACTTTTTCTTTGTGCAATAAAGAATAAATAAATAAATAAATAAATATAATAACTCATTTATTTCAGGCAATATTACACATTGTAAAAGTTGTGATAAAGGATTGTGATAAAGGCCCATAAATATCCTTTTTTTTATACCACGTCGGTGACAATCAAGCAAGCGGACCACCTGATGGTAAACGGTTACCGCAGCCTATGGACACGTGCAACACCAGGGGTATCACTCGCGCGTTGTCGACCCTGCAAAAACCTTTCCAAACCCCACTTGAAGAACTCCATAATATAACTCATCGGGAAAACCTACGTTGCAGTACTATGCAGTACCTTAATTTTTTTTTCATCTTCATTATTTATATTTTATATGGCATCATCATTCGCTGATGATGTTAAATACTGTTATGAATCCCTTCACACAATAACGCGCTTGGCTCGGTATGTGGCAAGTGCCATTAGCGACATACATTTTGTCGCCTTGGTAATGAAATTGTTTTAGGTAACATTTTGTTTTGTAATCAAGATTTCGAGATGATTGCGAGATTTTTTGTGGTGTGATGTAAAAGGGGTTATAAAAGAAACGAAAATAAAGCTGTGTCATAAATGAATAAATTTTTACTTACACTAAGATAATATCACACCTCCTAACTATACAAATTGTATGGATATTTGAGACTGGTAACCATAATAAAAAACATTGAGTAATATAAAAACTAACTCTACTGAAATAAACGGTGGTAGGTATTTGTTTTGTGTTTGGGTAGACACTGATCAAACACGAATGTTTGGGTAGACCCTGATCAAACACGAAGTTTGGGTAGACACTGATCAAACACGAAGTTTGGGTAGACACTGATCAAACACGAAGTTTGGGTAGACACTGATCAAACACGAAGTTTGGGTAGACACTGATCAAACACGAAGTTTGGGTAGACACTGATCATACACGAAGTTTGGGTAGACACTGATCAAACACGAAGTTTGGGTAGACACTGATCAAACACGAAGTTTGGGTAGACACTGATCAAACACGAATGTTTGGGCCATATTAGTGTTTTCCTGAGGACATCGAACCCACACGACCTTAGGTGCAGTAGGCAGAACATCTAATATCATCAGCACCCATTGTGCTAACGAACAATCATATTAAATCCAATTAACATGAATGAATAAAATAAATAAGGATGCGCTAAACAACACACCACTTGCCATGGTCTCGAAGTAGGGATAAATATCCCTGTGTTACGAGGTATCAAACAAGGAAATAAGCCAGAGGCGTCTCCCAGCACACCCATACTCGTGACAATTTAGAAAACATCGTATCCTGAATTGACTCGATTGGGAATCGAACCCAAGGCGAGAAACCGTGCTACAGCGCAGCACGCCAATCGTGTGGTCATAATCGTGTGTCAATGCGATGAGAACGGAATAAGAATCTTTCACACTATTTAAGACGTTCATTGCTCTAGAAACATCGCAAGCCCCAGTAATTTGAGAACCATTTGTGATTTCGTACAGCGTCAATGCTTTTGGCTAACATTCGGTCTATAATCTATAAATGTAATTTGTTGCCTGAAAATAAATGATTGTATTATATTGTATAATGCGAAGCGGGATTTTGTGTTGAGAAGTTTCAATTTTGAACGGAAATAAACCGATTTTCTAATTTCTGATCCGATCTCGTTCAAAAATCGTAGCAGAATACTCAATACTGTTTTTCTTTTGTTACAGGTAATGTTTTGTGATTCTACGCGCAACCGTTTACTTGTTGGTTCGTAAGAAATTTGGTGTGTTCAGAATATTACCATCAAGAATACTTGCAGTATTAAAGCACAATATTGGTGCCATTTCATTATTACACAGCTCAAGCGTCACTTTAATAAGTGTAGCCACTTGCAGCTGCTTCTTTGTTTATGAAACTTACCGGAGTTTCGTGCTCTTACAAATTAAAGACACAACTGGCTTTTTCCGACCGTCACCGAACATTCTTTCGCAATTTACCAACAATGGAACTTTATTCACCTTTTTTCTATTTTTGCTGTATTGCTACCTTCATTATACCTGTAGAAAGCGCCGCACACCCACGAGCATTGTTTTAATTACGATCCATTGTCCCGGCTGTAAAAGTTCGGCGGATTAAGAGAACAACCAGCAAACACGACTCCGTTTAATTTTCTGTAATCTCTTTTGTTCGTGCGCAATTCTTTTGTAATTTGACTCTCCTGATGTTCGAGATGTTGTATTTTTAGTTTATCTCAACTCAAACTCAAGGTCACTCGGCGGTTTTGGTGAGGGGTCTTCTCCCTTGGGCTTTACCTGAATCGCTGAATAAAATGTCGTGTGTTCGATACCCATAGGACAAACATTCATGTCTTGTTTTGTGTCCGACCATAAGTAAAAGTCGGAATGGAATATATTTTCTGTTACCTCCTTAATTTTTGTAACTATATGGTTTCGATCCATCGAAGAAAAACACTTCAGGCTGTGTATTTTTGAGCAATAATTCGAAACGTCTAAAAATGTTCCTTTTTATATCTTTAGGAACGATACTTTATTTTTACTACGCCGGGTGGAATAATGTTTACATATTCAGTCACATACGAGCGAAAAATTAACCGTCTATTCATATACTATACTATAGCATTGCATTTACAAAGAACTGTATTACAGAATCAGATTTTCAGAGCTCTAATGAGCTTAATAGGCACCCTCTACTGCCGTCAAGAAGAAATGCTCCACACTCATAAATTTCTTTAAGACCCTATTTGTGTGAGATTAAAAATGGCGGGTGCTTACAGCGTCGGCCGTGGTGTTGCCAACATTTAGTTTTGATTTACAATCTACTTGACGCTCGCTCGCTTGTAAAAGTTTTTTTAAGACTGGTGGAGAATGTCTTTAATAATATAATAATATTATATTTATTTATTCAGATAACAAAGATCCATTGGTTTTTAACAAAAAACTTAAAGCTATATCAGTGGTATCCATCGAAATTAAACATAAATTAGGTACTAAGTAGTAGTAACATTAATTGACAAAATAAATACTTTCTGCGTTTGGGTTTATAGTGGTGAGTATCCAGTGCCTCAGTACAGTACTGTCCCACCTTGTAGCCGAAACCTTTAAAAGACTGCTAGGACTACCCAGCATTCTGGTTTTTACGGATGCAGCTTTTTTACGCAACACAACGTGATAACCGTCTACACGCGCGTCCGCAAACATGCCAGATGCACTGCAGATTCGGCAGTCCCATCAGCACACGGAACATTTATTATTATAGAGCACACGTAGGGCGTTGAAAGCTTTCTGTGTATAGTCGACCCGCAGTCCGCCAGTGTAAAAAGATTGGCAGAATGATTTGAATAATGTGACTTTAACATCACTTGTACAACCGGCGACCCAGCGCGCCAGCATATTGCCTCGTACAGCCAACGCCCTACGTTCCCTTTCAATGTCGCAGTCATCTCGCAAATCTTCAGTTAATACGTGTCTCAGGTATTTGAATTTAGGTACTATTTTTAAGTTCATAACGTCCAATCGGATGGGAGGCACCTTTTTAAGGGAGTTGCCGCGCGACCTGAACAATACGACCTCACTTTTTTTGCAATTGAACTTTAGCCCGTGCGCATTTGCTTACCGTTCACAAGTGCGCAGCAACTCCCTTAACGCATTGCACCGACAGATGGGCTTAGCAGTACCATATCATCCGCGTAACTGATGTTATTGATCATTTGACCATCTTTAAAACATCCCGCAAGCGTACTGCTAAGCCAAACATTCAGCTCGTTTAAATAGAGGTTGAAAAGGTTGGGCGTCGTTAAACCTCCCTGCCTTACACCGCATTCTAGCCGATATGAATTCGATATTTTGCCAGCCCACAGTCTTTAGGCATTAAGTCCGCCAATTATACTTTTTCGTGCAATGAAGAATAAATAAATAACAAATATAAAGGTTGATGTGGACGCCTCTGCACCATCTCTGCTTATTTTGGGATGAGATGATCTGAGTGTAAGTTGTCTTAGACATTTTTATTTATTTAACTTTGAATAGATTATTGCTGAAAAACATGATGATAACGATGAAAGAAAAGTCAAAGGTAGAAAGATCACAAAGACTTGCTATCGTGCCGTAGATGAAAAACAAAATTAATTCAACACTTAAAAAACTAAAAAAAAACTTTCTACAAAATATGCCTAACAGTACTTATCGAGTACTCGAATAGCAATCACCTCTCTATTTATAAACATGTGAGTATTGCACGACCAGAAAACGAATATAATTTTATTTACCCTCCTATGGTGCGAGCCTAATGACCCATGTATGAACTTTTCCTAAGGGTGAGGCTAACCTGAACAAGACTCAAGAGCTCAAAGTACAATGAATTAATGAATCAGAATGTCCCCATAAAAAATCTTGATGTTAAAGGTCGTTGATTTGAAATCGGACATTCGAACACTACATAATGCAGCTAAATGTTATGGTTATGTTGTATCTTTTCTCGTCACGAAAAGGTTTTCTTACTTTTAATATTACTTTCTAGCGATAGAGCATTTTTTCTTCAATTTTGTTGTAGTATTTAAAAAAAAATTAAATCAGTCATAAATGTAGCTACATCGTAACGATAATTGAAAAACAATTCAGCTAATAGCTATAAGTTTTAAGGTTTTTTCACCTAATAAATAAAACAACAGATGAAAATACAACGGTTACTTATTAGTAGCAATGTTTTGCTCTATTTCATTTTATGCTGTGGCTCTATGCTAATTCAATCTGCAATATCCAGCAACAGTTTTACCGTCTTCCACAGGTCATCGTTTTCTGTATTCTAATCTCAATAAATTCGAAACGTGCACATATTCTGTCCCCGAATTTCCATAATCGAGATGATCGAAGGAGGCCCTGAGGGCGAGGCGCCTTAAAATTCGTGGAGGCTCAAGAATTCCCGAGCCATTGTCGGAATTCCTGTGTGATTGGGACGTGTTCCAATCCACATTAAAGAGGAGTTAATAGAAAATCGATGTTTTTCATCACTCTTGATACGTTTAAGTAGCACCTTCGTTGAATGTGGGATTTGATCGAATAATAAAGGCAACAGATGGTTTGATTAAACTTTAAGCCTTGTTATTAACGATCAGGTAGGTACGAGTATATAGTTGCTCACTGAGTATCACCAGTGACTGGTATAAAGCAGCATTTGTATTTTGTAGCCGCAATTCAATTCTTATCGTGGGCTCACCTCGTGTTAGTTGAACACTTTTATTTGAGCTGTGGTTCAGAATTAAACACAGCAGAGGGTCAAGTTGTTTAGAATCGAAACTGTTCTGGCGCTAACATCTTGTCATTACAAAAAATAGTTGGGTGACTATAATTAACCATCTGAATCGAAAAGCACGTCAAAAAGCAATGTATGTCGTTGCTACGCAATCCTCCAAGGTCGTTGCTACACAGGATCCAGAGTCTGGATACCAGATAGCTCCAGCGGCTCATTATAAATACCAGGACCTGGATAGCTCACTTCTATGTGGCCTATCAGGCTATTTTGATTAGCCTGTCGGTACAATGGTAGCGATCCTGCCTTTAGTACTCGAGGTCGTGGGTTTAGGGTAATATGATTTTGGTGTTTTCATTTATTTATTATTTTATCATAGTTTTGTCGTACCATCCAGACGTGAAACTCTGCAGCACATGTGTTTTTTTCCCTTCCTTTTATAATCTCGGGATCTTCAAGCAAGGCATGTAAAGCATTTTAGCAAACCTCAATGGTTTTATTAGTGTCAACCTCATATCTAAACTACAAGTCCCCACTCTATCAGGTGGATTGAGGTCATCTTATATAATTCCAACGCACTAAAACATCATAATAATATGCTAATATTAGGGCTGGCCCAAATTTCCATGAAAAAAATGATTTCACGAACAGCACCCCAAGGGCTGCGCATTCTCGGCATCCCGAAGGTATGATTACGACGTGCCGGCGACGAGCGCCTGCCTCAGAGCTTAATGCTAAATCGACGAGTTCGATTATTTCCAGCCAGACCGCAGACAATAATCTAAGTAGATAACGCAAGATGCTCCGTTTGTATTAAAACCAAGTATGCCGCTGTTTTAACATCACGATAGCGCTTAGTGATAGGAAACTGTTATTTCTCAATGGATACTAATTGAATTCCTAAAAAAAATTACAAGAGTGATTCTACGTAGGTATTTTGATATCTCTTGCCATAACTCAATAAATCAGGAGGGCTCCGCAAGGAAGATGACCACCGTCAGTTTGAGTGGGTCTCCATTTCCCAAGAGTTCGGATTCCCACATACCATAGCTTAATAGGCCACACAGTACTCACAGTTCTGGGAATCCATCACCGGAACGTTTTGATAAACCGTTCAAATCGGTAATTTAAATCATGTTTAGTGGTAATGATTACTACCAACACATACAATTCAATACACTACTCTTTAAACAATTTCTGCATACCTAAGTACCACAAGTAAAATCAATTTGGTAAGATAATTTAACAGAAAATATATCCCAGATAAATTTTCGTTAAAAACCTGCCAAGAAAACAAAACGTCTGCAACAGAACGTGTCCAAACTATCTCCACAAACTGTGTTACAACTGTTCTGTGAATAAATAATAAAAACGTTCCGTTTAAAAACTTTCCACAATTTATTTTACGTAAACAGTTCGATCTCTATTACGGAGCATAGCCTTGAATCTATAAGTACGATTCCTTGTCGAACGCAGATAAAAAAAGGTCTGGCAAGGTGAGACGCAAGTAGTCCCCTAGGTCCAGGAAAACCCCGGGCCGCATTGAAATAAAATCCTTACGCAGCGCGGAATCGGGAATTCGGGTAGGGCTCCCTGAAGCCTTTTGTATTTTAGGGAGAGCTGTTTTGCATTCTAACTATAATTGAAAGTTAAAGGTTACAAGAAGAGATATCGTTATAGATAGTCGTATATATTTGATAAAGAAGATTGAAATAGAGAAAATACAATCATTGTCTGAGACATCTGGCTTTTCGAACTACTTAACAGAGATTATATTATGTGAGGGTTTAGTATGTTGTTTAAGATGATGCAGCTGGGGAGTAAGTAACTTTCAGGGGACCTACTCCTGTTCGGCGTACATCTTTAGGCACTAAGAAATTTACCTACTTACAGTTCGAAAATGAAGTTGATTTTCGAAAGAAAATTATACGAGTATTTATTGTAATATTGTACTGAATTCATTAAACCTCTTCCTTTATCACTTTTTGTTTTTCTTATCATTCCAAGGATTATCTAGATTTCAACGTCGATCGAAACTAACCCGGAGTCAAGTGAGACTCCGGGGGGCCTACTCGCTAACGAAATGTCCGTAGTTTCGATCAAACTAATGTGTCAATAAAACCTACAACAAAATGTATTTCTTTCTGTATAGTGAATATATTATTAAAGAGTAGGTACGAAAACACATGGTGGTCAATAAAATCATCTTCGTTTTCATACTAATTAAGATCATGTTAGTTTGCCCAAAACTACGGACATTGTGTTAGTGACCTAGTCTCCTGGTCCTAGATCTAATTCCTAGGCCCCAGCAAAATGCATTTCTGGTCTTAGACAAGGCCGTCAAGCCAGTACTCGTCAATGTAGCGATGACTTGATTTCTATAATGGAGGCATTTGTCCAGCAGTGGGACAGTTATACAGGCTAATTACTTTCCTTTTACTCTTATTACTTAAAAAAACTATATTTCTGCCTAACATAAGTTGGCAAGTCAAGATGACGTGAAAGGGTCAGTTATAAATGTAGAAATTACTGACGTAATGTATGAAGATGTTGGCTTAATGTATGTAGAACATTCCGTCACAAGTGAGTATCTTCTTAACGTTATTACTTCTTAACGACTGGCCTGTTGGCGCAATGGCAGCGATCCTGCCTTTAGCGCCGGAGGTCGTGGGTTCGATCCCCACCCATGACAAATATTTGTGTGACGAACATTTGTATTTGTTGTGTGTCTGGGTGTTATTATCTATTTAAGTATGTATTTAGAAATATTTAAGTATGTTTATCAGTCTCTAACGCCCATATTACAAGCTCTGCTTAGTTTGGGGTCAGATGATCTTGGTTTGAAAAAAAAATGCTTGAAGTGTTTTAATTTAATGAATAAGCCCTTCATACCCACTGCAAAAGCACAATGTCTCCTTATCTCTCTTATCTCTTATTAATTTGTAACAGGAAACTAAAGATTAATGCGTGTTACACTGCTTTTGAGTGAGATTTCCTCAGAAATTCGGATAACTTATGACAATGCTTTATTAGTTAACCTCGGCAATATGAAGTTAAGGAAGTTTTGATGAACCTGAAAAGCTCGTTCATCTAATTGTGTAGGAAATATCCAATTATTCGGCAACCTTTAAATTACATATTGCCATGATGCCAGAATAAGAAGCAACTATTATGTTGCTTCTTATTCTGGCATCCCTTGACTCGCCCTCGGACGTAATGGATGAAGGGCTTGCCTGTACCGCTAGAGATGGTCTCTCGATTTCCACACGACTCGCTCGATTTTTTTTGGGTCAGTTCTGTGAAAGGGTGTTTATTTATGTCAAAACGAAATAAGAATTTATTTTGATTAATTGTTAGCTTAAGCGTGTAGGTAGTATAAGTAAAATCTTGAATTGGTCTAGGTTGCGAATATCCCAGAGGTTTATGAATAAAAATAATTAATTTCCAGCACAAAATTCGCAGTTCTTTTATTCTCAAATCTAGACTTAATTAACTTTTTTGTCCTTACAATGAGAATAATAAACAGCCTGTCAAATGCCGACAGCGCTGTTTTGTTTGATGTTATAATTTACACGTTTTCCAAGCCATTTTACTACTGGAAAATATTTATTTTCAGCTCTCGTCATTTTGAAAAGCGCTCGATGAAATAATTGGTGTGTGAAATAATTGGTGTGGCTATTACGTTACCATGACACGACACTAGTACTAAGAAAATCTCTTATAATATAGACACAACTTTTTCATTTTTCACCGGCCAACTGCTTCTATGTCTCTTTACTCATCACGATTCGACTGAATAAATAAAATACCCACTGACCAAATAAAACTTCATGATGCTCTCGCCACTACTTGACATTGGCTAAATCAATTTGCAGTATATGCAAGATTGCAGAGGCCATTAATTAAAATAATAATAATAATAATTATGTAGATCTATATCGGTGAAAGAATTTTAAGAATCGGTTCTGTCAAAAGTTTGACAGCTGGTGTCCATTCTGCCCGTTTTTCTTCAACTCGATTTACATTTACTATTATTATTCACAGATTTTTTGTTCAATCATAATAAAGTATAACCTACAACACTCCTGAATAATTTAGCTTGCTGTAAGTGAAAGAATTTTTACGATCGGGTCAGTAGTTTTGGAGCCTATTGAATACAAACAAACAAACAATTAAATCTTTCCTCTTTATTTATTTATTTATTCTCTATTGCACAAACAAGTAAAGTACAATTGGCGGACTTAATGCCTAGAGGCATTTTCTACCAGTCAACTGCAAGGTATAACAGAAACATTGAAATTTTGGGCTGTGCAACATTTAAAAATGGCAGCGAGAACAACAAATCTCAGATATTAATACTTAAATATATAAAAAATAATAATACATATATAGGAAGAACAAGAGCCTGGACGAGCAAAACCTTGGTACCGACAGGTAGAAAAAATTAAAACGATAAAGAGCACGCAGCGTCCAGGTGATTCTCCTGCTTATCTCATTTATCTGCTGGCCTCAGTTCAGTGCGCTGTCCGTTTATAGACCCAGATTCTTGACGAATGTTGAATAAGGTATCAGGTCACAGTCCATCACCACCGCGGCAACAAATAAACTGCCCACCGCACGCAACTGATATGAGCAACCAAAGATAATAGCCTGAGACTTTGCAGGGTTAACCTTGAAGCCGATGTTAAGTGACCAGTCACTGATGCAGCTGAGGTCCCTGTTAAGCTTATCAATGGCAACGGCCAAGTCCGCAACACCCGCCTGCACATACAGTTGCAGATCATCAGCATATAGGTGGTGTGAGCATTGAATTCTATCTGTGAGCATATTTATAAACACTGAAAACAGAATAGGCGATAAAATTACCCCCTGCGGTACATCCGTCACCAAGTCAGACCAATCTGAAAGAACTTGATCCACGCAAACAGCCTGCCGACGCTCGCGCAGGTAAGAAGAGAACCAGTCCACAGCAGAAGGAGAGACACGAAGATGACTCAGCACTGCCAGGAGGATATCGTGATCAACAGTATTAAAAGCATTGGAGAAGTCGATTAAAACCAGGACCGTCAACCGAGATTCCTCCATACCAGCCCTGATATCATCCTGATATAATATTATTATTAGTATATATATAGATGAAGGTGGAAATACTGATAACTAACTGACTGACATATTAGCGCTCAAGCTTGTCTTTAAAAATAACAACTGAGAGGAACACTGAGAAGCCCACTTTGCAGTACCTATGGTAGGTGGTGAGCTTTTCACCGCTGTCCGGGTTGATTTGGTTATTTGGTACTTTAAAAAAAATATGGTTAATTTTGTCGTGAATTGATTTCTAACAGTTCATCTTCACGTATTTGCGTCCCTAACGCGGGTGGAAAATACTGGGTTTGTTTATCCTTCACAAGATACCTGTATTATGCAAATAAGTGGTGTTTACCTATGCAACAAGTTATCCATTTGCTATTGTGCTCCTTCATATCAGATTTGAGTCAGTTTATCCAGCGCTCGCTTTATGTACCGATCAATGAGCATACAAAACAAAAGTTTGCAAGGTAAATAAACTATGCTACGAATATAGAAGCACTTTGTATGTTACATACATACATTCCAAGGTTCGTAGCGAACGGGCATGTTTTCCAACAATTGGGAGGAGGAGGTATCAAATCAATCCGTTTTGTTTTTACTGAAGTTTCTAAGCGTTGCAAGTTGATTTTTGAATTCGTTTACGCGCTAGTAAAGTTCATTTGCTGGGACACTTAAATGGTAGTTTTTCTTTTTAACTCACTACTACAAATAAGAACAGGTTTCTATTATCCTCTTCAACATATTATATCTGAAGGTATTGTTTTTTTTTAAACAGATTTTGATATTTACTGCATCAAATCTTAATAAATCAAATCAACTCATACATTATTATAACAAATACAATTGAAACCTAAAAGGTTCGGTGACTCGTTTCTTTGTCTTACCATCCAGACGTGGAACGCCCTTCCAGCGCATGTGTTTCCTTCCTCTTATAGTCCCGGGTTCTTCAAGCGGGGCGTGAAAAGGCATTTCTGCAGGCCTTCAAGGTAAGGATGGCCAGCCCAGTGATTCGTTTGAATGACTGGGCTTGTCAGCCTCATACTGGACCTCACGACCGCTTTCGATCAGGTGGAGTGAGGTCATCTTGACTAGCAATATGAAAAATAAAATATAAAACGGAGTAGCTTGATTTATATTTACACAGGAGGAAACTAAATTTAAGTTTAATTGCAATAGGTTAACCCATTTGGCGTTGGACTGAAATTTTGGTGCAATGGCAACAAACTGTGTGTCTGGGTGTTATTATCTATATAAGTATGTATTAGGAAATGTACAAACTCTGCTTAGTTTGGGGTCAGATGATCTTGGTGTAAATTGTCCCAGATATATATTTATTTATTTAGAGAATGTTAAGCTTTAAGTATTTAAACATCAGGACTTTCTAATTTGACATGTTATACTACATCGTATACAATATGGTTAGGCTCGTAGCGGATAGGGTTGGTAAAAAGCCAGTTGGAAGTTCAACATCGATATTTTTTTGCAAATAAAATATTTCATAAATATTTAAACATTAAACAAACAATTTTATAATTTTTTACAATGAAAATATATTTGCAAACTCGTGAATCAAAAATAGATTAACAAAAAAAAACATTACCAATTTTAAATTCACTAGCTTTCCTGCCCGCGGCTTCGCCTGCTTTATCGTTATATGTTAGCGTGGTCCCTCACCTGGAGCATCTCCCTGTAATGTAACGTTTTAGATTCGATTTTGAACATTACATTACAATTCTGCCCTACAAATCCACAGGGAAGTTGTAACAAAATATTACACATTGTATCATCAAGTTTCGCACTGTAATTCTCGCTGCTTTTCCCTCACCAACGTAATGCTCGAATTTGTAACATTACAGTTTGCGCTCAACTCACTGACAAAATGCTCTAACGTTACATCACAGGAAAATGCTCCAGGAGCACCTTTACGGCCAAATTACATAAAAACTTTGTTGATTGTAGCCTATGTGTTATTCTGATGTATGAGCTGTACTACTGTAAAGATTTTCTAAATCTAAATCTGTTTAGTTTTTGCGTGAACAGGTTACAAACCTAAACACACACACACATACTCACAAACATTCGCATTTATAATATTACTCGTAGATTTTCAAATACGCTACTGCGTTTTCTCACACGGTTATGGTGTCGGCACGCACAATTTATCGATGAGCACACTGACGAGAAATAGTTAGCAGATCTGCATCACTGCAAATTAGTGATGAAAGAGACTCGAGTCCTTTAGTCATTTATAATGAAGACTAGCCTCTTTTTACACGACTCTACTCTAAAATGAAGACTGTAGCTTTTAGTCCTTATTAATATGACTCGGTCGTTCAACGTATAAGACTAGAAGACTAGAACGACTTACACGACTAAACGACTGCAGTCCCGTACGAAATAACTGGCGCTTGAGAAAAGTTGTTAAATAGAAACTCACTAGGCTGAAATGAGATTTATTATTTAAAGTGAAACTATGTATTTAACGTAAGTTGCTGTAAGAAAACCAATAGTTGCATTAACACACGCTTTACGACTCGACTCCCCAGGCGATGAGTCGGCAGTCTTTTAAGTCCTTAAGCTTTTTAAGTAACAGCTCAGTTTTTACGTTGAAAGACTTCGACTTAAAAGGCTAGTCTTATGACTTAAGGTTATGTACTAAAAGACTGAGTCTGTCGTGAGTCATCAAAACCAAGGAGAGTCTTTATTAAAGGCCTTAAAAGACTGAGTCTCTTGCATCACTACTGCAAATAGACTCTGCGATTATCGATAGTCTCAATAGATCTCATTTGGACACTGCTTAATTAAGTAACGGCTTTTGTACAATATTGTTTTAAAGTTTATTGCGCCGCAATATTAAAAAAACCATTAAAAGTCACGTTCCTTCGCATACTCGTAACTTTGAATGGAATCCTATTTTCTCTGAAAAAGCGCCAAAGAACCAGTCACGTGGCCTTTCGTTTGTTCGCGTGACATCTTGTCTTGTCACGTCATGTGATCTTCGTCACGTTGCAAGGATAATGAGAAAAACCTATAGGAATGAGATCAAGGAAATGTACCTGAAATGTTATTCTGGGCAACAATCTTATTATGATTTTGAAACTTCATGGATACAGATTAATTTGCTTTCGTCATACTGTAGCAACTATTATGATATTTGATGCATTGGCGAAATTTATTTATTGAACTTTTTTATGTACTTATTAAAAATTCTAAAATTTTACCCTAAAGCTAAAATATAAATAATAATGACTAGAACTTTAGCGCTAACAATTCATTCTTAGTTTCATTCATATAAATTAAAATTGATAAAAAAAAGGTTGAATTGAATATCAACATTGTTTACTTACATAATAAAAAGAAGCCTGTGTAAAATATGAATGAATATCAGATGTTTATTTAGTTATTTATTCTTTATTGCACAAAGAAAAAGTACAATTGGCGGACTTAATGCCTAATGGCATTCTCTACCAGTCAACCACTGGGCGAAGCAGAAATCGTGTTGGCGGTGTCTCATAAAACCGGAAATAAAATATACTATTAATACAAAAAACATACTTATACCAAAATTATACATATATATATATATATATAGATGTTATATTATATAGATGTTATAAGAAGATGTTAAAAAAAGAGTGGTGACAATATGTTCCTGGCCAGTTCTTTTCAGTAGGTACATAAAAAGAGCCATCTGACCCTAAGCAATGAGAACTGCTTAACATATTTACTTAGGTAATTGGTAGATTATCGCCAGCATCCTGTTATCGTTATAATGTTATATTCTAGGACTTTCTGCCCCACCGACCATCATGTTTCCGCTTTAGTGCCGTACCCACTGCCATTTGAACCTACTCATGCTGTGGGCTAAGTCAGTGATTTGATAGGTGAATTTTTATTTTTAGATTTATAATGATGCACTTTTTTCCATCTAAAGAAAAAAATATTCTGCCTGGCCTGCTAGTGCATTGTCCGGCCTTTAGCACTGGAGGTCGTGGGTTCGATCTCCACCCATGACAAACATCTAAGTGACGAACATTTTAGGTATGTTGCGTGCCTGGGTGTTATTATATCTATTTAAGTAAGAGAAATAATAAATTGAGCAACTAAAAATACTGAAATGCGCCCCAGAAGTCGGCCACAAGACACTGATTTAAGATTTTTTAAAGGCTCAGACAGTATTTTTGGTGGTTAGGTCAAGTTAGTTTGTTGCTCCTCTGTGTATTCGTTTGAGGGTCAGATATTTATTTAATTTGTGAGTTGTGTTAAAAAATTTTGGTTTGAATCTTTTAGCAGAATGCTATGATTGGAGTTGAGTGAATGGACCTTCTTATCAAACCCTTAAATTGATTTGTACTATTAGGTCGCTATGAAAATGATGGATTTCATGTAAAATAGCATTTACATAACATAGTCTTAGATTGTACAATGTAGGCGGTCTTATCGCTTATCGCTTCCAGACAACCTGCAGGTAGAGGAAATTACAACATTAAAAAGAGAAATGGGTAAGGTAGTGTGAGATAGTGAGATAAATAAATAGCTAAATTAACCTGCAAATGATGTTATAGGCATTAAACTCGGACCAATTGATCTTTAGGCCATATGAATCGATTAGACCCGTAGCACGGAATAAAAGAAAAAATGAATCAAAAAAATTGAATTCAATACAAGTTACTTAAATGAAATGATGTGATATATTTTCGGAATTTGCTCAGTAAGCCCTTTCATTAAATACCACACACAATAGGTTTCAGAGCAAAATTTTTTTTTCCCATACAAAAAAAGATGACGCCATAACTCCTCCCCTTTCTTTTATTTCTTTCCGTGCTACGGGTCAAATTGATTCGTATGGCCTAAAGATTAATCGATCCGTTTTGCGCCTTTAACACCATTTGCAGGATTTGACTGAATTTCGGGGTGTACCGCTAGCACTAGGTATTTTTAACTCACTGTAATATGGCCAACAGAAGAAAAAGAAATACGACACACTCACACTTTACCGGAAGAACGATCGTTTAGCGAACCCCAAGAGAGCTAAGTCCTGGAAAGAAGTCTGCGTTATAGATATTTATTATTTGCACAGGAACATTGTTTATTGTGAGTAAACTCCAAGTAACAGGAAGTAAAAGTTTGAGAACTAATGGAAATAATATGCGGGCATCTTCATTTTGTTTTTCTTTAGACAAAATTGTGGTGAACTCCTGAGTTTCATTCGCTTTGACTACTTAGGAGTAAATTCCAAGTATTTGTCGGCGTTAAGCGAAGCTTTTAAGTTGTAAATAATAATCTAATAATCTGGTACCTATTATGAGAGATTCTGCTGTAACTCGAAATCCAAAATGATGTGCTAGAGCTTCACATAACCAAATAAAATCAGGAATATGATAAGCATCAGGAATGCAAATAAATAACAAACATGACATACCATCAAGACTATATCCTAAACGGGGTTGTCCGAGGCTAGTCCACTTATTCACCAATGGTATTAGAATCGAACGTAGTAGTTGGTGAGCCTTCGGTCGTTTTTCGGGTTGATTTGGTTTTTTATCGATGTTTTCCATCACCGGAGAGTTAGTCGAACAATGAACACAAAGATGATAATGACCAAATTTGAACTCGGGACCAAGCGTTCCACGATCCGAGTTGGGGTGCTTATCCACTAGGCCACGACGCTCTCAAAATAAATCCAACAGTATCGAAATAGCTTTATTGAAACAATACAATGACTTTTATTTTAGCTCGCTACACAAACCCAACATTTGTAAGCCTTGCACTCGAAGTGGGCAATTTCAGTGCCCGAGACTTGCAATTTCAGTGATGTAAATAGTTTCGTTGTGTTCCTAGTTTCAATTTGAATTGCTACCGATGAAACAATGCAGTTCACGTTCAAGTTCCGTTTAGCTTTTGAAGGCTTACGGTGTTTTGAAATAATTTATTATTATCTTTTCTTCTGCTGAATAATTTATGTTTTGTTAAAAGAATAAGTAGCAAATGGATTCAGCGTCATCTCTCCCCTGGGAGGTAAGCTTTTATGCTAATATCTCATATACCGTGACTTCCGTTTCCATTATTTATCATTCTTTCTACGACACGTTTGACGTAGTACGCTGTAGCACGGTTTCTCGCCTTGGGTTCGATTCCCGGTCGGGTCATTTCATGAAACGATGTTTTCCATATTGGCTCTGGTTTGGGTGTGCTCGGAGCCGCTTCTGGCTTAATTACCTATCTGGTACCTCGTAACATAAGAATATTTGTCCTTACTTCAAGACTATGACAAGTGGTATGTTGTCTGGCGCATATTTATTTATTTATTTTAATTTTTATCTCGCTGTTGTATTCATCTTATCGGGTTGTCTGTCATCTTCAGATCTTTTGCTCTCTGGAATGATAGCATTTGTTTTTGAGTTTGAAAGAGCAGTTGAATCGCTTGCACACACGTGACATACTTGATCGTTATTTAACATAATTCAGGCATCTTTGACTGACTTTTTAATGCTTTTTACCTGCCTTAGTTGCGTATATCAAATAAATCATATAATATGCACGATCGAGTCAAAAAACATTACCGAACAAACAAACATATTAAACTGTTGCTGACATAGGCAGGTCAAACTAAGCTAGCAATTACCCCATTTACATATTAGCAGCGTCCCAGCGTTTGCGGTACAAACACAAATTGTTACAGTTAGGTACGATTCACACCGCCCGAGTCGCGCGGCGTCGAAGCGCAATAATATCAATTTAGGGAAACCGAAGCGTAAAGGAAACAAGGTCTATATCTACATGAAATTCATATCGTTCCACGGAATGCGCCCGAAGCCAATCGGCTTCCGAAGTCCAGTCCCAATATGGAACTAAACCACTTACTGTTGATGCGGACAGTGCCCAAGTTGGCCTATGAACCAACAAACATTTGACATTTGTCATAATTCTGGCCATGATATAAGACATAATTATCACATATTAGATTGTCGGACACTTCAGATTTTTGATATCAAAATTAAAAATACTGAAAAGATTTATCGTACGAAAACATTGTTTTATTACCATTTATGTTGCGTTCTGTGCCCTCTGTTGTTTAGCCATTGCAACAATATTTTAATGTACTTTGTATTGACGAAAGAAACCTTGTTTGTGTAAGAAAACGTAGTTGTGAACTTAGTAAAGGCTCTTAAAAATGAGTAACAATACATTACTGTCAATGCGATAGATGTTTAGTCAACTTTTTATTTTAAATCAGATTAAACATTGGCTTGAATCAGCTTTGTGCGAAGCCAAAAAAAAAAGAAGATAATGATGTTTGGTTGACTTGACACTTCAAGGCAAAAAAAATATCAGCATCTGTCTAGTGTTTGGTATTTGCAATGCTTTGTTATTGTTTTTATATTAATAATTTTATTCTTACGACTCGGCTTAAAAAACGGACGTTGATGGCTCTCTGTAGTGACCTACCTCCTTTTAGATTTAACCGTTTAAAGACTTTGTAACCAGCACATAGCTAACTCCGCAATAATTACGGATTTACGATCATCGCAATGGAATCAACATTTTGTGTGAATTGTGGCTCAGCTAGTGGTTCCATAGTACTGGCAGAAGTGGCAGATCAACAAAATATGTGCTTGAAGAACATTAGTCCCACTCACGTAAATACAACTTCGCATTATATTATTAAATATAACCTCAAATTTTTTCAGTTTTTTGATATTTAACGAGTTCTCAGAAGTGTCCGTCCATAACCTACGTTTTGACACTAAAGTGTATGTATTTATGAACCCTAACAGGTATTATTTATGACTGTTGGTTCATAGGCGGCAATGTATGGGAGAATGTACACTATCCTTTCGTAACAATTTAAAAATGCGCTCCGACGCGCGCCGTTCGGTGGGTTTCGTGCCTTATGTGTTGCTTTCCTCACCTCTCCGAAGTGTCACCTTACACTTCTGTGGGTTAGGGCGAGCACAGACTCATTATTAATTCGATGTAAGTACTGTTAGGTTAAACAAAATGTTTTATCAATTGACTAAACTTATGAGTACCTATATCACTAGTTTGACAGTTGATGACGTGGTATAGCATTTCTGAACGAAACATTCGGGCACTCGGGATGTATTTCTGGTCGCCGAGCTGAACGGAAGTCTCGTTGTTGTAGCATAAACTTGGACAGTGAATGAAATGTAGTAAACTAAGTCGTCACGAGAGACTTTGGGTATTATTGTGCTGAAACGTGTACTCGGAAGAGTATTATTACAGTACCGAGGGTTCAATTAATAGTATTTGAGATCTTTATTCACTGTAATTCTCTGAACTAGGTATTACTCGAATATTTTTTCAATGTTCTCGTAGTGTTTTTGTAGCAAATTGGTTTTTGGTTTTGCTGCTTACTTTATATCACAAATGAAAAAGAAGAATCAGTAACCTAAGATATCGAACACACAACACAATCTGCCAAAAAGAAGCACTTCTTGAATCGCACAATATTTATAATTTCTAAACCCTCTCTCTATTAAATGGGTGCCGTAAGAGAACGACCAATATAACACAAGATTTTGTTTTTTTATTTTGTGATTACGGACGATCAAACGAGACGTAGCAAAATTATAAGGGTTCCTTAGTGACTTCGTGACCCAAAAAATAATAGTTATACTTACCTAATTAAACCAAAAAAAGCGTAAAAGAAAAAAAAAGAAACGTCAAACAGAACTGATACGATGTGCAAAATAAAATCGTCTTCACATAGCCAAAACCTAAGTCTGACAAGTGTGTGAGAGCCTTAGGAGCACACATTACCGGGTGTAAGTGAACAGGTGCCTCGTATCAAGCGACTCCAGGCGAGGCCATTACCAGACGCGGCCTAGGAGACGGAGATTTATAGTCTTTTTTTTTTCATAAGTAAAATAATTTACTACTCTTTTTGTTTCGTTCTTATTCCCTATTGTCATCATCATTTGCTGATTGACTACTAGATTTTCATGTTGGTTATGGTAGCGATCCTACCTACGAGACGTGAGCCCAACCCAATATGAACATTTTGTGTTTGTCTATTTGTGAGTGTTTTTAACGATTAATGTCTTTATAAAAAAAAAAACTTCCGCCAATAATATAAGCTCTGCTCAATTTGGGTCGTATTTATTTCTGTTAGATGTCTTGGATATTTATTTCTTGTGACGTTTCAGTGTAACGGTTCAGTAATCACTTGTAGAAAATGACATAATATGATATTGAGATACTGAGCTAAGATATGTTGAGAAAATGTGTAAGATGGATATTACGTGACGTCTTTCTGATAGTCAGATAAGGCCATTTGGAGGATTATTATTATATTATTGAATGAAGCGTTAACTAAAAATGCTCCCCCGTATGTCATAGGAGGCACTTAGTAGAGGGCTATATTTCACCAAGACACCATGGCGGAGCAACTAGTTTAATGATAACGTTCAATTTCTCTTAAACTTTTATAGGAACATTTTTTTTATACCAAGGACATATAAATATGACATATAAGGGACAATTATTCTGCCAAATTTGGTTAAAATTGCTTTTGTAGCGTGGCCAGAATGTGTACCCAAAAAACATTTATAAATTTTTCAATATAACGATAAGATTTTGGCAGTATTTCTAATATTAGTAGCACAGACTATTATCGGACATTTGTTTATTATAAAATAAGTTTAAATTTATTCTCTTTTATTACAATTTTCGAGGTGGGGCGTGGCGACAAAGTATACTTCCCAGCCACGCCACTAATAACATTCAATTTCTTTCACACTTTTATAGGACATTTTTTTTAAACTACGGACTAAATAGGACACCTAAGGGACAAATATTCTGCCAAATTTGGTTAAAATTGCTTTTGTGGAGTGGCCAGAAAGTACAACACATTTATCTTGTATAAAACCAATACCCATCCATTTTAGCGATGACTTGATTCCAACTATGGAGGCCTGTGCCTAGCAGTGGGATATTACTTTATTTTTTGTACTTTATGTGTGCTTGAACGCGGTGAATGGGCGCGGCTTTTCAGATTAGACAAGCTTATACAGCTCTATAGGCAGGTTCACTACGTAGTCACCACCAGCTAAGCCAATAAGCCGAACTCTTTGTGTCGTTCAGGGTTTTGTAGCAATGCCCATGAGAGTTAGTCACCTGGTGTCCGTTTGGTTGCGCTATCAATTTGGCAATTTATTTAGCTAAAAACTAATGATTTTAATTTCATTCGTATTGGAAATAGAGAGGAACTCCCTTCGATAAAAAAAAGTGCAACGATCGATGCCAGCCAGATTATTACCACCTTTTCCAACGTGAATCTGTACTATTTTGTTAAAAGCGGAGCGCATGAACACGCTACTGCGGTACAGGGCATTTTCACCATTTTGTATAAACCTACTTAAATTTGGCACTTTACATAAAAGTGCGAAGGTTTAACATACATATGAATACAGAACCGGTATTATACTTACAACGAAAAGGTTGATTTGATCGATGTTGTTAAGAAACTTAGCTTGGAGACTTGGGCTGGATTTTGTGCTATACGGACGGTCCGTACGAATGAATCGTACGGACTACCCGCAACGGAGCATTTAGTCGGACGACCATTATGTGCTCCACGGACTAATGTACGGCTCAAACAAGTAATGTTGCGCAGAAGATAAAAATGTAGCGCTGACGCGTATACGCTCTTTGTATTCCTCCGGATCGACGGATGCTCCGCGAGCCGTGTTCTACTAACTAAACGCTCCGCGTGCCGTGTTTCCTATACGATAGCTCCGGACGACGGTCCTCCGTACCATGGTCCGTACGAACCGTCCGTGTTGCACGAAATCCAGCCTAAGCGGATGCCGCAGCCTATGAACACGTGTTCCCTGCGGTTAAGGTAGAAGAATACTACCTAATGTATAATAAGCTACCACCGAAGTTAAGAGAGCTTGGATTATTCACATTCAAAATAAAATTGCGAAAATGGTTATTATTGAAATGCTTTTACGCTATCAAAGAATATTTAGCTTCTAAAATTGACATAACCTAATTAATTGCGACACAAAAGTTCCTTAATAATTTTACATTGTTTCATCTGACATTCACATGCCCTGCGCTTGGCAAAATAGACGCTCAAAATGTTAAAAATCAGCACCATCTCAAATGATATTTGATTTGATTTGATTTAAGGTATCCCTGCCTGTCGTAAGAGGCGACTAAAAGGGCCCTTGGGGTCGCGAAGCGCGCGCGGGGGGGCCTGCGTGTGTTTCGGTTTGCGATCCCGAGAAAGACGGTAACGCGTGTCTTCGGATACAGTGGTATGTGTTATCGTGCACTGGAGTCGAGCTTGCTCCTCCCGAGGAGTATCTCCCTTGTTGGGGATCCCGGGTCCCTTCCATTCTGCGCCGAAGATGACTACCGTCAGGTCTTAGTGGGTAGGGGTCTCTCTTTTCCCTGGAGTTCCGAGTCCCACATATCCCAGGTGTCCCGAACCCAGGGCCTTGGGAATGCCTAAATGCATTTCCAGACAGAAAAAAAAAACAAAAAAAAAGCCAATGAACACGTGCAATTTCGGTAATATACCTGTAACAAGATATATATATACTGACAGAGACAAACGCCGCAAGCACAAATCAAAATTAACAACGCGACTGTTATGTACTTCATGCATCAAAAGAGAATAATACACGTTTGTCGACGATGCTTCATTTAGTAACCGTTAAGGGAAAGGATATCAAAATCAAGTAGATTAACATTTATCATTCTTCTTTGTGAGAACTGAATTATAATAGTTTGAGAAGTGGATAATTCCTATCAACGTTCAGTTTTCTCAGAGAGAAACGCATAAACATGACCTCGACCAATCCGAGATATCACGTAGCCTGAAATGGACGCTTCGGATGACTCCATTTGTTTCGTCGTCTTCCTCCCGTCATTGTGTCCCATTTCGCGCAATGGATATGTGAAAATCGAGCTTCTTTCACAGCTATATAAGACACAGTGAGTTTACAGGCAAAACCGAGAGCGAATAAAGCGGTCAGACACGTTTAGGTAACTATACTGGAAAAAGGCGAGAGCAGTCTTTCTGTAAGCTCTCTATTTTGTGGTGTAGAGAATTTCTTAAATGACAAGAATTTGTGGTCATCTTAGGTATAAGCTGCTCCTCTGCATATTTTTTGTCTGTGCTCTGTGAATTCAATCATTGTAAACAACATTTTTTGTAAAGAGTAGGTAACTATGTATCGAGTTTCTTCTCGGATTCTTCTCGATGGAAGCAATCTCCGAACCGGTGGTTTAAATATTATCGTAGTACGAGTATTACTATGTTCAAGTGTTTTATTATTATTAACTAAATTTTATTTTCTGTACAATTCCATGAGTGTTTTTTACAAGCTTCCTTGAATAAGTATTTTTCATTTCATTTCAATAAAGTTCAACATATAAATCATGCGTGAATGAGTTATTTAATTGGAAATGTTCTTCCTTAAAAACTGTTTCGCGTTTTTTGTTAATCAGCTTAATCAGAAATGGAGTTGCAAATATTGGAAGAAGCAAGTAAATAAATCTGCTCGCCAAAGTTTAATCGGATCATGTTCGCTTGTTACTCGCTCATTTATTCCTTTTTGCCAATTTTGCCCGAAACAAGTTGCCGTCATTAATTAGATTGAGAAATAACGATTTTCTACCCGAATAAGGCTTCTTCCTCACCGGATCGGGGCGTTTTCGTTTTGGTACCGCACAGAATCTGTACAGATTTTCTGCTGCAAAACATTTCCTGACAGCCTTCGGATGTTTTCGGTGAGGTATTGTTCTGGTGTTGTGATTGGTGTGAGCGAAGAGCTGGCGGGGGAGACGGAGGAGACCGGCCGCTCTGTGCAGATTCTATGCAGGGGCGGGCGTATGGGCTCGGTAAAAATCTGTACCGAAACGAGTTGATCTGAAAACTCTCATTTGATTGCATGCGCTAGGTAAAGAATCTGTACAGATTCGGTGCAGATGCGGTACTGGAACGAAAACGCACTGAACCGTTGAGGAAAAGGGGGCTTGCGTGTGTTTCAGTTTATGACCATGAGGACGACGGTTACACGTGTCTTCGAACACATTGGTCTGTGTCATCGTGCATTGGAGTTGAGCTTGCTCCTCCCGAGGCTGGCTGCCAGGCAACCTTGCGCACTGAATGGTCCCGCGAGTATATTTTTCTGTGGTTCCGCCGTCAGGTTTTATACCAGGTACCCACATATCCCAGGTATCCCGAACCCAGGGCCCTGGGAATGGTGATATGCATTTCCTGACACATTAAAAAAGGTACCCGAAAAATGGACGCCGAAGATAGAATAATGGAGTGGGCTCAATCTGTTCTGTTACTAATTAATTCAGTTTGGAAGATTGGAACAATAGCAGCTCAATCGCCACCTTATATTTCCATTTTCTGGAACCGAAACGTTAAATTTAAAAGGGCAACGAAGTTCAAAGGGACCAACGCAGGAGGTATATTTCTCGGCGATCCAGCGGTTGGCACCTCTCCCAGTCGTGGTCATGGGCGATCTAAACGCATGGTCGACCCTCTGGGGGAGCGTGTCAACGAGCGTGAGGGGCCTAGCCGTCGAGGCATGGGCTGTCAGCTCCGGGATATCCCCACTCAATCAGGGGACATCCTTCACGTGTGTGCGTAGGGTCGGGGGGTCCGTGGTGGATGTAACGTTTGCCACCCCTTCCCTCGCACGGCGCGTCCGGGGCTGGCGGGTGTTGAGTGAGGTGGAGACGATCTCGGACCACAAATATATTAGGTTCGAGGTCTCCACCTCCGACGGCTCAGCGGCGGCGAGAAGACGGGAGGGCCACGCCTTTTTTCCGCGGTGGGCCCTCACCAAGCTGGATCCCGAGCTGGCCGAGGAGGCGGCCATAGTGGCGGCTTGGGGCACGACCCCTACAACATCGGGGGTCGATGAGGCGGCGGGCCATTTTCGAGATCTCATCTCTAAGGTCTGCGATGCCGCCATGCCCCGAATACGAGGAACCCCTCCGCGGCGCCACCAGGTTTACTGGTGGTCCGCGGAAATTGCCCAACTGAGGGAAAGGTGCTCCCTATCAAGGAGGGCCTATACGAGGGCCCTGAGGAGGAGCAACAGGGACCAGGAGAGGGAAGGCCAGCTGTATGTGGTTTACAAAGCCGATAAGAAGGCACTGCAGCTGGCCATGAAATGCTGGAGGGTCTGGACCGAGATCCATGGGGGAGGCCTTACCGCGCTGCGCAGAACAAACTGCGCTTCCAAGGCCCCCCCGTGATGGAGACCCTCCAGCCGGAGGTGCTAGAGCGGGTGGTAGGGGAGCTTTTCCCAGAGCCCCCGCCGTTCACACCTCCCAGAATGACCTATCGCCCGAGGGCCCCGGACGGTGAGCCGGTCCCACTAGTCTCCGACGAGGAGATGAAGACAGTGCTGGATCGGCTCAAGGGCAAGAAAAAGGCTCCTGGTCCCGACGGGGTGCCGGGAAAAGTCCTAGGCTTGGCCTTAAAGCACCTGGGGGAGCAGCTTAGGGAAATTTTTAACGCCGCGCTAACATCAGCGCGGTTCCCTAAACTGTGGAAGGAGGGGCGGCTTTGTCTCCTCGAGAAAGAGGGTAGGCCCCCGGGTGTCGCCAGCGCGTATAGGCCGATTGTCCTGCTGGATGAGGCTGGGAAGGTCTTCGAGAGACTCCTCTCTTTCCGCCTCATCCAGCATTTAAATGAGAGGGGCCCAAATATTTCCGGGCAACAGTTCGGCTTCCGTGCGGGGCGCAGCACAATTGACGCGCTAGCGCAGCTGAAAGAGGTTACGGAGGTAGCAACCGCTCGTGGCGAGCGGTCGTTGGCGATAAGCCTGGATATCGCCAACGCCTTCAACAGTCTGCCGTTCGGCGTGATAAGGGAGGCACTTCGGTATTTCGAAGTGCCTACTTATCTCGGCAGACTGTTGGAGGACTACCTCCGAGGGCGGGAGGTCCTCTATGAGGGAGGAGGACAGTTGGTCCGCCGGCCGATGAGGTGTGGGGTTCCTCCAGGGGTCCGTTTTAGGGCCCCTGTTATGGAACCTAGGGTATGACTGGGTGCTCCGCGACGCGCTCCTTCCGAGGATGCGCGTCATATGCTACGCGGATGACACCCTGGTCATTGCGGGCGGCAAGTCCTTCGAAGAAGTAAAAAGACTGGCAGAAGTCGGCGCCAGTCTAGTGGTCGGCCGCATTGAGGCGTTGGGCCTTAAGGTGGCCCTTAATAAGACCAAGGCCCTACTCTTCCATGGGCCTCGGCAGGGGCCGCCTCCCGGCACGGTGGTCCGCCTCAATGGCGAAGTCGTTAGGGTGGGGGCCCAGATGAAATATCTGGGCCTCGTGTTGGATGGGCGGTGGAGTTTTGGGGTGCATTTTTCCCGCCTCGCGCCCCGCCTAATCCGCACCGCGGGTGCTCTGGGCCGACTCTTGCCCAACGAGCGCGGCCCGGGCCAGTCATGCCGGCGTCTCTACGCCGGCATACTTAAAAGTATGGCGCTCTACGGAGCGCCAATCTGGGCGGGGGCCCTCAACGCTGAAAACAGGCGCCTGTTACGGGCGCCTCAGAGACAAATAGCGTTGAGGGCGGTACGGGGTTACCGTACGGTATCGGGGGGGGCTGCCTGTGTCCTGGCAGGCATGCCCCCCTGGGAGCTGGAGGCGGACGTTCTTGCTGCTGTGTACCAGTCTCGCACAGCAGCGAGAACAAGAGGAGAGGTCCCGTATTGGGACCAAATTGAGGGAGTGCGCCGGCGTGCTCAAAGCGCGCTACTGTGGAGGTGGGCGGAGGACCTGGTCGACCCGCTCTATGGCCGACAAACCATAGAGGCGATCAGGCCGGTCCTCGACCAGTGGGTGCGTAGGGAGAAGAGGCCCCTTACGTACCGGCTGGTGCAGGTACTTTCCGGACACGGCTGTTTCGGGAAGTACCTGCATAATATCGCCCGGAGGGAGCCCACCCCGAGGTGCCACCAGTGCGACGCCGAGGAGGACACCGCCCAGCACACCCTTGAGGTGTGCCCTGCTTGGGCGGTGCAGCGTCGCACACTAGTGGATGTGGTCGGCACCGACCTCTCGCTCCCGGCCCTGATACGGGCCATGCTGGCGAGCGAGAGTGGATGGGAGGCGATGGTCTCCTTCTGCGAAGAGGTGATGTCGCAGAAGGAGACAGCGGAGAGGGCCCGGGAGGAAGATCCTCAGGCGGGCCCTCTCCGACGCAGACGGCGGGGAGTGAGGAGACGGCGGTTTGCACGCCTTCTTCCCGCTCCCTAAAAGCAGCACCGGGGTTAAAGTCGGGGGGCTTCCACCCCATTGCACGGTGCTCCTGTCTGGGGGTGTCCCCGAATACCGGGACGCCCCTGCTGCGTGAGGAGGCCCGGCGTGAAGGCTGGGCCGTCCGCCAGGGACGGCATGGTAATCCGAACTAGGCACCATGTCGTCCCGTCAAGGCGATGAGGTATACCGGGGGTCTTTTTAGTGGGTATGCCGTCACCTTCAGTGACGGAGAGTCCCACACTCCCCCGCTGCCCCACTCAGGCAGCGGGATAGTGCGTAATGCATTTTTTCCCCCGCAAAAAAAAAAAAAAATGGAGGTATATTTCTACGAGTACCAAATCCCGTAAGAAAAATGCTATGGTTTACTCAGTAACTGGTGTAGGCATGAGGAAGTTATATTTTTTGATTGTATTTTATTTTCGGAATTAAAAAATGATACGGATTTCACTACCGTAAATACATGGTTATTGATAAAACATCAACCACCTCGCAAGACTAGGTAGCTACCATCATACACAACAGCATTTGTTCTACCACTTTTGATAATTTAACACATTTTACTTTCATATATAAATAAATATCAATTTAATTTTACGTCTGAATGTTTTTATCTCTGCGCATGGCATCGCAAAGATAGGTTTACAAACCCTTTCGAATCACTTACTATGTAAGTACTCATTATCAGCAGATATATGTATCATTAACAGCAGAATCGCGCACGACTGAAGTCTAAGAACTAAAAGTCGTCAACGGCAGCATCTGCGAACATGCCTGAAGCACTGACAGAGCACAGGTGTAAAAACTCTGGCAGTAAGCCCTATATAGTGTAAGCTTTACTGCAGTTGTACACCGCATGAATCTGTGAGCCACATATTACCTCGAACTGACAGCGCCCTGCGTTCCCTCTCGATATCCTCTACGTCCCTAAGGTCATCCATCACAATACTAAGTAACTAAAAATTATGATCAATAATAGTATTTAATTTGTAATTCTATGATATCAATATTCTGTGATGTAAATTTTATTTGTAACAAAAATCTATGATTTAAACTTCTTTATTCTGCGTATCGATTATTCGATGAAATGATAATATTAATATGATAAACAATTTATGTGAAATGAAATTCTATGTATCGATTTTTATGAAACAACGTAAGTAGAACCTTTTGAATGACACCAGTCAAACTACTATTTGGTCCAACTATTCTGAGTTAAATCTTTTGACGATTCAAGTTCATCACTCACACTGCAGTAACTTTGATCAAGCGTACTCACATGATTTCGAGATATCTCGAATTATTTTTCAGTTTTCATAAACCATAGGTAAGGTTTATGAAAACTGAAAAATAAAAAAGAATAGCTAATGGGTCCCCACACAAAATAAAGAGTTTACAGAAAGACCGCTCTCGCCTTTTTCTATCAACTTGCCTGATCGCCTAGGGTTGCTACTCGGTACTATATTCGCCAGATAAGCGCGATTTGACAGATACTGCCAAAAATAAAATACATCAAGTGAAAAATTGCACCTAGTTCGACAAAACCAAAACTACTTATACAAAAGGGGTCCAGTTAGATTAAAAGGAGTTAAGATGGGTGAATACGTATAAAAGTATCCTATTATAAGAAGGCATTTACCTGGGTCCAGGTGCAACCTGCTAGCCTAAAGGCCTTGATCATACAGTGCTATCTACCTAGTAGGTAGGCTGTAGATAACACCATGAGCCACCGCTTCGGCGGTCACCTGTCGGCGGCGCGGCGCGGATGCAGCAGCCGCGCGTGCTTTACAAGAATATACCAAAATACTGGCGTTTTACCAATGCATGATAAGATAAGTTACGGAAAAAGTAAAAACCCATTTGTTCTGGATTTGAATGTGTGCGAAATATAATGGTTAACTTACCTATATACTTATTATACTCGTACATAGTACTACTAACTTGCAAACGTTATCTGAGTTTTACTTACCTTACAACATCATTTGGTAACTTAAAAACGTATAATCACAATTTCGTGTGGTGTTAATACAGCCAAATACACTGCAACAGAAATATCTGCGCGAAACCATTTTTGACCATTGAACTATAATATCTGACGACGTCCAAATAATATCTCAATGTTTTTGACAGTGCGACTGACCGCGACACTGAAACTCACTGACTTCGCCCATAAACTCTCATCTCTGTGTGCGTGTCAAAAATGGCGTGCTGTTTTAAGCGGGCTATCTGTCAGAGCGCCGCGCATGTCTAATTTTGTGGTCCCCAATATAAGCCGTGTTTCAAAACGGGTGGAATTTCACACTGAGGAGTGAAAATCACTCGAACCCGTTCCAAATTGACCCCGATTGAAACCGAGGTTGGCCGAGCTGTTACCTGACAGTTTCCTAGTTGTTTCGGAACGGGTTAGGGTGACGTGCGAATTCTACCGGTGCCTAGAGACCGATGAAATTCACCTGACAGCTGTCATGCGAAGGTTTTGCTCGTTTTGTCTCTTTCTATTTAACGAGGGTGAAAAGCGATTTGGAACGGGCCCCAAGAAGACGTTTCTAAAATGACAGGCAATCATCATTTTAGAGAAGTCCTTCACAATATGAAAGTCGGACCGTTACGTAAACTGGCAATTTTTTTAAGTTTGATGCAATCGGGCATTTAGTCACATACATATCTAGCTATACAGAGGACTCTAAAACAATAAATCAACATAATAACACAACCCATTGATGTTTCTATGATGGGAAATAAGTTGACGTGATAGTGGGCAGGGCACATATCTAAAAGAAGTGATGGCCGGTGTCGCAGAAAAGTCTTGGGACGGATAGCTAACACAAGGAAGGTCGACGAACGACCTGAAAAAGGTTACAAGATTCCAATTAACGCGTTTTGACTTCAACCGGCTTTTCCCGATTTTTGAAAAAATACCTACATTAGACAACGCATCCGGGGCCGAATGGTTTCAGAGCTCGGCCTGAAACCCGGAGGTCCCGGGTTCAATTCCCAGGTCGGGCCAAGTGTTTTCGGATTTTTCTGAACATATAGCCCGGGTATGTGATCACCAATCCGCATTTGGCAAGCGTGGTGATTAGGCCAATACCCATCTATTGTAGCGATGACTTGATTCGAATGATGGAGGCCTTTGCCCAGCAGTGGGACAGTACATATCTAGGCTAATTAATTACATTACTTTACTTTTTTTACATGAAACACATTTTAGAACTTTCATCAGTCGGTTCGTGTTTGTTTCAGTAGCTATCATGTGGAAACTAGGGATGATGATTAATAGAATTTTGTTTAGTTACTATAAAAGTATCTCAGTTGTGGTATGTACTTGCTTCTACGTTGTTATAAATCTTGGCAGGCCTCTGTCACTCCATGTACTTGCGCGCGATAATCACCTACCAGCCGCCGGATATTCCTAGACCTATTTGGCAGTTGGTTGTCAAAAGCCGCGTAGAGCATTTGCACGAGAATCTTGCTGTTGAACTGGACGCAATGATTTGAAGTAAGGACTGACTTTTGACATCTTTAACGGAAGAAGTTAGCCCTCGCAATATATGCCTGTCACTAATAAAGGTTTATTTGGTTTTGATTTGAATAAAATTAACAATAGAACGAAATTTAACTAAAATTAAAAGACTAGTTCCATACTCATAAATATCTGAGTTATAAAATAAACCAGGCCTAATTATTACTTGGCATCGGTGAAAAATGGTGTCAACAGATTTAAATAACGGTAACTTTGTACTCGCAAACATGCTGTTGGGAGTTGTGAACAAATTACTGGGCAGCGCTGCGGCGGGAGTTCGCCGCTTTGCACAGAGTTATGGCCGCCATTTTGCACCTGTGGCGAGAGTCAACTTGCCAATTTATTATGTACTTATTTGGACATTAGAGAGCGTCGCATCGTGGCCTAAGAGTAAGCACTCATCCTCGGAACCCCTGTTGTCCCGTGTTCAAATCTGACCAGAACCATGCTTTTGTTATTGTTAATTTTGCGACTAAGGCCGAGATCTATAGCCGTTACTTAGCTGAGCACAGACTCATCACATTAATCATTGTCTTAATGAGTATTGTTGGCCGGACACTATCCCCGCTATAGTGCTAAAAATGTGCGCCCCGGAGTTAGCTCCTGTTCTCACGCGTTTGTTCCGGCTGTCATACTCATCTGGAGTGGTCCCGGTCTGTTGGAAGACAGCGCTTGTGCACCCGATCCCTAAAAAGGCTGACCGCTCTGACCCAAATAACTATAGGTCAATCGCCATTACCTCCCTACTTTCTAAGGTAATGGAAAGTATCATCAATGTTCAGCTTTTGCGGTACTTGGAGTGCCACCAACTGATCAGCGACCGACAGTATGGCTTCCGTCATGGTCGGTCTGCAGGTGATCTTTTGGTTCTACTCACCCATCGCTGGGCTGAAGCTATGTACGTTGGCCAACGCAATCTCTCCAAGACCGCAGTTGACGAAAACCGAAGACAGCTTGTGTCTGTAGTGAGGCATCCCTCGAACAAGTCTCACAATGGGGTCAAAACAACATCGTCAGTTTTAACCCCGGTAAGACACAACTCTGCGCATTTACCGCGAAAAAAGCTCCATTTGTCTCATGTCCTACGTTTGAGAGCACTTCTTTCAGTATCGGGCCTAGCATCGGAATCCTTGGCGTTGACATTTCGAGTGATGTACAGTTCCGCAGTCATCTGGAGGGTAAAGCCAAATTGGCTTCAAAAAAAACTGGTGTGCTAAACAGGGCAAAGCAGTATTTCTTGCCGTCTCAGCGCCTTCAACTCTACAAGGCGCAAGTAAGGCCTCACATGGAGTACTGCTGCCATCTTTGGGCGGGAGCACCCCAGTATCTTCTCCTTCCTCTTGACCGTATACAGCGGAGAGCCGCTCGAATTGTCGACGACCCTGTGATCTCCGAACGCTTGGATCCCTTGGCCCTACGGAGAGACGTTGCATCACTCTGCGTGTTCTACCTTCTTTACAATGGGGAGTGTTCAGACGAACTGCATAATCTTATACCTGCCGCTGAATTTCATCACCGCACGACACGCCATAAGTTGAAATTCCATGCTCATCACCTGGATGGCTGGCGCTCAACAACCGTGCGTTTTTCGCGCCAATTTCTTCCACGTACAGCCAAGATATGGAATGATCTTCCTGCGGCGGTGTTCCCAAAGGGAGATGACATCGGGGCCTTCAAGAAGAGAGCGTATTCCCATCTAAAAGGCAAGCAACGCATCGGTGACACCTCTGGAGTTGCAGTTGTCCATGGGCGGAGGTGATCACTCTCCATCAGGTGACCTTCTAGCTCGTTTGCTCCCTATTACATAAAAAAAAAAAAAAAACTAAACAATACCTAAGTTGACGTATAACCAAGACAAAAATAATTTAATATCGATAAGAAGTTACTGATGAATAAAGATACAGCTGTTGAACGTCTAAGTTTATGCTAAGCGCACTCTTTAGATCTCGGCCTAACTATCCGGTGACTCCCATTAAAAAACCGAAGCAAGCCTGGCGCGGGAGTCAACTTGCCATTTTAATAATTTATGATTTCGACATTGACTAAAAGACGTTTTGATTTCTTTGGTGATCTTCTCTACTGCCCTAAAATTATTGGATGTAAAGGCAGATGCCCAAACCACGCAACCACCGTGACGTCACAGCGGCGACGGCGCAGCGGTGGGGGCATTACGCTTCAGGTCGTCTATCAAGCAGCCACGGATTACGTAGGTACTAATTATATTTCACTCTAATTTCAAGGAATGTATGTACTTACTACGAATAAACCGGCATTACAACCAAAACCGGGCCTTGATTAAAGATCGGCGTGATCATTGGATTAGGTTGCTAATTAAGGCCAATATTTATGCGAAAATTCATGAAGATCTTAAATAACTTACAGTACAAATAAACACAAAAAAAACCAAAACCTATGGGGTGGGAATGTGAATAGTTCCTATGACCTTTATGAAAACGCTAAAGACACCTCTACCTAATGTGCCAACTGGCCAGTCATGATGTGGTGACATGGGTAACAAAGGTTACCTTTAAAGTTGTAAAATAAACATTTACTGATAAATGCCCTCCCATAATTACTCCTTAAATCCGCAAAAGGCCTGATTTAGGCAAACTTCCCACACATACCGTGATTCGGTACCGGCACTCATTATTGGCCAGTTGGGATTAACTTGGATCCTCAATTTATAGACTCAGTAAGGGTTTTAATCGGAGATTTGTAGGGTAGAGCGAGACATACGCATCGCTTTGTGTTTTTTGTTTTTTTTTATTTTGCTTTTCACACCATATCTACTCATTAAAAAAGCGTCTGATAATTTTGGAAACGCTCATTTTAGACCAAATTACGGAGCCCACATCAGAATCTTGAAAACAAAGCTACGATAACATTTTGTTGAACATGAATGAGAATGGGCAGCAATTTTTATTTTGAAAAGATTATAAATGTAATGGTAAGAATTTGTTTTATTGTGGTGTTTTGTGGTGAATTAGTGGTTGTGGTAACGGTTTCGTGTAATGAATTTTCGACTACAATGCATAATACCAAAATATTAAGTGATCAGAACGGGCGTAGGTATTCAAAAATATCTGTTTGAATATCCGTTTAACAATCAAAAATCTGAAATCATAACAATTCATTCGATCAAATCCCTTTGCTAGAAATCGTACACAAATACACGCGGTTATATTTAAGCTTGTGATTTGAATGTGCAGCCTCTATCGGGAACCGATGGATTAGTCCGGGCTTAAAAGTTATTCCGGAACACGAACGGCGGACTATGCTATATGAATACGCTGTTTACTGCCTAAAACTTGCTTCGTGGTCACACAAAATTTGCGGCAATCACTTTTTAAAGCCAGAGGGCCTTTGTATATAATAATTATTGTTTAGTAGTAAATTTTATTTGTAAGCAATCTTGATACATGCTTTTATATTATGAAAGAAGTTGGCTGATTCCAAATGTATAATTCTTAGAAAAATCAATAGTCATTTATTAAGATTGATGTGGTAAGCGTTACTTCGCTAACTTACAACAAAGGACAAACTGGCTTTCCTCAATATCTGTCAGTGGTTAAGAGGGTTTGCTTTTTGCGTTTGGGATAGATCGCAAACGTCGCATTTTTTTAAGGTTTTCGTGATGATTATTTAGCTGAATTCAAATTAAGTATAAATTATCTCCCTATTATTAAATGCACCTTTTAATTTTATAATTGTAGCTTTAACTGTGTACAGTAAGTAAATATTTAAATGTATTCATTTAAAAAAAAAGGTTTTTTATTTAATTATCAAATAATTGGCGACTACCTAAGGGTACTAGACAAGGACACCCAGACCCGAGTCAATTCAGAAAATATCGTCTACTTAATTGACCCGACCGGGAATCGAACCCGGGACACTACGCCAAGCGTGTCTTCAATGAAATGTAAGCAGCCATTTCCCGCCGCTAGTTATCGCTAGAAATGACGATAAGCCAAATACGAGTAAGCCGTTCCTAGCCACCAGGCTAGAAATATTAGTAACCAGCTTCACATCTATACTCGTAGGTTGAATACGCCTGGCTAAAAAAACAAGATACAACACAGAGAAAAATTCGTTCACAATATTAACAAAAACTACATAAACCCTTAATGAAATTAACTTTAGCGTCAAGAAATTCTTATTTAATGTGTATAGATATATTTAATAAATTGCCAGACTATTTTAAAGACATGAATATACATAAATTTAAAACAAATATTAAAACCTGGCTATTGGATAAATGTTACTATAGTATGAAAGATTTTTTACAAGATAATAGTACTTAGATAGATTATATTTAGTATTCAATTACATAGCAGTCAAATAATTAGTGATTATTGTATTACAGCTTTGTTTAGTGTGTTCTAATAATAGAAATGTGAATTCATCTGAAAAGCTAAAATTTGGCGATTATACTTTAAAAGCAAATGTATCCGCTAACAATGTATCCAAATTTATGTTCACAATAAAGTTCATTTCATTTCATTTCATTTCATTTCATTTCATTTCTTACGGCAAAAGTCAACTTGCCTCTCCTTCTTATAATACGGTATACCATAGCGATATATGATGGTTACGGGTGTAGAACGTAGTTAACACAATGACTAAGCCATAGAAGGGCTTAGTCATTGTGTTAACTACGTTCTACACTGCAACTTTTCGAAGCGATACAAAGTGGATTCAGGTGCGATGCAGCATCGATACAGTCGCAAATCCTTGGAAAAAAATGCGGTACAATCGCAATGCAGCGCGTTTGTATCACTGCTGAAAAAAACAGTATATAAAAGGCGTAATTGATTGACATGAATACATCTAAGTTGTACGCTATATGAGCGATTTTAGATAGGAGAATGTATCTGTGTTTGTTCGAAAGCTCACAGACCTTTTTATTTATTTCCAGGTAACACAAAAATGAGATCACACTCTGGGTAAAGTAACAAAAAATATTGTCAATGAAAAGGAATACATCTAACCACATTTTGTTTGCCATCACAATGGTAATGATCGGCACAAGGCAAGTCGTTCACCTGGCAAAATGTTTACCAGGGGCCCTCTTTTCCCTTTAAGAAGGGGTGGGCCCAATTATGTTTTGGATGGATAGCGTAGAAGACCTGAAGAAGAAGAGCTCCTTGCCGCGGCTCTGGAAGTAAGTAGCTACTACTGTGGAAATAAGTACGTACTGTGCGTACCTAAACAAAAAGCAATTACTTTAGAATAAAAATTTCACTCAGTTTGGGCGAAGCGTATAAAAATGGGTTTTTCTGGTCGATTCTGAAAAATTATTGCAAGAATGGATTTTTTTTATCGTTCCATATTTCATTTGTGAAGACTCGAACAATGTGTCATTTCTTCGCATTTTAATGCGACAGAATATGAAGTGCAGTACTAAATCCGTTTCATACCGTGCCTTGAGTTTTTGTGACGTAAACTCCTATAGTTAACAATAGCAACTTGTATACAGTTGTTTTAGTTTCATCAGATACTATTCACTAGAAGCGTACCTAGATCTAGCGCTAGATGCTAGCGACTATCGTCTGTGTAAACTCACGGTACGGTTACTGAACGCCGTGATATATATTTTTTATGCTGGAGTCCAATATCTTAAAGCGAAAATATACGTTTTAATAATAAAGGCTGTTGTGTAGCCGCGCCTTTACGAGATATGTAAACGTAAGTGGTTTCCGAACGATAAAGTTAAATCGACGGTGAATCGGTGGAAAGCCGTTTGTGCGCTTCCCACCGTAAATATGTATATGCTTTTTTGAAACCTGTTTACGTGGTTTGTTTTCTGTGATCTGTGGCTAAACAAACACTTTTAATTGTTTCCTTTTTTACCTAAGCCATTGCATATGTAAAAGAGCTCGGCCCCGATTGCGGAATGGGACTAGACTGGGTTCAAATCCCAGGCCAGGTGAACGTTTTCAGATTGTTCGGTACATAGCCTGTAATTTTGATCCCCGACCGATATTTGGCAAGCGTGGTTATTAAGGATATCCTTACATATGTAAGGATATGTATGTATGTGTTATGGGTATCTACCCATTAGTAGTAGCGATGACTTTAATCAATGATGAAGGCCTTTACAAAGTATATTTATCGGTTCGTCTTTATAACCCACGACCTTCGTTGTTAAAGGCATGATCGCTACCATTGCGGTCACAGGCCAGTCAATCTTAATGTGTGCAAGCTACGTTATCCTAGACGTAAAGTTATAATACCAAGAGAATAATTAATGAACGTTAATTATTACAACAGCACCGTGTGCTTGTAAGCTGTACCTTAAAATACGTCTTTCCTCGTCTATGCATATTTTAATAACTCAAGTTAATATTAACAGCTTCATAATCTCCATATTTTACCGCTAAGAAACTCTGTTAGTCATTATCCTCAAATTTCGGGAATAAACTGTTGTTTTGACGGTTATAACGATCGCGTTGTGTATTTATTGGTTTCTCTTCTGTTTAATTTGGAAACAAACTGCTAAAATAAAATGAATATTCCAGCTATACCCAAATTCATTCAATTGAAGAAAAATGTAATTAGTATTCCATCTGTTAATTACTCTACATAAAGTTTATATTGGTTTTTAACAGTTTAAAAAAGAATTCTACAAATACGAGTATGGATAGCCAGACATATAAGGCCGAGATCTATAGAGCGTGCTTAGCTTAAACTTAGACTTATTTTAGAATTTTTACAGCTTTATCTATTTATCAATATATATCAGTTACTTCTTATCCAAATTAAATTATTTTTGTCTTAGTTAAACATCAACTTAGGTATTCGTTTGTAATAAATAACTATAACAATACTCAATAAGTAAGATCAAAATTAACGTGATAAGTCTGTGCTTAGCTAAGTCATGACTATAGATCGCAGCCTATGTGGTCGTAGGTACGTATTGCACTGCTTCCAAGGAAAAATCAATTGAAGGTGCTTATTATAACCTTCTTAATGTTTTACTCTAGTTTTTCGTTAAAATAAAGCCTTAAAATAGAAAAAAACCTTAGAATATAGCCTCTGTCAGTCACTGATAATGTAGCTCAATAAATACTGGTCAAGATTTTTTAAAATAAGATTCATGATATTAGATTAGTGTAGATAGCGGTATTATAATACTCGTATACTGGACTAGAGTAACGTGGTCGATAAAATAACCAGAAGGGAATAATTCGTTCGTTATTTGTCTCTATTTTATAACAAAAAGTTACATGGACATCAGGAGCCTACTTAATTTCCTACTTCTTTCATTTAGATTGAAGCTTAAAAAAATGAGCATGCCCTTGTGACGTCACGTGTGGCTTGAGGCAATTTCCCTCCGCCGCGAGTGATCCGAGGCGTGCCTTATCAAGAGTATCAAAAATGCGGGATATGCCGATGCTGGCTGGTTATTCTGAGACATTCGCGGCTGTCGTATATTTTAATTCGTTATGACAATTTACAAGATCAGACATCATTAAAACAAAAAAATATCTAATGGAGACTTTTTATTCATTTATTTAATACTACTGTTCGTCAGCGGCTTCGCTCGCGTAGACTGTCTTTCTCGTTAAAATATAGCCCAAAGTGAAAGAATTTTTTAAATAGGTTCGGTAGTTTCGGAGATTACCTACCTCAAAGATACTCGTACAAACTCACAAACGCTTACCTCTTTATTATATTAGTAAAGAAAATAAAAGAAAAAGTTTTACAATTAAATCTTATCCAAATGAGTAGTTACATATTCAAGGATTGCAGGAAATGTTGTATTCGAACCTCCACAGTTTTAGGATATTGAAAACAGGTTCTTATAAAGTACGGACAGCAAAGTCCAAATCGCGATTGCCCTTTTTCACCATGCAGTCAGCCGTGCAATCGCAAAAATTCTTTGTCCGATTGGTGAATTTAGTTTTGCAATCCAAAGCCTGATTCAGAATGGATTGTGTGAGCGTCATTCGGCAGGATTACTGGATTTTTCAGGCGGCCATTCAGGCTGTTTGACTGCGCGTGGGTGCTCTGAAATACGGTTGAAAGAGCATTTCGTTTGTGACTAGTTTTGTACGAGTATTCTGCTACACCCATAGGTTCTATGATTGAACTGTTTTCTAACACTACAAAGGTAATTTTTTCACTTTTTGCAGTTAAGAGACAACAACTGCATGTTTCATTATAATGGTGAATCTCGTTCGTGAGTAAGCATTCGCTAAAATTCTGCTTAGGTTATCATGAAAACCGTTATTTAGACTAACCTTGCGTTTTGATGAATGATTACCATTTCGAAACATTTCTGCCCAACAGGCATCCCTTTAGCGCCGTGTGCCTTCTTCAACTTCTAATAATAAATTGCTAATTACGAGTAGATTAGAGTGATTTGTGTTCATTGTTTAACTTCCGACTAACACTCCGGTGATGGAAAACCGCGATAAAAGACCCAATCACCCGGATAACAGCGGAAGGCTCACCACCTACAACGTTGGGTTCTAATACCATCGGTGAAAATTGGGCTTCTGAGTGTTTTGTACACCATTACGGCAACAGTCACTTGCCTCTGACTGTCCCATTAGGGATATGGACGTGATGGTGTTATGTTATTACGAGTAGAAGTTCATTACGCGTGATGCACCTAGTGTTACACGTGGCAACGCTGCATCATTTACCATAATTACCATCAACCAGTCCACCGTAGCATACAATGAATAATGTTAACAAAAATGCAACACTCACTGAATTAACCCAAACCAAAATGTCTATAATTTTGTTTCCGCCACAGAATATTTCCCGCGATTTTTCCGCGTCGCCACTCAAGGCCCGGTGTTCCCGGAAAATGAGAACATAAAAGGGTCATTCCGGTTCGATCGCCGCCTCCGACGGGACGCCGGAATGAAACGTCATGAGTTTTAGATGAATGTGAACGTGAAATCTTGTTTTTCGAAGGGAAACTGGGAAACGGTTGATTTAAGTTAAACATCATTTTCTTTGTCGTTACTTCCTAGTCAACTCTTTGCAACTAATATACTGCCGTGGATTGCGCCTAGCAAGATTCTATAATCTCCTTCAAAAATCAAGTTCAATTTGATACATTTAGAATTATTAGAATTTTACACTTCTGTATGTCGACCACAAGTTGCCACTTTGAATTTACATTATCGTTTGCGCAAAAAAATGTATAGGGATTTGACATTGTCATGTCACGTCATGTCAAATCCCAATACAAAATTTTACGCGAACGATAGTGTAAATTTAAAGTGGCAACTCGTGGTAGACGTACTGATACTTTAAATTTAAGCTTAAGTATCTATATTGAAGCATCTCATTGAAATATATAAGACAAATTTTCAAAAAAGATTTGGATTGGCAGTGAAAACAGTCATTTTACACACATCACCTCAAATAGTTCACGCCTAGTGACCGATAAATCACTCATTCCAGAAATAAAAAAAAACGTTTTTAAAATCATAGCTCGAAAACTACAAAACAGCAAGAAACATTACATGGGGTATTTTCAAATACCCCGAGGTGAGAGAAAACTAAAAAAAAATCTTACCTTGGTGGTATTTAGGTTACTATAATTTTGTTTTCTTTGTTAACGAACGTGCCAAAAATCCTTTTAAATAATTTAAATAATCTAATCTTTACAAGCCATTCTGTATTTCATGTGCGGATTACTTCGTCCAGGATCGGCGAACCTCGCAAATACACGTGTTCCCTGCGGCATGTGTGCCTTGATATATGCACTCACGCGAGTAGGTACATTGCAGACACTGTTTGATTTGTTCAACTACCTAGCTTTGATTCATATAATCGGTTTAAGGTCTCACACTCGCTAATATTTAATAAACTCTTCACGAAATGAAAGGCTCGTTTTGATAGTTCACGCCCATGAAGTTCTCTATTTTTTACCGATCGAAATGTTCTGAAGATAATTACATTTTCATTGTTGGGTACCGCTCACTCGGCTAAGTTCTGTGCGTAACAATTTTTTACTTATTTTCACAGACTATTAATAATCAGTTAAGAAAAAAAAAATAGATCAAGATATTTTTTTAGGGTGACTCACATTCGGCCGGTTTTATTTATTTAAATATTAGTGTTACACCAATCAACTACTGAGTTTCACCAGCTGTGTAGAGATCTTTACTGAAAATTATGAGCTTGGAGCTCAAAGCAGTAATTAATGGCAACACTGACTTTTACAGAATCTGACAAGTGGCATTTGATTTAGCGCCCACGCGCACCGCACACAGCAGTCTTTCATGCGCCATCTTGTGAAGTTGACTGTGCGCTCGTTAATATTTTATATTTTTTCTCGACTCGTCTTTGCTTTTGGACTATTTCCGTTTACTATCACGTTGACCTCGGCTTTCATATATCGTACGAAATCTGTTTCAACATGTCAAAAAGAGGACGCACAATCAACAGCCAGTCACGCAACTTGGTTGTGAAGTTGACCGAATACTTTGAACGCGAATCAATTGATGGACCTTTATTGCCCAAAACACAAGTGCAAGATCGCGTCGCAAAACCACTTGGGATCGGCAAAAAAACTACTCGAACCATCTTGAAGCAAAAGTATGGACCTTCCGGTACTGAAGAAAATGTATTACGTACGCCTAAAAAAAGGAAGAAAAGCAAACCTGTAACAGGTATTGACACATTTGATGCAGGCGCTATTCGAAACCACGTTTATGCTTATCACACAAGAAATGCATATCCTAACTGTGAGTAAATTGTTGATAACATTACGAGAGGCTGGCCTGTATAGTGGCGGAGCCACGTCTTTAATAACAATATTGAAGAAAATTGGATTCAAATACAAGAAAACCGACAAGTGAAAAATTATGATGGAACGATATGCTTTAATTTTGCAGAGAGTATCGTTCTTGAGGGAGTTGAACAAAGTCACAAATTGGGACAATGTCATATTTGTCGATGAGACTTGGCTGAACTCGAATCATACCGTGCCGCAGTCGTGGACGGACGATACCAAGGCATCTTGCTCAAACGTGCCAATGGGAAAAGGTGCACGCTTAATAATCTGCCACGCCGGATCAGCTAGGGGAGGTTTTGTGAATGATGCCTTGCTCGCATTTGAGTCCCAAAGTACAAAAGAATATCACGAAGAAATGGACGCAAATAAACTCACAGAGTGGTTTACTAACTTGTTAACGAACCTCCCCGAACAGTGCATAATCACAATGCATCTTACCATTCGGTTCAAATAGATAAAGCGCCTACTCAAGTACTCATACAATATCAAAGTTAAAGTATTTTTTATAATCAAAACTTCAATCCAATGCACTTAACAATACATATTTAAATCGATCAAATATGCAAAATTGAAACAATTTATCGTGGGTATTGAGTTCCGAGACGTATGGGTACATCACTAGTTAAGTTCGTGAAGACAAATGTCAAAACGGGCCTGTTATTTTGTGAAGAGTTCAGTATTCCATTTAAGTTATAATTACTACTACATATAAGGTAAAACGAACGTTTAAAAAAAATACTTATTGACATTGACACATACTCAAAACATTTGATAAGCGTGGTGACGACGCATCGAATGAACGCATCCATGCTACGCGTCCCGAGTTATTACGCATCGCACCTATATGTTGTATAAGAAACGCAGTAAATCACATTAGATTAGTTTAGATTTATTTATTTCTCATTATTACATTACACATATATTACATTAATGTCACATAGGGAATTAATATTGAGATCGTCTGAGAGATAATTAAATTAAAATAAATACAAATAAATGTCAGGACCATAATAAAACAAAATAAACAAAAAACATTTAAAAAAATGCAAGTCAAACATTCCGGCGGCAGCTGAAAGGCTTCTCAGCTGCCGCCGGAACGTTTCGTCAGATGGCTCATTTTTAACGCAGTAGGTAGGCGGTTGTAATAAGTAGGGCCAATGACTCGCGGGTTCTTTTCTGCAAGTGCCATGCGACGAGGCACTGCGTTCTAACGGCCCACTAGGTGCTTTCGCTTACTTGCGTCCATGCACTGAAAATCAGCGATATTATTCCCGGTGAAAGTTATGATTTCAAATGGATAGACTGAGTATGCGTCAGTATACGCTGTTTAACGAAAAAATCTCTGCACGAGTGCCTGGGTTTCACCCCGACAAGTGTACGCAGTGCACGTTTTTGCAAAATTAACACTCTATTGGCATCCGTTGAGTTACCCCAAATGAGTGTTCCGTACGATATCAGGGAGTGAAAATGGGCAAAATATACTTGCCTTAGAGCGTCGGCTGAGATCAGTGGTTTTAATTTTCGTAAAGCAAATACCGCACTACTCAGTCTATCGCACAGTTTGTCGACATGGCACTTCCAGTTAAGATTGCAGTCCACCGTATAACCCAGGAACGTGCTTTCACTACATAATGGCATTGGACAGTTCACCAGACACGCTGGTACTAAGATGGGCCGACCAGAAAATATAATAATGTTTGATTTGGCCACATTTAACATCAATCAGGAAAACATTTCTGCAACTGATCACACGCCTGGTGAATTTTCAACCTGGAAATTTTGGAAATTTTCATTATTGAAGAGAAGAAGCATATCATTTCACCAGCCCCATCCCAGTACGTGACACAGGCAAAACAGGTATTTGCTGGTACAGGCCTGGTAGAGGCCGATGGGATACAATAGACTAATTGTTTTACGTAAAGACAAACTTGGACAGATTATGTGCTTAAATTTACTTCTTCTATTTTATTCAAATTCTCATGAAACGAACACAGCTGAAACATGAAAATAATAAGTAGCAATCGAGGAATTTCAGAATCATCTTTTTAAAGTTTTGTAAGGTCCAAAACTTTCAGTCGTGTCTTTCATAACGTGGAATTACCTTTGAAAATTTCCAAGGAGGTACATTTAAAACATTTTGATGCAACTTTTCCAGTCTACAAGTAGTACAGTACAAGTACAATGTTTCGTTAAAACCCACACAGTTATTTTCACTATCTAAAAAGGTTACTGCTTTTTACTTTCGCAGTAAGTATCGTTTATATCATTAATTACTCGTAGTTAATGACTTTATAGGAAGGTCAGCTAGTACCTTATCTTGTGTGTACCGCGGAGCTATCTTTTGTCGACTTGCGAACGGATTTTTAATAAATACTTGTTGCTGTGGTTCGTATTGTATATATATTGTAGAGACTAGCTCGAGTATCGATTTAATGTTTTTGATTGAACATAACCTAAAAAACTCAAGACCTTTCTAAAGATACCTTATTAGTAAAATTACGTATTTTATATGATTAAACAGATGAACATACATACACCACATTCATGCCGATCAAATCATAGATTTCCTTTTTGCCTTGCCGTAGTCGGGTAAAAAAGCTACCTAAAATATCCGGAAAGAATAATACAAATATGTTGGCGTTTTCCTCGTACTGTTCAATATCCAATAGACCACCAGCGCGACCTCCGGATATTAGATTAGATTTCTGGGGACCCCCTCTGATTCATCGAAACACGCAGAATCATTACAGTACGAAATATTTGTTGATTTATTTATTTATTTAATTAAGTTGTGGGCATACTGACTTACAGTTAACCCAAAACATTGGTAAAGTCAGAAATAACTATTACAAATTAAACATGCAATAAATCGAAAATAACAATATTAGTAACACGGTCAATAACAATAAATCCATATGTCAAGCAAATACAATTAAATACAAAACAAAGGTCAACTTAAACAAAAAATAAATCAAAAGATGTAAAAAAAAACTAAACAATAATTAAAAAAAAAAAACACACAAAATTACCGCAAAAATTACAAATTCACATATAATTACAAATGGATTGATATCATAGAACATTAAATTATTTATTTCCAAGGTTCCGTACCTCAATAGACAGTGAACGTGGGGATGGCAAAATCTCTGTGTAGCTATCGGAGCCTAAGATAATGTCTTTGATAAAAGACATTGTAATAAAATCTACCTAAACTGTAATTAACAGTACTACACAGAGATTAATGTACCTAATCCCTTTCAATGTTAGATAAAAAGTATCATAAAGCCATTCTCTGATGTGATGGATGGCCGATGCATTGTCAATCATGTTAATAGATACCACATCATTATAGAATCTATGCAAATTACCTGTACTTACTTACAAAGTCACTTAATACGAGTATCATAAGAATTCCCAATTTCGAAACGGAACTATATAAGTAGATGCTCAAAACCGTCAAATACACTTACGGTGGGTCTCAAGACACGCAGAGTGAATTTCGAGCAGCATATATGAGAAGTAGGCGATATTTCCCGGGAGGAGGTCTCCGGTTGTGCTCAAACAACATCAAAAATGCATTGCGACTGCAATTCGAGGAATGAAGCGTGCTTGCTTGGCCCCAGGGAGCTAACACTGTGAATGGTATAGAGTCAATGTTAGAATTTCAGTTTCCGGGAAACAAGCAGGATGCCACACCCTATGAAATATATTATGCAAAATAATGCATAATATATTTCAAGTGTCCATACATTTCTTCTTTTTCAACAGTGCGGGAAAATCTTAAATAAAATAAATAAATAAATATAAACGATTGACTCGTTTCTAAGATAAGTATTTTTCAGCACTATTTTAAAAAAGTGACATCATACTATTCAAAACAAATTATTATGTAACTGAAATTGTACTTTTTGAATAATCTCAAACAGTACAGCAGCATTAGTGAATTATAGATAGATCTACCCATTTCTACTTTTATGATTTGTATATCTTCAATTGTGATATTAACTGTAATTGTATTTAACCATCCATCCGTTAGCGGTTAAGACAGCCATCTAATCGTATGGTTTTTTTGGTGGTCATTTCGTCATAATCCTAAGTGGTTTTAGCATGTGACCGTCTTATGATCATGTTATTTAAGCTTTTCAATGGTAAATAAATTTAAAAAAAAACAATTTCTTTTTTAAGTAAGTTAGTAAGTCTTTATTGTGTATGGAAAAAGGTATGTACATAGATCTTATAACTAACAAAGTATCACTTGATCCTGCTTTTGCAAGCGTATACACATTTACAATAATTATGTGTACTATTTAAATTACAAAAATTACATTTTTATGACCTAACTAAAAGCTACTTATATTCTATATATTCGATAATACTATAGAAACATTTTTCTAGCAGCCAAGCCTTGATTTCTTTCCTAAACTTAAAAAACTCAAAATCTTTAAATCTATCCGGCAATTTATTAAATATTTTTATACACATCATAAGGGTATTATTTGAAAAAAGTGTAAGCTTTGTTGGAGGTTTGCTAATTTTATTTTTATACATGGATCGCAAGTTTCGGTTATTTATTTGAAAATTTTGTTGAAATAAATGTTTCTGTTTGTGCACAAATAAGCAGATATCAAAGTTATATAAACATGGTAATGTGAGTTATTTATGTTCTCTAAAAAAAGGACGACAAGAATCAATTTGTTTGAGGCCAAATATGGCGCGGATGCATTTTTTTTGTAATATAACCGCCCGGTCTCTATTCACCGAGTTCCCCAACTCCAAATCTTAAATACGAGTTAACATAGCTATTATATGCAATTATTGCAGCTTTTTTTGTTACAACCTGACTAATACGACGCAGGGCAAATACAAATTTATTTAATCTCAGACATATATTGTCTAAATGTGTTTTCCAGGCGCAAAAACAGTCTAGGGTAACACCTAAAATTTTGTGTGTGGTACCTCTTTCACTATATGTCCATATCATCTGATCTGTTATCACAGCAACGTAATTATCATTCGAATGAATTGTATTTTTCTTAGATAGGTAATTATATCAATTAGTGATTTGCAAAAAAACACTTTTCCATTGATGTTAGACATGAAATGCTCATATTCTTTTGGGATATCTTCAGTTTTTCATCTCACTAAAATGCTAGGTTTAGTATTTTAACTTTATAATTCACTACCAACTTACTTATTAAATTGGCTCATTTGAAAAACTTCAAGCAGCTCAGGAAGATTGTTGAGTTTCTAGTTCGGCATTGTAACCTTGACCGGTTACAATGCCGTCACAAACTGAACGTTCCGTTCGTTATGCTTACAAGCCGATAGATAGATAACGTTATGAGTGTCGGGGGTGTATCCCTTTATATGTGTCGGGGGTTAAATAAGTGGTGTGTAGCTACAAATAAATTGCCAAAAATGTTAGCGGCGGGTTATGAGCACGCCATTTTCGGCGGTTATTAAAACGGGTCTACTCTGGCCTTTTGTGTGTGTTTGCTAACAAACAATGTTGGATTAAAACACTTATATGAACCGCTGGATACGAGCTGCTAGTTCGTGGCACACAATAATGTTTGGACAGGAAAAGCGAACGGTAACTGCGGCAGTCTGCTCCAAAAACTTTGTTTTAGCAAATGTGTGCTAAAATTTAAGGTTTTGCTTGGTTCGTAAAAAACGAAATAGATTATTTTTGCAATAATTATCGCTGACCAGTGTGATTTACCACCAGGGGTTTATTGCAATCTTCTTTAAAATGTCTTACAGCTCTTTGTCCACAAAAATTAGGTTTCATTTAGCTTAACATGACTTACAACATTGTAACACAAAACCCTCTAACTTTCTTGCAGAGCGTTTCGTAACACCAGCAGCTGGAAAATGCAGCAGGATAAGGATGTCACGCCTTTTCTCGTGCATTTCGTAGGACTTGGTTCGAGAAAAAGCTTGAAAAATATGCTTAAACTCGTAAGTGACCGTTTGCTCCCTATGCTAAATAATATATTATAAATAAATAAATATCCCTGGACATTTCTCCACACAGCGCCATCTAGCCCCAAAGTAAGCTAATTAAAGCTTGTGTTATGGGATACTAGACAACGGATAAACATACTTAAATACATTTTATTTTTGTAAATACATACTTATTATACATAGGAGACACCCAGACCAGTACAAACAGACATGTTCATGCACACAAATGTTTGTACTGTGCGGGGATCGAACCCGCGACCTCTGGTGTAGTAGCCAACTTCTTAACCATTACACCAAGTCGGTCGTCATTATTAATAATTATAAATAATATAATATAATTATAATATAATATAATTATATATATTAATTTTCCCCTTTTATTAATGTGTTCCATCTTAGCTAGTAAGCATGGGACAAATCATCTGCACTAATATGCAGCTCAAAATTTATTAACGCTCTGAGGAAACTCTACCTTTGATTAGATATTCACTGTGTTATTTTAATTGCAGTGTGGCAGCTCCAAAGTGCAACTTATTCCAGTGACGCTAGCACTATTGTTGTTTGCAACTGACTCTTTAGTCATCAGCCTGTGTCGAACTGAGCTTAGCTCTACCGACAAGTGTATTATTCGTAGAATATAAAAAAATATCAAAAAAATAACCGTAGCAAGTGGAAAGATGTGGTCTCTGCCTACCCCGTTGGGAAAAAGGCGTGATGGTGTGTATGTACTCGTATGTATGTATAAAAAAATTAGGACAGGAATTTGGGGTCATTTAAAGAAAATATTCATAATGACTTTAAAACTTAGTACGTAAATTTTCTATGCCAACTAAATATTGGCCCCCATTTTTTAATCATCCTTAGCAATTCCGGAGTTACAAAATGAATGGTGACATTCGGACGGACAAGCAGGCGCCGAAACCTTCAGGCAGCTATAAAACGGACGGTCCTAGGCCGAACAGCTGCCAGGGTCCAACGATCAAATACTTCAGCTTTTACAAGCCTATTTCAATAAACTGAGTTTCAATATTACGCACTCCACCCTTGGGGACTTTTGCAAATAAGGCTCTTATAAAAATATACCTAGAGAAAATGATATTGTAGCTACGGCGCCACGAGTATCAAAGCATTTTCTCGCTTGCAGACTGTTTGAATAAGCCCATGCAGATCTCAAAGTACGTAAAAATAGTATTAATTTACTTTCAAATACATTTTCTTCTCAATTATAATCGATAGCGAAGTATAAAATAATGTTGAGTGCTTGAGATGTGTCTAAATTAATTTCGTTTGTTCGACAGTGTAACTAACGTTATTAGCGACGTTGTATAATAATAACAGTATGTGATTATTTTTGGTATTTTACCTTACCATTTGCAAATATATTAGTTATACGCTTCGTAAACTAAGTTTAAACGTGCCTAGAGCAAGCCATTTGCCGGTCGTTAACGCGTTGTTATCAAGTAAACAGTCTCTAGTCGTGTGGCTCAAGTTACCACATCGTGAGATTTCGTTACAAGAGGAGGCAATGTGAATCCAACCCTTGCCTTTATTCAACGTGTAGTATGTTCCTTGTTGGTTGCTAACGTTTTTTTATAGACCAAACGGAGGGCTAGTAAAGATATACCTTAAACATAAAAGGGGTCATCGGTATTACTCTGTAGCCATCGAACCCCAACTGCTTAACATGAGCTCTTGCTGATGGTTTCTCGGCAATCTTCTTTTAACCCAGGTCAACTACATTCACCTAAATCTGCAATCTTTACTCGTATTAAGTAATCAATATATTTAACGCTTACGACTCGTACCAGATCACGCGTTTCTCGCGGTGTGGGCGTGTCCAACTGAGGAAGTCATCACTATCACACGATGGTTTTTGCCATCAAATGTTTTAGTGCGATTTCAATTCTTGGTGCTACCGCCAAAAATTACGTTTGCGGCGCGGCGCCTCTGACAGATGGTCCGCTTAAAACAGACCCACCATTTTGATCACGCACACAGACACAATGAGTTTACAGGCGATACCGGTGAGTTTCAGTGACGCGACAAGTCGCTCTGTCGCGAGTGTTTTTGTTTTTGTCGTATTTGGTGTAATTTTTCACATGATGAATTTTGTGTTTGACCTGGTTTTGTCAAGTAGGTATAACCTACCTATTTGATTTTAAAAATTCAGAGCAAATATAGTAGTAACCCTGGGCGGTTCACGCAAGTTTAGGTAAAAGGTGCGAGCGGTCCTTCTGTAAACTCTTTATTTTGTGCTGCCACTCTATTGGTTTTTTTTTTATCAAACCTGATACTCCGACTACAATGAGATTACATGGGTGCTCGTCGAGCTGCCTGCAAAATTGGCTAATTAGAAACACATGAGAGCCTCTTAATCGATAATAACTAGGCACGCTCGTATGCATCATTGACCAAGTGGTAAAGGGTATCGTTATCATTGCGAATACACGTTGGAATGGCACTCTCTAGTTCCATATTGACCAAAAATTACAATAGGAACAGAAGCTTTCATACCAACCTTTACATAGGGCACCTTATGCTACTGACATTAGACCCATTTTGCAATGATTTTGCATAGGGTAATGTCAACGCCTCTGTACGATTAATACGCTGCAATATCAATGGCATCGCATCTCATAAAGGCAATCAAACTATCTAAGCTTGCTAGTACAAAAGTAGTTAAAAGGAAAAAACAATCGATAGAAGTTATAGTTCAACAACTTTGAATCGCAATAGGCTTATTAATTCTTATGAATCATTAACTAACGATAGTACTAGGGTTCGGTTAATTGAAAAAATCGTTTATTTCGAAACAAGCAAGGGTCCATAAGGTGTTAGAAACAATTTTCTTACAATCTAAGTATGTTAGTATTAATAATGCATTGGGACTATTCAACAATCGACAATATTAATACTATTTTATTTAATAACGATATCTCGATGAGCTTAAATAGTGCGGTTATTTTCGATCAATCGACTGTCTATTAATTGTGGACTATCGAGCTTAGCGCAACACTATGCTATCTAACTCAGGGCTAATCAACGTACGCACAGGACTGATTGTTACTCCTTGGCTACTAGACAGATGATGGTCCAATCAGGAGCATGGCACGGTTACTGCACGCTCGTTCAATTAATATCTGGGAAGCTTTCATCCCTCCCAAGGCTCCCAAGCGCGCGCCTCTGGGCTCTGCACCGTACCAGCGAATGATTGGCTCTCTGTGGCGGACGCTCTGCACCCTAGACGCGGGCTGGGACCTCTAGTGGCCGCTTGTTGAGGGCAAAAAGTCAGGTTTTTAGTCGAGTCCGACATAACCACGTTGTTCCTCCAGACAGCGTGGTTTCCATGAGGATTACGAACAATCCAGACTACGAACAAAGGAATCATCAAAAGGACATGATCCTAGGTAAGTTTATAGACAAAACTCTTTAAGTTCAAAGTTGCCAGTGTCTTCACTTAATAGGCATTGCCTTCTATTCCTTCAACAGGGAACGTGTAAACTGTAATCACTTCACCCTCCTTGCCCACAGGCCGCTTCTCCTCCCTTGTGGTAAACGGATGCTGTAACCGTATACGACATTGTTAGTACAGTCTCACAGAATGCATCTTGCTCAGGGACTGTACTAAAGAAGATATCTTACCTGATTCATGAGTGCTTCTACTTACTTCTATTTTCACTGACAAAAGATAGGTTAACGCACCATTGGTTAATAATGGATCTAGCGAGATTGTAAACCAATAACGAAACATTATAAGATTGGTGTATGAAATATTATGAACAAAATCAAAGTAAACATTAAATAAAATTTGTGGCTGATAAATATTTCTGATTTCTCATTTTCTGATTTACACGGATTAATGCACGCACAACAACATAAAACAATCTAACTTTATTACATAAAAGTAAGGGAGATTGTTTTTTTGTTGCCCATCACAGTTACGTGTTGAAAGTCATTATGTGCCACCCTCTATTCATTTAACAGGGAACGTATACTGCAGACTGTACTGCAATGTACTCACTTCACTCTTCCTGCCACAGGCCGCCTCTCCCGAATCCCCGCTGCGGCAGTAAACTGATGCGGTAACCGTTTACGACGTTGTTAGTGTAGTCTCACCGCCGTGCTGCATCTGGGTCAGGGACGGACATCCTAAAGGTAGTCCCTCACTTAGAGCATTTTCCTGTAATGTACCGTTCAGATTCGATTTTGACCATTACTTTAAAGAACTGCCTTATACAACGAAATTGACTAAAACAATACTCGAACATAAGCCAATTACAGAAACATAGTTTGTTACCTAAAATATTAACAACAGTCCGTAGGTAACATTTTGAACTTTCTTGTTGCATTATAACTAATCCTAATAAAAACGGGTTTTTGCAACGAAACAAAACTACGGTTAAATTGTTTTACCTATTTTCTTTACTTTTAACGACGTGACGTGGCGGACGTGAGTCCGCTCGTGACCACGGTGACATGCAATTGTCACCGAAACGTCGAGAAAATAGGTAAAACAATTTAACCGTAGTTTTGTTTCGTTGCAAAAAATCCGTTTTTATTAGAATTAGTACGTAGGTAATTTTTCAAGTTACAAATATATATTCTTCAAATGAAATCAACAGACAGGCATAGAATAAACAAAAATATTTTTGAACATTAGTGGTGTACGTAGACAATACGAGTGATGGCTTCAGGTTTTTTTTTAAATAATATGCATTTGTTTATTCTGAAAAACGTAACGGATTACGTATTTTCATTTCAAAAACTGTATTCCCCATAAAGATTTTTACTGCTGGAACGAAATCATGATCATTCATCACGTAGGCAATTCAATGAGTAACCTCTGGTCATGGTTAATTGCCTTCCCGTTGCATAAAAACCTCCTGAGCTCGCTTGGCCGTGAATAAGACCCTCGTCTAGAAACGGCCGCTATAGGGAGTAGCTATTCATTACCTTTGTAATTTATCACTCTCTTCTTCTTTATAAAAACAAATATCTGGGATATCACACATCAAGATCATTTTACTCCAAAGTTTGAGTGTGAGATTAGATTAAAAAGTTAATCTGACTATTTATTGCACAAACAAAATATTAAAGATTTAACAAAGAGAAGCCATCTCTGTACAAAGTACAGTGCATTGATCCACAGAGCGCGCGATCAGCATTTTATTAATTAAATCATCAGTTCATGTTCGGAAACCATTCGCTCCGCGTGCTCTCATACTATTTCACCATCTTAAAATAAATAAATAAATAAATCTTACTATTTTCACCATAATTTAACCATTTTTACTAGTTTCTTAATATACAACATTTTTACAATTTTTTACCATTTTATTTTGTGGGATTTACACCCTACAATCTCTACTTGACGATCGTCTGACAAAGGCAGATACATAAATACATAAGTACTTTAAGTACCTGATAATACTTACACGCAGACGCGGAACAAACACAGTTTGAAATCTACACACATCAAAAGTGTCTAGGGATCAACATATATTTTTGCAATAACTTTTCTCCTGATTGATATTAATTAAAATTTTCTTTAAGGATTCATCAAATAAAGTGTTTTCGTTTGTCTACAGTAACGATAAACCAAGTCACCTTTGCATTAATAAAGAAATTTGCCATTTTCCTAATCCCTTTAGGATTTTTGACATTTGAACCACTAACATTAAAGTTCGAAAAAAAGACTGAAATAACAGATTTCTTTAAAAAATTTTTTGGTAACTTAAACAATTAATAATCCGTGTTTCTACCGCGAACACTAACAACACAAGAACATCGGTTTGGCATACTCAAAATGAGTTCATCCAAATCACGCTGTGGAATGGCCGCCCATGTTCGTTGCAACAACAAAAAAAGGTCTTCTTGCGACTGGATACCCTCCATATTCGGCAGAGCTCTTCTCTGTAGCATATCCCATGCATGCTCAATCGGGTTCAAGTCTGGCGACTGAGCAGGCCAGGGCAGGACATTGATGTTAGCTGCGGCGAGAGTCTGTCTTACAACTCTTGCGGTGTGCGGTCGTGCATTATCATGCATTAACTGAAACAAGGGACCGATTTGCACTTGTAGAGGAACGATGACGTCTGATACAATCGTCTCAGCATAAATTGGAGCGTTGAGGTTGCCTCTGATCCAAATCAACTCAGTTCTTCCGCCGATCCAAATACCCGCCCATACCATGATGGTTCCACCACTATAAGGATGGACTTCCTGGCAGGATTTTAATCGCTGTTGGCGTCCAGGGGTTCTCCAGTGTCGTATACGTCTTGTATCCGGTCTCATACCAAAACGAGACTCATCAGAAAAGCACACGAAACGCCATTGTTCTTCTGCCCAATTTCTGTGTTCAAGAGCCCATTGATATCGAATCCTACGATTGTGCATTGCTATAGGTGGTACCCTTAGCGGTCTTCGGGAATGAAGGTTCACTTCATGCAAGCGGTTTCTGACTGTTTGGTCGCTAATTAAGTTCCCTGAAGAGTGATGAAGCCTCACGGCTAACATCATGGCGGTTATTGTTGGAGCTCTTCGAGTTGTGATTTGAATGTATCGGTCTTGTCTCCGTGTGGTGCAGCGATACCGTCCTCCATGGCGCTCAGCCACGGTACCAGTGCTTCGGTAACGTGTCCAAAGTCGACTGATAACACTCTGACTTGTATTCAGAGCTAAAGCCACAGTACGTTGCCGGGAACCAGCTTCTATCATTCCCACGGCTCTGAGCATTTCTTCCCTGCTTAAATGACGTCGCCGCTCCATAATAACGTTGGTTTTAATCAGTAGTAGGGAAACAGTAGCACTAATAATGTCTTCAATGCGTTGTATGTTTTTATAGGGAAAATATTGACAGCTGATTTTCATCTTTTACTCGAATTTGATTGACAGTTCCTGTTTCAAATTATGAAATGCACCAAAAAGGATCCATATAAATTTATAAAATCATAAATGTATTACAAAGCCACATCTCAATCTCAAGAAATCCGCATAAAAATGCTTGATCCCTAGACACTTTTGATGTGTGTATCTTGATTTTTGATATTCTAAACCCAGTTACTAATAGTAAAATTAATAATAACCTATAATAAACATTACAATTGTTGCCGCTGGCTAAAGTTAAATAGTTATTTCTAAAGCATTGCAAAGTTTTACAAATAATTTCATTGAATAATCTCCTCCTTATCACGCGAACTGGCAATTTTTCACAATCTTTTAAAAACCTCCTGTAAAAAAGATCAGACGGTTACAAATGAGAAAAATAAACATATTAATGTTAATGCTGCTTAGATAATCGAGCAGTCGTGTTCCCATTTCAGCAAAAACACTTGCGAAACCATTATAACTCCACTGTAAAGCTACTTTATATTCCAAATGAATATTCCAGTCTTTCAGGCACTGTGAACACTTATTTAGTATGGATTCCTTCAATTTGCTATTTCTATTGCCGCTGCGATTGAGAGGTCAAGTAGCTCTATTTTGATACACGAGCATTGGAAAGGAATCTGCTAGAAAAAAAACACCTTCTTACCGACTGGTGAGTTAGTGAGAGCGCTTGGTAGGTACTAATATACACACATCAAAAGTGTCTAGGGATCAACATATATTTTTGCAATAACTTTTCTCCTGATTGATATTAATTAAAATTTTCTTTAAGGATTCATCAAATAAAGTGTTTTCGTTTGTCTACAGTAACGATAAACCAAGTCACCTTTGCATTAATAAAGAAATTTGCCATTTTCCTAATAAAGGGATTTTTGACATTTGAACCACTAACATTAAAGTTCGAAAAAAAGACTTGTCTCCGTGTGGTGCAGCGATACCGTCCTCCATGGCGCTCAGCCACGGTACCAGTGCTTCGGTAACGTGTCCAAAGTCGACTGATAACACTCTGACTTGTATTCAGAGCTAAAGCCACAGTACGTTGCCGGGAACCAGCTTCTATCATTCCCACGGCTCTGAGCATTTCTTCCCTGCTTAAATGACGTCGCCGCTCCATAATAACGTTGGTTTTAATCAGTAGTAGGGAAACAGTAGCACTAATAATGTCTTCAATGCGTTGTATGTTTTTATAGGGAAAATATTGACAGCTGATTTTCATCTTTTACTCGAATTTGATTGACAGTTCCTGTTTCAAATTATGAAATGCACCAAAAAGGATCCATATAAATTTATAAAATCATAAATTTATCACAAAGCCACATCTCAATCTCAAGAAATCCGCATAAAAATGCTTGATCCCTAGACACTTTTGATGTGTGTAATTTATGGGCATATCCTATCTATGATATTTGTTTAAGAGGCGGTTATGTAATTTTGGAAGGAAGCTATTTTTTTCTTTCATACAGGCTAAATTAAAATAGTTTTTTTTTAAGTATTTTAATAGTTAGGTATATTTGTTGGCAGTTTTATGCCTTATAAAAAGTTGTTAGTTTTGTTACAGATTTTTTTTAAATTGTGCTCTCAAAGTTATCCCTTCTACAGCTACAACATTCATAAGTATTTTATTGCAGGGAATGCTAACCTGATTTTAAAGGACTACATCTTTTCTCGAGATCTTTCAACGCTTTGCTTATAGAACCAGGAATAATGATAGTGGCCAGATAATTATTTTACCGGCCACTCGAGCACAGTTCTTCGATTCACTGCCTAATAAAATAACACTTCCCCTTATCTATTATAAGCTTAAATGTATCAATTACTTTAGTGCTTCTACGGGCGCTCATAAAATAGTCATTAACCAACCAAGCAACCATTAGTAAAACTGCGAACTTCATACAATACGGTCGCAGTATGCGATTTCAGAGTAAAGAGAGTTCAGTTTATTCTGGTACTTCCGGCCCCCAATGTGCCCCAAAAATATCCAAACGCGTATTTGTTTTAAGCGACTCGACAGCCGCATTTGTTAACTACCTCGAGTTGAAAGTCAATATTTGATATTAATCGTGACAAAATGGATTCTGTGCAAACAGAGTTAATTACTCGTCCCCGGGGAAGAAGGGGCTTGTCGGTAAATCAACACTTCCGGTGCGAGTTTTGTGTTTTGCCTTCCTGATTAATGAGCCCTCTTATTTGCTTAAGAAGACGAATAAGGGGGACAATCCCACTTAGAACTGAGGTGGGACTTCATCAGCTACTTATATTTACAGAAACAGCTTGCTGCTTGACTACCCTTTTAGTTCAGTGGTTACGATCACTGGATTAGAGGCAGGGCATCGAGGTACAATTTTCTGATTTACAAACAGAGCTATCTATCTCTTGTAAATCAGATAGTTCTGTTGTGTGCGTGTGTGACAGTGAAACCTTCGTGGTTTCCGGTTTTCATAACGCAAAAAAAGCTTTTGTTTAGATGGAATGACCAGTTGACCTTATTTCATTAAATTTAAAATTCTTACATTAACAGGTCTTTACATACTGGAGATCAGCAAATTCATCCGGAAAAACATGTACATGTTTCCTATTTACTCAAGACCAAAAAATCTCAGTGAAAGAGATAAATTGACTCTTCCAGATTCAAAATTAAGGATACACCAAACTGGACCCCACGCAAGCGCCATAAAAATATGTAATAAAATTCTAAAATATATACAGGAGCAAATAAATGTACAAAGTTTTATAAAAACATTGAATAATAATTAATTATATAAATGCTATTATGATCTGCAAGAGTTTTTCAACGACAATTAAGTAAAAAGTCATAATGTATGTTATTGTTAAGTTTATGAAATCGTTAAGTTTATGAAATTGTTAAGTTTTTTATGTTATTAATTCTCTTAAAGAAATCATATGGCTGTGCCCTACCAGGGTAACACGTTTTAGGACACAACAACAATGTTATAACTTTGTAACCACATGTGTGCAATAAATCCTTGAATCTTGAATCTTTCTTTGTGGTCAGAGCTATGTATGCGATGTTGTCTCATACTAATTTATTTAATAATATTTATTTACTGAAATTACTAATACAATTTGTAGAAATCATAGTTAAGAGTTGGATAATATCTCTTCATACTTTTAGTCCCAGAATGAGTGCTACTGTTACCGAGGTATGACCTCCCGTTCCCGTAGGTTAACTTACTGATTTGAGGCTTTCATCGCTCCAGCTTTTTAAAAACTCTACTCGGTGTTACTTCCGTGATACCGTGATAATAATTCAGTAATTCCACGACTCCGACGCCTACTACACACACGTGTGCCATTCTTTACCGTCAAATTGTAGTAACGTGTAGGCACAGGTGTTCCAGTGACGCTATTACGAGTACATTAGGGAAAATGAGAGACCTCGGAAAAAACGTTCAGAAATGAAAAGAGATTTTTAGCATTGAAGTAGCACAAGTGAAGTGCGCCTGAAATGTTTCAGAAACCTGCAGGAAATTTTCAGATTGAAAATATCTTTTTGTAACCCAGAGAGACTACTCTTATCTTGTAAAAGAAATTAAAAAGAAATTTGATTACTTTCAGAATAACGGTTGGCTATTACGTGCCCTAGTTTATTTTCAGTGTCAACTTGATACACTCGAAGCATCGTTAAGGCATTTGTTTTACACAAAAGCACACGAAAGCAAACACATAACACACACACACACACACACACTTTTCTCAACACCACAAATTGCCTTTAAAGTGTATAAAGTTTAGTTTAGAAAATCCAAATCCTTAATTGGCAGTAGGATTCGTTAGAATAACTAGTAATAGGTTAATTTAAGTCCTGTGGATGTAAAGAAATGAATAAAAGAAAAATATTTATTCTTAAAATTATAAAAACACAATTCGGCCGTGCGGTCAGCGTCACTTAATCGACAGCTGGTAAGGATATTCAGCCTGTCGCAGCATCCATGTTTGCGAATGATTTGTATCTAGAGGATCGATTTGACTGGTCGCTTTTTTGTCCTTTTTACACGTATGGATTTGATCGCTTTCTATTTAGTGCTTTCAATAACTTGTTCCTTTCTTTGTCTGTGCTGTCAATGTCATAAAATAAAACAGAACAATCAAAAAGCTAGAAATGTTTGCAGTAATAGGAGCGTAGCTTCTTTACATACAGCAAGTGTTGTCTATGGGAGTCCCATCCATCTCTTAAACGTAGTGTAGTGTTATTGCTCTTTGAGTAGATTGCCAAAGATAGACAGTAAAGAAGCACAGAATAAATAGGAGAGCCAGTCATCAAAATTCTTGGCTTGGAGCTCTACCAAGTTCGCCAAGAGTCCAAGCTCCTTTTATAACAAATTTCCGAACAAAACCAAATGAAGTTTTCTGTTTGGACTAAGTTCATTTACTCGTAACACACGAATTGTATTTTCACTTAAATAATATATACAGTAAGCTACAAAATAAAGTCTCCATTTCTGAGACATGCTATTTTAACGAGCTGAAATGTTCTGTTTTGGCAAGGTTGGTTGGATTCCTTTTTAATGACCTTCAATATAGTTTGGAATGGTAAATTGGGCAGCCAATCGTGGCCAGCACTATAGCAATATTGGTAAACAAGATTAACTTGAGAAAAAAAATTACGAGTAATTCTTATAAGTACGTGAAAATCTTGGCGATTGTTATCCTTTTGTTTTTTTTTGACAAACAGTTGCGTATTGATTCCAATACCTTAATTATTAAATTATATTTTCACTGGAAATAGAGAACATTAAATAATTCATGAGCTTTAATGCACTGATTTTTTATATTGGACGTAATAAATCGCTATGGATTACTCGTACTTACTACGTATACAGTTCCAGTATTCGTGGCTTCATTTTGTGGGCGTGGTTTTCGAGTATTATCTATGATTATATATTATATAAAAAATACACTCAATAACAATGGTAAATAACGACCAAAGTGTTATTGTTGTATAGATTGCGTAAATGTCAGGTTGTACTGAAATGACAACACTTTACGAGTATATATTTCACATCCAAACGGGTAGTGAGACGCACGTAATATATTTGGGTAAGCATCACCGCTTATATAGCGTACATTTTTCATGAGCGCCCGTCGGCTCGCGTTCCGACTTCAGCTCTTGCTTACAAATTGTATTAAGTTTTTTGCTTTCAAGTTTATTTTTATAAAAGCATGTACATATTTCATGAGCTCATTTCACATCTTAAGGTTGTAAGGCCTTTGTAAATAATTAAAAAAGTAAGAGCATGCGACGTTAGCTTAGTAATGTGATACCATAATCTCATATTTAGTATCTAAGCGTTACAAAAAATATATAAATCATCTAAGATGCCTAGAAGTCTTCTGAAGGGTATAAAGAGGTTATATTTTATACTAGTCTATGTTATATTTTATACTATAACATATACTAGGTTATATTTTATACTGTCCGCCAGCGACATCCCCCGCGTGACGGTCTCTCCGGGTAAAGAATGGCCTAAAAATATAGCTTATGTTACTCATTGATCATGTAACTTTATATTGGTGAAAGAATTTTCGAAATTGGTCCAGTAGGTTTAAGAACATAAAACAAAAAGAGAGGGATAAACTGTGTACAAATAATTGCAAGGTCACGTCCCTATTAATTCATTTGATAAATGCATTTAATCTATAGATGCATAATATTATTGGGGTTGCGATGACATTAATGTTTGCTGGTATTTTAATCTATTAGTGATTATAATTTAGCATGTTATCAATGCTAATAATTGTACCTATAAGCGTAGTCCGCCTCAAAGTAATGTAAACAAACAACAGATAAACATATTATTATAACGATGCGAATATAGACGTAAGTTATTATGTACTGATACTATTTTGATAATAAAGAATTTTAAAAAACAAAACTTACAAAAATAAATATTAAAAATATAAAATATGTAATTATCTAAATAAAATAATATTTTAAAAGAATAAGATGATCCAACGCAATTCTAACATTGTTTAGAAGATGTTCTTCTAAAAGTTTTTGAGTTTATTCTTGTCAAACACACATTTTGCCTCATAATATTAGCATAGATGTATCCTGCATTTGTGCCGCAAATTAACAACAGACAGTACGGCAGCTTTAGCCGAGTTGGGCTCAACCGTAATGAATTGGTCAGCAGAGCGATCAGCGGTCAGCGCGGCTTTGCCGAAATAGCGCAACGCCATGGAGCTCGAGTGGTTGGGTATTTACTAGGTCCGAAAAGGAGTTTTAGCGTTTCCATTACTGTTTGGATTTTGCAAAAAATACCACAGTATAAAAAAAAACAATGTCCCGATTTATGTTGATGGATTAAAAACACCTGCATTACTAACTTATGGACCTAATTTGCGCAGTGATTTATTAATTTACTGAACGGAAGGGAATGAATAATCTAAGCATACTATAACTATAATGAACTACAGTCCATCGGTTGAAAATCACCTGATACATACAAGATTGACTATTTTAATATAACTGAAATTGATATCCACAGTACAACAAACATAATTGAAATTTAATATATTTTTTATTTAAAAAACAGTACAATTAAATCATACTAATGAAGTACGTAGTGATGTTACCATTCCGACCGATCTACTATCTACATGAGCGTTTTCCGATTAAAGAGTCTACGTTGAAATGTAGGGGCCTACTCCAGTACCAAACTACGAAGTAACGTGAAACTTTGAAAGGATGAAAGGACACAAAACGTACTATATACAGCATAATGTTACATTTGGTTTTATCTATTTTGTACAATGAAATATGGTTTTTGGAATACCAATAACATAACAGCAATTTCAAATGGTAAGTATATTTTTTAAAATTCACTGAAAGCGTCATGGTCTAGTGGTTGAGCACCCCAACTCAGATATTAGATCGTGTGTTCCAAAGTTCAAATCTGGCCAAAACCATCTTTGTGTTCAAAACATCGATATAACACCAAATTAACCTTGATAACGAAAGGCTTACCTACCAGTCCTACCACGTTGGGTTCTAATACCATTGTTGAAGTGGGCATCTCAGTCTTCCATTCATCTTGACGGCAACAGTCACTTGCCTCTGACAACCCCATTTGGGATTTGAACGTGACTATTTGTTGTGTTATGAAAAATTCACGTGTTCGACGAACGGTAGTAGGCCCCCTGCAATGAGGCTCGCGTCCGCTCGGTAAATGAAGACTATTTTCTCTATTTTCTCTGGCGTTGATTGCTAGGATTACTTCGTCCTACTTGGGCTTGGAATTTATCATTCCCGAGTCGCAAATGATCGTTCAATTTTGATAATTACTGTACATATTGTTAAATTATTTATTGTAAAATATATAATTAAAAATTAAATTAAAATCATTTATTCTCGGATATCTTAGATCCAGAGTTGTTAGTAAAACAATATTGGAAAAAACTACTTAAAATATGTTATTAAAAAAGGACAAAGCCATGTGAAAAAATAAATTCAATTAAATTCACAATGTCCCAAAATTCAATTCAAATATAAAACTTGTGTCAAGAAAAAAAAAAATATTTACTGCTTTTGCCTTAGGATTATAATCAGGGCGGAAACCCAGTGCCTCTGTAAAGGACTGTCTGGTCTGTTAGCGAGTAAGCTTGTTATGTATATATAACCGGAATAATGTATTATATCGCTGCACCCCAATCTCTAGTCAGAGTGAAGGCATGATTGCGCGGTAACTCAATCAGAATGATGGCGGTCACAATTATTATGACAGGAACTCATTCGTAAGCTTCGTTCTTTAGTAACGCTGGCCGCTTATTATTTTTATTAAAGTAATGGGAATAACACAACACAAACAAAACAACTTCAAAAAAAGCTATCCCAAAACAAAGCACTGAAGAATACAGAAATAATTGCGTATTCTTCGAAAACTTATACGATAATATAATGTAGGTACAATTATTGTTATCATTGGAGTCGGGGTCAGCCAAGGAAACACTACAATATACCTAGCATTAAACCTATTTTTAACATCTCACGTGTACGTATGTATGTAGGTAGTTACAAACCTACATTGGCTTAAAATGGGACCACACGCACCAGCTTTCAAATAAAAAAAGAGTTATCAAAATCGGTTCACCCAGTCGAAAGTTATGAGGTAACAAACAAAAAAAAACACACAGTCGAATTGAGAACCTTTTCTTTTTTTTGAAGTCGGTTAAAAAGTTAGGTTTGTGCCAGTGTTCGATAAAATGTAGGTCTTCATCATTCTCTATATCTTCGCATATATATACTTACATGAAAAACGGCCCTGACTTAGACCGCTTTTTAACATTAGGGCGTCAGCAGCGCGGTAGCAGCGGATGCCTTTACACTTCGCCTTCACATTACAAAAACAGCTTCGCTGCCGCCGCGCGACAGAACTTGCATTAGTACGGTGCAATCCACGCAATAATGAATATATCATTGTCGAACTCGCTCATTTTGCTGTCTGTCAACAAAAACGTTCGCTTACAACACTAACACACACACTAACTCGGCGCCTACGGAATGCAGCGACTACCGCGCACGCGCCGTTGCCACGCTGTCGTAAATAGTTTGAAATTATCAGCAGCGCGACTGTTGCGCGTTTGTCACTCGACTGTCGCGCTGCTAAAGTCGCCTAAATTGTGAAAGCGCATTTAGTAATAAAAATTAAGAACTATGAATACTTCGACCAAGAAAGCACATTATCGGAAAGCTTATTCTGTGAGTTAACTATGAATTTCTTGAGTACGCAAATAACAATTAATTTTGCCAAAAGATATGCAATGTACAATTTTATATTTCTTGTAACTATACTGTGTATATCATAAGACATATTCCTTTTTCGAGTAAGCCTGATTCAAGAGGCTGTTCGACCTCGTGCCCGCATGGACGGAACTCCTCGGGATAACGAGGATCACTCCGGAACCGCCCCGTTTACGAAAGTCCTCGGATACGTGGTTCTTCAACATAGTTGTTTTTTTTTGATGTACCTTCTTGTAACAAGGGTCTGGACGCAATCTCAGCCGCTAATTTACAAACCCAAATTAGGTTGTCTGTATTTTGGTTAAGTTGTGAAAGTTTGGCTTTTGGTTTCAGGCAAGATTTTTTTGATTTACATATTGCTCTAATTATTCGACTGGCATGTTGCCGCAATGGCAGCGATCCTGCCTTTAGCGCCGGAGGTGGTGAATTCGATCCCCACCCATGACGAACATTTGTGTTTGTTGTGGCTGGGTGTTATTCAATATTTAAGCATGTATTTGGAAATGTTTAAGGAAATAGTACAAGCTTTGCTCAGTTTGGGGTCAGATGATCTTGGTGTAAATTGTTCCAGATATTATTTATCTATTCCATTTATTAAACATACTGAAAATAATAACTCAATTCAATTTAAATATATTTATATTGTCTCTTCACAATTATGGGTCCATAAGGCACATCTTATAGGTTTAAACATTGAACCATCAATCAAGCAGTTACCTTAAATATACAGGGCTACTTTATAAACGACGAGTCACCCAGGCGGGTATAAAGTGTCGGTTGGTGCTACATTGGGCTCCTCCGATCACTGTCTGGTTGGCGCTACAGTGCCTTGTGCAGCTCCCCCACAACCTGTGGAGGTGACGCGGCGGTTATGGCACTACTCGTCGGCAGATTGGGACGGATTGCGAGAGTATTTTGCCTCCGTCCCTTGGCGGCAGTGCTGCTTTGGAGAAAGGGATGCTTCAGAGAGTGCATCTGCTATCGCTGACGAGATCAGTACCGGAATGGAATACTACATTCCTTTTACTGATGTCGTCAGTGCTAGCAAAACTGGTCCCTGGATCAATCGCGAGTGTGCCGCAGCTGTTGAACAAAAACAGGCGGCGTACCGTGCTTGGTCTAGGGCCCAGGCATTCAATGATCATTCAAACCTTGCCTCCCTGAAAGCAGCCTTTAATAAAGCCACCAAGGCCACGAAGAGGGCTTACATTAGAGCAGACGCCCAGCGAATTGCACGTGTTGGCCAAGAACTCATCACGCACCCTACGGGTAGCCGCTCCTACTGGCGACTGGCTAAACACGTGCAATCTAACTTCTGCGTGCCTTCGCAGCCCCCACTGAGATTCCCTGATGGATCGTTGGCTCATCAGCCGCAAGAGAAAGCCGATTTACTGGCTAACCTCTTTGCCGCAAACTCTTGCATCGATGACTGCAGTGCTGCGCCGCCTGATATTCCACAGTGCGGCTCCACAATGCCTGATATTCGTATCAGGCAGTGTGATGTTCGTGCCGAACTGCAGTCACTCGATGTCAGGAAAGCCAGTGGCCCTGATGGAATTCCAGCTGTGGTGCTGAAGAAATGTGCAGCGGAGCTGTCTCCAGTGTTCACTAGCCTGTATCGCCTCTCCTACGATTCGGGTCTTGTGCCGTTGTCTTGGAGGGAGGCGAACGTTCAACCAGTTCCCAAAAAAGGAGACCGGTCTGACCCTGCCAATTACCGTCCAATAGCCGTAACCTCAGTTTTAGCTAAAGTGTTTGAGCGGATCATAAACACGCAGCTCATCCGCTACCTAGAGGATCACTCTCTCATTCACGACCGTCAGTACGGCTTCCGACCAAAACGGTCTACGGGTGATCTTCTAGCGTACGTAACACACATCTGGGGGGAGGCTATGGACAAGCATGGGGAATCTTCGGCCGTCAGCCTTGACATTGCCAAAGCTTTCGACCGTGTATGGCATCGTTCGCTTCTTTCCAAGCTTCCGGCATATGGTCTGCCACTTCGCCTATGCGACTGGGTCGCCGGATTTCTGGAGGGACGTAGAATTCGTGTCCTTTGCGATGGTCAAAAATCACGCTTTCTCCAGATTAATGCCGGAGTGCCGCAGGGCTCCGTCTTGTCGCCGACGTTGTTTCTTCTGCATATCAATGACATGTTATCTCTTGGTAATATTCATTGCTATGCGGATGATAGCACGGTCCACGCGCGATATTTCGAGCGCCCTGGGGCAAAGCAGACTGACATCGAGGAGAAGAGGCGAAGTCTTGTTGTTGAGCTTGACGGAGTGTTGGACCGCATTTCAGAATGGGGTGCATGCAATCTTGTCGAGTTCAATGCCAAGAAAACGCAGGTGTGTGCATTCACAGCAAAGGCGTCGCCTTTCCTTTCCCATCCCACTCTTCAGAGCACCCCACTACCGATTAAGGATAGCCTAAACATCCTTGGCATGGATGTTCGTAGCAACCTAAACCAGCGGGACTACATTGAGAGCGTCATAAGAACTGCATCCCGTAAACTCGGAGTCCTGAACAGAGTGAGACGATTCTTCACGCCTGAGCAGCTCTGTCTCTTGTATAAGACACAAGTTCGCTCGTGTGTGGAATACTGCTCTCATCTCTGGGACGGTTCCGCTAAGTACCTACTCGAAGCTCTTGACAGGTTGCAGCGGCGTGCTATCCGTATTATTGGAAACCCAGAGGCAACTTTGACCCTTGAGCCTTTCCAATTGCGTAGAGACATTGCCAGACTAAGTGTTCTCTATCGCTTCTACAATGGGGAATGCTCTGACGAGTTATTCCAGCTTATCCCACCCTCACCTTTCCACTCCCGTACCACGCGTGCTGGACTACGGCGTCACCCACACACAATTCAACATTTGTTGGCCCGAAATAAAAGGTTCGGTGACTCGTTTCTTTGTCGTACCATCCAGACGTGGAACGCTCTTCCAGCACATGTGTTTCCTTCCTCTTATAGTCCCGGGTTCTTCAAGCGGGGCGTGAAAAGGCATTTCTGCAGGCCTTCAAGGTGAGGATGGCCAGCCCAGTGATTCGTTTGAATGACTGGGCTTGTCAACCTCATATCTGGACCTCACGACCGCTTTCCATCAGGTGGATTGAGGTCATCTTGACGGGCAATATAAAAAAAAAAAAAAAAACACCATCCAAATTGAAATCTGAGGATCTATGGAGAAAATGGTAAATTACATATTTTTCTGTTTGACAGTACTAAAATGTTGAGTTATTTATCACGCAGCCTCATCAATTCCACGCTCACGCTTTATTCAGGAGTTGCAATTTAATTTTGAATAAGTAACCACGCCGCACGAATAATCAGTTCGAAATAAATTTATTAATGTAAAAGTGAGAAAGACCTACCCTTTTTTAAAAAAAAAGCTGCCTTCGATTGATGGCTAATGTCTGGAAAATAATGGATGGTGTTTATAAAATAACCCTGTATGTAGATATGCGCCAGACAACACACCACCTGTCATGGTTTCCAAGTAGGGATCTTTATCCCTGTTTTACGAGTTACCTGACAAGGAATTAAGCCAGGGGCGTCTCCCAGCACACCCAGACCCGAGTCAATTCAGAAAAGATCGCTTCCTGAATTGACCCGACCGAGAATCGAACCCGGGACTCTACGGAAATCAAGGCGAGAAACCGTGCTACAGCGCACTACGCCAATCGTGTCGTCAAACCCTTCATCTGTGAATTCGGCCATATAGCATTTCTTCATTTCTTTCTATTACATCAGTATCTACGTCTACCACTAGTTGCAATTTTAAATTAACGTTATTGTTCGCGTAAACAAATTGTATTGGAATTTGACATGACATGACATGCCAATGTCAAATCCCAATACATTTTTTAAAGTGGCAACTCGTGGTAGCCGTACATATTACTGTTACACTTAGCGCCAACGATAGCTACTGCCAAAGAGTAAAGTAATAAAGGGGGGAAGAGAGCCCTCTTGTGAATTTTTTTTGGCATACAAGTTTGAAGCGCCATCTAGAATTTATAACCAGAAACTCAAGCATGCTACACATGCTACCTACCTATAGTATAGCACCATATTTATTAATATTGACTGAAATCTTTAGTCTGTTTTTCAATCTCGCCCACTAAACTGACCGTTCAACCCATAAAATCAACATCTGCTAGTTACAGTTTTCAGGGTTTAATTGTCAGGTCAGTCTCCGGAATTAAACAACAGACTATTGAATTCCAACTGGCTTACAAACAGAATAAAAAGTAAAGGAAATTCTTCCTCAATAAAGAGTTATTACTTTCTTCTTGAACGCATTGTTGTAACAGTTATATGTACTGACTCATTGTGCAACCCTCACTATAAGTTTGGAACAACAAGTAATCGAATCGAAAATGTATGTATCGTTTTCCGCATATCAACTCATCACTGAGAATTATGTGGCAAAGTAGGAAATAAAACAACTTTTTTCATTTTTTATTTTTGTAATGTCTGTATTTATTGAAATATAACTGGGCAGCAAGTTTTGTCTCATCATCACCAGTGTATGTAATTTTAATAGTTAGGATTCGATTTACCGATCTACACCAACTATATTGAACTAACAACCGACGACACGATTGGCGTGCTGTAGCACGGTTTCTCGCCTCGATTTCCGTAGTGTCCCGGGTTCGATTCCCGGTCGGGTCAATTCAGGAAACGATCTTTTCTGATTTGACTCTGGTCTGGGTGTGCTGGGAGACGCCCCTAGCTTATTTCCTTGTGTGGTACCTCGTAACACAGGGATTTAATAATCCCTACTTCAAGACCATTACAAGAGCTGTGTTGTCTGGCGCATATTTATTTATTTGTTTATTATACATTAAAAACATTTATTGTAGTAGTTATAAAACACCTTTTTAAATTGGTACTTGCATCCAAAAGCACAAAGATGGGACATCGTAATGAGGCTGTTAATAGCACAGATTATTAAGTGTCCTTTTCACAACAAACACAACACAAAAAGCGTCTCTTTTCGCACCAAATATTGTTATTTGTAGCGTCCTTTCTCGCAAAATTTCAAACACAAACGGCTATAAACCGAATCGCCGATTTGACACAGGAAACTGCATTCCAGGACAGAAGTTCCAACACCAGGAGCCAGGACGAAGCTCAACTTAGCGCTACTGGTGATAAAAGCACTTAATCCAAGAAATACAGACCGAAAAACATCCAAAATGCGTACTTTGATGTGTACCATCAAGACCACATGACGCCACAGTCAGCCATCTTGTGTCTGTCAACGTCAGAAATTACAGACGTCAAAATAAGAGACATTTAGTCATTGTCATAACATTTTAGTTTTTGGTTAGAACATTTAGATGCCGCCTCTATCTTTGCGATGTTGGTGGTTCAAGGCAACTGTCCCCCCCCCCCTGGCTACTGCTCATGAACAGAAGGGGTAACCAAATGTAAAAGTGGACTACTCTGTTTAGGTTTATTTATGCTTGTTCTTTCGTACAAAAAACCCCCTTGGCATGATAAAGTCGTCTGAATCATGTCGTCCGGCGCCGCGCGCTCGGAAGCTGCTCACAGAATTTATTGAACTACCCTCCGAAAATGTAAAGAGTGAGCCAAAACGACGACAAGAGTCTAGGACCCAATTCGCACTTCATAAAAGATCTATATCGCAGACAATTTCATTCTCCAGCTGTTGTTACTTGGTAAGCTTCCATTCACATTGAATTTTACTTTGTTCACGGAACCATTTTTTGTAAACTCACATATCATATTCTACATGATTAATCACTAGAGACCATCCATAAATAATAATGTCACACACCCCATAAATTTAAAACAAATGTGGAAAAAAGGAGAGTGTAGGAAACCGAACTGTCAGCCGTAAAATATAATGGATGTCTCTGACATTGATACATATGCATTCAACATTAAGCACGGGGAAAATAGTTAGCTTCATAAAGTGAAGTACGAGTACTTCCGATCTCGGCCATACGAGAAACAGTTTATCAGGAGTTTTACATTTGTTTACAGTGAAACTGCAATTTTGTATCTAATGTTCTGGAGATTTGTACTCGTATAGCAGGTCCTACTAATCCTTCTTCCTAACTACTAAAATTATAAATGCGAAAGTTTGTGAGGATGTATGTATGTAGATATGTATGTTTGTTACTCATTCACGCAAAAACTACTGAGCGGATTTAGATGAAACTTCAGTAATACATACATCAGATTAACACATAGGCTTTAATTTAATAAGATTATATGTAATTTGGCCATGATAATAGGTTGGGGAAAAAGTTTATCCATATCAGTAGTTATGACGTAGCTGAAAAACTGGGAATTGACCACAAAACAGATTTGGCGCATTTGAAAAAAACTGAGTACACAAAAAAATCTTGATATTTGGGTACCTCACGAGCTCACTGAAAGAAACCTAATGAACCGTGTACTCATTTGTGATTCTTTATTACGACGTAATAAAACCGAATCATTTTTGAAGAAGCTGATGACTGGTGATGAAAAGTGGATCACGTACGACAAGAACGTGCGAAAAAGGTCGTGGTCAAAGGCCGGTCAGGCTTCAAAGACTGTGACGACACCCGGTTTAACTCGCAACTAGGTGATGTTGTGTGGGTGGTGGGATTGGAAGGGCATTATTCATTATGAGCTGTTACCACCAGGCAGGACCATCGATTTTGAACTCTACTGCGAACAACTGATGAGATTTAAGCAAGAAGTTGAGAGAAAGCGGCCGGAATTAATCAACAGAAAGGGTGTGGTTTTTCATCATGATAACGCTAGACCTCACACATCTTAGCCACTCAGCAAAAATAAAGAGAGTTTGGCTGGGAGGTGATAATGCATCCGCCGTATAGTCCTGACCTTGCACCTTCAGATTTCCACCTGTTTCGGTATCTTCAGAATTATTTAGGTAGTGTCAGGTTAACATCACGAGAGGACTGCCAAAACCATTGGTCGCGGTATTTTGATCAGAAGTCTCAAAATTCCTATAGCAATGGGATCATGTCCCTACCTACAAGATGGCAAAAATTAATCGAACAAAATGGCACCTACATACTTAAGTTAAATGTAAATAAAATATATTAAAAAATGTCATGAATTTTCTTTAAAAAAGCGAAGAAACTTTTTCCCCAACCTATTATATAACGATGCCGCGGGCGCAAACCTAGTAATTAACAGTGTTGTGGCAAAATGTATCAAACAAATGTTAGCCTAGTCTACGGCTGTAAACTGTAATTTTGTTTGCGAAACTTGACTGATCTTTTTTAATATTAAAGCGTGAAGTCGTTGGTTACCACTTTATTTTTAGTACTGTAACTTTCTCTGTTGATGAATTTAATCCAAACTTACAACCTTTGAGTTTGATACATTAGTCACATTCTATACATAACTATTTATTATCATTGGAATATTATATTTTTAATAATTATCAAATTAATTTGTACTACACTTCAGCTTTGTAAGTCTATACTCTCTTGACAAACTCTGTTTCCCGACGTTTCCTTGTTTTGCCAGCATGAGTCGATTCTAGGTTTAATGAAAATATTTATTTTGCATTTTTCTCGTTTTTTCGTGGCATATGTGTTATAAATGCGAAACGTGCAATGTTTTGACGGGCGTTTGGGTACCTTTTGCTAGGCAAAAACCTTCTCTGTCAAACCTTAGGATTGGACACAGTAGCACTGAATTTTGGACTAAACAGTCACATAACTCAGCCAATCAGGCATTTTGTTACATCATTTACGAGTAGTCTTATTTATGCAGACTATTCCTAGGTCTTACTTTTGACTAAGTTAGAAGAGGTAAACTGAGAGCTTGCGGTATGTCAACTTGTATACTATTTTGTTTTGAACTGAAAATAGCTGCCGCCGGCGTCGTCGTGACCACAGATACCTCGAAATACCGCAAATTCTATGATCATTGAGAATTCGAATTTCGAAAGGATACAAAGGTCTGCAAAGTTTTAAATAAATTCCCTGAGCGCTTTTTGGTGACGTATGTATAGGGAGATAGATGATTTAGCCGAGTTTTCATTAGTCGTCGTTGTTAAATAAAATCTAAAACTCACTCTGATCCCTAAAGTTGAATATGTATCCTAAACTTCTAGTTTTTGTTTTTGAGGAAATATTAATGGACACGGGGGTGTCCCCATTATTCTTAAAATGTAACTTTACCATAATGAAAACAGTGCATTACATAATTAACCGACTTTAAAAGATGGAGGAGGTTCTCAATTCGAATGTATGTTTTTTTTTATGTTTGTTACCTCATAACTTTTGACTGGGTGAATCATTCTTTTTTTATTTGATAATCGTGTGGTCCCATTTAAATTTGGTCTAGTTCTGACAGGGGCATGTATAAGAAAACCACAGAAGTCCTTAATCTTGATAGACAAAATGCGCGACAAATGGACGAATATAACTCAATATTACGCCAACCGATTTTGATAATTCTTTATTTATTTGAAAGCTGATGCTGCCCGTGTGGTCCCATTTAAATGTGGTCTAGTTCTGACAGTAGCATCCATGGGAAATCCATATAAGTCTTAAACCTAGATAAACCATATGCGCGACAAATGGACGAATAACTCTAATACACGACAACCGATTCCGATGTTTCTTTTTTTATTGGAAAGGATATACATCAAGGGTAGTTTGGTACTTTTTCGATGTATAAAATAAATAAAAACTATTCACTGAAAATCAAGAAATAAACAAAAATTTTTACAAAAAAAAACCAACTTAAAAAAAACTATTCCAAGCTCCAACAATAACAATAATTGTACCTACATTATATTATCGAATAAGTTTTAAAAGAATACTCAATTATTTCTTTACTTTTTATAGCTTTGTTTTGGAATAGTTTTTTCGGACTTACATTTTGTTATTAAACATGGTGCTAACTTCAAATCCCTGATTTGAAACATGAAAGTGTTTCTTTAAAAACGTAACTCGAAAATAATTCATTTCGAAATGGTTAGGGATAACTAACTTACAAGCTGTACACTGAAACTTCTTCAGCTGCGATAGAGCTACACCGCACAAGATAGTCTATAGTTAAACAATCTTTGTACAGATCTGTAGAACATCTATTGTTGAAGCTGACAGTTAAAAGCTAAGGCAGTTATACAGTTTTACTTAGCCATAAATGTTGAATCCCGACTCTAAAACTCAAACTAGAACTGGCTTTCGGCCAGCGGCCCTTAATCCTACTCCCAAATTGCAGGGATTGGCTGCTCGAGGTAGAACCCGCTTTTGTACATAAATCTATTTATGCAGCTTAGCTTATTTCTTTAAACAAGAACAGCAAATAGTTACTGCTAGTTTTAGTTTCAGCTTGCCTTTAGATCCCTAAAATAAATAGTGAATCCCGACTCTAAAACTGAAACAGTGACTAGCTTTTAGCCAGAGAGATAGAGGCCTTAATCCAATTCCCAAATGCAGAGATTGGCCGCGGGTAGTGGAACCCGGTCACTGGACGCCGAGCCGTAGCAACGCGCGGTCCGGTGCATGTGTGCGCTTATTGGATTGGCTGGAGCATATTGAAGCACTGTTTTAGGGACCATTTGGCATAGCTTTTGTAATTGTAAATGATACATTCTATATAACTGTGTTGTTTCAATGAGAAAATGTGTAATTCTTTTTAAAAAGTGTTTGCTCAGAAGAAAACTAGAGCAACAGCAAACCATGACTGAAGTAGAAGCCCAAAACAATAATATATCTATGCGTCTTATAGAATGAAACTTTGACATTGAAGGCAAATCAATGTCAATTGAGGCGAAGCTACATTGCAAAATGAATAGATTAAAATCATTATAAATTTTTGCCTATGTAAACTCTGATGTATAAACTGTATAACTGTTAAGTTTCATCTCTATCCGTTTTGTAGTTTTTGCGTGTGAAAGAGTAACAAACATACATACATCACAAACATCATTCTCACAAACTTTCGCATTTATAATATAAGTGAGATTTTCATAAATTCATCTGTATAATAAAATTAACAATCCAATAAAAGGTTTTTTAGTTGGCGCATAAGTGCCCCGTCTGATAGCGCGCTTTGAAGATTTGAGCCCTGGCTTTTCTTAAGTAGCCCAATTACAAAGAAGATTGAGAAAATGATTCTTAAGAATTTTATCTTAGTTAGTTTTAAATTAAATTAAATTTCATTTAATTCGAACCAAGGTATGTACAGAGGCGTTTACTTCAACCTTTACAAATTGGCTCTTATGTCAGTAGCATAAGGTGCCGGTACGTAAAGGTTGATGTTAACGCCTCTGCACATGGGATGTTTTGCTTCAACGTCGCTTAACATTTTAAAAAAGTGAGTAATGCCCATACATATACTTCTCACTCCCAGTTATAAGCCTCCATTTCAGTAAATGTACAACATATTGCTAATATAATATACCACCAACTATCGCCTGAAGGACAGAAAGTGGATGTGATTTGTAAGATATTGCTACGAAAACTATTATAGCCGTCTCTAATAACATGGTCACGAAAACTACCAGCTGCTTTATGTTTTACAAAGCATTGGTGCTTTGGGTTAAGAACAGAAACAGATTTTTGCGTCTAAAGTTACGGTAACTATTGGGTTACCTTTGGGCTGTCTGCTGGCTGGTTCACTAACGACGGATGTTTAAAAACTATCGTTGAACAGAGAATTTTCAGTCGCTTGAGCTTCCTTCCGCTTAAATAATAGTAGGTAGCATGTATCGACGCATTTGGTTCAGGTCACAGGGCACATTGTTCACAGGGAATATCTTTATACCGACGTAGTGCGCGCCAGCGACCAAACTTCCGACGGGAAGTTTGTGGTGTAAGTGTTAGGGTATAGCGAGGTTAAAAAGTTAAAAAAAAATTGTACAAAATGAAGTAAGACCAAACGAAGAGTTCGATAGTTTTGTTTGGTCATTATAAACTGACCTTCTTTTGGGTCAGGAAATGTATTTAGGCATTCCCAGGGCCCTGGGTTCGGGACACCTAGGATATGTGGGACTCGGAACGCCTGGAAAAACGAGACCCGAAAACGAGTGGTTGTCATCAGCGCAGAATTGAAAGAGATCCGGGATCCCTGGAAAGAAACTCTCCTCGGGACCCTTCAGCGCGCAAGGACGCCTGGCAGCCAGCCTCGGTAGGAGCCAGCTCAACTCCAGTGCACGATAACATAGACCACTGTGTCCGAAGACACGCGTTGCCGTCACTATCGGGATCGTAAACTAAAATACACGCAGACCCGCCCACGTGCGTTTCACGACCCCAAGGCCCTTTTAATCGCCTCTTACGACAGGCAGGGATACCACGGCAGTATTATTATCCTCTAACCGCAGGAACATTATTAACCAACCTGATCCAACGTTCGTGGAATGATTAACAGTCTCTTTGTCATTGTTTACAGGTAATCACCTTCTTCAGTTTAGTAAGTCTTGGCACAGTTATAATTACTACACATGTCGCAAATGATGCATGCGTGCGAGGGATGTGTGCACTCTGCCCCCATCATTGCATTACTTCGCACGGCTACCAAAGAACACAAAACATCGACTTATATAACGTCGGAGGCAAGCAAACATGCGGACCGCCTTGCCTCCTCCACACGTCGACGGATGCGTCCGCGGACGTCAGCAGATGCGTCCGCAGATAGATCTCCACGAGCCACCCACACGTCCGTTGGCCCATCAGTCTGTGTTAATTCTCGCCAGACGGAATATAGTCGCAACATTTTTGAAAATGGATGTTGAGACTGCTGCTGCATCTGTTTATTTGTATAGTACTTTTAACTATTACTTGTGTGTGCATCGTAGTACAGTTATTAAAAAAAATGGAAGAGACGAAGGTGGTGGATCATCATCATCATTTCAGCCGAACGACGCCCACTGCTGGGCATAGGCCTCCCCCAAGGATCACCACAACGATCGGTCCTGCGCTGTCCGCATCCAGCGGCTTCCCGCGACCTTGACCAGATCGTCGGTCCACCTTGTAGAGGGCCTGCCCACGGAACGTCGTCCGGTACGAGGTCGCCATTCGAGAACCTTTCCGCCCCAACGGCCATCGGTTCTCCGCGCTATGTGTCCCGCCCACTGCCACTTCAGCGATGCAATCCTTCGAGCGATGTCGGTTGTTTTTGTTCTCCTGCGGATCTCATCATTTCTGATTCGATCGAGCAGGGAAATACCAAGCATCGCTCTCTCCATTGCTCGCTGGGTGATCTTGAGCCTTCTTATGAGACCCATAGTAAGGGACCACGTCTCACTCCCATAGGTCATTACTGGCAACACACACTGGTCAAAGACTTTTGTCTTGAGACACTGAGGTATTTCGGACGCAAATATATGCCGGAGCTTCCCGAACGCTGCCCATCCGAGCTGGATTCGACGAGAGATCTCTTTCTCGAAGTTGGACTTACCTAGCTGGACTGTCTGTCCCAGGTAAACATAGTGGTCAACAACTTCGAGTGTAATGTTCCCAACGTTAACTGGAGCGGGTGCAATATGGGCATTTAACATGATTTTCGTTTTGTCCATGTTCATCTTAAGACCCACTCTTTGAGAAGCATTACCGAGATCTTCGAGCATTATGTTCAGGTCTTCCAAGGTCTCAGCCATAAGAACTTCATCATCGGCAAATCGCAGGTGTGTTAGGTACTCGCCATTGATGTTGATGCCGCGTCCTTTCCAGTCCAGAAGCTTGAAAATATCCTACAACGCAGCCGTGAACAGTTTCGGAGAAATAACGTCTCCTTGTCTCACGCCTCGCTGTAGTTGGATCGGATTAGAGCTCTGGTTCTGTGATCGGACCGACATGGTGGCGTTCTGGTATAAGTACCTTAGCACCTCAATGTACCTGTAGTCTATTTGGCACCTTTGGAGAGACTGCAGTACTGCCCAGGTCTCAATCGAATCAAAGGCTTTCTCGTAGTCCACGAACGCTAAGCAAAGTGGCAAGTTATACTCTTCGGTCTTCTGTATAACTTGCCGCAGCGTATGAATGTGGTCTACGGTACTATAGCCTTTTCGGAACCCTGCTTGTTCGGGAGGTTGGAAGTCGTCGAACCTGCGAGCGAGACGATTCGTAATGACTCTCGAAAACAGCTTATAGATATGGCTCAGAAACGAGATGGGTCTGTAGTTCTTCAAGAGAGTTTTGTCACCCTTCTTGAACAACAGCATCACATTGCCTCTCCCCTATGCCTTTGGCGTTTGTCCCTCGAGGATGACAGAACTGAAGAGCGTCTGGAGGACCTTAAGTATCGGCTTACCGCCCGCTCTCAGGAGCTCGGTTGTGATTCCGTCATCACCCGCTGTCTTGTTGTTTTTAAGCTGCTTGAGAGCCATCCTAATCTCGTACAGGCTGACGTCCGGGATATCTTCGGTATAGTGTCGGGTAAGCTTGGCTCTAGGATCTTTAGCCTTGCTTTCAACAGGTGTTTGCGTGGAATATAACTGTCCATAGAAACTCTCAATCTCCCTCAGGATTTCAGGTGTTGACGAAATGATGCTACCTGCCTCAGTTTTCAGCCTCGTCAATTGGCTTTGCCCAATAGACAGATCTCTGGCGAACACTTTGGAGCCTTTATTCCGCTCAATTGCCTCTTTAATACGCTGGGTATTAAATTGGCGAAGGTCGCTCGTCAAAGACTTAGATATCTGTCTATTGAGTTGCCGATAACGATGGTCATCCGCTGAGTTCTGTAGCCTCATTTCGTTTCTCTGATCCATGAGTAGGAGAGTCTGACTGGACTGGGCTTCGAAGCGGTTTTGAAGCTCGAGCTGAAAGCACTCGGGGTTTTGAATTTGAGCCGGTATTGGTCGGAGCGTGGATTTTATCAGTCGCGCTCTCTCAAGCTTTAGGTCGATATTCAATGTGCCTCTGACCATGCGGTGATCGCTTCCTGTCTTAGCAGCGTTGATCACAGTGACATCATTGAATATATGCTTCTTCATCGACATGATAAAATCGATCTCGTTTTTGACTCTACCGTCCGGACTGATCCAGGTCCATTTGCGGTTTACGGGCTTCTTGAAAAAGGAGTTCATCATAAAGAGGTTCTCCCTCTCCATGAAGTCTGCCAGCATCTGGCTCCTGTTGTTCCGTTCCCCAAATCCAAATTGCCCCACTCTCAACTCATCACCGCAACGTTGCCCCAGCTTTGCATTAAAATCCCCCATCACAACCGTGTAGTGGGTTTTATAGCTATGCATGGCTTTAGAGATCTCCTCATACATAGCCTCCACTTCGACATCGTCGTGCTTTGAGGTCGGAGCGTAGACCTGAATGACATTCAGCGAATATCGTTTCGATATTCTGAGTATCAGGTACGCTACCCTGCTCGAAACACTTCCGATAGTAATCACGTTGTTGACAAGGGATTTGTGGACGATGAACCCGACACCACCTAGGGACTGTTGGTCGCCCTCCCGGTGGTATAGTAAGTTACCGGATTGCAGGATTATCGAGTCCTCCCCCTCTCTTCGGACTTCAGATAACCCAATGATATCCCAATGTAACTTACTAATTACCTCTTCCAACTCTATGAGCTTCGCGTCGAGCCTCAGTGTGCGCGTGTTATATGTTGCCAGGTCAAGTCGTCGTTGTTGGCAGCCGGATCTTACCCGGGGATTCCTAGCACCCCCTGCCCCGCCGTTACCATAGCCGCTGCCGTAGCCAGGGCCGCCGGGGACTGGGGGCCGATTTTTTGGTTGTGCAGCCATTTGGGGGGGGGGGGGGGGGGGTTGCCATAATCGCCACGCTTGGCAGGCGGGTTGGCGATCGCAGTATGGCCTGCTGTTATCCGGAGACGCTGCTGCCCATCTCCTTATGGCAATTTTCCCTCGGTCGGCTCTTACGACACCCACGGGAAGAGAGGGGGTAGTGCTATTCTTTTTTATGTGCCGGCACTACAAGGCACAAGGTGGTGGATGCTGGCTATAAATAACAACAGAACAAAGTAGGTAGAATAGAAACTAAATAAAATTTTGATTTAGGTTTTTCTGATCCATCTTGTCTGATTTGTTGTTTGCATTCGCAACTCCTTACTGACAGATGCGTCGTCAGACGTGTGGACAGACATCGGGCATCTCGCTGGAAATCCTTTGATGCGGGCCGAAAAACCGTCAGCAAACGGATTGGCGGCAGACGCGTCTGCCGACGTTAGATACCTACCACAGACGCACGATTCTACCCATCTACACGTCTGCGGACGCATCCGCAGATGACATCGGCAGCCGCATTGATCCGCTGTTGACGTGTAGAGCCGGCATTATGGTAACTGGTCACCACAGTCCACGAGACCGCAACACACTGGGGATTTTACTCGTGCGTTGCTGACCCAGTAATGCTAAGGCTAACTTTTGTATAAGCAGAAAGAAGAACTAGGGTCACCTACTGATCAGAAACGGCTCAGTAAACCAGTATAACCAAGTCAATAAACCAGTTTTATTTACATGATTTTGCTTACAGACAGGCAGCTCAATTACGTGCGAAGGATTCCACTGAACTTTGGCTCTTTTATTGAATTTATTTTATTTATTTTTCATTGCACAAAAAAAATCAGTACAATAGGCGGAGTTAATACCAAAAGGCATTATCTACCAGTCAACCAAACGATTAAATAGATAAATTTACAGACGGTGCAAAAGCTTAAACTTAAAAAAAAATACTGAAAACAACAAAATGTACAAACACATATATAAGTAAAGTAAAGTAATTAGCCTTTATACCGTCCGACTGCTGGGCAAAGGCCTCCATCATTGAAATCAAGTCATCGTTCAAATGGATGGGTACTGGCTTAATCACCACGCTTGCCTTATTGCGCCATTCAAATTATTATCGTTTTTCGTTGATGGTCGTCGTTGTCGGTGCACAAGCACACTTTTCGTATTTTATCTTTATATTATATAGTAATTTAGCACACAATCCCTTGTCGCTGTCGTTCGCGTGTGTTATTCTTGCAAAGGAGAGAGAAATCATTTGGAGGAAGCACGGCTTTATCACACCCGGTATAGGTACTTGGCGAGAGGTAACTGTCTCTGGAGGTGAGTTCGAGTTCCCGAAAGTTATAGGAGCCCCAACCCAACGGCCGAACACCGAGGTTCTACAAGAGCACAATTTGCATAAAGTGAGTGTTTTATCCACACGATTTTCTCTTCCCACTATTGTCGCGTATTTTGTTTCGTATCGTATTTATTTAATTTATCGAATACAGTCCACTTCTTATCGCTTACATTTTTGGTGTTGGCTTGCGCTTGCATATTGCGGGTTGGTGAACACAAACCAGCGCTATGTTCCGAAAAATAATATCATTATCTATACATATATTATACATACATAGACAAATAAATACAAGACATTTACGTGATAAAGTTAAAAAAAATCGAATCACCCACAATAATAAAAAAAAACTTGTAAAACCCAATATAATTTAAAAAAACACCATTTAATAAAAAGTATATTGCTCAACCATATAAACGCCACAGATTGACCATGCAGTTTTCTACCCACAAAATTGAATTCTCCATTACCTTACAACTTGTCCCCAACCTATGCGTGGCCTCAGCCCCTCGCGACGCACGGTTTAATCGCCGTCCGGACCACAAAGAACCCAACCTTTGATTTATATCCGATACCCGGCCAGCCGTTTCATCTTCCTGCTCTTTGCTGTATTAATGAATTCGTTTCGGGCTTTGTTGTACTTGTACCTATTTTCCTAAAAACCTTACCCACAGATATACATCTTAATAGCTGACGCGAGGGTATGTATACTGTTGTGACAACGAATATCAAAATTAAGTACCTATACTTCATTCATTATAACATTAGAAATAAGAAGCAGGGGGGCTAAAATGAATGACAATCTGCATTTGACGTTGCCATGACGATAACATATCTGAATATAACCTGGCGAAATTGAAAACCCCTTCCGCCACAACGTATGAAGGGATTATGTAACATTTTAGATTTGGTAGAGTTATAGTGACAGTAAAAATGAAAACCCCTGCCTGTTTTAGGTTTTTACATCGACAATATAGTTTGATCCACGACAAAATAATTATTTTAAGCAAAAGCCTCATAAATTCTGAAGTTCCTTTACTTTAAATGAGAACAATTAAGTGTGCCAGCTGCTATTTATGTGGATTTTAATAAATTCGGCATAAATCTTATAAGCAATGATGTTTATTGTACTTTTACCACAAAGTGTACCCTAAAAAGAACCTTTTTTACTTCTGTCTAATGCTATAATGAATGGAGTATAGATTTACAATAAAAGCGTGATCAAAAATTTCCACCGAGCGTCAAAAGTCGCACGCTTGGTTTTTAAACAGAAGAAAGAACTTGCGTTATCTATTTCGATATTTACTGGGTATATGCATATTTGTGTGGAGAACTACCCCTTTTAGCTATTTGTAAATGCTAATATTTCTGTCGTCATCATTTTAACTCGTTGTTTTGATTAATTGTGTTGTGACAGTAGACGTCCTGAATAAAATTACTAACCTGAATTTACTTTTTCATGAAAATGACTTCCTGCAAAGAGCTCGGTTCCACGTCGGGTCTTCTCTGAAGGAACAACTCCTAAATTGGTGTATGATAATTGTGTTATATTTAACGTTTTACCACTACATCGTTGGTACCGGTTGAAAAGTAAGAAATGAGAGTAATGATTTTACTTCTTCACGGATATAAAGAACAATGTTAACAAAGCACATTTGATTTGATTTGAGATGATAAGAAGGTTTCCATTTCATTGAATTATATCAGTTATAAGAATATCAAATCCTTGTCTTGAAAATATTGACTATTGAATCCCCGGGATGGTGGTTACTATAGTAACCGATACCCAGGGGTGCTTTCAGGAGCCGTGACGTAACCAAGAGCAACGAGCTACCATGGCACTCTCATGATCCTTTTTTTCTCATTGTGAACCTACTTATGTTTTTATGTTTTGACTGGCCTGTTGGCACAATGGCAGCGATCCTGCCTTTAGCGCCGGAGGTCGTGGGTTCGATCCCCACCCATGACAAATATTTGTGTGACGAACATTTGTATTTGTTGTGTGTCTGGGTGTTATTATCTATTTAAGTATGCATTTAGAAATATTTAAGTATGTTTATCAGTCTCTGACGCCCATATTACAAGCTCTGCTTAGTTTGGGGTCAGATGATCTTGGTGTGAATTGTCCCAGATATTTATTTATTTATTTATGTACACATGAAATTACGCACGCACTAGAATACCAGCTGGAATATCAGCGTACCTGCAGTAAGTACAACCTCGGCATGGTAAGATAGAAAGAAAATCTTTTACATATTTGCTAAGAAATGCTTCCTTAGAGCGCATCATGCGCCTATAGCACTCACTTTTGACCATCCGATCTTCATTGTTCTGAAAAATTAACGTCCAACGACGCCACCTGACCACAACGCGCACCACAACTTATGTCCTGTTATGTTATGTCCGCCGCAAATGTCCGTGCGTCATCTCAGTCTGGGCCTACTGAAAATCAGCGCCTGGGCCCATAAAGCCCAGGCTATATGCTGAGTGAGGTCCATTAGTCTTTTTGGGCATCGGGACACCGCTGTCTGATGGTATGGTCTTTTTTTTCTGTTATATGTTTTGTTGTTAATCCCTACTTCTTTTGTGTTTAATTTATAAATGTAACGATGTCCTTAAAGGCAATAAATGTTTTTATATTTTTTCTATTTCTATGTAACTTTATAAAAACAAAAATTTGTGAGCGAAATTATGTCTCGTCTCGTGTATCACGTAATCATCTCACCCCAAAAGTGCAGATTGTCCAGAGGCGGAAATTTGATTGTGGTAATTTTTCATAATGAATGTAAATGACTAAATATTACATCAGTAATTATAAAAATAATAGGATATTAATAGTGTTTTTTTATCAAAGTCCGGAAGCCTAATATTACATCAATACTTAAAAGAATAATAGGATTTTAATAGGGTTTTTTTAATCAAATTTCTGAAGCTTCAATTGTATCACACTTTATTATCACAGAAATGCAAATAAAATTTACCTGTCCAACAAACCCTCCACAAAGTGTATTATCTTTATTCAGCGTCGGTACAATAAGTAACAGTCCCTGAGGACAAACGGGACAGTAATGCATCAACGTCACATCGGGCCACAAGCCTCATTCATCAGATTAGCTATTCTGAAACTTATTACGAAGTTTTGAGATATCAGTTTATGAAAATCAGAATCAAAGCGCTGCTTTTAAACATGAAATAACTTTGTATTTTCGAAATTTAACACATTGGTCTTGTTTCTAAAAAATAATATTGTGACCAGGGACCTTGTGGATTTGGGAACTGTTAATTTTTGCACTAAAACTATGCACTGTTTTCCATCTAAAGATAGAAACTAAAAAAAAATGGAAAAGCCAGCCACCCGGACTGTGGAAGAAGCGGGTTCGAGTCCCACTTGAGCTCTAGGATTAAGACGACTTCGTCTAGTTTCTAACTTTACATTCATTAAGATCTACACCTAATTTTGCCCTCCATCTCTTCTCTTTCATTTTAAGAGCTTACTATGTTCCACTGCAAGGCACAAAGGATTAATATACAAATCCAGTACAAAAGCAAACAATATCGCTAGTACAGTAGAGATCTTCCGATGAATTGCACAATATGTCCTCAGGCGGCGTGAAAGTTACCAACAAGCTAGACGTAACGAAATGTCGATAAAATATGTCTGCAACATGAATACTGAATTTTTAAAACTGGTACAGATTAAGGCTACGAAACTATTAGACCGTCTCCACTGACGCCATGCTACGAGTATGTATAACGGACCGAGTAGTAAAATGTGCTATGAAGATGCGCCGCCACAAGGTAGCTGTGCGAGGAAGATGCGCAGCTTGAGCTTAGCGATGTATCGACAGTCGGGAAAGCACGCGCAGTACGCATTCATAAATAAATTAAAAAATAAATAAGCCTTTTATTCCAAGTTTCCGGTTGTTACATTTTAGTTTTTCTGTATTGGTTAGGTCCTTAAAGTATTTAGTTAGTGTTATGTTTTAGTATTTACGAATTATTTATTTAATTTGGACCCCCTCTTCGGGGTAGGCCTCCCCCAACTCTCTCCATTTTTGCCTGTCTTCCGCTTTGTTAAGCCAGTCTGTCCCTGCAGTTTCTTTTATATCATTAGCTATCGCTTGTATGGCTTTCCCACTTTCCTTTTGCCAATAGGGCCTCTCCTGTACGCATTCATAGCATGTTGTAATTAAAACATAGCAAACTCCAATATCTTTATTTAAATAGACTTAATCAGTACTATCAAATAGGAGTAGCTTAGGAGGAACTGTTTCCACCAGTGCTATGCCACGTGGATCAATGGATGTGATTAGTGGATATCAAACGCATCCACAGCGACGTGGTATGGCACATCTCTGGTAGAAAAGCAGCCTAAGTAGCTATTACGCTAAACGATCTTTTCTGCATTGACTCGGGTCTGAGTGTGCTGGGAGACGCCCCTAGCTTATTTCCTTGTGTGGTACCTCGTAACACAGGGATATTATTCCCTACTTCGAGACCACTACAAGAGGTGTGTTGTCTGGCGCAAATTTATTTATTTATTTTCTCACAGGGTCAGCAAAGCTCGATAAATACCTGTTGAATGGCACGTGTCCACTGTCCATACTCCAGGTAGAGGTTACTATAACAGCGGATCATCAGACGGTTCACGTGCTAGCTTGTCACCGATGATGAAAAAAAACTATAAACCGCCTATTCTCTGTATTGCTTTCAAGTTTTGCCAACAATCCACAAAACAACGCGCTGAAATTGGATGCGTGCATCACCTTATCATTCATGACCTCGAAAATAGGGGACGAATCCCCTCGACCCTTATAAAAGCGTATTATGGAGATTGGGGCACTCATAAAATGAAACACACTCTTTATTAAGAGGGGACACCTGAATATTAAGAATTCAAATGTCATACCAGTCCGACGCTTTTACTGTCGTTCGGAACTCCTTTATTCCTGCTCAGGTGCCAATTCCACTCCAGTAGACGATGGTGTTTCTTTTAGGTGGACGTTATTTTTGGTTTAAGAAACTTTTTTTTTTTATATTGCCCGTCAAGATGACCTCACTCCACCTGATGGAAAGCGGTCGTGAGTTCTATATATGAGGTTGAAAAGGCCAGTCATTCAAACGAATCACTGGGCTGGCCATCCTCACCTTGAAGGCCTGCAGAAATGCCTTTTCACGCCCCGCTTGAAGAACCTGGGACTATAAGAGGAAGGAAACACATGTGCTGGAAGAGCGTTCCACGTCTGGATGGTACGACAAAGAAACGAGTCACCGAACCTTTTAGTTCGGGCCAACAAATGTTAAATTGTGTGTGGATGACGCCGTAGTCCAGCACGCGTGGTACGGGAGTGGAAAGGTGAGGGTGGGATAAGCTGGAATAACTCGTCAGAACATTCCCCATTGAAGAAGCGATAGAGAACACTTAGCATGATAAAGTAAATAGGCTACACGGTCCCACTGCAGGGTGAATGCCTCTATCATTAAAATGGATTTGTGATCACACCCTGATCAACACATGGGTTTTGTTCTGATTTATCCGATAAACTAGTGCAGTGAAGTAACAAGTCACGGTTAAGATGCCTTCTCCAAAATATGTCAAACTTCTGTTTATATATATTTGAATTAATACATGGATAGATATTTTGTTGCTAACGAGTTACAAGGTATGCCCTTACTTTTCAAAAAAAAAATAGTTGTGACCGTTGGAGGCGAAACGGATATATTCAACTATAATATCTTAATGAAATAATTATTAAACTATGTATTCTAATGAAAGAGCTTTCTAATAGGTTATTTTTTGAGTTTATCTATCGCAAACAGTGATACAAAAATAGAAATCTTTCCTCTTTATTATATTAGTTTGGAGACAGATACAGAAATCGGATATATGTTATTTTCTGTCACAACCAACGGACTTTGACGGAATAAGACTAGGGTTAAGCATTGACTGATGAAGGTGTATATCCAGACACCGGCTGGTAATTACAAAGATGGGAAATATGCGTAGCAGTTGAGACTTGCTCAGTTGACAAGAAATAAATAACGACTTTTACGCAAGAATTATGCAATATACCAGGCTAAGAAGAAAAGTTGTTATAAGCTGTCGTAATAGGTATTAGGTCAATTTAAAATAAAACACTTGACATGGTTACTACATCACTTCCTGAGTGAGTATACTATTATCAATTTTGTAAGTATTTTAATAATCACCTAGTATAGTCATACAGACAAGCAAACAAAGATTGTACAACCCACAACCCCCAGTGTCAGTGTATTTTTTGAAAGTAAAACAAATGAATAAATATGCGCCAGACAACACACCTCTTGTAATGGTCTCGAAGTAGGGATTAATATCCCTGTGTCACGAGGTACCACACAAGGAAATAAGCCAGGAGCGTCTCGCAGCACACCCAGACCCGAATCAATTCATAAAAGATCGTTTCCTGAATTGACCCGACCGGGAATCGAACCCGGGACACTACGGAAATCAAGGCGAGAAACCGTGCTACAGCGCACTGCGCCAATCGTGTCGTCAAAAAAAGTAAGATTTTAGGATACAACGCCACCTCTGGCATGGTAGATATCCTAAAAACTAAACCATGTTACATAGTTGCGGCATCTTATCAGAATACCTATCTAACATAACAGGGGTTATTTAACTTACAGTGTAAATATTAACCTGTATGTGCCGCTGGTTTTATGGCATGGGATCTGCGGAACGACCACGCGCTGCGCGTACTTACATAACTGAGTGCATTCGCTCTGCGGTATGCACGGCTGACACGGACCGAGAGAAATGTTAGCTTTGAATAGAAAATACAAGCTGGTTCCTAAATGTTTACTGGAAATATTTAGAATCAGATAACCAATTTGAGGACCGAAAAATTGAAAATAATTACCCCTTAAAACGTTTAATGATTACACACTTAATTCAGGGTACAAAATATTGAACAAACGTGCTTTTGCAAACTTTGAAAAACTGGTTTGGCCACAAATACTTACAAAAATGTATATCCTGAGAAGAGACTAGAGGTATTCTTGCAAAGCTTATTAGGTGAACGAACCAGTCAATCATTAGGTACTACACAAACCCGCTTTAAGAACTTGTAATCGTTGTAGTGGTGTTTCTCACGTTTTGATATCATGAATTTAAACCAATCATTGGGCTTTGCACGCGTGAAGTGTGTTTGATCGAAACCGAATATAACCTAATAGAAATTCTTTCAGCCTTCTTGCATTTGAAACATCTCTTACACAAAATAATTCCTATTTGTTTTACTGTTACGTGCATATATTTTTTATGCTTTCGTTAACTATGTACAAGAGATTATAAGTACAAAAAGATAGATACGTTACGCAAAAACAAAATTCATGACATAAAAATATTTTGCCACTCGAACTTATTGTAATATTAAATATAACATAGACATTATTTTACCTAGACTACATTGTAATAAATAAAATCAGACCCGTGACCTACCCAACCCTGCAACGCTCGGGTAATTGCCGCCGTGAGGGTTAACAAATTATGTAACCGGCAGAGGGCGTCACGTACCCAACTTTACCGTTAATGTCTTTTAGCGAGGTTATCGCTCATTTGGACGATATCCCAATTTATCGGTTATAAAGTAAAACGCCGATGTTATACCGAAAAGTTTGACCGTTATTCAACTTTGTGGTATGCCGGTCCGAATGAGTTTATTTCGAACTGCTTAGTAAAACATTTAAAATATGTATGGAATCTTTTATACTGGGTTGCACTGACCCTAAACTAAGCATTTTAAAATGACTTTGCTGGTAAACATGTACTTAGGCCCGTATTCTAGAATCGTACTCAAGCACTGATCTGTACTTGAGTAGAGATTTCAAAATGTCAGTTCATACAAAAACGTCACTCAGATCTATACTCAAGTACATATTTTGATTCAGAGTACGGGCCTTAGACTGCCTAGCGGTTACCCTAGTTTTTCTTCACTTTCCCTGTTAAAATCTTTTGAAAACCATCATAAATAACTCTTTGAACACTCTTATATGACGACACGGTTGGCGTAGTGCGCTGTAGCACGGTTTCTCGCCTCGATTTCCGTAGTGTCCCGGGTTCGATTCCCGGTCGGGTCAATTTAGAAAACGATCTTTTCTGAATTGACTCGGGTCTGGGTGTGCTGGGAGACGCCCTTAGCTTATTTCCTTGTGTGGTACCTCGTAACACAGGGATATTAATCACTACTTCGAGACCATTACAAGAGGTGTGTTGTCTGGCGCATATTTATTTATTTATATTTATTTATATCATTTCATTCATGATTAATTTTGCCGGTCTCTCATGTAAGAACTTTTTTTAAACACAACATCATCCAGCTGTTGAAACATAACAGTAACATATCGGCCCTAATTGTAGTTTTTAAAATGATTTCATTTCTGGCGCTTAGAGAGCGTCGTGGCCTAGTGATTCAGCACCTGAACTCAGATCGTGGATCGTGTGGTCCCGAGTTCAAATCTGGCCAGAACCAAAATCTTTGTGTTCATTGTTAATTATCCGACTAACTCCTCTCCGGTGACGGAAAACATCGATAACAAACCAAATCAACCCGGATAACGGCGGATGGCTCACCACCTACCACGTTGGGTTCTAATACCATTGGTGAAAAGTGGGCTTCTGAGTGTTTCGTTCACCATGACGGCAAACTCACTTGCCTCTGACTATATAATAGTCTGAGGCAAGTGACAGTGCCCCTGTGTAGGGGTAAACCCCGCTTGGGATAAAGTCGTGATGGTATGTATGTATATTATATGGCGCTTAAAGCTCAGTTAAAGAAGGTCACGGACGCTATAAATTCATGTATATTTTAACATAATCATATATTTAGTCACCTCTACGAGCAATTAACTTTTACCTATTAACTCCCGCGGTAATAAACCGCACGCTATATCGTGTCTGTGGTTTTTCTCGCAGCTTGGTTGAACCATCACATATTTTCATCAGGATGACCCACATGCTGCTTAATATGATTGTGAAAATGAAGGTTATTACTTTGATTATTTTAGCAATTTACAGTGCTTGTTTTATATCTAAGATGGAAAACTAGAAATATTCAATTTCGGATCTTGATGATTTCGAGCGGGAATCGAACCCACGTCTTTTACAATTCTGCTCTAACCACTGAACTACCGAAACCTCCACAGAACGAACGAATCTTTTTAGTATATGCTAACGTTGGAAGCCAACGTTATTCCATCAATGTTTTAAAGCAAGTACCTATAAACATTCGCAAGAAATATTTTTACGAATACTCACCTAAACTTTCGGTAAAGATGAAATATGCTATTATAAATTATTAAGGTATTTTAAAGTAAAAGTAAACTGAATTTTCATTCAATAACCTAGTTACAATATTACATTTTGAACCCCCCAAGCCTGGTTACGGCCGTCCTATGGGGATAGCAGATGATTTAACGTAATACCTAGATTCCCCGACCAGAAAACAAAAAAAAATACAATTTCAGTTTAAATAATTGAATTTATTTTACGAAACTAACTACTACATAAATAAGTATGTAGGCATACCTATATTGGTCATTTTGAGATGAGAGCTTCACGCAACCACTTTTTGCAGCTTTTTTTCACTACCACAACTGCCATTCATCTTGGATGACTACGTTAGACTACGGAGAGCGTCGTGGCCTAGTGGTTCAGCACCCGAACTCAGATCGTGGATCGTGAGGTCCAGAGTTCAAATCTGGCCAGAACCAAAATCTTTGTGTTCATTGTTAAATATCCGACTAACCCTCCGGTGACGGAAAACATCGATAAACAAACCAAATCAACCCGGATAGCGGCTGCGGGCTTACCACCTACCACGTTGGGTTCTAATACCATTGGTGAAAAGTGGACTTCTGAGTATTTTGTTCACCATGACGGCACAGTCACTTGCCTCTCACTACCCCGATTGGGATAAAGTCGTGATGGTATGACCACGTTAAGGTATTTTCCTTCAAAGAAACTTCGAGCACCTAACGCGCTAACCGACATTGACTGCAATAGTGCAGTCAACAGATAGCCGTACTATGAGTGTGTAATCCATTACCGTCAAGCGCACGTGTATTCCGAGTCCGACATACTTGCGTTCGTAGCAGTCAGTTCATAGCATATGTATTCCAACAACGTCTACAAGCGGCTACGAGCCAATAAACGCGCAGCGAGAGGAAACAGAAGGGCCGTTTTCCATACAAACGTAGTACCCGGTTTCCTCCCTGGATATTGCTGGTAGAGGAACAATTTCCTTGCAAAAAATCGAATGCCACTATTGGCCTGTCTCTGTGTTTTCTTTTTTTGTGTAGTTGTTATTAAAAGAGCTATAAGAACCTTCAAAAACCGAGAAAATAGGCCAGGTTTTCGCTTCCTTTAAATATTCAGAAAACTAATTTGACTAGTTAGTATGAAAAAGAAATCAGAAACACAGCCACAGCTATTCTTTTATTTTTGATGAAAAAATAACTCAATCGGTCAACCTTTCGCAATGGAATCAGGGGATTAGGAATCGTTGATTTTGTGTACTTTTGATAGGTCATTTCGGTACGAGTTGCAGTTGTCTCTATCGCACTCTGCGGGGGGCTTGAGGTTAGCAACAGATTTTACAAATACCTATTTTTCAATTCTCTCGCCTGTGCTGTGACCTCTCAAGCATGTGTCACCAGAGTACGACTTTACAGACCTGAAAAACACAGGATTTATGAACATTCTAAGATAACACGGCTACGAGACATGTGACTCATCTCAAACTTGTTGTGTATCTAAAAATCTGACGAGCTTTATACCTGTGGCAACATAAATGCGATCGTCTAACTTAAACATACATACATACATACTCGTACATACCATCACACCTTTTTCCCTAGGGCGTAGGCAGAGACCACATCTTTCCACTTGCTACGGTCCTGACACACCTCTTCTCAAGAAGCGCATTCTTACACTCTCATTAATCCTTTCATACATGCTCGTCGATTATGGGTACTCCTGACCTGACCTTTTCTGAGCACGTCTTGGACTTGTCCTAAGTACGTCCGTCTAAGCCTTCCCTTTTCAACAGCTCCATCCACCCTCGCCTTGCAAATTTGTTTCGTTAATCGCCTTTCATCTATCCTTTCCATATGCCCAAACCATCTTAGCATTCCCATCTCAATTTTTGTGACAACATCCTCTTTCACACCACAACGTTCTCTTATTAACTAACTAACGTCTAACTTATCGAGTCATTAATATTTCGCCATAAAATCGACCGTTTCGGAAAATATGTTTTAATTATAGTAACTGATCCGATAAGCGGTAGCTATCAATATTTTGATATATGTTAAAGCCAAAGGCCCTAAGTTTTCATGAACCGAATTACATACAATCTACCTTACATAAAAAAACAATGAAAAATTGAATACAATAACCGAATCGGTCGATAACTTTGTTCTGAATCAGGGTGGGCAGGTGGCCTTCTCCGCAGCTCCGTACGAAGTTTCGTGAAACTTTGGAAGGGTAAAAAGGACACAAATATAGTTTGTTATAAATATGTATTTTGTACAATAAAATGTGGTTATTAGAATACCAAAAATCAATATCAATTTCGGATGTATATGTTTTTCCTCGTATATTGATGAAAATTCAGGTTAGTACGTGTTGACGAGCGGTAGTAAGCCCCCTGTTCTTTAACATGCAGTTTCCTTTGTGCATGAAGTAGGTTAGCAAAATGTTTTTCCGTGAAAAATTACATACTTGTGTTGACTATAACGTGGAATTTATTTCTTGAATTTTATTTGATACTAACATGCACAACTGAAAGCTGCTAGAAGACTGCAATGCAACTGTCGCGTGAGAAAGTCAGATATCGTATCTCTAACGGTTTTGTGATCATATTGCCGACAGCCTTCGCTTGAAGGTTCCTCAAGAAAATAGGGTAGAACACACGACAACAATGGGGGGACCAATCAAGCTTCACATTCGGGGGCCTTATAATAATACCCATTTTGCAATAGTTTGAGCACAGGTTGACCTGATGCCGTCCATAACTATTACAAACCAAAAGGTACACTTAGGCTCGTATTTCTGAATGTAACCAGTAATCAGATTCATGCTTAGTAGAGCTTTGTCAATTGCAGGTTATACAAAAAAATCACTGAGACCTTTATCAAGCACAACTTTTGGTTGGGTAACGGTCTTGAATGGCGGGCCTTGGAATAATCTGCAATACCCAAAAATTCGTTAACTTAATTTCACGATTACTCAGCTCAAAATTTGAATTAAGAAGAGGGAACCCGTTGTACAACAGTACGTCTACCACGAGTTGCCAATTTGAATTAACGTTATCGTTCGCGTAAAAAAATGTATTGGGATTTGACATTGTCATGTCATGCCATTTCAAATCCCAATACAACTTTGAACGCGAACGATAACGTCAATTCAAATTGGCAACTCGTTGTAGACGTACTGTACTGACCAATGAGTTTCTAAGTTCACCACCACAATGTTCACAGTACCACCCCAGGCAGAGTGGACATTGCGGTTCCAAAAAATAATAATAATGAACAAAGTATGTAAGTTGTGTAAGTACACAATCTTACATCTTGACGATTTTCAACTTATCTACCTACTGCACTATCCCTAAGTTCCAAGGCAAACGATCAGATAGAGTTACAAGAACTTATTTAATCTTATCGACACGGGTGGTATTATTAGATATTAAATGAGTTCTTACAAATATAAATGCTCAAAGTTTTGGTGTTCATTTTAATAAGTTGCTACTTTACAGTTTATTTAAGAATATAGTTGTTTTTCTTTCGCAGCAATGGATGGTTTCGACTTCTAAAATAACCAATTATAATACTGAGCTACATTTTACCGTAGCTGCGTGGGAGGGTAAATAGCCGAAACCATCAAATCGAATATTTTACCTAACCGAGGAAAGCTAAATGCGGTTAGTAGGTAATCATAAATTTATAATATTTAAATGAACTTACATGAACACGTTCTCTATGTATAATAACAAAAGTTTATTTCTACAGTCGTATATATGATTCATGGCTCAGAAAAGGGGTAAAGTAAACAGGATAAAATAAAACGCTTAGAGTAGATACAAAGAAAACAAATTACGAGACGTATCGTTGCTGAAACTTTTTTCCCCGAATAACAAACAAAACAATGAAATTGAGCGCTTCGATAACAATTTTTACGTTCAATATCAGTTTAGTATCCATATTTCGCAAATAAAACCGTACTTTTGTACGTACCACAGTTGCTGTTATAGTTTTTTATAAGGCATTTGTAAATTTTAGCAGAAGTGGCTTGAAGTAAGTGAGATTTACAAGCTAGATATTTTATTAATCTTTTACCAGTTAATTAAAATTTTCTTGATCAAGTAGGTAACAAATCTTTGTAATATTTACTTCTGAAAATTTTGGTGCGGAACGCAGTTTTTATTTCTATTCAGCGCACAGAACAATAATAGAAGCATCATCATAATTATAATCATTTATTGATTTACAAGAATGGTACATGGTACATCTCAAATATTTTTTATTTATGTATGTAGGTTTATTGAACGTTGCTTCATGGTACTAACTAAGAAACTACTAAGATCATTATCATCATCATTCGCAGCCTCAAGAGGTCCACTTCTGAACATAAGCCTTCACCTTCACTTCTGCGGGCCCTCAAGGTGAGGATGGCCAGCACAGGAGTGAGGTCATCTCGACGGGCAATATAAAAAACCTACATATTCAGAGTGACCGGTTGCAGGCGGCCAAACAAATCCTACAACCTTTTCCAGGTCGTCCGTCAGGTTGTACCCACGCCACGCTCATTTAATGGTCTCCGTTCGGACACGTTTGCACCTGCTGTGTCAATTCTTAGCACTATGTGCATAGCCAAAAGTCAAAAGTCATGCTGAACTACGAAGGTATTGCTTTTTCGCGTGTCATTCAAATACCTTATACTTTTTCTCCTTTCAAACAAAGAATACAAAAGATGTGTTCATACGAAGCTTAGTAAGAATGAACAAATCCGAATAGGAGCGAACGTTATTAATCGTTATTGGTTTTGAATGAACAAAAATCAAGCGATTCGTCTCAGCTCTCGGCACCTCTTAGTAATTCATGAGCTTTTCTCTTATTGCTTTCCACGGGAAATAGAAAACTAATCTTCGATTCGGATCGCTATGCCGCGGTCTTGAGCATAGCGGGGAGAATGGGAAGGAAATGATGTTTTTTTTATATATTGCCCGTCAAGATGACCTCACTTCACCTGATGGAAAGCGGTCGTGAGGTTCAGATATGAGGTTAACAAGCCCAGTCATTCAAACAAATCACTTGGCTGGCCATCCTCACCTTGAAGGCCTGCAGAAATTCCTTTTCACGCCCCGCTTGAAGAACCCGGGACTATAAGAGTAAGGAAACACATGTGCTGGAAGAGCGTTCCACGTCTGGATGGTACGACAAAGAAACGAGTCACCGAACCTTTTAGTTCGGGCCAACAAATGTTGAATTGTGTGTGGGTGACGCCGTAGTCCAGCACGCGTAGTGCAGGAGTGGAAAGGTGAGGGTGGAATGAGCTGGAATAACTCGGCGTAGTCGTCGTCGAAATGTTTGCAATGTGAAAAAGATTGGTTTGATTCACTTTAATTCTGATTTTAACTTTGTTATTACACAACTTAATATTGACCTAATGTCACACCTAGTATGCTGGTTTACATGGTTTCAGTGGCGCAATACATGCAAACTTGTTTGTATGCGTATGTCGACATTGATGTTGCTAACAAATGTTCCATTTACTACTTGACATGTTACGGAGATGTAGTACCTAAATGGAACGCTATACGCTGTTTTTGTACAAACTTTTAATTGCTGGTTCCCAACACTTAATAACGTTTAAATTCATGAAGAAGTTTCAGGAAAATAGCGCTTAATACTATAACATTTCTGACGACACGATTGGCGTAGTTCGCTTTAGCACGGTTTCTTGCCTTGACTTGCATGATGTCCCGGGTTCGATTACCAGTCTGATTGATTCAGGAAATGATATTTTATAAATTGGCTTGGTTCTGGGTGTGCTGGGAGACGTCCCTGGCTCATTTCTTGCGGTTTTCATTAGTATAAACTCGTGGTAGACATACCTAAGGTGTATGACCTATAAAAAGCTTATTCATGGTCAATACTTTCCTTGAGTTCTCAATCAATGAAGCCACAACAACTTTACTCAAATACGCAAGATAGGTACACTAAAAGAAAACTGAAAACACTTATCAGCACACATTTCAAGGAGCCAAGTAACTAGCAAAGTACAAAGTTAGTATTTGCGACGCACACTTTTTCGAACTAACCGCTGTAAGTGGGGCCACGTTTTAGTTCCGATTGGTTTGTGAGCAAATTAAATAAAAACATTCGATTGGAACAAACAACCTTCGACGTTGAAAAGCTAGTGAAATTGCTCTGGGACATAATCATATATCGAGAACGTTGGATCTTAGGGACAGGGGGCCTATTTAACTAACAAAATAAGCTGGGTATAAACGCTCTGCTCGATGCAGGATTAAATAGCTCTATTGTAACAGATGTTTTATTGTAAGAGTTAATAGGTACCTAGTATGTTTGTACTGACTAACAATTTTTGTTTTTGAATTGTTTAAATGAATTCTTGTTATTATATTCCATTATGGTTGGTTTTTTCTCTTTGTTTTATATTCTTTTAGGTTTATTTGTATCAAAATGACACACTGCTTGTACTTTACTAACGCCTGTTGTAAACCCAAAACAAGTTTAAAAGAGTAACTGCTGAGTTTCTCGCCGGGTCTTCTCAGTAAGAAACAACTCCGACCCGGTGGTAGAGTCGCATTATGTCTGTATACTGTTTATTTACATATGCATATTATTATGGTATTTATGTCTATTAATTACTATATTGTGCTGTAAATTTTACGATTTGAAAGTACTGATACAGTCTATTTGAATAAAGTTATTTGAGTTTGAGTTTAACAAAATGGCCGTTGTTTCGATAAAACTAATGTCTCAAAAAACCTACTTACCAACAATAAGATATTCTGAAAATACAAAAAAAACTGTTGGTTGTTGCTTACCTTTATATATGTTTACAAGTTAATAAGGACCATGATAGTTTCACCGAAACATACAGACATTGGGTTGTGGAGTATAGCCCTCTCAACGAAGGTAAAATAGGGGAAATAATTTAGTTTTTGCTATGAGCCACCGTTTACGATATTTTTAAGTAAAACTTAGCTCCACCTTCGAGTGCAGTGTTGCTTCAGACACCATTCTCTACATTTGTGCCAAAATTCACTTTTACACAAATTATTTCCGTTATTTGGCAGTTTTTCGTCTTCGTTGAGTGGGCTAGTTGGCCCACAGACATATCTGACAGACAGCCTTGACGTTGCGTCTATCTGTCTTACTAAGCAGATATTATTGGAGTACTTATTAAAAGGTATAAGAGGAACACGATATTATTTTTGTTCTGAACGAAACCTTAATGAAATCCATTTAAAACGAGCTCAGACATCGTTCTATCGTACACCGCAACCCTGAAAATATGATTAGGAAAAGTAAATATTTTGATTACTTTTTTCATATTACGTTACAAGTAAAACCAGCATTCATACCTTCTCAATAATTATTATATATGACATGTGTGATAGTAAGCATCGCGTTAAATTATTGTACTGATAAGTAAATTTTTATTTAACAATGCACTATTTTCTACACAAAGATAGAAACAAAAATAATTCGACCTGATCCTAGGACTCAAGCGGAATTCGAACCCGCGACCTTCCACAATCCGGGTGGCTGCTGTTCCAACTGAGTTTCCGAGACCGATAACAGATCTGGGGTGTTGGTTGGTCTAAACGCCTACAACGTTGCGAATTGGTCTAGTGTTGTAGACCAATTTGCCAGGTCTGTCCTGATGTTCACACTAAGAAAACCAAAACGTCTTATTAGGTCATTACACCCCCCATTTTACATCGGTGATAGTCGCTAGCGTCAGTGGTGACTTTTGGTTTGGGATTTCAGTACAGCGCCTCTAGCGTTTAGTTATGGAACTAAAAATGGCATGCAAGTTCCTGTGGTACAGGTACATGGTGCCAAATAGTTACGTCGCCCTTATTTTGGATGTAGTCGTCATCAGATGTAATGGGTTAAACATTAACAAACCCAACAACTTAACATATTATGTGGTAAGAACAAAGCGAACATAAATACCATCCAGCCAGTCTACATCTGTCAGAAACAGGAGATACGTTTACAAAGGATTCATTTGCATAAATTCACAGGAGCAGCCACAATGTTGCTTGAAACTTAATTTAAACGTTTTGTAAAGTATCACACCACAACATGTAGCTATGGAACAAACATTAACCAAAACTCAGACCGTAAGACTGAGTCAATTTAAAACTGAACCTGTTCCTTAACACTTCTTTACCTTATTGACACTTTCGCACCTAATAAATAAAAGTTCTTTTGTATGCATGACGCCGTAGTCAAGCACGCATTGGTACGGGAGTGGAATGGTGAGGATGGAATCAGTTGGAACAACTCGTCAAAGCATTCCCCATTGTACTCGTAAAAGCGATAAAGAAAACTCAACCGATGACACAGGTAGCACGCCGCTGCAACCTGTCGGGAGCCTCGAGTTAGAAGGTATTTGGCGGAACCGTCCCAGAGATGAGGGCAGTATTCCATACACGAGCGAACTTGGGTTACAAACAAAAGACAGAGCTGCTCAGGCGTGTCGAATCATCTCACTCTGTTCAGGATTCCAACTTTATGTTGTGCTGTTGCAATAGCGCATTAGGGTTTCTTAGGATTCGAGATGTTGAACGAGAAAATATTCAAGAATCTTAAAAACTAACAATTCGCCAGCAGAAGTTGCTGGTTTTCAAAACATTTAACATTAAGTATAACAATGTGATCAAATATGAACCGCTTTTGGCTGTCAAGCATCAAACCCACATAGTTGTGTATGCACAAAGTTAGTTTGAGCTTAACTGCTCAAACGCGTCCTAACACTATTGTCGGGGCAAGGAGTTAAAGCAGTTACCCAACTTGGAACTACCGATCGACATACTTATGAATGAGATCTCTACATTGGTAAATCAGACAGTTGTGAAATATTCAGGGTAGGCAACATTTCGAAGATAATTTTAGCTTCTATTTTATTTTTTTACCAATGTCTAGCCTATTACCAACGAGTTTATTCGGAGCTTTTAAAACTTTTCACTCTGTACCTTTATTTAAAATTTAAAGTTCTTTATATTTCATACCAGCTTTAATAGTACAAGTCTACAAAGTTTCATTGAAATCCATCCAGACAGACACAAAATATAAAAACGTTTTTTTCGTATTCTGTTCCGTTCAAATATTAGGTTGGGGAAAAAGTCTTTTCGCATACAGTATGTATGAACTTGTAATAAAATCTCTCTGGTTATTTGTATCTGGCTGGTTTTGGTCTCAATAAAAGTTTAAATTTTAAATAAGATAAGTAACTGCAGAGCGATTCTTAAAAACTCACAATAAGAAAAGAAATACGCCGAGTGAACCGAACACACTTCGAAGAAGCGTTCGCCTGACCTTGATTTGGTATTCTCAATTTGTTTCAAAGCCTGAGTGAAGCGGAGTGAGTCTTGAAATAGGATAGGGCTTGCATGTATGTGGCAATTATGAATCGATAAATCGATAAAACTTTATTTAGATTTATAAACAAGAATACTCTACTAAACGACGAGGAATAATGTGATATGATAGTATTTTTGCTAAGTCTACATTATTTATTGCATAATCTTGAGGTAAACTATGAAAATTTTCAATAAAGTTACTTTTCTGGCTCAATATCCACATCGCCAAGGCCTTTTGGGCCAATGCCATTACGCTTGATTAAAAAAAACCAAAAAAATGGCGACAATGTTGTTGTTGGTTTGGCGTTTGGTAAAGTAAACTTTCTTTGTGTTTTCTAACTAAATATAATGCTATAATGCTTCATTTGAGTTTATATCAAATAAAATATGAAGTAAGTATGACTACGTTTACTTTTCTATTATTTATACATGGAGTTTTGGTTAAATGACGATTTACTGTAATTTGCAGAACTATCAAACAGAAACGCTGAAAACTATTCTGGAAGAGATCCCAAGCTTACCCAAGGGATTTGCTAAGATGGAGAGTGCTAAAGATGTAGTTACAAGGCATTGAGAGTGGTTGGCCGCTTAAATAAACAGCATGGAAGGAAGAACCAAATCCTAGAAACAGGACAAGGTATTTTTGTTTATCAATAGATTGCATTGACAATACAAAAACATACTCGTACATGCAATATATTTAATTTCAAGAAGGCTTTTGCCAGAATATCGTGTTTGCCTGAATATCGCTCCTTTATGAGTTTATCATAATATTTCAGTATAATTTTTACCTAAGTTTTGTAGGCTGCATGCATGTGTGAGTTTTTGTATTCACTGTAAAACATTGTTTAAAGTTAATCAATATGTGTATTTTTTGTTCTAGGTTGACGAAAACTGCTGTAAAGAAAAAAGCTGCATTACATGCTCAAATTATGCCTTCTGGGCAAGGTGCAAGCCACTCTTAGTATTGGCTTTAACTCCACAGTTAACTCAACAGACCTACCTAGCGGCCATTTCCCACTAAAAGTGAGTTGAACTAGTATAAAGTAGTAGTAGTACAAATGATAAATTTTATTCAAACGGCTAACAAAATGCTAAGTTGGGGATCCAAATATGTGTGCGTTTAATTGAGTCATGATTGGGCTTATCAAAAACTTAGTTCGAATTTTTTGTATTATACTTGACATACCAATGTTATGTAATATATCAAAATGGTGAAAAAATGAATTGAATTGTTAAAATTCATAAAAAAGTAGTTTTTCAAAACAATGAAAGTTTGTAGATTAGGTTCCATCTACTCATTTGAGTTCAATAAAATTGTTGTGTAATATAATATAATTACTATTTTTTGTTTCAGCTTCAGGAATCCGAAGATGGCTCGTCAAGAGCCATATCAGCAGCAGTGGTTGTAGAGTGCAGCAAATGACTGGATAAACAGTAGATAATCAGAGAAGTCAAAAACAGCACTGCTAAAAGCTGTAACTGTATATGCAGCAAAGGCAGACCATCAACTTATCCTGAGATTGCTGCAAGGCAAACGGGTTACAAAAAGGTCCACATATTCTGGTTGCTAATTTCGTTATTTATGAGGTGTTTTGAGAAGTGTTATGAAAATTAATAAAAGATCCTGTGATTCAATAATATTTTTCTTTTTTTTCGCCTTTACTCATCACCTTGAAGTATTATTGTGTGAGTGATGTGAAGGCCTGTTGGTGCAACTTGCCTTTAGCAGTGAAGGTTGTGGGTTTGTTGTGTGCCTGGGTGTTATTACTTACTATTTAAAAAATATGTTGAGAAATATTTAAGTATGTTTATCAGAACGCCTCCGTGGCTGAGTGGATTCAAAGCTTGGCCCGAAACTCAGAGGTCCCGGGTTCATGCCCAGGTTGGGCAAAGTGTGTTTTCGGAACATGGACCAGGGTTTGTGATCACCAACCCTCGTTTGACAAGCGTGGTGATTTAGCCAATACCCATCAATTGTGGTGATGACTTGATTACAATGAGAGAAGCCTTTGCCCAGCTGTGGGGCAATATACCTATAGGCTAATTACTTACTTGAATGTTTATCAGTCTCTGATACCTATAGTACAAGCTTTGCTTAGTAAGGGGTCAGATGATCTTGCTTGGTGTAATTTGTCCTAGATATTTATTTTTTTAGCCATGACGCCGGGTTAATAAAAAGAAGTTCTTTATTTACATTGAAGTCAGCTTCTCTGCACATTATGTGACTTAACTATAACACTCTTTTTCTACACTTGTCATTCGCACCACTCGACCACACGCTGTTAAATTTTGATAAAAGAATAATAAATGAAAGAAATGAAGAATATTTACACTTATTCTCTCTAGCTAAAGAGAGAGAGAGAGAGAGAGCTCTCTTATTTAGGTCAAATCTTGCAAGCTGAATTAGAACCACTTCCACCTAGCCAACAGAATAAAATTTTACATGTTAGTGCAGTGCTGATGGCAATGAATTTCAATGATAAGCTTGACCTGATTCTTCAACCAGAATTGGACCTGCAGCTAACTGCACAGTCACGAAATTGTATTAGTATTCGCATTTAGTTACAATAACCTGTTCTTTGACCTGGCTGTTTCCTCGAGGGTGGCCTCCAGACGAGGGAATTTATTGATATACGTGGAATTTTAGACACATAAAGAGCATAATTTAAAAAAGCTGGTTTTTTACATTTATTCTTAAAAATAAATTTGATTAAATAACCTCAGATTAACAATGGAAATCATTCATTCAATTAATTAAACTGGACGCCACAAATTATTTTCAAAGTCTCGTCTACATAACTGCCCATCTAGGTATAAAATCATTCTGGGATCCAGCGATGATCCAAGGGTGCACTGCTGGCTGGGTAGTCCTTGTTTGGTTGCAGATGTTAGGCACGCTAAATGCTAATGCTCTTTAGCCACCATGTCAGAATCATAGTGGAGTACAGGAGTACCATGTGAACCAGCAAATAACCGTCTTCACTGTCCATGCTTAGACTTCAAGGTAGGTACATTGAACTTTCAATTACATGGGCGTCGAACTTTTCATCTTGGTTTCGGCTGGTAGACAAAGCATAGTCTCCTAAATGCCTTGCACACACTTTTCTACACTCCAAACAATATTTTTTCTAATTATTTGACCGAAACATGACCAAGGATTTGATTATTTCCACTCGTAAATTCCAAACTCGATCACTCTGTAGTTACGGTTTATTTGACAGATTATTTCGAGTTCCCTGTGTCGAGATGACGGTCGAGTTCACATTGAGAATACCAATTAAACGTCATTCCTATACATGTGATGTCAAAAATCTCATTTACCTTAGTTCCATTTACTATCGCTCTCCTAGTGGAGGCGCTACCGTCGTTTTCTTGTTTTAGGAATGCCAAAGTTAAATCTCACAGCGGATTCCGCGTGCGGGGTACGAAGCGAGTTTTTAAGAATAGCTCGGACAGTAAGAAAAACAAATGACAATTACACAGATGAGTGAAGCTAATGAAGAATTTCGATACATTTTAAAATTTACTACCAAAAAGGTAAAATTGCAACGCAAGCCGCGAAAAAAAATTGCGATGTTTATGGACTGTGCAGTGTCTTTGAGAGTAGCACAAATTTGGTTTGAGCGTTTTCAATCCGGAAATTTTGATGTTAAAGATGCACGTCCTCTGGTCACCCTATTACGGATAAAATGGATGTCATTTTTGAAAAAGAGGAGCAAGATCGGCATATCAGTAATTACGACGTAGCTGCAGAACTGGGAATGGACCACAAAATAGTTTTGGCGCATTTGAAATAAACTGGGTAGCTCACGAGCTCACTGAAAGAAACCCAATGAACCGTGTACTCATTTGTGATTCTTTATTACGACGTAATGAAACCGAACCATTTTTGGAGAAGCTGATAACTGGTGATAAAAAGTGAATCACGTACGACAAGAACATGCGAAAAAGGTCGTGGTCAAAGGCCGGTCAGGCTTCACAGACTGTGGCGAAACCCGGGTTAACTGTGCAACAAGGTGATGCTGTGGGTGTGGTGGGATTGGAAGGGCATTATTCATTATGAGCTGTTACCACCAGGTAGGACCATCGGTTCTGAACTCTGAACAGCGAACAACTGATGAGATTAAAGCAAGAAGTTGAGAGAAAGCGGCCGGAATAAATCAACAGAAAGAGTGTGGTTTTTCATCATGATAACGCTAGACCTTACACATCCTTAGCCACTCAGTAAAAAATAAGAGAGTTTGGCTAGGAGGTGTAAATGCATCCGCCGTATAGTCCTGACCTTGCACCTTCAGATTTCCACCTGTTCTGCTCTCTTCAGAATTTTTTAGGCAGTGTCAGGTTAACATCACGAGAGGACTGCCAAAAGCACTTGCCTGGTCTAAAGGTTCTGTTTTACTAGGTATATGCACAGATAATGAAGGTCACGTGGTTTGGGAATATGATTCAATGTTGAAAAATAACTTGACTTATTGACAATGTTTCATATCAACATTTTAGTGCGAGCCAACTAGACATATAAACTTTACTGAAGCTGTTATGTGTGTCCACCACGAGTTTCCGTCACGTAAACGGCGATCATAGTGTTCAGAAGGTATGTCATTTTCGGTTCCATTGCATTTAAAATCACTAGAGGCCCTATATTTATCATTCAAACAAAATGTAAACCTAAAAAAAGCACTGTCAGTGAAAATTGTTCTTAGAAAGGAAATGGAAGTTATTTGACAAATACTCGGTTTTAAATCCTCCTAAATTGTGTAAGTTTAAATTTGTCCTGCCCAAAACAGTGGGTGTAATACCTTCCCCACTGTAAGGTATTTGTTATGCTAAGCTTTGTTAAGTATCCCTTCTGTTCTGATTGAATCGGCATCCATTAACGAGATACTCACCGTGCGACCTCAGCGGAGTAAAGAGCTCAATGAAATTGATACTTCATCGGCTTACTGCAGGATGGCCACAATATGAAAATGATTCAGGACTATTTCCCTTTAATTAATATATTTTATATAGTTGCCGACAAAAAAAAATGTCCTTCGTCACGTGTAGCATTTGCATCCAGACGGGCATCTCAATCACAAATACGGGTAGACTTTTCTTTACCACAAGATAAGAAGCTCATCAAGTTGTCTACCGAAGCCTGTGAAAAGCTCGTGTAGCACATAACTCGTACATAGAAAACTAAAAAAGCATTAGCACGCAACGTATTGTTTTAGTCTCTCAGACCTAGCCTGATCATTTTTCTCACTTATAACACTAAGTCTTGATTTTTAAAATTAAAAAAAAATAGTAAATCTCACCGGCTCAGCTTAGTTTGGGGTCAGTTGTGAGCTCAGGTTTTCTTTAAAAAAGCACATCAAAATTAAACAAAAAAACTGTAATGAGTTCACATGCCCCAAGCAACGTGTGGTGCCCCTAATTTCCCCGTTATAGGGTTTGTTTGTCCGATAACATCCCATTGTGCCGACCTTGCTGCTTTCACATTGTTTCTTCAGACAAACTCATTGAAGAGAAAAAGCAATTACACGGTTTTCCTCAAACCTTAGGAGAAAATGGGTATAAAACAAGTATTGTTCAAAGGATTTCGATGTCAGGCGCATATTCATCTACTAGATGCAAAATATACGAAAATAACCCTCTTGCATGTAATATCAGACTTGCGTGTTAGTTGCGCACCCGCCCCGTTTGGAAAACGCTCGCATACCGCTCGTCACTAGTAGCCGAATACAATGGACAATTTATGCTATATTTTAAGACCTTTTTGACATGTATTCTCGTAAATAAATATTTTGACTTTGACTTTGACTAGTGTGATAAGGCCGTCAACTCCAATCCAGATCTAATTTTCTGCATCACTCATAAGTCTACCAGACATGGGTTTCTTTGAAGCTTGATTGTGGCTCAAGTAAGGACGTTAGAATAATATTTATTGTTTTGATGAACAGAACATTCACGGATCTAAAATTTAATACCTATTTATAGTTCATCAGACGTAACTTTGGGTAATATCCTGCTGGCTGGAGGTCGGTTCGAAAAGTTTAAATTTCCGTTATTTTCACGGAACAAATTCTGTTTTCAGCATAATTTAAAAGAACAGATCCAGATCATATTCTCTGCATCACTCATAAGTCTTTCAGACATGGGATCCTGCTGAGGGTAGACACATAAGTTAAGGTAACCATACTGGAAAAAGGCGAGAGCGGTCTTTCTGTAAACTCTTTATTTTGTGATCTAAATATATGAATATGCGACAGACAACACGAGGATTGTCATCGTCTCAAAAAGTGATTAAATGCCCTTGTGTTGGATATGTAATGTTTTTTTACTTGACTAGACAATCATCGCAATTGTACCTGATCTGTGAGTGACGATGTGATCTATGATGAAACATGTCTTGAATTCATAAAATGATGAGAGAATAAGCATACCGTACCATCGTGTTTCCTATGTCATTTATATAAACTTGAATTTCATTCCAGGCCGTTCGCGTTCATAGTCGTTACCGACGAGTGGAAACCTCTGAAGTTTTTGCAGCCGGTTCCTTTTAATTTCATTATGGGGTTTTATCTTATCTTTGGAATTCATCATTTATTTTATCTTTGGAATTGTAAAAATGACTCAGCATATTGTTTAATATTCTGAAGCTTTGTTGTACTTGTTAGGTTGTTCTGTCTATTAATGTTAGAATTCAAGCAGTTTTTTTTTCTCAACAAACAAATTGTACCTACTCTACTAACTCGCATTGTAAAACCACAACAAGTTTAAAAGAGTAACTACTGAGTTTCTCGCCGGGTCTTCTCAGTAAGAATCAACTTCTCCGACGCGGTGGTAGAGTCGCATTATGTTTGTATACTGTTTATTAATATTTTCATATTATTATAGTATTTATGTCTATTATTTAGTATATTTTTTGACTATTTAAAAGTACTGATTAAGTGTATTTAAATAAAGATATTTGAGTTTGAGTTTGAGTTAGGGTGTGAAATAAATGGAGTTCACGCCAATAGAGTGAACGGGGAACAGTGGTGTTTCTTGTTTACATTTCAGCTTGATGTTGTGTTGTGACACGTTGTTTAAACAAAATCTTTTTTGTTTCAGGTACGCGTAATTTTTTAAATAAATTAAAGTGCTGATATCAGGTATGACTACAATTTACGCTGTTAATTCTGCAATCGGTCAAGATCAATTTGGAGGAATGATATTAGTTATGGCTGATTGCGACGTGTTCGCTCAAACCGTTGGTAGTGAGTCAGTGTCTACATGAATTATACGATCTTATAAGTGCGTCATGGCTCGTATGAGCTACGCGAGTGGCAAAAAGGAACGTGATAGTCGTGTTGGATCTAGGATCGGGGTGCTACTTACTAGTAATTGTTTTGATCATTTATACAAGGAAAAACCCTACTTAGGGACTAAATGAAAATGTAATTTAACGTTGTCTCAATTTATTTATGTTGTAAGTATATCTCATTTCGTTACAAATTTGAAAAAAAATGCATTAAGTTTCAAATCACTATTTTTCAGAAAGCTGTTTGAAGTTCGCGTGATTCATGAACTGAATACCGAGGCTGCCAACAAATTCAATTTGGAATCAAAAATAAAATGAATATGCATTTAATTCAATTTACAAATACGTTGCTGTTGACCTTTTATAATATTGTAAAGATCACCGGGTGATCCCAGACCATCTGGTCCATAAAGCATAGAGGTCTTAACGTGAGGATGTACGAGTGTAATAAAATAATTGGTAGCGTATGTTACATACATAAATTCCATTAAAAAGAGTTTTGTTCAAATTACTAGCATCTCGATTTTTAGAATAAATTTAATTTAAAATTGAATATTACGATTTTGTCGAGGACTCTAAAACACATTGTGTTATTCATGATATGTACATAACTATCATCATCATCATCCATGCCCGGATAGACCCCGGCTGTGAACCCACACTGGTGTGTAGGGTCCGCATGTACGCGCCGTCATGCGCTTCAAAAACGACCTTATACGCGCGTTTCAAACGCTAGTATGCAACTGCTCATACTCGCGAATAGTAAATCATAACATAGTGAGATCTGTAGGGTATTTGTAAACCAATTCGTAGAAATACCCCCCGGCTTCCATTGTTAGTATTTCCTTTATACCTAAGCCAGGATAATCCCGGGAGGTTTCCATCATTGATATCATGAGCAGACGTTGAGGAAATAAGGTATTTCGTAATTAATCGATATGAATCATTGAAGTTTACATATGTGTTTGTGATCAATAACCTACATTTAGTAAGTTTAGTGATTAAACCTACGAGTATCTTGTAGCGATGCAATGACTTGATTGCAATCTTATGCTCTGCATTAAGCAACACATTTTAGTAATTTCATAACTGCGATCATAATTATTCTCTCTGAAATATCAAAATTATTTACAAATTCTATATTTAATACACATAGAAGACCAAATTACAACAAGTTGAGGTGACTAGGTATTTGATTTAAATAATATTATTATGATTTTTGACGCTGAACTTGTCAGTCTAGTTTGCTTTTAGTTCAGCGTTGTTAATAATAACAAACCTACGATTATTGATTAAAATTAACTGTCAGACTCTAATGAAAATTTTATTTCGTTGTTTTTTGTCCCCTTTGCGAGAAATTACCTAAGACATAACCCTAACATAGTCAGGTATTAGGCCGCCAGAATAAACTACCTGTTTAATAGGTTTACGGTTGAGAAAAAAAAAATCTTAAGAAAAAGCTCCACTGTCCCTAAGTTATAATTTTATTAAGAAACACTCCATTTCATAACAAAGAAATGAATTTCGAGCCAGCAACACTGACTGGAAGTCAACTTTAAAATGATGAAATACAAATAATGAAATGTTACGAAATGTTTGTCTACCTAACCTTGTCAGTCTGGTTTGCTAATAGTTCGTCATTGTTACTGGTGAACCTTATTGTGCCTAAAGGGCTTTTAGGGCTTTAAGCCTTTTAGGAGCTTTGTTTGCAGAGGAAGGGAAATTGTGAAAGCTGAAAAGCTCAGTTTGCCTAACACTGCCGAGCCGGGTGACTCGGGACTCTGCCTTTTTCAGCCACTCTTTATTTCCATGTCTTTTCACTAACGCTAAAAACTGGTTTCGGAATCGTTCTTTTGGTTGTTATGTTAGTAAGGTAGTATGTAAAACTTTTACATGAAACAATTTTAGGTGATTTAGATTCCACCGTCCTAACTTTCACTGATGTGGCACTTTAATTATCTCACGTAAGTGACCACCAGACTCTAACTTATAATAACTTTTACACTAACCACTGGTTACAGCACGGGAAATATTGCTGTTAGTAAGGCAAAAATAAGTTATTGTTCAATTAAGATGGTTGCACGGACCTCTAATGTTCTTGAATCCAACCCACGTAATATGTTCTTTAGCCCTAGCTGTCATACAGACAGGTCGTTATACGCTTTTGATCACCCTTCCTCTTGCTACGAAGGTTTGACATAAAAAGGCTGACGTAAACGGTATATTTGGACGTTAGTCCGAAGTTCCTAGTTCAAACCAAATTTTAAATCAAAATGTTTAATTTAACTTATACAGCGGAGATTACAAAAGGGTTTGATTTAATATAAAAAGGTCAAGGGTGTACAGTATTTTTTCATACAAAATGTAAGCAAAAGTAATTAAAATAGAAGTGGTTAAAGCTTAGAATAATTATATATAGAAACCAAGTCCGCGCGCCCATTTTGAAGCACCGCTTTGCAGTGTTCATTACAGCTCCGCAGTGTTTAATGTGAAAGCGCGCCGCGTGACCATTACTTGCTTACAGTAATGGTCACGCATGTGTGGATCGGATTAGTGCTTCATTTTCGAAGGGGCAGTTGTATGAAGACTTTCTTTACGTTATTATTCTAAGGGATAAAGTGTACCTCGTTAAGTTGCCATTTGGTAACTCGCAGTGAAGGGAAATATGAAGCGAAAGTTATCCCATTGTAAGCGAAATGACCAACCTGAAACTGCAATGTCACACTCCGAGCTGAGTGGCCGTACGCTGCAAGCTCCAGCATGCAGCCCTTCGGCCGACACGTGCCAAAAACAATAGCCTTGCTATTCCCCGCTGCAAGTTGCAACTCTCTTGGTTCGAAGTAATGTCCAGCTGCAATTGACGCTTTAAGGTTATGTTTTGTTGAGCTTTTTGATTTGTTTTCACAAATACTGTAACGTTACGAGTAGATGTGCATTTTTTGCTTATTCATAAATCGAGGTGAGGATGGCCAGCCCAGTGATTCGTTTGATTGACTGGGCTTTTCAACCTCATATCTGGACCCCACGACCGCTTTCCATCAGGTGGAGTGAGGTCATCTTGACGGGCAATATAAAAAAACGAACACTGACCATATTTTGTAAACTGTAGGCGCCTTTTTAACTATTTATATTTTAGCGGAGAACATTATTTCACAGCTGAACCTGAACCCTCTTTTCATGCTCGTATTTTGAGCACAACTTTATTCAATGAATAGTATTTTTATTTAGAAAAAAAACGGCATTTTTTAAATTATCCATAATAACAAAAACGGCGATTTGCATGATGGAATATCATCGTGTGACGTCACAGATCTAGGTTTTACTTGATTGCAAGCAAAGTGACCTAGCCGATATTGCATTGTTACGCGAAAAGCTAAGGGGCCATCTGTTTCGCCTTGGAAATATTTTAGGAAGCCCTATGTTTAGCAGAAGTCGTCACATACAATAAGGCTTTATTTACTGTATGAAGTTTGCTAAATGTTGGAATCGAGTTTATCAATGGACAGTAGTAATCATCAGGAGTCAAAGTATTTTTAGATATCCTTATCCTTTGAGCCTTTACGCAATGTAGTAATTTTCCCCGCTGCCTGTGGCTTATCGCGATGGAGACTGATGGCGGTAGTTCCGAAGGATTATCTACCTCGACACGCACCTTTGTTTACTAATACCCGCGGCAGTGCCGGACAGATATAATCTGTGGTGAAGCCGGAAAAATGACGCGTGGTAATCCTTGACGTGCGATTCAGACATTGTTATGATTTTGCTGATAGAAGAAAGGAAAATAAAAGTGTGAGCTTGGTGACTTAAAAATCTTTTGAGAAACAGAATCCGAGAAGGTGCTATGACGTTTTGCAATTAGCCTATTAGGCGAAATAATTATCCATTAAAGAATTAACATAAAAATCCGCCATTAGATATTAATTTATAAATGAAAATAATGCCAAGAAATCAACAGTAGATAATGTCAACATCCAAAGTCGAAAATACTAGTAGATATTGCTTCTTACTGTTTTCTAAGAAAACTCTAAATTTTTTATAGGGGCTGCCAAAGGCACAATTTAAGCTTTTTTGAGAATCTAAAAAAAATTTTCTTTGATAATGTTGAGATTATGGGTACAAGTATAGATTCTATCATCACCTTGGTGTTCTTCAGAGAGCAATCTTCGATTACATCCTTAATTTACGCCGCTGCTCGCTGTATCTTAGGCCACTTCTCCAATACTTTACTTTTTTACTTTGAAATATATTGTGATCAAAACGAGCCCAAAGGACATTATTGAGGGATTAAAAAAGTTGTGTCATTTTAACTTTAGGACTTCATGTCTAGAAGTCCTAAAGTTAAAATGACACACTGCTCGTACTTCACTAACGCCTGTTGTAAACCCTCAGCATGAAACAACTCCGACGCGGTGGTAGAGTCGCATTATCTCTGTATACTGTGTATTTATATATCCATATTATTATGGTATTTATGTCTATTATCATTTAGTATATTTTGCTGTAAATTTGACGATTTGAAAGTACTGATACAGTCTATTTGAATAAAGTTATTTGAGTTTGAGTTTAAAGACCCCGTAGTTGCGTAGATTTAGCTACCCAAAAGTTCAATAACTGACAAATCGGTGACTTCAATAGTTTTCAATATTAATAAACCTACTAGTCTTATTAACGTTGTTATTCGCAATGTAATCAAAACTTTATTAACTTTGAGCATAAGTTATACCAATTAAAGGTAATTAAATTTTCCAATAGCAAGGTTTTGTTTGCTTCACATCAACATTTGCCTAAAATTGCTTATTGATTAGATTTGATTTACCCTGTCGTCTATAAATAGAAAGACTGCAGTTTGGCAGACTTTGAAAGAGAATAGTTGAGAATGTTTTCATTTCGGCTTAGACGCGAATAATTTTATAAAATACATTTCAAGTGTTCACTGTAAGTATGCAAACCCTAGTTAACCAACGGACACTTTTGATAGGTACCTAATTGATGCATCGCAACTATGCCTTCAAATTGCGAAAATCTTAAAAGACTCTCTTTTGGTTGTTCTACATATTGATATACTGATTGAAGTATAGTAATTGTGTGCTCGCCACTATGGTTTTTTGTATGTGTTCACACACCCACAGTCTGTTCCTAACTATGTTCGATGGCGTAGCAAGAATATAAAAATTATATTCTATCGCCATTCTGTATTATTAGTAAAACTATCGATATACTTGCTATACTCGAACAGCACCTACACCTAACGTCCCTAATCAAATGAACCATAAAGTTGGTTTACGTGCGAGCTGTAAATACGCTCACTAAACTGGTAACACTAAACGGTTTATGTGCTACAATGGCGTGCGATTAACTCCTCAACATAAACAGCGTTTGATTGAATGGGTGATCGTTTGGGCTCTATACAGTAACAACATAATACATGGGCAGTTATCTTATCTCTCTACTACCACATGAGTGTATAGAAGAGACCTAGGACAGCTTTCTACTATATTTATTTTTAAGTCTACCCTTAGTAAAATGGCAACTGGAACTAGAGTAGATTGAGTACCAATTAAATGTTGAGCTAAAAAAAGACTATCACATGAGTACCAACTGCAGCCCTTTAGGTACCCTATACTCCATTCATAATAGCATTAGACAGAAGTAGGAAAAGGTTATTTTTAGGGTAGATACACTTTGTAGTAAAAGTCAAAGTCAAAATATTTATTTACGAGAATACATGTCAAAAAGGTCTTAAAATATAGCATAAATTGTCCATTGTATTCGGTCTGCATGCAGACGTGTGAATGTTTAATAAACTAGCTGGTTTTTACATAATTTTGAACAAAACTCTATATATTCCTTAACACTATAAAAACATTTTTCTAATAGCCATATCGTTAATTTATTCTTAAATACATTAGGTTTTAATATTTTCAATTCGTTACAATAAACATTATTACTTTTAAGATTTATGGCGAATTTATTAAAATCTTATTTTATAGCAGCTGTCACACTTAATTGTTCTCATTTAAAGTAAAGTATCTTAAGGATAAATTATTTTGTCTTGCATAAAACTATATTGTCGATATTAAAAACCTAAAAGAAGCAGGGGTTGGTCTCCGAACAATTTTACTGTCACTTTAATTCTACCAAATCGAAAATGTTACATGATCCCTTAATACGTTGTGGCGAAAGGGGTTTTCTATTTTGCCAGGTTATACTCAGGTCATCCGGCATTGCAACGTCAAATGCAATTTGTCATTAATTTTAGCACCCCTGCTTCTGTGAGCCTCTTATTCCTAATGTTAAAATGAATGGAGTATAGAACCTTAATAGCTACGTAATTACAGACAACAACAACAACACAACAAATACAGCCTTATACGTCCCACTGCTGGGCACAGGCCTCACCTCAACTATGAGGTGGTACAAGCCATACTCCAACACGCGGGCTCAGTGTAATTACAGACACAAAAGGGTATTTAGCACTCTGACATACGAGTACATTGTACAAGCAAGCTTTGTACGTCTACCATGAGTTGCTACTTTAAATTTACTTTGTCGTTCGCGTAAAATATTTATATTGGGATTTCATACAGGGCCTCACAGCACCATGGCCCAGGGCACCTCTGTTGAGTCGGAATGGAACTAAAAAACGGTATCTTGATGCTATTTTTACGTTAAGGTACCGTTTTTTAGTTCCATTTCGACTGTTCAGTTTAGGATAAGATGATTTTGGTAAAAGATTAAATAAATGTATTTTCTTCATTTTCCAGGTGCAAAAAAAAAATTGCTAATTTGTCTTTGTCCCTTTGGTTTCCACTGCAATGCGGCAGTAGGCAGGAAAACGATTATGAAAAGCTTTCATCTTGAAATAAAATTATTTTTGCTCAGAAAATGTAAAGTGAAGAATAACAAAGTGCCGCACCTCCTCATTATGCCCCACGCGTGTCTTCGCACAATATTGCAATAATCCTCTCAAAAATATTCTAAAATATTCAGATTGTATTTAAAATAGACACTTAATTTTACATTATTGAACGTCCTCTCGGATCTTTCGCAATCGGAAACTTTGTCCCTAAAACCAATAAAGGTGTTCTTACGCCCGAATCCAGAAACGTCAATCACAGTTTTGAGCGCCCTTCAAAGTGATGCTGCGCTGTCCCATGTCAGTAGATGTGGAAGGGACAGGTATACATTTGAGGTTTGCTCAACGTTAATTGCGTCCAGAAACTACATTCTGGATTCGGGCGTTCGAATGGTATCAATTGATTTTGTTTTTGGATGCTAATTCTCGAACTCAGAACTGACACTCAAAATTATGCACTCTTCAAATGTGTGCTGTCCACGTAAGTAGTTTGTTGAACAGTCATACATGTAAGGGCTGCTCAACATTGACTGTCGATTTTGAATTTGGGAAAAGTAGGTATTGCATGTGTTACGGAACCAAAGTGTTTAGATTGGGAGTCTTCATTGAATTCCTAGAAAACTAGTTATAATTTCTTTAGCTAAGCTAAAGTAAAGTAAAACCCAGTATGCTAAATTACCGTATCATAACATATCTATGACATGGTAATAGTAATAGTACACAGTACACAGTCATAAAAGTAATTACGGTTCAGCAAGGCCACTTGTAGGTACGTACGCTATGAATAAATATTTCTACTTAACTTCTTCATGATGTTGTAGTAAAAATTATTCTTGAATCCTTTCGAATAACTTAATGTTTTGTAAATATTGTTTTAAAAAGAAGCACACGAAGACGAAACGGAAGATGGCTTCTATCTTCGAATTCGGTTTTTGTCTGTCTGCCAAAGCCCCGTAACAAAAATAATATGATGCGAATGAAATAAAATGTACAGGTGAGGTTTTTCTGAATGTTTTATTTTGCACAATAATAACAGCCAAAGCCAGAAATTTGTTAACATCAATTCAAAATTAGCTGGGCGATTTTTGAATTCGGCGATTCATTTTCTCAATTCGTTGCTTTTTCAATTAGGTGCTTAACTTTTCTCATTAACCACTTCACAATATTTAGTCCCATTGTTATTTTTAGATTCAGGGTGGAATAAAGTTTTATTTTTGTTATTTAAACTACTTGAAAAACCAAATATTAAATCAACCACCGAATTGTGTAAAAAAAATACCCTTCTGTAGAATTGCTCTTATGTAGGAAGTGGTTTACAAATAATGTGGCAACTACACTATGCCCTTTGCCCTTCTGTGCAACAGATCTTCATTGTTTTTAGCTAGGCTGCCTACTCTTTGACAGGTGTGTTCACCTAACTCATACAACAGGCGGACCTAGACGCCAATATGAACAGAAGTAATACCAATTCAGAATTAGACATTTGAGACATTTCCCAAAACTTGATCTGTTTCGCTCCTTCCGATTTAAAATTAGTTCAGAAATATCAAATAACAGGGACCCTTATAGCCGAGATACCCTTCAAATTAAACAAGATAGGCCAAAACAATCAAACTGTTATCTGTAATTGTTCGCGAAGTTTACCTTTGTTCCGGAAATCCGGCATCGTCGAGGGCTACTGAGACGACGATTTTGAAACCATGGTATCAATGCCCAGAACCCAACACAACGCTGTAAGGTAAGAAACAACATTAGACAAAACACTGTAGGTATTTGCCAACAGCATTGTGAGTCTATATAGTTTGTTGCATGGTGATAAATTTATTAATTAGGTTAAATGAAATTAAAGTGAATAGCCCTAAAACTTAACTAAAGTAGGGATTGTGACAATCACAGATAATTGTTATATCTTCAATCAAGGAACATCCTGTCTACTAATATTTTCATCTTAACGAATCCCAAAATCGTAAAAGGACGGCCCTTTACAATTAAGACTCTTAATTGAAGTAAATTGGCCCTTTAATAACTACTTTAAAGACCCCTTTCAACACATTGGAAGTAGGTACTGTCAAGATTGGATAAGTTTACGTGGTGTGGCAGCTTCAGCCACCAAAACCTCATCTGGCACAACGATTCAACTGGATTTAGCCGAGCTTCACCAACTTGTGCTTGGAAAGCTTGATCAAGCCTTTACTTAGAAATTAAGTCGATGACTTGATTTCAATGACTTTTCATCTTCAGAATGCCCGAATTCAATTTTATTTTTATTAAGGATAGGTTCACAGACAGATTACCATCGACGCATAACTAAAATTAATATTATAAAGAAAATAGGCTAGACAGTAATCCACCAATAGTGTACACAGCATGGCTAATTCTTATTTCCTGAAGGATGGTTTTAAAATACAAATAAAACATTGACGACCGACTTGGTGTAATGGTTAAGAAGTTGGCTACTACACCAGAGGTCGCGGGTTCGATCCCCGCACAGTACAAACATTTGTGTGCATGAACATGTCTGTTTGTACTGGTCTGGGTGTCTCCTATGTATAATAAGTATGTATTTACAAAAGAAAATGTATTTAAGTATGTTTATCCGTTGTCTAGTATCCCATAACACAAGCTTTAATTAGCTTACTTTGGGGCTAGATGGCGCTGTGTGGAATAATGTCCAGGGATATTTATTTATTTATTAAAATATAAAAGCAGAAAAAATTAAAAGTAAAAAGTGGACAAGCTATGAGTTGAGTGATAAGGATTCCTGGCTATTTTCTCAATAGAGAAAGTCAGATATAATTCTTTTAAGCTGAGTGAACCTGTGGTCAAAAATGTCGACGTCAATGTCTTTGTTACTGCGAATCAGTTCATTGTAAGTGCGGCACATGCTAACCAGAGGGCTATAAAAGGAAGTGTTATATTTATAAACTTGTATTGCCAAGGTATTGGGACAACGCGACCGGTACCGAATGTTGATTTTCAATTCTGAAAGTAAATTTGGTGCATCGATAGATGCATGAAGTAATTTGTGCAGATACAAGAAGGTCGTATCTTTTACGTCGCGTCGCCAGAGATTCCGCCAAACTTTGATAGCCTATGCCCGTAGTTTTTGAGGGATCGGCCAAGGTTATGTCTAAAGAAAGGTACTTTAGGCATTTTCTCTGAACTCTTTCCAGGTTATCAACATGTACTTTGTAGTGAGGAGACCAAACCGGAAAGCAGTATTCTAGGACACTTCTCACCAGACTAAAGAGAAAACACAGAGTGCTTTGTGGGTTCTTGAAATCTTTAGTTGTCCTCAATATGAATCCTAGTAGGTGTCGACAACGTGCTCATAATGAGGACGGAAAGACAGCTCTTCGTCAAACATGACAGCCAGGTATTTTACAATGTGCTTTCTCGTCAGTAGGCTATTGTCTATATAGTACGTTTTGAGTTTTTATTTCAATTCGAGCTTGGCATTGGAGAATACTTCAAAGAGAGAGAGAGATCAAAGAGCATTTACGACCAGAAAATAGAATTCTGAAATACTTAACGAACTCCTCCCGCCTTTCAAAAGTTTGAGAAATAACGACGAGCTCCTACAAATTTAGACTATAAAAATGAACCAATAGCAGGGCCTGCTCATTTCCCTGATATAATCACACAACGGGTCACAGCCTCCATAGCTGTAATGGTAATGGCCCATCTAACCCCGGCGCATTGGGCATGATCACTCTCATACATTTACTGCCTTATCTGAGAGCAAATGAAATTAACTTTCATAACAGGACCATAATGACTTGTGTTTTAGCAATTTACACTTCACAGAGATCCAGTACCCGTACCATCGTTTTACTTTAAGTAAATTAAGATGCCTAGTTAACTACGGCAATATAAATAAATGCGACTTTTACTAATCACTAGAGGCACTGCACCAAGAGCTCATACCATACAAAAACTTGTCAACAGTCACTAGCGACTGTCGTCAGAGTTAAATCGTGGTAAAGAAGTGCCCCATAAACACATTCATCGTTACTCAGTATTCCACTGACTGAACAAATGTTGGAATGCAACCCAATCCATGTTTCGGACATTTCGTGTTTCCGACCCGTGACCCTCGTAAATGAAGACTTCGACATCAACTTACTTGTTAATAAATAAATAAATATAAATATGCGCCAGACAACACACCTCTTGTCATGGTCTCGAAGTAGGGATAGATATCCCTGTGTTACGAGGTACCAGACAAGGATTTAAGCCAGGGGCGTCTCCCAGCACACCCAGACCCAGGCCAATTTAGAAAAGTTCATTTCCTCAATTGACCTGACCGGGGATCGAACCCGGGACACTACGGAAATAAAAGCGAGAAACCGTGCTACAGCGCACTACGCCATTCGTGTCGTCGAACTTGACGACTCGACTTGTTTCAACTGAAACTTCAATATTCATAACAAATAGACATTCGCTGCAATGTAGTTACAAGCCAACATTTTTGTCGTAGGTTCTTTGCTGAAATGTCTACATAACATTACGAGTAATTCAAAAACAATTTGTATGAAAGTTTTGAACGGCCATAAACGAGTGTGGCGTCGCGACGGGGCGCCGTGGTACGTGCGGCTCTTAATGCCAGAAACACACGCACTTCGCTCATTCTTCTGTAAGTCAGCTTCAACTTACTCTTTCAGAAAGTTAGCCCTGCATTCAAATAACTGCCTGCTGAATTTTACAATGCTTAGGTTTTTGTATCTAAAGAAAGGAAAGCTAGAGAAATTCAAAATACTAACAAAAATGAGCCTTGCGTCTTGAGACCTAAAACAATTAACATACCACAACAACATGGTCTAGGGATATATAAAACTTTTTTAAATAACTTAAAAAGTACTGGCCTTACAAAAAAACTTTAATGACAGATTATAAAAACGTTATTAAGTTCCTTTTTTAAATTCAAATTTGTATATAAAAGGTTTTGTTTTAAATGAAATTCGCATTCATTGAATTTCTTCCAAAGAAGTAAATCTTCACGAACTTCTAACTTGATTAAAACTCCATAAATTTCTATAAATCTTTGTCAAACGCATTTCCGGTGTTCATTTAATCATGCCACGTAGACACTTGACCAGGAATGAAATGTTAAGAGCAGTGGGCATGATTCAAGCTGGCGCTACCCAAATTGCGGTTTCTGAAGCCATGAGGACCAGTCAGAGCGTTATATCCAGGCTTTGGTCTCGTTATCGTGTCACGAGAGAAGTGGTGGATTGGCACCGAGGATCTCAACGCATTACAACACATGTACAGGACCGATTCATAGTGAATGCTGCACGAAGTCAACCAAATGTAACGGCGATGCAATTGGTTCAAAGGCTACATAGAGAGTATGGTTTGCTGGTAAGTGGTCAAACTTTGAGAAGTCAACCTACGTGTTCGTAGGCCACTTCGGGTACCAGCGCTAAGGAAAGGCAATCGAGAAAAAAGATTGCAATGGGCTATTGCACACGAAAACTGGAACCATTCTCAATGGTCACTTGTGCTTTTCACTGATGAATCCACGTTTGGATTTCATCCTGATTCGCGAAGAGTACGCGTTTGGAGAGAACCTGGACGTTGGAATCGACTGCAGCACCCACAACAAGTTCATGCATATCAAGGTGGCACGATTATGGTTTGGGCAGGAATTCGTCTCGGCGGTAGAACGGACCTAGTTTGGATACAAGGCAATATGACTGCTCTAAAATACCGAGATGAGGTGCTAGAGCCTGTAATCTTGCCCCACAGACAGCAAATCCGACAAAATTTCCAGCTAATGCACGACAATGCCCGTCCACATACGGCGCGTATCGTTACAAGTTGGTTACAACAGCATGATATCCAAGCTTTAGACTGGCCTGCACAATCCCCTGACTTAAATCCTATTGAGCATGCCTGGGATCTGCTTCAGAGAAGAGCTCTTAGGAATTTCCCTGAAGATATTGTGCATGAAAACCAGCTTTTCTTGCATCTTAACAGGACTTGGGACAATAATCCACAACAGGATATTGACACCCTTGTTTTGAGTATGCAGAACCGCTGCAGATGTGTCAGAAGAGTCTTAGGTGGATCCACGGATTATTAATTTTAAGTTTTCAACAATTTTTATAAAAAAAATAGCTGTTTTGTTTAGGTTTTGATGTTTCAAAAACAAAGTTAAGATTGAAATTTTGTCTGAGTTTTTCTTCTTCTTCTAAGTTTTTTTCAAATTTAACTTTATCTAAAACTTTATTTATTAGATTAAATAGGCTATTAAACAAGGTTTATTTTAATGCGTAGGTGTCTTAGCAAAAAGTTAATAGAATTTTAGTTATTTAGGTTTAATTGAAATATCCCTAGACCATGTTGATGTGTGTATATCGTGTTTGTGCACTAAGATGGGAGTTTTGCTAATTCTATTTCTAATAGGGTAAAATGGAAGTTGGAAGATAGATTGGATCAATTTGGAAGTTAGGAAAGCAAAGCTAATTAATACCTAATCACGAATGAAAACTGCAGTTAACTTGTTTATAAATCAACGCCGTAACGTTGTGGAAAAACGATGCTTCGCCGGAACGGACGCGGTCGCGTCGTGAGCGATGGCTTGTAGCCTAGTAATACTATTTTACTGTTAGTGCTCAAACATAAAATTAAAGGATACCCAGAAAATTGGAATCTGCTTGTCTTCGCCCGCTTGCTAATTCCGAAGTCCAACAATTTAGAAGTTTTCAAGCTTGATTTTCTCGCCTTCTGGATACTTTTCCCGGTAATTAATCTCTGAGTTGACCTTCCAGAGGAAGTTTTGACGTTGCCCGATGGATAGTTGGGAAGTAAATCTTGGGTTCACCATCTTATCGACAAGTAATTAATAATAACTATTTGACGGTGGTAAAATCCTCTCATCAGACACTGGCATTAAGTTAAAACATGAAAAAAGCACTTACCAAAATTAACTTTGAAACGTGTGATGTTTAATTTTCTATTTTTCACAAGTCTCACAATTTTTTTAACGACTTCTTACGGACTTATTCGATGGCTGATGACGATCGTTCATTAACCAATATGCTAAGTTCGCCATTTTAATTACCTTGATCTCAAGTGATAATGTGGTCTAGAAATGAAAAAGTGTTTTCTTTCTATTTTTTTTCTTTTTAAGTCGTTGCCGGCCTTTCAATTGATGCTTCCGGAAGCCTATTCCACTCCTTGGCGGTTTGCGTTATAAATAAACTACCGAAACGGTTCGTGGTAGAGACAAAATATTTGCACAAGAGCATTAATTCCCTAATGAAGGGATCTTTTTATCCGCTTTATTGAACTCAAACAAACCAAACTCCCTTAAATTGCCTATTTAACATTTCTATTATTACCATTGACTCCGTTAAAAATTCACCTTACACTCGTATTTTCAATTTCACCAGCGTGGGCCAATTAAATTCTTGATGAGACCGCAGTATGGCCCAAGAGGGTTCTATTCAAACGATAAAACTCGATTACAATATTTACAATATAAAAATGCCGACAAATGGTTTGTTAAATTCGCTCTGTTCGGGATGTATTGTTTGAGTTCTTGTATTACGTTGTCTAAGCTGCAGCTAAATTTAAACTAGAAAAAGAATAAAATTAAAAAATATAAAAGGTACAAATTACAACACTTCTTTAACAAAAGTATCTGAATACCTTAAAAATAAATGGTTATGTTTTTTCATTTCCACTAACTTTAGCACTTTTGTTCGACTGTAATATAATTAGACATTAATTCCGCTTAATGTACGTTTGACTTTGTTCGATAGAAAAAATGAAAAAAATGAACGCGGTTAGTCTCTGGTTAGCTCGCAGTAAAAAAAATAAGAAAGAAACATAATGTAAGGAAATTAATGTCGAACAACCAGAATTGGCGCCAATCCATTCATCAAAGAAAAGCTATAGCAAAGGCGTTGAGCGCACAGAGCCTCGAGATAAGGTGTTTTTAGAGGTCGATATTGGTTCGAGTAATAAAATCAATCTGTCGATGTTTCCGAGCCGATTGGCTCGCGTCGCTCTCGCCTGTTCAATCTCGTTAGGTTCTCTCAATCCTGCAAGTCACACACTTGAGCTGAACTAATTTGTTACGTGTGGAAATTGCGTTTCGTTTCTTTAACATCTTTTTCTGGCAAAGTACAATAATAAAATACTAACGGAAAACAAATTATGTAATACGAAAAAAATAGGACAATCCTGTCACGATCTAAATTGCCAATTTGTTTACTAAATTTTGATCAAACTTCTGTGTAATTTGTTGTTGGATATAGTTACTACAAAGATAGGAAGATAACTTTCTAGCACAAATGAACAATGAAGCCAAGGAAAATAAGAAATTCATATTTTTGCGCTTATTAGACGGAACCGAGGAGAACTATTCACGAGTTTTATTAACAGTAATAATATAAAGTACCACAAACACCCAGACCCAACACAAAAATAACCCGCATTTGTGCTAGGATGGGAATCAAACCCACGTGCTCCATCCATATGTATTATTATACTGTGGCAATTTAAACAAAGGCAAGTAATCCAATTTACTTAATTGACCGGGCCTAGTTTGCTTGACTGTGGGAATAATGGTATGTTCTTCAGAAACGAGAGACACACAAATCCTATCGAAAGCGCTTGTTCCTTTACAGTATTTAAATAATTGAGAATAATCTTGACTGTTTTATTTCTCTATGTTTTTAGGTACAATCTCCTTTAGTATGGCAAGTTGCAGTTTATAAATGTCCTCTAAATAAGTCACGTATTTCCTGCCGTAACTGCTGATTCCATAACAAATAATTGAATCTGCTAATGACATGTACCTTCAACATTCTTAGAGTGCCATATGGTAATATCTTAGTGTTGCTACAGCTCTCTGGGCCTTCGTGGCGTGGTTATGGACTAGTGGTTCAGCTGGATGAGGCCTTAGAATAATGACACCTAGAAGGCTAGTTCCATACAAAAAGAATCGCCGAACTTGAAGCCAAAACCGAACGTCAAAAATGTGTCATGGCAGAAGAAACCAAATAATGTGGCAAGTCGACAGCATTTTCCCTAAAAAGTGGGGAGATTAAAGTCATTTCAGAACATACATTTTGTAGATTATTTGATGGTCATTATCTAGCGTGTTCAGTAAAAAGTTGTTAAATTATATACTAATAATGGTATGTATATTTTTTCACAAAAATTTGATTAATTCTAAGTTTTCTTTTACGTTAGTCCTTTTGATATTTAAAATCACATTAATAATATTTAGGTGTTCGAGCCTTCGGCTTGACCCACTTGAGATAACCCTCTTGAACATCAGCGCCATCTAGTACTTTCTTACGGATATACGTCACCAAGCGGAATGAAGGTGGGGGCAGATCGAGGCGTCGGGTTGACGTTAGCTGCGTTTGGTCAGTACGCTTTTGAATTTCAGCGCCGTCGGTAACAAACACAAAAATTCAAAAATCACGTTACAAATACCACACTACAGGTGAGTTTTCTTATTAAATCTTATATCCTTATAACGTCCCAAAATGAATGTCCTTAGTTTGATAAGGAAATCATTCACTCATAACGGTGGATGACTCACATGGTGCTTAACACATGTATTGGGTATTAACAATCCTGTATTGTTATAGTAAATCCCCCGTCGTCTCGCAACGAACGATAGCGAGTCTGGAAACACTTTTTCTCGTTATGAATCTAAAATAACGAGACACCGTTGACGTTTTCGAAGTCTTGTCGTTTAATACGTCAAGTCGCATCGTTTGATACGTCGCGTCTCACTTACGTCGTACGACTGATTCGCAGGTCGTATCAAATAACTCGTCGGGTCGAATCGGCTGACACGCCGATCGTACTAATGACGTGACGGTTGATCCATCCAGTCAAACCGCTATGCTTTCCACCATATGGACATTATGGTTAACGAGGAAAATATATTCCGGAATAAAGTTCCACAAACCTAGAGCGGTATATTTTTTCCCAGAAAATGGCGTCGACCTCAATGGGAGACCTGGTTAGCCTAAACGCACCGCCTGAAGAAAAACAGTTTTTCGATAGAGTGGTCCAAATAATAGACAAATACTACCCAGACAACTGGAGAACGTAGGAGATTGAAAATCACTCATTCGAGAACTTGTTCGGGGAGATCATCTCTCCCAAAACAGAAGCCAAACTACGGTTCGCTATCCCAACGGAAGACCTCGCTCGAGCATACTGCCCAGAGGATCCAACTCTATCTGAAAAGAGATTCCGAACAACCAAAAGAAAATTATTGCAGTGGACTCTGGGACTGCACTACTGTACTCCCCACACAGCATAATGGAAAATATCCACCCGAAATCGTACAAGGTTTTCATGAACGCGGTGAAACGTCTCAAACGAAGGCTAACGTCACGTAGCGCAACCCCTTGTAGCACCGCGAGCAAACGAAGATCCATCTCCCCAATCCGCAGCACCCCACCCAAGTCTCCTCGAAGTGAGTCACACATAGTAGGGGATGTTCAATCCAGGTTCTTCGAGAGTATGATGAACGTTCTGGCACACCAGACCTTTGAAAGGCTATATTTTCTATAGCTATAGAAAATATAGCCTCGCAAGTGACCAGCTTGGCGACCACGGGCCCAGAACTCAGAGAGCAAGACTGACGATAATTCGTTGGAAGCCCCTACCGAAGATAATTCATCCGACGGGGATTTCGAAGCTCCACCATTCTTCGCAGAACTGTCTGTGCCTCAACCTCAAACTATACAGGACGACAGCAGAACTAAAGGAACCTCACTAGAAGACCAAATTTCGGAGATGCAAAGCAAACTGGCGGAACTACGAGTAGGTACGTAGGCAGAAAGATAATACACCTCAGTATAACTTAGACTTTACTCCTTCTACAATGGAAGCCGAACCCAAACTTGCCAAAGCAAATCCACAGCTGGCAGAACAGGGTAAAAGATGCCAACGGCTGGGTGAGGAGGGATGGAAAAACATTCGGTATTCCGAAGTTCAAAAGACGTTTCATGCGACCCCAGTCTTTGGAGCTCTCAAAGTCAGCAGCCTACTCGCGGCATCTACACCACGCTCGACCTACGTAGGTCACCTAGAGAAAACTGACCTGACTTTGGGAGCTATAACTTATGGGCTCTTCCTTCAACGCAAAGCCTTCGAAGAGGCTTGGAAGAAACTAGAACCCTCAGCTCAGCGGGAAGTAGAAAAGAATTTCCTGTCGCCAGACTGTGAGTTTAGGAAAATTTCTGACAGCATGGTACAATATACCTGCGGCAGGAGAGCCGAGGTCATCCAATCACGGAGGGAAATATATAAACCGCCGAATGAAGAGCTTCATGATTTACATGAAATACGCCCTTCCGACACACACTTGTTCACCGAAGCAAAGCTCGCGGAAGCAATTAAAAATCAGGGGGGGGCGCACAAATTCTTCCCTAGGAAAATATACAACCACACCAAACCGGGAAAGAAATCTTCTGTTACTACCAAAACTAACAACAGGAACACACGCGAATCCTACTACAACAAGAACCAAAACAGGAAACCTCCCAACAATTCCCTTCGTAACTTTCGCAACTCGAAAAAGCAAGACCGCCAGGGCAATAAGCCATCAAGAAGCTCTACAGCAGGGAAGCAGTAAATCAGAAGTATTTCAAGCGGGCCAATTAAAGCAAAAAGTCAATCTGTGGGAATCATTACACGCCCCACAAAAAATTCTAAATGTCATTCGTGGCTACCGAATACCGTTCATACGGAAACCACCAACAATACAGTTTTGCACTTGTAGCAGGTTATTTGAACCTGTTCCCTGCGGTTAGGGGACAAGAATACTACCGAGGTATCCCTGCCTGCAGGCGACTAAAAGGGCCCTTGGGGTCGCGAAGCGCACGCGGGGGGGCCTGCGTGTGTTTCGGTTTGCGATCCCGAGGATGACGGTAACGCGTGTCTTCGGACACAGTGGTCTGTGTTATCGTGCACTGGAGTTGAGCTTGCTCCTCCCGAGGCTGGCTGCCAGGCAGCTTTGCCCGCCGAAGGGTCCTGCGAGGAGTCTCTCCCTCGTTGGAGATCCCGGGTCCCTTCCATTCTGCGCCGAAGATGACCACCGTCAGGTTTTAGTGGGTAGGGGTCTCTGTTTTCCCAGGAGTTCCGAGTCCCACATATCCCAGGTGTCCGGAACCCAGGGCCTTGGAAATGCCTAAATGCATTTCCTGACGCAAAAAAATAAAAAGTTATTTGAACCTAAAAAATCAGAAACCATGAAGCACCAGATAAAAAGCCTTCTAAAATCTGGTGCAATTTCGCAAAATATTTCTAAGGGTTCCTTTCCTCGATTTTTTTGAGGGAAAAGGCCAATGGCTCTCACAGATTGATTATAAACCTGAAAAACCTCAACAATTATGTTCATTATGCGAAATTTAGACTCGTCAACCTAAAAAGATTTTCCAGTTAGTACAGAAGGATGACTACGCTATTAAAATTCACGTTCCAGTGCATAATTCTCACAAAAGATATCTATCCTTCGCGTATGTTAGGGAAATCTATAGTATGAACTGTCTTCCATTTGGCCTGTCAAGTGCTACATCCATTTTCAGCAAAATTTCAAATTGGGTAGCCCTACAGCTCCGTAAACCGGCATCAGAACAGTAGTCTATTTGGATGACTACTTGCTCCTACACAAAGATCCTTTAATGCTTAAACAACAAGCTCAATGGGCTCTTCAGTTCCTCAAAAACCTGGGCTGGTGGATCAATACCATGAAATCTGAATTCCAACCACAGAATGTTATCAAATATTTAGGTCTCTTATGGGATTCAGAAAGAAACAAGATAAGCCTTCCTTACACTAAAGTCCATAATATTGGCACGTCTATTAATCTTATCCTAAATAGGGACAAATGGAGCTGGAGAGAAGCCAAACACATATTAGGCAAGCTCAACTTCGCGGCTAACGCTATTCCTTTGGGCCATCTTCATTGCAGACGCATCCAAATGAAAGCAAAACATTTCATCAGCAACAGTTTCATCTACCAAAACCAGTAAGAGAAGAACTATCTTGGTGGCTAAAACACCTAACAGACACAACTACGTAACAACTCACTCACCCATCTGCGTTTATAACCACAGACGCATCGGACCTGGGCTGGGGAGCAGTAGTAAACAGCAAGAAGCTCTCAGGGCCCTGGGATCGCTCTCAAAGTCACTGGCACTGCAATCACAAGGAGTTGTGAACCTTGTTAGAGGTTTTACAAATAGAAGGGCAAAACCTCCAAAGAGAGACCGTAATTTTTCAATCGGACAATCGTACAACGATATCTTACATAAGGAAGCAGGGCGGAACAAAGTCATCGAAGCTCTTGAAAATCACCGAGAAGATCCTAAACCTTGCACACCAATTCAACATCCACCTAATACCGAAGTACTTACCAGGGAGATAAAACGGTCTGGCCGACAGCCTCTCCAGACTGAAAACACATCAAGAATGGCATCTGAGTACAGAGATCCAATCGATGATCTTTCAGGCGATGGGAGTCCCAGAAATAGACCTCTTTGCCTCAGCAGCTTCAGCTGTAGTCCCACGGTACGTGAGCGAAGATCACAGGGACCAACAGACCGAATATACGGACGCCTTCAGCAGAACCTGGACCTACAGGCTAGCATGGGTTTTTCCCCCTCCGGCACTCATCCCTCGGATACTTCAACACTTGCACAGCTCCTGCGGACTATTTATAATGATAGTCCTGAAATGGGAGAAAGCTTTCTGGAGGCCAGAGCTGAAAAAGAGAGCAATACGTCGACCATATCGCATCAAGAATCTCTGGAAACACCTGGTGGACCTACAGACAGACCGTCCACCTCGAGGGATTCAACATTTGTCATTGGAGGCCTGGAAAATACGGGCTGAACCGCAGAAATAAACAAATGGAACGCTGAAGAGCAATCCTTACTGCAATCAGCATGGCGACTTTCAACCTTGAAAACATATAAACCAGCTTGGCAATGCTGGCTGCAATGTTCTAAAGCTAATAATGTCAACCACTCAGCTCCAAACCCTAGTGATATTGCCAGATACTTAATTTACCTATACGACGTCCGAAAACTGACAACCAGAACAAACTCTAACAAACCATCCGTTAGTGAAAAAGACTTTGAAAGCCATCATGTTAAAAGATCCCCCCAAACATAAGACGACAACATGGAGTACTTCAGATCTGCTGGACTGGATGTCCAAAAGAAATATAGACCCGTCCAATCTATTCCAGGTTTCCCAACATGTAGCTACATTATTACTACTAGCCACGGGAAGACGTATTCACGATCTAACGTTGCTACACGTAGGAACCAATAGCTGCCTGATCTCACCGGATAGGATAATCCTTTGGCCAGTCTTTGGCTCAAAAACAGATAGTCGCAACTATCGACAGTCAGGGTGGTGCCTTCAGAAGAACGAGAACGTGCTATTCGACTTATGTCACTGGATACCAATACTGATCGATGTGTCCAAACAACGCCGCAGTGCAGATATTACGCTAACTAATTTCTTCATTTCCACGAGAGGCAAAGTAAAAGCAGCGTCGAGGACTATGATCACGGGTTGGATCAGATTATCACTGAAGAACGCCAACATTAATGACACGCCGAGCAGTTTCAGGTCTGCCGTTGCCACCGACAACTGGTGCAACAGAAACATCGACATTGATGAGGTGTTGCGTAAAGGTAATTGGCGCAGCGCTGGCACCTTTTTCAAACATTATTTTAGGGAAATACAACCCCAAAATGCCAGCATACACCCCTCAACATCGTATAGTTTCACCCCAATGTAGATAAAAATGAATAAATAAAGGACCAAATCGATGTGATTTTCTATAATCAATGCTAATTTTGAACATTATTCATTTAAATATAATGCACTATTATTTAAATTGTCTCATGGAAACCAAGCCATACATTTAAGTAATTTTCACCACAGTACGCAAATCAGCGCCGACAGATAGTAAACATCTCAAGTGGGTCAAGCCGAAGGCTCGAACACCTAAATAGGAACGTTTTTCCCCCGAAGGGTAAAAAAACGTATATTTAGGTTTCAGCCGAAAGGCTTGACCCACCAATATAACTTCTTGCCGGCTTTGCCTCTTCGCATCAATTCAGACGTGTACTGACCAAACGCAGCTAACGTCAACCCGACGCCTCGATCTGCCCCCACCTTCACTCCGCTCGGTGACGTATATCCATAAGAAAGTACTAGATGGCGCTGATGTTCAAGAGGGTTATCTCAAGTGGGTCAAGCCTTTCGGCTGAAACCTAAATATATGTTTTTTTACCCTTCGGGGGAAAAACGTTCCTATTCATGCTCAAAAATATATATTTAATTATATTGTGTATTTTGTCCAATTTACTTAAAGTTGGAAAAATATTTTCTCATTACTGGCAACACTTTCAAATTTAAAAACAAAAGCTTTTTCTTCATAAATTACAATATTTATTTTGAGTTTTTAAGTGCTAATATAGTCTTAATATAATATGAGTTAAAACATATTGTTTACTGTTGGTAAGTATTTTTTAGATCTTTTTTGTATTTTTCCGGATCAATGTGAACCCATTTACACAACAAACTGTCGTTTTATCGGAGCTCCTACCAATAGACCATAACCTTGATCACTAGCGGGACGTCGCGTCGTCCGGATTCCAGTGGCATCAGTAAGCATGCGTCGACTCTCCTTCTAGGCGTTATTATTCTAAGGATGAGGCTACCAAACGCGTCTAGTGGCTGAGGCCAAAGTCAAACTTAAATTACTTTACTTCAATAGACTTTCACAGTAAGTACTTTTAAATCAAATTTAAAGCAAAACATACTATTTTATAGACATAAATACTATAATAATATGGATATATAAATACACAGTATACAGACATAATGCGAGTCTACCAACGCGTCGGAGTTGTTTCTTGCTGAGAAGACCAGGCGAGAAACTCAGCAGTTACTCTTTTAAGCTTGTTTTGGGTTTACAACAGGCGTTAGTAAACAGTCCAGACGCTGCCATGAAAGAGTAGAATGAATCGTTCCCACGACTGCAGCAGGTAAGAATCTGCCACTAAACGTGGCCACAGGCAACTTGTGGCTAGAAGCGGCCACTCAAACGCACAGTTTTGCGCCAATGCCATTCTATTTGTATAAAAAATGTCGTCCGCAGCTTATCGCGGCTATCCTAGAAGCAAAATGTGCGGTACACTGCCTTCATTATGCACTTTTACACTACACAACGCTATTGTTATCTTTTAACTGTGGTTATCTACTAGTTGAAACACCACAATTAACATACCTATTATTACCAGTAAAATTATTTGCATTTGCAGAAATAATAATTATTCTCTACAAAATGTTATCATAACGACCATTCATTAGTTAGCGCGAGTCAAGATGCACTTCGCTTAATTACAGACGACGACCGCTTAAATAACTGTTTCATTTCACGGTATTTTTGCATATATTAATTAGTGGAACTGGGTCAGTTTACACGTTGACTTTAGTTTGTTTTATATTGTTATTCCAACACTGTACCGCAGCTATTTCATTTGAAAATCAACGTTAACATAACAAACACTGGTTTTTCGGAAAATAAACATGCCGTGGTTTCGTATAAATTATTTTATGAAACAGAAGAGATGGACCGTGTAATTATTTCAAAGGTTCAAAGAACTTACGACCTAGATTCTCGAAGCCTCAGATGTTGTTTGAGTCAAGATTGTACCAAGTGAAAGGATCCGCAAGTTGAGTCAAAGGGTCAATGTCTGTTAATAAAACAGATAAGTATTTGTGTTAGGTCTGGTTGTGGTACCTTAATTGTTTCTGTTTCCCATAACATATTGTGTTCGCGAAAAATAATGTTTTAGAATTTGACATGTCATGTCATGTCATGTCAAATTCCAATAAAAATTCAAACCAATCATCTTTGTTCTTAATTATAACATATTGTGTCTCCAAGATATAAAGTGTTCATTATTTTATGTTTAGTGAAACCCTTAAATACATAATTGTTATATATTTGCAGCCCTTTCTTCAAATTTAATGACTGTTTCAACTACCCTATACCCCTGTTTTAATTCACCTCGGTATTAGGGGAGTTGAAACAGAATGACTTGTCTTGTTCGAGTTGGTTTGTCGATCTGGCTTTCACACTTACGCTATTAAAGTTTAAAGTTTAAGAAATTAACTATCCATTGGTAGTAATCTCGTACAAATCCATCAAATAGTTTTTTATGTATGACAAATAATGTGAAAATTGTTTCAACTCCCCTCGGTCTCCTCTACAGAAAAAAGGATGTGATTTTAACATACGTTGCGATTACGATTGAGTGGGGAGCAAATGAATCAGCGTCAAAAGAGACGCCTATTAGAGCCAAAACATGCGCCATTTATTAAAAAAACTGTACTAGAAACTAATCGGCCTGGTACCTTAAATTCGGTTTTTCATCTTTTCCAAATCGTTTCACTCAAGACTGCGGTTACGGTTAGGCGAAGAAAACGAAGAATTCGAATTCCTCGCCTCCGGTATCGCAATAGCGTATGCCGTAACTCGGGCGGGAATCAAAGTTTCGATACGGAGCGCTTACGCTCGCTGAGATTGGCTCCGGTTATAAAATCAAACGCTTGGTTTCAGCTTTTTTCTTACCTGGACGGGTTTATATTATACAATGCGATACCATCTGATGACAAAAGCTTCAGCTCTTCAATGTTATCTACACTAATATAATAAAGAGGTAAAGTTTCGAACTTTGTTTGTTTGTTGGGACTTGAGGGTAATCTTCAGAAATACAATACTGATCCGATCATGGAAATTCTTTCACTTATAGGAAGCTACACTATTCAGTAGTGATATAGGCTATATTTTATAACAATTGAACAAAAAATGAGAGACAGAAAATGAAGTATATGTAAATCACTTCGGAGAAAAGTGGGCGAGATGTGATGCTTCACCGACGTGCAATTACTTTTGACAGAACGAAGTATGCTGGGGCAGCTAGTAGCAGCAGCAGCAGCTAGCAGCACAGATTTTCATATCTGTGGATATGAAAATCACTGAACATCTCTGAGCATGGCCCTCTTATTCTGACCTCAAGCTCAGCAGAGCTGGTCAACTTGCAACTGATTGGTTTTGTTTGGCATCCTTAGTTACTGGTGCCTATTTCAACTAAAATAGCAACAGAAAACATTACCAGTATAGTTACTTCTACTTTATGTACTTTTAGGTCCATATTATAAGGAAATGTTAGAACGTAAGCATTTTTTTTAAATACTCTTTGTACTTTACTAACTCTTTTTGTGAAACCGAACCAAGTTTAAAAGAGTAAGTACTGAGTTCTCGCCGGGTCTTCTCAGTATAAGATCAACTTCCGATGCGGTGGTAGAGTCACATTATGTTTGTATACAGTGTATTTATGTATTCATATTATTATAGTATTTAAGTCTATTACTAAGTTTTTTTATTTCCTTGTAATGACGATTTAAAAGTACTTGTTACAGGTATCTGGGTACTATGTTTACGAGAAATGGAAGATATGAGGGTGACATTGAAAGGAGAGTGAATGCAGGTAATAGAGTAAACGGGGCGCTGCATGCCTTTATGAGCAGTCACAGAGTGTCGGAGAAAGCCCGACTGGCAGTTCACGGGGGCGTGCTGGTACCGACATTAATGTATGGTAGTGAAAGTTGGGTATGGCAGAAGAAGGATGAAAGTAAAATAAATGCAGTGCAAATGAGAGCATTAAGAAGCACGGCTGGGGTAAAACTGAGTGATAGAATTAGAAACTGTGTAATAAGAGAACGATGTGGTGTGAAAGAAGACGTGGTTACTAAAATTGAGATGGGAATGCTGAGGTGGTTTGGTCATATGGAAAGAATGGATGAAAGGCGATTAACGAAACGGATTTATGAGGCAAGGGTACCTAAATGGGACTGTTGGAAGGGGAAGACCCAGAAGAACGTTTCTTGGGCAAGTTCAAGATGTTCTCAGAAAGGGTCGGGTCAAGAGTACCTTTAACCGACGAGCATGTATGAAAGGACTCATGAGAGTAGAAGAAGCGCAAGATGTATGTCAGGATCGTAGCAAGTGGAAAGAAGTGGTCTCTGCCTACCCCGTTGGGAAAGAGGCGTGATGGTATGTATGTATGTATGTATGTATGTTACAGGTCTATTTAAATAAAGATATTTTTGTTTGTTTGTTTGTTTGTTTATCAGACATCGTTTTCTATTCCATAATCTTTATATTTACCCAGACGACGCATATCAAAAATCATCCGTGATTTGGCATCAAAGTCACATTTTGCGTAAATACGAACTAATTATGCTGAAATTGCATTTGCTACATTTATTTCACACTTTCAATCAGGCAAAAAGGAAACGTATATCTTACGACCTGTACAGTCAAAAGCAAAAGTAAATGATGACTGAACAAGCTTCCGATTTGTTTTCAAGAATGAAAAATACGTAAAAAAATAATCACAAGCATTACAATATTCTTGGTTGTTTAATAAGTTTTATAGTTTATGTAAAATCATTCATTTTGGATAACGTTCAACTATCACTTACTTTTGCTGTTGACTGTAAGTCTACCATGAGTTGCCACTTTAAGTTTACGTTATCGTTCGCGTAAAATATTTGTATTGGGATTTCGTACAGCGCCTCTGTTGAGTCGAAATGGAACTAAAAAACGGCGCCTTGATGATAATGTTACGTTATGGTACCATTTTTTGCAACTCATGATAGACGTACAGGTCTAGGTGGGTCTACCACTTAAATTTGCTTCTTAACTTATATAAATTTAATGGAAACATTAATCACTAAAAAAACTAATTACAAACTGCTCCAGCCAGTTAAACCGCGACACATTTGTCTGAAAGTTCTAACCGGTCGAAGTTAGCCTTTTAAATTTGAGCTCACAAAAACACCAGAGACGTAAACGTTTTCTAGGAACAAATGGGCCGAAAACAATGGCGGCGGAGGAGCGAACTTCTGCAAAACGAGTTGATGACTTCGCCGACTCTACTTGATAAGTTTGCAAACTTTTTGATTGAAAAGGACTGCCTTTTAGGTTCTTTGTCATAGCAGGTAAGTGGTAAAATTCGAACTAAGTTTATTTTTCTTGAGGTTCTGGTTGTTCTATGGAATGGGCCAGAAAAATGAAATGTATTCTCAGAGAAGGATTAAATTAGCACTTACTATTTTCTTGTTTTTCGAACAAAAATTAAAATACAATGATTTACTATCGATAAACATTTGAAAACAAGCCATTAAGCCTCCTGAGTAGAATAGTTAGCTGATTTTTAGTTAGTAATTTAAAGTCTGGGTATTTTAATATATTAATACATAACTACGGTAAATTGTTTTACCTATTTTCTCGACGTTTCGGAGATAATAATTGAAAATGTGCGGGTGAATGAAGATCGTTTGCCGCGCCCAGCTAGATGACGCCGGGCACCACCAGTCCGCTCGTGACCACGGTGACATGCAATTGTCGCCGAAACGTCGAGAAAATAGGTAAAACAATTTACCGTAGTTATGTTTCGTTGCAAAAACCTGATTTAGTAGAATTAGTTAAAATGCAACAAGGAAGTTTAAAATTTTATTAATACATACGAGGTGCATTCAATAAGTACCTAGCCTCATCGCCAGAGGGCGATGTAGTTTCAAAAGAGTTTTACCACAGTGTAGCACATTCTTTTTTGATTTATTTTTTCAAATTTTCATTCCAATCCCTTTATTTGTTTTAATTTGACAACTTATGGAAGCGAACGTGTCGATCGGTTTTACAAAAATGGAAAAAGAGCAATATCGTTCGGTGATTCGATTCCTATTTTTGGAAGGGAAAACGCGCATCGAAATCAAAGAGCGCTTGGATGCTGTGTACGGTGACTCTTCTCCATCGATGGCCACCGTCAAGAATTGGTTCAACGAGTTTGCACGTGGCCGTACGTCGGTTTTTGATGAACCACGTCCAGGTGCACCGAAAACAGCTGCTACGGAGGAAAACATTTAAAAAATCCATGATCTCGTATTGGCAGATCGCCGATTGAAGGTTCGGGAGCTAGCTGAGACTGTAGCCATTTCAGAAGGAACAGTGCATCATATTCTTCACGAGGAACTCGGCATGAGAAAGCTGTCGGCGCGATGGGTGCCGCGTTTACTCACACCGGAAATCAAGCGCAACCGTGAGACCACATCGGAGACGTGTTTGGCGCTGTTTAAGCGGAATCCAGCGGAGTTTTTGCGTCGTTTTGTGACCGTCGATGAAACCTGGATCCACTGGTACACACCAGAGACCAAGGAGCAATCAAAACAATGGATCCAGACCGGGGAACGTGCTCCAAAGAAGGCGAAAACTGTAAAATCGGCCGGAAAAGTTACTGCCACCGTTTTCTGGGATTCACAAGGTGTGATCTACATCGATTACCTCGAGAAGGGTAAAACAATTACAGGGCTTTACTATGCCGATTTATTGGGCCGATTCGACGCCGAATTAAAGAAAAAACGACCCCATCTGGCGAAGAAAAAAGTGCTGTTTCACCACGACAACGCACCGGTTCACACGTCTGCCGTTGCCATGGCCAAATTGGTCGAATTACGCTACGAATTGCTGCCCCATCCACCGTATTCTCCAGATTTGGCCCTTGTGACTTCTTTCTGTTTCCTAATCTGAAAAAATCACTCGCCAGGAATAGATATGGATCAAATGAGGAGGTCATCGCCGCCACGGAGGCCTATTTTGCAGAGTTTGACAAAAACTATTTTTCGGACGGGTTAAAAAAGTTGGAGCATCGCTGGGCTAAGTGTATCGAACTAAAAGGAGACTATGTTGAAAAATAAATTGCCACTATTTCAAAATTTTCGTTGACTTTTTGTAGGCTATGTATTTATTGAATGACCCTCGTAGGTATGTATTTAGAAATATTCGAGTATGTTTAATAGTTCACTGCATAGTTTGTAGACTTGGGTTTGAAGACTTATCAACTTGGGTGGGATAGCTATCAAATGCAATTTAGCGGAACAAATTAACCAAAATCAACAGAAGACCATTCCAATCGCTGTTACCAGTCTTTGCAAATGTACTCGGACAACGGTGATATTGTCCCTGCGACGTCGAGTGTACTGCGTAAATCCATCTAAACTCGTAGAATATCATGAGATTAACGACAACATAAAATTATATTTTAATGCCTACGGTCGGGCTTAACCCGATTTAGTATAGTCCATAGTGAGTATACTACTGAAAATTACAAATGCAAGAGACTATTCTACTGTGAAACATTTAACGTGACGCGTTTGTAATATGAGATATTTAACATATCACGTTTGTAATATGATCTGGCGAAAAGGCAGTAAACTTTAATATTGCGACTGTACTTTATTCCATAATGCTACGTGAACAATAACTTTTGGCAACAAAACAACAAGTTTATCGTGAGTATAAGAAATATTCGGCAAAAATGGTGTGAAAAGATTTCTTTTGTATTTTTTTTTACTCAAATGAATATGTCGTCTGCAGGCCACAAAATTAAAAACCCAAAAAATGCGTTAGTTAAATTGTTGGACAATATTACTTATGACTACGATAAATTGTCATTACTATAATTATTACAAGTGGAGAGCATGGAGATGATCACATAGGTTATTATAAATGCGTTACGTTTTTGCCAGCTTTAAGAATTCAAACAACCCAAAAACTTTTTAATTCCTCGCTGCCTCAGTATGAGAGGTGCTCTAGTAAAATAATAGTCGGTAGTTAGCCGAGTAGCAGTCAAAAACACGCTTTGGCTAGTATCTTGATAAACTTTTTCGACTCCATCTTCCACGTCTGCTTCTTACGCCCTCGTAACTTACGCAGACACTTGCTTTTCGTTAGTTAACATACTTGAAGTTGAAGTCCGAAGCTGGTACAGTCAACCATAGCTCTAGCAAAGCACTGTGGTATGAAATACATACGTACTGTCTTTTTTTTATATTGCTCGTCAAGGTGACCTCACGACGTTTCTACGTGATGGAAAGCGGTTGCGGTCAGATGTTAGACTGACAAACACAGTCATGCAAATTAATCACTGAGCTGTCCTCGCTCATCTTGTAGGCCTTCTTCTTCTTGTCGTGTCGACAGCAGCATATAGTGCTGCTGTCAGCACTATATTCTGCATTCATTCGACCAGTATTCCGCCACCTTTACAGCTTCTTCAATGACACACACCAGTTCGTCGCGTGTGCAGCTGTAAGGGCATGAGGGGCATTCAAGAAGGTGGCTTATAATCTGGGGGGAGGCATCTCGTAGGCCTACAGAAATGCTGTTTGACGCCTAGCTTGAAGACTCCGCTATAAGAGGAAGAAAACACATGCGCTAGAGCATTCCACGTCTAGTAGAAACAAATCACCGAACCTTTAAGTGCGGACCAACAGATCCTGGATCGTGCGTGGATGACGACTTAGTCCAGCACGCGTGGTCCGGGAGCGGAAGGGTGAGGACAAAGTACGAGTAAGTTGGAACAACTCTGTCCGTAGTTTATGATTTCATAGGAATGAAAGGTGGTAGGAATGAATCTGACCTGTCAGCTTTGTTATGTCTAGCCGTGGTGGACTGTACGCTCGTCGCTAGCGGGTCAAAGTTGTACAAGCGCCACGCCTCTTGCATGTTCTTTACATATAGTTTAGTTGTACTTACATGTACGCGTTACCAACGCTCTTATTATATGGCTCACAAAGTTCAAAATCTAACGGGCGCTCTTACTGTCTATTTCAGCTTGATTTCAAACTTTACAAGACTGACCTTGGTTCAGAAACCGACACGTGGATATTTTGAATATATTCATACTGAAGGAGATAGTAGTTTCTTGTACAAACTGGGCATGCGAATAAAGTTCAAACAAACATCAACAAATTATGGATGCACGTACATTATCCTACCATAATAAAATACGCATTTAAAAAAAAAATAGTGTGATGAAAACATGTTCAGTTTTGTTACGAGTAAAATTCAATTACAGTTACAGTATTATTCCAGGAAGCGGCTTCATCCATGGTGGTGTATTTCTGTGTGTGTTAAAAAAACGTAAATATTAACTGACAGTTTTATTTTTGTTTTATAAGATACCTACGAATTTTCTCTGTATTTAAAAAAATTACAGTTGATGATTGATGTTTTTTGTCTCATAACAGTTTTATTTAAAGCTTGGAGGACATACTTGGAGCTTTATTTGTGTTTGATCTTACATTTTAAAATTAACATCACAGTATACAGTGTGGGTCTCTATAAAGTGCACATATTTAAAAGTAAACTGTAGTCAACTTTAGCGACGGAAAAAAAAAAACAAATTTCAGCATTTTTTTTAATTTAAAAAAAAATAAAAAATTCCAGCATTTTTTTTAATTTAAAAAAAAAATTAAAAATTCCAGCATTTTTTTTAATTTTTAGTTCTATGCAGAAATAATGTTCTTACTTTTAAACTAAAAGCTTTATCGAAATGAAGAGGCGTGTGAAGCTAGAATAGGTTATGCGAGCGATGGTTGCGCGAACTGCACTCGCCTCTATACTTAAAATTACACTTGAGATATCTGGGGGAATTCGGATTGCTGAGAATGTTGAAAAGTAAACAGAATGTTCAAGAATTCCTACGGTGACGAATTTTAAGCCATTTTAATTGCGAACGAAATGGAGAAATGTGGTCGTATTTCCGTACAGCATAGATTTAAACCTAATGCAACTGTACTGTACTGTACTGTTGACCAGACGTTCAAGTTTATCAAGGAGACCCAGGGACAGATTAGAAGTACAAACGTCTGCATAATCAATAAGTAGTAATAATAAGAAGTACATAGTAGTAGTAGTAGTAAGGAATTTATTTGACTCAAAAAAATAATAGGGTAATAAAATATTTCGAAATTTTCATAATTATTGTAAAAAAATACGGAAAATAATAATGATTTTCTATAAAAATCATTCAATTTACAAATCTATGGTATTTTTTTTTCTTATTTTTTAATTTTATGAATATGCCCTGTTATGAGTGATCTTCAGAAACTTTGTTTTTATTGCGATAGGGCATTTATTTTTGCATAGAGTACAACTATGTTTTTTTTTTAATGTCCAGTAAAAAATTTCTTTTCTAAACATATTATGATTCACCTTTTAAAAAAAAAGACGAGGCGCGGTTTAAAGTAAACTATTAACGGCCACACATCGCATACATCTTAAAACACGAACGGCAATATAGGTTAAGGTTTAAAGACATTTATTCTCATAAAGACGTCGCCATCTGCATGAGAACATGAATATACAAAAAATATTCATAATAACAAACATTCGTTGCCATACATCGCCAAACGATCAAACAGATATTCAACAACATATGTTTTTTTTTACTAATATAAATTATTGGACTAGGTACCTATGTATTGGTAACACTAAAAGCTTAACAATACCATAATTATCTTAATGTAAATGTATATTTCAGACACATGACCGTATAATCGGTTCTAACTCGCGGTTGTCACAGTGTAGTGCTAGCGGTACACCCCAAAATTCAGTAAAAATCTGCAAAGTAAGATTTCCCATACTTAGAAAAAAGAAAATGACGTCATAACTCCCCTTTTTTTTTCGTGCCACGAGTCAAATTGATTCCTATGGCCTAAAGATCAGTCGTTCCGATTTTAATGCTTTTACCACCATTTGCATTTTTTTTGCGTATCGCTAAGGTATCGCTAGCACTGGTAGGCACGTTTACGAGGTCGGCGAATAGTTAATGTTCCAGCTGGATGATGAGGAAAGTGTCGTTTGGGGTTTGCGTGTTCTTTTCATCACGATTAATCGTATGTACCTACTTTTGTTTATTAATGTCGTAACTTTTATATTCTCTCCATTGGTCCGACAGGGACGATGGTGATCTTTATAAATATTATTGTAATATCTTGTATTACTCGTACACTGTGAAATGCAATAAAGGATTGAGTATTGACTTGTTAAGACCTCGCCGCCTAACTTGTAATCCGGTCAATTTCGACATCCTCAAAATTGGTAGGATTGTTTAAAATACTATCATAAAAAAAATCTAAAATCTTCTTCGATCCGACACCGAAAAAAAAATATTTTGGGTCAAAGGTCACAAAAATGGGGTTTTCGCGATTTTCAGCAAAGCGGTAAGGTTTATCATGAAATTCGTTTGAACAAAAAATATTAGATCAGATAATTATCTATAGAAAATGTCTTATTACTTTTTTTCATTAGATCCACTGTTTCTGAGATATAACGATTTAAAAAGTTGGAAGAGTTATAATCGTCAAAATATGTTTATACATGTCATGACATAACTTACTTATCATTAAATGTGGTTGCAAAAAAGTTGGACTGTATTGTTCTCTTGCATGTACAAATTGTCAAGGGCAGTCGTGCTCCAATGTCGAATCACCAACAGTTGAGGATTCGTTTGATACCAAACGAGGAGACATAAGAAGACAGAAGAAGAAGAACAAGAAGGAGAGGAAGCGGAAGTATTAGAGAATTATTAATAAGACATTTCCCTATTTTTTTTTACTTTACACCACTTTTATCATTTTCAACCCTTGCCAATATCTTTTATTATTCAAAAGTTTCCAATTTAACAGAATCACTACAGATCCGTGAAATAAGCCTACCGAGGGAACCACGTTAAAAAACGTGTTAGTACACTACCTGAGAGGTAGCGGTGTGCTTTTATTATGGCGATTACAACTCTACCAACTTTTTGAATCTTTATATCTCAGAAACAGTGGCTCTAAGGGAAAAAAGTTGTTGAACCATTTTTTATAGATAATTATTTGATCTACATTTTCTGTTAAAACTAAGCGTTTTGCTGAAAATTGCGAGAAACTTTTTATTATGGAATATATTTTTTTCCAGGTGTTTTCGGATCGATGAGGACTTTTTAGATTTCATTAGGATAGTGTTTTGAACAATCCTACCTATTTTGAGCTGAGTGCGAATTATTGTAACTTCACTGCTATTTTTTGGTTTCCCTCGTACCGTTGCACAACTACCAATAGTTATACCATCGATGGTTTAACTTGAAAAATTGTCACAATATCGATGTGCCTATCAATGTAATTAACAGAAATATTTTAACAAAAAATCAATACTATCGATAGTTAAAAAATATTAACAACAACAATTATTGTTGCAACGCTATTATTATGATTCGCCTATAAAGTGGTGCTTTTGAACAGAAACTATATTTTCAACCGACTTCAAAAAAAGGAGGAGGTTCTCAATTCGACTGTATGTTTTTTTTTTTATGTTTGTTACCTCATAACTTTCGACTGGGTGAACCGATTTTGATCATTCTTTTTTTATTTGAAAGCTGGTGCTTTCCGAATGGTCCCATTTTAATTTAGTTTAGTTCTTCTGACAGTGGCATCCATGAGAAAACCAACATGAGTGGACGACAAATGGACGAAATTCGTCCAGTCGTCCATTTGACGCGCATTTTGTCTATCTAGATTTAAGACTTATATATGGTTTTCTCATCTATCTCTCAAGAATGATCAAAATCGGTTCACCCAGTCGAAAGTTATGAGGTAACAAACATGAAAAAAAACATACAGTCGAATTGAGAACCTCCTCCTTTTTTCGAAGTCGGTTGAAAAGATAGTTTCTGTTCAAAAGCACCACTTTATAGGCGAATCATAATAATAGCGTTGCAACAATAATTGTTGTTGTTAATATAACTTAATCTTACGCCAACCGATTTTGATAATTCTTTATTGATTTGAAAGCTGATGGTGCCCGTGTGGCCCCATTTTAATTTGGTCCAGTTCTGACAGTTTCATCCATGGGAAATCCATATAAGTCTTAAATCTAGATAGGCAAAATGTGCGACAAATGGACGGGTAACTCAATATTACGCCAACCGATTTTGATAATTCTTTTTTTATTTGAAAGCTGATGCTGCCCGTGTGGTCCCATTCTAATTTGGTCCAGTTCTGACAGTGGCATCCATGGGAAATCCATATAAGTCTTAAATCTAGATAAACCATTATGCGCGACAAATGGACGAATAACTCATTATCACGATAACTGATTTCGATGCTTCTTTAAAAAAAAACCAACTTCAAAAAAACTATTGCAAAACAAAGCACTAAAAAGTAAAGAAATAATTGCGTATTCTTCTAAAACTTATACGATAATATAATGTAGGTACAATTATTGTTATTGTTGGAGTCGGTGTCAACCAATGTAGTATGTAGTTCTAATTTGGTCCAGTTCTGACAGTGGCATCCATGGGAAATCCATATAAGTCTTAAATCTAGATAAACCATTATGCGCGACAAATGGACGAATAACTCATTATCACGATAACTGATTTCGATGCTTCTTTTTTTATTGGAAAGGATATACTTCAAGGGCAGTTTGATGAGTGTTAGGTTCTGATTATGGGATCCATGACAAAGTAACGGAACTCTTCAATTCTTAGGAGCAATTGGACGAATACTTTTCGATGTTTGATATAAGAACTATTCACTGAAAAACAATAATTAAACAAAAAATTTAACATAAAAAAACCAACTTCAAAAAAACTATTGCAAAACAAAGCACTAAAAAGTAAAGAAATAATTGCGTATTCTTCTAAAACTTATACGATAATATAATGTAGGTACAATTATTGTTATTGTTGGAGTCGGTGTCAGCCAATGTAGGTTTGTAACTACCTACATACATACGTAAACGTGATATGTAAGAAATAGGTATATTGCTAGGTATATTGTAGTGTTGCCTTGGCTGACACCGACTCCAACAATAACAATAATTGTACCTACATTATATTATCGTATAAGTTTTAGAAGAATACGCAATTATTTCTTTACTTTTTAGTGCTTTGTTTTGCAATAGTTTTATTGAAGTTGGTTTTTTTTTAAATAAAAGCTGACGTGCGTTTTTATAGGTAGTTTGCGGTAAATATTTACGGCAATGCCCTCACATCGCATTACATCTAGAATCTGGACCCTAAAACACGACCGGCAATATAAATGTATATTTCAGACGCATCATCGTATAATCGGTCGTAACTCGCGGTTAACACAGTGGGCGCGTTTACGAGGTCGTCTCGTAGACATTGATGGTGAACCAAATAGTCAATGTTGCAGCAGTTGTGTGTAGGTGATACATACCTATAAATGTCTTAACATTCGGCTGATATGACACACCATAAGTGCCGAACTTACGCGGCAGAAATTCAGTTGCTCAACTTTGTATGTGTATTCAGAGTCTATAATTGTGTGCAAAATAAGTTGCCGCTGAACTTGCGCCCTGCCGAAGTTGCGCTGTACGCTCCGACCGCGGTTTATATGTGAGGGCGCCCGTACTTTGCCCGTTCTTACGCGCGTCGCACGCACACACTGATAAAATATAAGGTGAAATGTGGGAAGTCAGTCGTGGCTGCTGCGCCGTGCGTAGGTTATGCCGCCCACATCGACACTACGCTGCCGCTTGAATTTTTTGTCTCGTGTGCGTGTACGACGTACGTCCTATATTCGAGCTCAAAAACTGCAACAAAATATTCTGCGTAAATAGGTATTGCAGTGTTTATGGATGACTTAATAACAACTCATCAAATCCAGAGTTGTCTTTCTTCACATTACCTACAGTATAAGAACGGTGAGTACCCAAGCAGGTACCTAACTTAGCTAAGATTCATAATATTGTGTTGACTTTGGAACTTGTTACAAACCATTTAAATTAGATATCAAGACAACAGAGGAAACCTCTAGCAAACCTACATCTATGACTAAAGAAAATCCCAAAGGTAATTACCTCAATTTTGTTCATCAGAATATACAGGGCTTTACTGGCACAGATATAGCAGTAGTTTTCTTCCTTGACAGTATGAATATAGATGTTTTATGCTTATCAGAACACTGGCTTATGGAACACAACTGTCTAATAAGTTTTGATAATTATAGCGTCGTTAATATGTTCATGAGAGTTTCAGCTATTCGGGGTGGGCCACTAATATGTGTGATATATCACAATGAGTTAAAGTAAAACGAACGCAAAGATGTGGTAGGACTCTATTATTGAGGAATGAGCAAACTATTGAAATTTCATGTGCAGAGTTAGAGCGGATTATTGTTGTTTGTGTGTATAAACCACCATCTGCGGATTATTCACTGTTTGAAGAAACTTTGGAAGAAGTGTTAAAGAGAGTATGTAAATCAAACAAGAAGGTGGTTGTTTGTGGTGATTTTAATGTAGATATTCTAGACCAGTCTTTCCCGACGTGGGCGATAACGCCCCCTTGTGGGCGCTGCAGGCCTAAAGGGGGGCGGTAAGAGACCCAGAAAAAAAAGGGGGCATTGTGTAGGGCTTTGGGGTCGATTTATAATTTCATCTACCTAGCTAGGAAGACTCTTAGACACTGACTGAGCTCTCGACTCTCGACTACATCTTGTGAACATCAACTAATATTAATTAAGATATAGCTCAAACTCGGTTCGATATAAAAGACCGCGGGCAATCATGTTTTAACAAGTTTTTGTTAAATAATCCGAATTGTACATTCCTATACCAATCGGCTGGTTCTATAATACTTGTTCTTGCTTGTCGCTTGTCGAGTACGATTGGGCGTCGAATGAGATAAACGAGTTTATGCACGTTTGTCTTATTCCTGTTGGTGCGTGCTACTTATGCAATCCTATATAAGCGACGTAAATTTATTTTAATTTTTTTGCGGTTTCGCGCATAATAGATAAGCAGTACTTGATTTCAACACTTACGTATTTCTTAAAACAAAACAATGTCGGAAGTAAAAAAGAAGAGACGGCAATACTCTGCGGAATATATTAAATTCGGATTTATTGAAAATCCCACAAACCCGTCGTCGCCTTTGTGTCTTCTATGTCTAAAAACATTTTCGAACGAAGCAATGAAGCCTTCAAGACTGCAAGATCATTTGAATAAAATGCATCCAGATAAGACAGAAAAGAATGTAGCATATTTTCAAGACCTAGAGAAGAAGCATAATACTCAGCCAAGTGTATCAAAACTATTTTCGGCGGCTGCTAAGCAAGATGACGACGGACTTCGAGCTTCGTACAATATCTCTTTGTTAATTGCTCAAAAAGGCAAACCACACAACATCGGAGAAGAGTTAATTTTGCCAACAATAAAGGAAGTAATAACTACTGTGCTTCATAAACCGGCCGCAGATATTATCCGAAAAATTCCTTTGAGTAATAATTCTGTGCAAAGACGAATTGGTGAAATAGCTGAAAACATTGAAGAATCATTGTGCAATCATCTGAGGACTAGTCAATTCTCAATTCAGCTCGATGAGTCCACTTTACCAACTAATGAAGCGTTGCTGCTATCTTACGTGAGGTTTATTAAAGATGAGAAAATACGTGAAGAACTATTGTTTGCCAGAAATTTGGAGACAGATACAAAAGGCGAAACCATATTCAATACATTGGAAAAGTTTTGTGAAGAGAAAGAGATTCCTTTGAAAAATATTATATCAGTTGCTACGGATGGCGCTCCGGCTATGACAGGGCGCCATAAAGGCTTCATAGCATACTTAAAGAATAAAATTCCAGATGTCCTTGCTATACATTGCGTTATTCATAGACAACATTTGGTTGCTAGAAACTTAAGTGAACGACTATTTCAATCACTGCAATATGTCATCAAAGCAGTCAATAAAATCCGTAGCAGCTCTTTGAATGATAGATTATTTCATCAGCTTTGAGTTACTAATGACGAAGATTTCAACCGTTTGTTGCTTCATACTGAAGTTCGTTGGCTGTCAAGAGGCAATTGTCTGATTCGATTTTACAACCTGTTTGACTCTATGATAGAGTTCTTGGAAACTAAAGATACAGAACTGCGCAACAAGCTCACAACATCAAAGAATGATATAGCTTACATGACAGACCTGTATAAAATGTTCAACGACATGAACCTCCAACTGCAAGGCGATGAACTAAATTTAATTAAAACAAAAAATGTCGTTGCTGCTTTCGCAGCCAAACTGCTTCTGCACAAAAAGAATATGGGCAGACGTGAGTTTCACAATTTTCCGAATTTATCAGTATACTGCAGTAACGACGACTTGTTTGCCTACTGCCAACATTTGGAAAACCTCTACATTGACTTCACCGAACGATACCAGGACATTTTAAACTTGGAAATACCAGACTGGGTGTTGGATCCGTTTTCAAATGTCAACACAGCAATGTCACCTCAGCTGGAAGAAGAACTTATAGAATTGACAACAAACGAAGAAATGAAAATCAAGTTCAAAAATGGATATCAAGAATTTTGGCTACAAAAACCGATCCCGCAATTGTATCCTGGATTGTGGTCAATTGTTCAACGATTTTTGATAGCATTCCCATCGTCATATTTGTGTGAACGTGGATTTAGTGCTGTGGCAACGCTGCTTACTAAAAAGAGAAATCGTTTGCGTGTTACCGAACGTGGCGACTTGCGGCTGTTTTTGAGTAAATTGGAACCTGATATCAACAAACTTATTGAACAGCATCAGATTCAACCTTCACATTAGTTTTTATATAAGAATTGATTATGTTTGTTTTATTTTCAATAAAAGATACTCTGTCCGAATACTATAAATTTGCGTTTCAATAATCAGTTATAAGTACTTAGCGGTTTTTAAGTATGTTTAAAAAGGGGGGCGTTAAAAAATAATTTATTCTTAAAGTGGGCAGTAGACAATAAAAGGTTGGGAACCCCTATTCTAGACTCTTCTCAAACCTCACTTCGATTTTGAATCTTTTTAAATCATTCAATTGAATAAATATTTTTGATCAACCAACACAATCACTGCGTCATGAGCTACCTGCTTGGATAATATTTTTTGTGCAAATGTTTATGAGAAAAAATGAATGATTAATTGTTTAAAATCAGACCATTGTGGTCTGTACGTCTACGAAGAGTTGCCACTTTAAATTTACGCTATCGTTCGCGTAAAAAAATGTATTGGGATTTGACACCGTCATGTCATGTCATGTGTCATCCCAATACAATTTTTAAATTTAAAGTGGCAACTTGTGGCAGACGTACTGAACATAAATGATCAATATGAAGATTTGTTCAATCTCATAATGTATTTTTTAATGGGTTTGTTTCGGCCTCATTTCCGCCTGGTGGTAAGCCGATGGTGGTACACGCTTACCCAGAAAATGCCTATCCACTCTGGCTTTTTAGATATTATGGTTGTAAGTATCCGGAAACACAGGCGCATGGAGAGCGTTCCACTCCCTAGCGGAGCGGACCAGAAAAGACGCAGCAAACCGTTGGGTGCGGATTGTTGGAAAGTCAAGAAGAAGCTAGGTTAATATAGTGTAGAGGATTTCTTGAATGACAAGAATTTGTGGTCATCTTAGGTATAATCTGCTCCTCTGCACATTTTTTGTTATGACTTTACTCTGTCAATTCAATTTTTGTGTAAAAAAAAAAGATTGAAAAGAAAAAAGTAAAAGTAACCATTGAGTTTCATGCCGGAGTCTTCTCGATTGGAAACCACCTCCGAATCGGTGGCGGAGTCACTTTATGTTTATTTATGATATTTACTATCATTGTATTAATGTAAGAGTATTTTTATTTAGTATATTTTTGCTGTTAATTTTTTTATTTGACTTGTCACAAGTTCTTTTTATAAGTCTATATGAATGAAGATATTTTTTACTTTACTTTTTAACTTTAATGAAAATAAGCTCATCAGTCCCTGTCTAAGACTTCAAAAGGTCGGGAATTCATTTTCTGGTAGATGTTTAAAATACTTTAGTAAGATCCCGCAAACTCTTGTTGAAATGCCTCTTCACAAGTTTAGGTTAGTAATAAAGCAATAAAGTCAGATTATTATTATGTAGTGGATATCTTAAATGACTAAAAATTGTGGTATCTTAAGTATAATCTGTTCCTCTGCATATTTTTTTTCTCACGTCCGAATAGACACTCATTTTTATTCAATTCAATTAATTTTTCAATTCAAATATATTTATTATCCCTTGACAATTAAAGGTACTTAGCTAATCTTAGGTCCAAACAATGGTCTTAGGCCAAAACGAATTTATTATAGACTAGGCAGTCATTTGATCACAATTGCACCTGGTGGTAATTGGTGATGACTTGTGCTTTTAAGTTTTATGTATCAGCTGTAATTGGTAATATGAAATGCCTACGACGTTGGAGCCGCTTTGTGTTACACAAGGAGACAGATGGTGCCCAGACGTCCCACTGATTTTCTGGGATAATGATCTGCTGTTACCATTATTTTGTTATCCCCTGGTATTTGAGTTTTGTGTGAAACCGCATTAGTAGTGATATTGTTTCCTTTTTTACGAAATTGTATAGGGTCTAAGTTTTCTTTATAATGTTTTGCATGCTGTTATCAATGGCTGATTGGTCTGATCTTTATTTTGAAAGTCATCTGCAGCGTGCCTCAAAAAAGTGATAATGATTATGATTAAGTTTCTTAAAGAACTTCTTTTACAAACGACTTTTTACAAATTATCTTCTTGTATACGCAACAACATTCTGCGTTCAATATTTATGTTTTTTTCTTTGACGACCTCGACCGTCCAGGTTTTTAAAATACAAATACACAAACGCACCCAGCAAATGAGAAAATACGCGGCTGCTATCCTATCTGGTGCTACCCTCGTCAATCCCCACGACCCGGTTATCCCGAACATGTCCACTACATTTAGCATATTTTGCATTTCGCATAAAAACGCACGTATCCCGTCTTCCGATAACGTCACCTTTTCGGGATTATGGGGGAGGCTTTTTAATACCTACTTTTGATGATTACAAATGGTTTCTACGTTGCGTAGTAGGTGTTCTTTTAGTACAGTACGTCTACCACGAGTTGCCACTTTAAATTTACGTTATAGTTCGCGTTCGCATAAAAATTGTATTGGGATTTGACATATTATGACATGACGATGTCAAATCCCAATACATATTTTTACGCGAACCATAACGTAAATTTAAAGTGGCAACTCGTGGTAGACGTACTGACATCAATACTAGAGCGTCGCATTGCCGGTTTAAATAGAACTCATTGCTAAGAGTGTTATATGTTCATAACATTTTTTCTTGATTTATTGTTGATAGGTATATAGCAGTTTAAATCGTTTTTTTTTGTTAAAGACGATTTGTGTGCAGCTTACGTTAATTTCAGCTTACCTTGAAACTGTCATTGAACTGTTAGAACGCTTTATTTCATTATGTTTGTAAATTTCTCTTGATTTTACAGACTTGATTATTGTGCCTAATCTCTGAATCATAAAACGTCGTTTATGATTGTGCACTGAGAGCAACAATAGTGCGTTGGATCAGAGGCTTTTAAAGGTGGGTATAAACTAGAGCTTTTGCTAGAGCATTAGATTGTAAGTAATGTACCGTTTTTACAAATGGGACAATGGAGGCAAATGCTCAGTTTTTTGAAAACATTTCCATGTAATGTAACGTTCTTGCGTCAAACCATCGAGCGTCATGTTCGCGATGCGGTTCGAGTAAATTTAAAAACGATTAATGCTCGATGTTCAGATATAAGTGAATGCTCAGCCATCCAATAAAAAAAATATATCTGGGGCAATTCACACCAAGATCACCTGACCCCAAACTAAGCAGAGCTTGTAATATGGGCGTCAGAGACTGATAAACATTCTTTAATATTTCTAAATACATACTTAAATAGATAATAACACCCTGACACACAACAAAAACAGATGTTCGTCACACAAATATTTGTCATGTGTGGGGATCGAACCCACGACCTCCGGCGCTAAAGGCAAGATCGATCGCAATGAAGTGCGACCCACTCGACAGAAGACACCGTAACGAGACTGGAGGACGTTGTAGCTAATGATGGCCGCGGGACATTACTAATTAGCTTCACTGCGGAACAAACACTCAATAGGATTTTAATTTAATATGAGACGATATTAGGCTTAAAATGGCCAGGCTTTTTTTCACTGAAACAGCCAAACACTGAGTTTAGACTATTTCACATAGAAACCAGGAAAAATACCTAAAATTCAAAACATGCTACAGTAACTTGTATCTATTAGCAGGAAACTTTCCTCTAAAATATAAAGGAAGCAAAAAGAAAGAAGCAACGAATAATATTTTTTTTAAATCGTAATTCACGTAATTTATACACAAAGTAAGTGAGATCTACGGGCGCAGTAGACACGCTATATTGGGGTCAAATACGGTCAGAAAAGAGTGAGTTTTTGAGAGTTATTCATGTTATGTTTTCATGTCGAGTCGTGTTTTGTCACACATGACGCTTTCATCGCAACCAGACTCTGATTGGTCCTTTGGGAGCTACGCAAATTGGCAATTCGTCGAAATCCGTCTCAATGGCGTCCTAACCTCATAGTTCTGAATAAGAAACGCATGGTTCTATTGATCTGACTGGTTTCAGACAAGTAAACAAGATAGATACTAACTTGTATAACATTTTCAGTATATTTCTATTCACTACAGGCTCTGTTCTGAAACGTCATACAAAAACTTCGCCAATCGAGCCAACTTTATCGAATCATGTTTCCACCAGATGCATTCCCTGTATTTTACCCTCTTAACAATTTCAGTTAATTTAATTTTATTTTATTTTCACTGTTTACTACTCACACTACTTCAAATGAATTCTAAACACGTATTTTCCAGAATCACCTAGCCTTAACTTAATAATGATAATTGTAACTAGTCCATTTGTTGACTTTGAATATATAAATGAAATAAACTCATGGTTGGGGTACATCTAAAGAAAAGAAAAGAAAGAAAAATCATTTATTGACCCAAAATAAAAGAAACAATTAACAATGGATAGCAAAAAGTATCTAATGACATGCAACAAACACGCGGATTATAAAGGTAGTTCCTCACCTAAAGCATTTTCCTGTAATGCAACTTTTCAGAATCGAAATCTTTTCAGTACTGCCTCCTGGACATGACGAACCTCGCCTGTACATTACAATAGTGCCTTACGAACTTATGGGAAGTTGTATCAAAATATTACACAATTGTATCAACAAATTGCGCACTGTAATGCGCGGTTCTCCTCCCTCACGTGACGTTGCATAACAGGAAAATGCTCTAGATGAGGGAGCACCTTGACATTATGCGCTTCGACATAATCATAAAACTCTTCCGCCGCGCCATGGCATTTCACAAGTTGCCTCGCCGAATAGAATCGCTGACCTTTGCTTTGTTTACGTAAATGTTATCACGGCTGACGTCTAAAAAAACAATGTTGACGAACTAAAATCTGTTAAAATGGACGATATCATAAGAGTGTTATCTCTCTTATCACAACAAGTCCCTTTCCCAAAACTACTGAGATTTATTTTAGTGCCCCCCCCGACCAACCTCGCGGTTATGCAGAAAGGCACACTATTCCTAGCACACCGTGAAGTGTACCAGGGACCATCTGCGGTAGGTCCTGCCACCATAAAGCACAATGCATAATGCATTACACGTTATGGTACTCATAGGCGAGTAGCCCGTGGCATTACCCACTCCCATTTATCCAGAATGGTACCGGAGCAGTTATAGTCGCTCACCACGCGCATCCAAAGAACGCTAGCGGCTACAATCCCCGCTGGGGACGTCAAAGAAGCCAACTTCCATTTCTCCAGAATGGTGCCGGAGCTGTATAGCACGCTCACATCTCAATGCACTGCCGTACATCTACCCTTAGCTACAGCAGGGTGGCCGGATGGGCAATCTAGCGGATACCCATCTCCTTGCTATCCAGGCAAGTACCGGAGGAGCAGCAAGCTGCTATAAGGGTTCCTCACTAACCCCGCATCTAAACACTTAGCGGCCCAACGCCCTTAATCTCTTATCACAACAGTGGTTACGCCGAACCTTGCTGCTATCATGGTGCTCCCTAAGAGGCTCCTTTCTCTTTCACCACAGCTATAGCTTCACTCTGTCGGCGTGAACTGAATCACATTATTTGAAAACAACACGAGACCCTCGATGCTACGGTTAACTGTGGCTGACTATTGTACAAAATCAAAACGATTAAAGGGTCTGACAGAAGACTAAGAGCGATGGTGACTACTAGAATGATTCATCATCTTAAAAAAAGCAAACTGTTGAATTGATGCCTGATCAGCTATCTTAAAAAATAATTAGAACAAAGCAAACCAAAACAACGATAGAAAACTCCTTCAAGATATTCACTTAACCCTAAAAATCTCGCTGATTGATTAGATCAGATCGTTCACTGTAGTTTTCCAAGTCACTCGGTATAAATCGCGCTTACGACACTAATTAGAGTGACGAGCGTAATTAGATCTGTCTCAGCGAGCGCGAACATCCGGCCGAGCGCGAACTTCAGCCAGTTTAGAAGGCACTGTCATTGCTGATTATTAAATAAGTTTGAATAATCGCTTTCAGATTGTACAGGGAATGCGTTAATGACTTAAGTTGCGCTACTTATATTTTCGAACTCACATAATACTAGCCAGCGCCTTTTTTAAAGGTTTATTTCCTTACCACGGTCGTAGTTTAGGCGCGAAACGTAACAAGCAGTGTCACATTAAGTAGTAGACCTGATAAATAGGAAAATTTGTAAGATAGCATCCTCACTTTTTTCAACACAATTAAAGATCCTAGACTTAATAATATACACCTGCAATATTTACTTCTGTTAAAAGAATAAATTATACGTTTGTATGTAAAACACCCACGAACTTTCTGAGATTTTTGCCTTGATTAAATCTTTGAGCAAACCGCGAACGCTCCTGTAAAATTCAAAGCAGGTGCAGCCTTCGTCTCCTCAAATGGGTTCAAAAAGCTCGGGCATAAACAAGTACTCGCTAATAGTACTTGACTAAACATTTCGTTTCCTCGGCGTTTTCTTTGCGGTCTAAGGATCCCGTAAAGTGAGTTTTGAAACCTATTCCGCTGCAGAACTGAATATTTCTGGATTTAGTACGTACAACGTACATAACATACAGGGCAGGCAGGGTCCACATCTCTACACCTGCTACGATTCTGACACACTTCTTGAGCCTCAATCCTTACCTTAGTCAAGGGTCAAAGCACATTTCCTTGATCTTTGACAATACTCCTTCCTATTTGTTCTTCCGTTTTCTTCTTGTCCTTCTTCCCTGTTCTATCCTGGCAATATTTGGTCATAACTGAGCTGATAACTGCGTATGTAGAAAAAGTGTTTTTATATGTTATCTGTTGTTCCTACTCGTTTAGGTACTCGTAGAAATATTATGTAATATTTTTAAAAAAACTTTTGTTTTAAGCATTTCTTGCCTTCTTGATAATATTCCTTTGCCTGTGGGTTGCTTAGAGATCGCTTTTCAGCTATAACGCTGCCCAAATTGTACAACATTTTGGTTTTCTGTAAGTTTTTTTATTTGTGCAATAAATAAAAATAACTTACAGAACTTCTCATGCTCTAAAAGTACGCCAATATAGCCCTACGAAGCGGGACTAAAGTGACCACTTTAGTCGTGGACCATTTTCATTGCGAAAATGTTGAGAGTTTCAGTTCCATGGTTTGTCCGCAAAGAAGGTGGCAGGGCTTACCTTTTCAACAGATCCATTCACCTGACTCATTTATATAGTATCGAATATTTTCAATAATCGAGCATTGCTAACAAGTCAACGACCTGTACGTTCCTTTTCTAGAAATTTAAACGAGCAGAATGACTTGCTGTTTTCGGAACGTTCGTTATTTAATCGACCTCTGAAAGCCTCTTACCATAGAAGTGAAAGGCTCGGCAATGGCTGACTTGGCGTTTTTCGTCTTCCACCTGCAGGGGCCGGCATCGGATAGCCAAAGAGACTTGCCTTGAAAGTGCGGTCGATGAAGTGTACACTCGTGTTATGCGGTCCCCACAGATAGAGCTAAAACTAAAAACAAAACTGCTTCAGTAATTATTTATTCAAGTTGATCATTTAAACAGTTCTTTCGAAAAGTCAATCATTATTTTTGACTTTAGATTTAAATATTATCATAGACCACATCATCACTTACCACCAGTTGCGATCGTGGTCAAATGACTGCCTAGTCAATAATAACAAAAGAGACATAAATATACTAAATACTGTTCATTCATGTAATGTGATTTTACCACCGCGGTCGGACTGGTGTTTCTACAAAGAAGATCTCTTTAGAATCAATCCTCTTTAGAATCAATACAAAGTTTCTTGAACTTTGTAATGATTCTAAAGAGGCTTTATTTGTAAAGAAAATGAAATGTATAATTTCAGTATTAATGTGTTTTTAAAAATATAACTCATTGTGGTATCACATTGTCAAGATTCGCAGTGAATAAGCTGCAATCAGAAGAAATGTTCATTGTGTAGGTACAAAACAGTGAATTTAAATAAATTCTCTTCAAACTTTAAATCAAAAAATGATGAAAATTTACGCGTTGAATGCTTATTTTTCATAAAATGCACAAAAGATACAAAGACTTCAAATGATCCTTAGCTAATGATCTAGTAAAAAAACCACTAGACAACCCCGATGAAGGGTTATCAAGAAGTAAATAACCTTTAAACTTACAAAATGATTAAAAGATGTTGGTTATTTAGCGCAGTCGTTGGGAGCAGGTTAAGAACTCTAGGTAGGTATGGTAATTGCTACAGTCTTATCCGAAACAAAGCATTTGTACCATAAAATCAGAGACTGATATACAAACTCAGATTAATTTCGAATAAACAACCGGATGCGTAACAGATCCAAACGTTGGTCACATAGTGTCGGTCCGCAATAGGGATTGAACCGCTACGAATCACAACGAACCAAGCCAACAAGGCAGTCTCTGCCAACGAATTATTTGTTGATGAAGTAGATCCTTGTGATGTTGAGTCTGGGTTTTTGTTTCTGGTTTTGCATAACAGAAGGCAAAACATTACTTTGTGACTAGGAAAATGTTTGTGCTATCATTGATTTAATATTATTCGTTTATTTAATTATATGTAAGTACAGACGCGTTCACATCAACCTTTACAAAACCATTGCAAAATGGGTCTGATATCAGCAGCATAAGGTGCCCCTATGTAAGGTTGATGTGAACGCCTCTGTCCATGTGTCAGTCTGTAACATTTTAGCGGTTTGACGGGTGGTTTTCAATCTCAATGAAACTTATGTGAAACGGTGGCTGGCTTACAAATCAATGTAGAAGAGAGCGTCATGGCCGAGGGGCTAAGCACCCCTATTTGGACAGTGGATCGTGTGATCCCGAGTTCATGTCTGGGCAAAAGCAAAATCTTTGTGTTCATTGTTAAGTTTCCGACGATGGAAAACATCGATAAAAAACCTTATCAACCCGGATAATGCCGAAAGGCTTACCACCTACCAAGTTGTGTTCCAATATCATTGGTGAAAAGCTGGCTTCTGAGTGATCCGTTCACCATAGCAGCAATAGTCACTTGCCTCCGACTACCCCGTTTGGGATAAAGTCGCGCGGATGGTATGTATGATCAAAAAGAAACAAAACGATACATTGAATTAAAATTATAAAAAAAGAAACTACTACTAGAATTTATTCCCAAATCATAAAAGTTAAAAATATTTTAAATAACAGCATCACAACAGCACAGGTTTTGAAAAAACCAAATATAAGCAATTGTGTTTGTATCAAAAGGTTTAACTTCACTTTTAGCCGTGTCGACTTGAACAATTCACAGAATTCTGCTTGAAAATAATAAAAAAATATTAAAACCGAGTCGTCTCTCTTTAAACTGCCATTTTAATTAATCACCCTCACTGTTGATTACTGCGGACATTACAAACGCGAACACAAACCAAATTAAATACTCCCTTTTAATTCAAAACGATTCGCAAAACAGCGCCTCGTTAAGACGTTAACGAAGGAAAAAACTGACGGAGAAAAGTCTGTATACTTAAAATATGGTTCCTTACAGCTACGAAAAAAATGTTGAAGAATATAAAAAAATAACAAAGAGATTCATTTTACTTCAAGATCACTTTGAGGTGAGGTATCTTCTTTTTAGTTTGAACAAATCCCGTAGCAGAAATAATATACTCTCTTTTTAAAGCAGTTATTTTTTCATGAGATATGTTTTTTCGTGCCGGAACACGTGGCTTGTTACATAAAGTCGCTTTATGTTTGTATAATGAGTGTATAGAGCTAAAGCAGGTTCTGTAAGAGTTATTTTAAAGGTCTCCTACTGTTACAGCTCGTGGTACAATTGTTACTGATCACAAAGACGGTCAATGCGCTATCGGCTTATTATTTTTTCGCCTCCAAGATGCTGATTCGTCTCAACATATTCTGCAGCAGATTATTTTTGATAACAAACAATGACCAACATTTTTATGTGCACTCATATCCTAACAACAATTTTGACAAAGTTGAATCCACGACACAATTTTTAACTTTATGCTATAAAAAAACTAATGGAAGGCCACACAATTAATTTAGAGTGGGGAAAAATCTAATATCCTCTAGCTCTTCCGGCCTCATCCCGGATGCAAATTTTACAGCCAACGACTTCATTACTCGCTGCCTTTACAGTATTTTTAAACCAAGACGTTTTTGGGTCTAACTGAAAAAGAAACCAATTTTTTCCTTCTTTTTTGTGCCAACAGGGAATGAAAGCACAGAAATAGGTAATAGGTAAACTTATGTCGTACAACCGATATCTGAGGGGGAATTGAGAACATAAAAACGTGGAGAAAACGCCCAGTGGCCATTTGGTACTGTGGAAGTACACAAACTTTATAACTATTATAGTATACCTAAATAAATACTCACACCCTCAGAATATGAGTCTTAAACCGTACTAATGACTCGCTTATTTCTGCGCCAAATGGCCGGGCTAAAACATTGGTACGGGAAAAATACATAGTTAAATTAAAAAACGAAACTAAAAAGCACCAAGGAGATAACAATATTATATTTTGATACATCCTTAGTTATTTTATCAATATAATAAGGCAGTATAATCTGTTTTATGTTTTAACTCATTTATAGTTACCGGTTTAAAAATGTTTTTAGTTTAAAAAAACATTCATTGCGTTAATTCAGTGAAGGGCTAGCAGTAATAGCGAAATCGTATTTCCCACGCGCTGGTTAGATATTATGCCCGAGGCTTGCTTTCACGCCTCTTAGGAAAAAAGATACAGTGTTTTTATTTGTTGTCATGAGCATTATAGTTTTCGTCAGCCTATCAAACTTTAGAAATCGAACGTAATATCAAAGGACCATTTGTTGCAGAATAATACCACAAAATAAAGATTTTACAGAAGGACCGCTCGCGCCTTTTTCGCCTAAATTTGCGTGACCGCCTAGGGCAACATTCGCTATGAATTTTAAAAATGAAGTAGGTAGGTTATAATAGGTACCTACTTGACAGAACCGGCCAAAAACAAAATGTATTTGGCCGGTTCTGTCAAGTGAAAAGCAAATGAAGACTAAAACACTTTCAACGCAGACCGATTTGAGTGAGTAACAACACATTGCAGTTCATTTCGCTGTGTATTTTAGTCTTAAAAGTACCAAAATAGTGTTTGTAACGAATAAAATTAGCCGTAATTCAAATCATTAAATTGTTAGTGACATGTTTCGTGAAGAAAAATAGTGAAATTTGCCCGATTTTGCTGACAAATAGGCAAAAATATCTTTAAATTTTTAAAAACCTGACCTACGACAACTCGCGCGGCCGTCGCTGCTGTGTGTCACACCGGCCGGTACCGCGGCGCCTCCGATAAAGTTTTACGTATCGCTTAGCTGTCGCACTTGCTGGGCTGTATCTGGGTACAGGGTCGGCTAAAATGAAGACTGGAAAACCTGCTATGACCTGCGCTGGTTGCAAGGCTGATATTACAGACAAAAAAAATATCAGCTGCACCAATCTCAACTGCAGAAATATTTTTCACCGCCTATGCGTAAATTATAAAAACCCTACCTCAGAGCCGAACGAATTATGGATCTGCCCGGACTGCCAGTGTTCCTTCAAGAAAGGAGGAGATAATACTTCGACCCCAGTACGCCAATCTGATAACGTAACAATAAGAAAGCCACGGAACACTAGTCCGGCGGCGAGTTCATCGGCAGAATCACTTCCAGAGCTGGTTTTAGAAATTCGCTTGCTTAGAGAAGATGTATCGACCATGAAGTCAGAGCTAAAAACATTGATATCCACTCTGAGTAAATGTGAAACTAGATTGGATGACTTGACTGCCGTGGTGGCTGTGCATGAAGAGCGACTGTTGGCTGTGGAAGCTAACGAGGCGACTTGTGTCCTGCGGATGGAAGTTGACACATTGCAGGACAAACTTAATCGCCAATCACAAGCTATGTTGCGGAACGACGTTGAAATTCACGGGATCCCGGAAAGCCCAGCCGAAAATCCTAGTGCTATTATTAAATTGGCAGCAGAGTCTGTGAAAATGAAGTTGGATGAAACTGAAATTGATTATGTTACCCGTGTGGGACCAAATCACTCCAATGCCGACGATGCACCCAGACCCCGGCCACTAGTTGTGCGTTTTATCAGACGTGGCACGCGCGATCAATTCCTCAAATCAGTCAAAGCCCGACGCTTGTCAACTGCCGATATCAGCATAGAAGGGCCAACTAAAGACATATTTTTTAATGAGCGACTTACCTATTTTAACCGTAAGTTGTTTCGTGCTTGCAGAACTGAGCTCAAGCCAGCAGGTTTCAAATACTGCTGGACCAGGGGTGGAACCGTTTTCGTCAAGAAAAATGAGGGCAAGGGGCAGGGATGTGAGACCATCACCATCGCGCGGTATGAAGACATTCAACGCATTCTCGATACCCAAAACTCAACTGATGCCTAGAGGAGTCCCAGTGATAAAAAGTGTTGTAGACTTTTTTACATTTAGTCTTTACCTTCGGAGTTTTGTTTTTCTTTTTTCTATTTTTTTGAACTTTCTAATATTTTTTACAAATGGTGAGAACACATATTTGAATACAAATACACAATACAACAAACACAATACACTGCGAATACATATTCTCACACACATGCTTTGCATCAGGGTGTTTTACAAATCTACGACTACGACGTTGGCAACCAGCTCCTATCTTATTGAAACATATCTTTTTATGTTATCTGTGTTTGAAAATGGCTAGCTTGGATGTTTTAAAGGAGCTGGATTCTAATGAAATACCCTGCCATATTGTAGACTACCCTGAAAATTGTAAAGCATTTATCACGAACACTTATAATACTAAAGTGCTAACCCTAAACATCAGAAGTATTCGAAAAAACTTTGACCTTTTCCATGTTATCTTTAAAAGGTTGGGCATAGCTATCGATATTATAGTTTTAACTGAATGCTGGTTGAATGAGGAAACTATAATCCCGCAGTTGGACGGATACACTTCATTTAGAACTCGCAAGTATATTAATAGATCCGGGGGAGTTGTAGTATATGTGAGGAACTCGTTAACGCCAGTCGTGACAGAGCCCATTTTTGATGAGGCTAACTGTCTCTTAATAACAATTAATAACAGTCTTAGTCTTCTGGGAATTTATCGATCCCCATCCTTTGCCAATGTAGCAGTTTTTGTAAAATCCCTTATTAAAAATGTAAAATCAATCAAAAAGACCCCCTGTATTGTAGTTGCTGGTGACATAAACATCGACATTTGTTTAGATAATGTTTCTGAAGATGGCGTCGACTATCTTTGCGATCTAGCGGAGCTAGATTTAGTTCCTACCGTCAGTAAACCAACGCGAATCAACTCCTGTTTGGACCATATCTATGTCACATCTAAATTTTGCTCTGAGTCGGTTGTATGTAGAACGGATATCACAGATCATTATCCGGTCATCGCAGGGATAAACATTAACAACATACGACATAATAACAAACGGAGGCTTGTTACTAGAGCAAACTTTGATGCTGTAGAAAAAGCCTTGAGTGATATAGATTGGAAGTGCGTTGCTGACGAGGAAAAAGTGGATAGTGCCGTTTCAAAATTTACAGAGGTACTTAATAATATTATTGACCAATGTACCACTAGGGTGCCTACTAGTCGGGCAAAGTTCTTGTTAAAGCCTTGGATGACGCCGGGCCTTATTAGATGCTCAAAACACAAGGACAAATTACATGCTCATGTAAGAAAAAACCCACATGATATCATTCTTAATAAAATATTTACGCGATACAGAAACTTTTACAGAGACCTACTTAGAAGGGTGAAACAGAAGTACGAATCAGAGGAGCTGGAAAGAAACAGACATTCACCGAAAAAACTCTGGAAATCTATCAGGACGATAACGAATATGAGTAAGACCAAAGAAAAAGCACAAGCTTTAACACAAATTAGGGACACTGTAACTTATTCACTGGATTTCTGCAACAGTCACTTTGTAAATGTGGGAAAGTGCCTTGCAGATAGTATACTCAATAAAACAAAAGAGACCCAAGAATCACTAGCAAGTAAGGTTTCGTTGCGAGGTTCTCCTGCAAAATCTTTTTACCTGTGCCCTACAGATAGATCGGAAATTGAGTCTATTATTATGAATTTCAGAAATGACAGCGCTCCTGGACTTGACGGCATTACAAATCGGTTACTAAAGTCGATAAGGAAGCATATAATAATCCCTTTGGAAATAATTTGTAACCTTAGTCTTTCGGAAGGTGTCTTTCCCAAGGTATGGAAAACGGCCGCTGTCACACCTATATATAAATCCGGAGAGAAAACTGATCCGAATAACTACAGACCAATCTCTCTCCTTGGGGTGTTCTCGAAGGTTCTGGAAAAAATAGTGAACAAACGACTGGTCAGTTTCGTTGAAAATAATCAGCTGCTATCAGAGAGACAGTTTGGTTTCAGACAAAATAGGTCGACAGAGGATGCCGTGGCAATGCTCACAAAGCTGGTGTCCGGACATCTTGACGCTGGGAGGGCTTGTATAGGAGTGTTTATTGACCTGGCAAAGGCATTTGATACCGTTTCGACCCCTATTCTCATAAGAAAACTGGAGATGCTTGGTATCCGTGGCATTGCACTTCAGTGGTTTCAGAGCTATCTATCTTGCCGATCGCAGTGTGTTAGACTCGAAGGATTCCTGAGTAATTCGCGCCAAGTAGATTTTGGCGTACCTCAGGGTAGCATTTTAGGACCAACGCTGTTCGTTCTTTACGTGAATGATATTTTTGAGACCGAATTGCCGAATGCTGACATTATCTGTTATGCCGACGATACGGCAATCATTTTTCACGATGACACCTGGGTTAACGTTATTGAACGCGCTGAAAAGGGAATGGCTGTTGTAAGTAACTGGTTGCTGAACAATTTGTTAACCATGAATCTACAAAAGACTAGCTTTTTGTGTTTTCATAAGACATTGGCTTCCACGCCGAATCTGCCCCTTGGTGAACTGAAAGTTCACACGTGTCAAGTACCTAATGACGCCCTCATAAGAACACATGAGTGCGGCTGTGGCAGTATCTCCAGAGGTCCAACGAATAAGTATTTGGGTCTGGTCATTGATGAGAAACTCAGTTTTGGTGCCCATCTGATTGAATCCGCGAAAAGGGTCCGTAAACTTATTTACGTTTTCAAGAGCCTGCGCACGGCAGCTGATCAAGAATTACTCAAGTCTGTCTACATAGCCATCTGTCAGTCCATAATTACTTACTGTATCATAACTTGGGGGGGTGCGGCTTCTAGTAACATGATAGTCTTAGAAAGAGCGCAACGATCAGTGCTAAAAGTAATGTTTAGGAAGCCCATTAGGTACCCCACTGATACGCTGTACAAGGAAAACGAAATTCTGAACGTTCGCAATCTTTATGTACTGAAAGTTGTTACCCACGTGCATCGCCAAGTTGTTAAATCCCCCGAGTTTGGTAAAATGCTTAAAAAGCGAGTGTTTAGACTGCCGCTTCCCGCAATCAAAACAGTGCATGCTAGAAGGCATAGCTACTTCCTGCATCCTTATGTCTATAACAAGGTTCAATCTCTCTGCTGCATTAAACACTGTTCTGTACCCGAGCTTAAACGCAAAGTGACTATGTGGACTCTGACATTGTCGTACAATGAAAGTGAAAAACTACTGAGAGCACTTGTCTAGATAACTTGTTTTTCGGTTTCAGGATATTTCATCGTAGGGCTAGACCGGATACTGGTTATCGCACGCACGTACACATTCACACCAACACACACACGCACACACACACACACACACACCGAAACACACACAAATTTACTCAAGTTCAACCATTTTTATATGTAACATCTTTAATTAATATATAATCTTTAGTTCACTGTTCTTAACTTACTAATATCTAGTCGCTTATAATTTGAAATGTTTTGGCAACATGTGACCAATGATTTTCTACAGGACAGGCTGTGCCTAGTGTAGAAATCATTTTGCCTTGTGTAATTATACGTTTGTCGACGCAATTTTTGGCACTCTAACTAAGCTGCTGTGTTACATTGTTTTTATTATTTTATTTTCTGTAATGTCAAAGTTGTTTAATAAACATTTTATTATTATTATTATTATTATTTAAATTTACTCGTTTAATCACAATTTGTCATTTCCTGTTTCAGGTAAGGCCATAGAATACATCAACAGACTACAGAAACGTCCTTCAGTAAGTAATTTACGATACAAGGCCAATGTACCTACTACAAAGCCCCTAATGGTTGTCCAAGATTGAAGCAATAACAGTCGAGTCCTTTGAGATATGAAACCTGTCGGACCGACGACATGCCTGGTTGATTTCTAGTGCTCTGGAACTGGACATTAAACAGTGGCTGTAGTAAATACAATATATAGGTACATAGGTACAGATACGATACTAGTTTGCTACACGAAGTCTTGAGCTAAACGGATGGAATAGCAGATGTATAGTCGTATCTAGAAATGCGCTCTTAAGGTAGTGTTGCATAATGAAAATATCGAAATTGTATGATTATCGGTAGGCTAATCGATAAAATAACCTAGAGTTAGCGATGCTATTTATGTAAAAATATCATCTTTGCATCACTGTGCTTGTCAGCCTCATATCTGGACCCCCCACCCCGCTTTCCATCCGGTGGAGTAAGGTCACTTTGACAAGCAATTTTAAAAAAAGATATTCAAGTCTCATGTAAAACTTCTCTCATTTATCTTCGAGTATAGTATCAAAATACATGCTAGCGATGGGCCTATGGCTATTATTGCTAATTTTCGAGTTACGGTAGTTTCGATAGACTTATCGATGTATTGTTTTGGAACAATTACAATACTATATTAATTATTCACCTCTTTGAACAAGTAGTTTGAAAATTTGGAGAACTCGATTAAAACTCCGGGGCGCGTAAAGTATTTATTTAGACTTTTGACAATTTAACCAGCTTTACGATCTCCAATCTGCAAATTCCTTATTCTTCTCTTATGTTTCCAATAGAAAGTGAGCATGACTTGATTCAGTATCTTTCTAAGCCAACAGACGTCCATTGCTGCACGTAGACCTCCCCTATTTCGATTTCAGGTTCGGCTTGCATCTTCCAAGATCCTGCGACAACGCTGCGTTTGCGATCAAACGGTTCCCGATTCTTCACTCTACGTTATTGATTACTCTAAAATATTCGGATAATTAAGCATTTTCTTAGAGACGGTTATGAACTGCTAGTACTTTTATTTGTTGAACAGCTTTCTCTTCAAAGTTACATGCCCTCCTTTCCCTTCATGGGGCTTTATATGGGGCTGCGAGCATGCAATGTAATATTTTTTGACTCAAAAGTAGAAATAACTGTTAGCTGAACTAAATATTTCTTTTGTAGAAGTGACTCCACTGAGGGCGATGATGACATAGATGACCGTTTGTGAAATATCTGTTAACTGTAGTAAACACACGATTATATTATAAAATCTTACTTAATCCAGGATATTTGAACTTAAGAGCAGAAATAATAAATAAATAATAAAATTAAAAATATAAGTTATTAAGACGTTTTTTTATAGTCATATTATGAAAATATTTCAATAAAATTATGCTAATTTTAATTATCCGAGAATGCCAATATATTTATAAATGATGAGGTAGGTATAACTCTTTTCAAATTGATTTAATTTTTGTCCTTGCGAGGAGGACAATCACAAATGAAATAAAATGTAATGAAGATACTATTTTCTCTTTTTAAATTTCTCTTCGTATTCCACATACTCCGTATAGCGTCGCAGTTGTAAAGATGTCTGTCCCGAGAGCGGGCGCTGCCTGAGCCGGATTATTGGCCGGCTTCAGACGGATTGGAACCTTCGCGTCGAAGTGTTCAGGGTTCGTTGTGTTCGGGGTACGTCAAACCACATACCTCGGGGAACCCTTCGTCACTGTCCCGCTCAACGCCATTACTCTCAATTAAGTGTCGATACGAACGTTCTAACAGGAACAGATTATAGATTCACCACTATTGTTTGAGGAAGCTTAACTATTAAGGGAGAGACATGGGAGAACACTTCATTAAAGTTACGAACATAGGCAATTTGTCCGGTTTGTGACCTGGCAAAAGCATCGACAAGGAAATATAACCCACGAAGAATAAAGAAAGTTACAGCTAAATTATCAAAGTTCACATAGTGCATTACGAATGAAAAAAGGAACACTTTCAAAGCTTGCTACGCTAATGCTTGGCTAGGTGTTATCTTATTTTGCAAACATAATACTAGTTAACCTTTCAATGCACGAAAACATATAATTAGTAAACCTTGTTCTTTTTGCATGTTGTTGGATGCCAGGCAAAATAAAACTTATTACAGCGCAAAATAAATGCACATTATTTTGTTCCAGTTCCTAGTAAACATCATTGTTTTTTTTCATCCTTGTATTTCTTTCTTTCCCTTTTCTTTTGTAAATTATGTGATTCACATTTTTTGCAATTTGCAATTGAATCAATTTACAATCTACTTGGAACTGAATGCATATTACTTCTGTTTCTTTTAATATTTCGAATATTTCGTAGGAAATTTTCTTCGCGCTATGTACACTGCCCAGTCCCACTTAAGGAAGCAAGCGGCTGTTCTTGGGGTAAACTCATGATAGACTAAGAGTAGGCAAGGGTAAGGCTGAAAAAAACCCTTTTCGAGAGGCGCAGTGCGCCCAAGGGCCCTACCTGGCCGAAGTTTATTAATCAATTAAGCTATTACCCTCAGATGTCTTGTTTCCAAAAACCGAGGCTTTTGCTTTAGCGGGACAACAATTGACGTATTACACATTACATTGAAATTTGTACTCTACAAACTTGTAGTAACGTGTTTACGTCTAAAAAAGTAGTGACGCGTAGAACGTGCAACACGTACAAGCAGTCCTCAGAGAGACACTAAGAGCAAAATCATAGGCTGTCACATGTGTTTCCAAATTGTAATGTTGTAACTTAGTTACTTAATTGAGTAATACAAAACGTAATGCTCTCATCCCTGGCGGAGGATCCCGTGGCGCCTTAAAGTTACGCAACTCACAATTGAGTGATTGGAAAATTTAAGCGCTTGGAGCAAAGATTGTGTTCAAACAGCCCTTAGGATTGAATTATTTAGGCAAGTATTTGGGGAAACCAATAAATTATGTAAATTTGTTAAAAGGTCTTATAATCTTCCAGGCTTATGAAGTAAATAAAGGCAATATCACCACTTCCTGGTTCCAAAGTAAGGTCGTCCCTTGTGTTATAATAACAAATACATCGCAAATTTGCTACAATCCACCCCTTGGGTAATTCAATAACTAGCAATGCCACTCGATTTTAAGTCCCTTGCTATAAGACAGTACCAATGGTGATGCACTGTTTTTGATGGCGAACAAAATTGTTTTGTTTGTTATTGCAGCTGTTGAATGACCTGGCGAATATATGTTGACATAAGCCGAACCCTAAACTAAAAAACCCGTCATGAGGTTCGTTCTTAGAATAAATTAAGTAACTAAGTTATTCATTGTTGATTTGTAAATTGTACTTTAGTTTTTTGTTTTTACGTGCTGTAAGTATTTGTTTGTGCAATAAAGATTATTTATCTTATGTTATTGTTAAGTAACAATGGTGGACAGCAACGTTTTCTCTCTTGAAAGTTTGTTCCTGGATACGTCCCAAATAGCTGTTTGTAACGAATGATTTCCAAGATAATTCTGTCGTCTTTCCTCTGCCTGCTGGTTGACTGGAACAAATGACTTTTATCAATAAGACCATCTAACTAAATTGTACATTAACTATAAAATGCACATGAGCAATGTGTGTGATACTCGTTTGTTTCCCTTGTTTGGTAGTTTTTGTTTTGTTTTAAAAATGTCTTTTATTGAAATAAATCACAATTTATACTTATGCCTAGTGTACATTTCATCCTAGGAGTAGCATACATGTTTTATGCTGTTTAACAGACAGTTCCGTCTTTATAATTTTTTATGTATTGATGACCTTATGATGTGTTTAATGTTACAATATAAAATTTGTTTTGAAATTACTTACATTTCAATGTATTTCTGAATTATGTTCACTTTATTCACCAGCTAACATTTTAAAATTGTCTTTAATATATTTTTTTTTTGAGCAACGGAAAAGTAGTGTAAATACATAGCACTATTATACACTGTGTAAGAATCAGAGTGCTTAGTGCGCGTTTTAGTAAGAGATGCGAATAACTTTACCATCGCGTTTTGCGAGCGTTCGACATTCCCGGTAAGTATCGAATACTAGCGAGTATGAGTTACCAACAGTCATGTTACTCGATCCGCGTTCGCTCACCGTGAGCAGCGAGCCGTATTTTTCTTAAGTTGGTCACACATACGGTCATCCTTTACAAAGCCATTGCAAAATGGGTCTTATTTTGACAGCGATGCCTACATTTAAAGCTTGATTTGCTGGGTATACATGTAAGCCGACCTTTTCAAAAATCATTTCTTATTAGTAGATAAAGTGACAGCAGACGACTGCCTTATTAGTATGGATAAAACATGTTTGTTTGGTTCAAATTATAAACAGCAACAAGTATTTAAGTTTGTTACGATGAACGAAAAGATTTATAATAATAATAATAAATAATAAATATCCCTGGACATTATTCCACACAGCGCCATCTAGCCCCAAAGTAAGAAATTAAAGCTTGTGTTATGGGATACTAGACAACGGATAAACATACTTAAATACATTTCCTTTTGTAAATACATACTTATTATACATAGCAGACACCCAGACCAGTACAAACAGACATGTTCATGCACTCAAATGTTTGTACTGTGCGGGGATCGAACCCGCGACCTCTGGTGTAGTAGCCAACTTCTTAACCATTACACCAAGTCGGTCGTCAAAAACCGGTAAAGTTCAAGGATCACTTTGTAGACGTGTCAGACTTGCACAAGCAGAGCAATATCTCCACTCTAATGATGAGTCGAGAACTTGACTCATTAGCACCATAACTTAATGAACCTAGGAGCAGAAAAAAACAGAATATGGCAACTGGAAGTGTAGACCCAGAGAAAATAGCAAAAGGCTGCTGGATGTATTATTTGGTTAAAAGGTACCTAGGTACCTACTGAAAAATTCCGCATTATTCATGAAAAACAAATACTTAAATCTGTCTGTCTAACTCTTACTACAAAGCTTTCACTATAGTATTGTAGACATTGTTAATGTTAGTTTTAATGAATAAAGAGGAAAAATTTGAAGTTATGATTTTTGGATTAAGTAATTGGTTTGAGCTTGTAAGCATAATTTTATTAGGAAAATATACTTACTTATGAAAAACTAATTTAAAAATGTTTTTCCTACCAGTTTTTATTTTGTATATCTTATACACTCACACACCACTACTTGCATCGAAACAAAACTAAGCATTATAAACAATAACAAAATTTTGTATTTTACAGATTGTAATACTTCAAAATTGACATTTAAAAGTTAAAATACTCTAGTATTTAACTGATCTTTTTGGATCTTGGCAGCTTAATTGTAACAGTCAGCCACCCAGTTAGTGTGAAAATTTTGGTTCAATTCCAGCCTGATTTCTAGACTTGACCGAATTAATTCATCTTTAAATAAATAAATCTCCCAGAATGAAATTGATAGAAACTAACTGAATGCTTTAAATTCCATTGGTTCATAGTTAGGTTAATAAACTGCACACTTTTTTGTTATGACTTTGCTCTGTCAATTCCATTTTTGTGTATAACAACAAGATTGAAAAGAGTAACCATCGAGTTTCTTGCCGGAGTCTTCTCGATCGGAAACAACCTCCGAACCGGTAGTAGAGTCACATTATATTTAATTATAATATGAACTATCATAGTATCATTTTATGTAAGTTTATTTTTATTCAGTATATTTTTGCTACAATTTTTTTTTTGTTACATGACATGTCATAAGTACTTTTTATAAGTCTATATGAATAAAGATATTTTTTACTTTACTTTACTTTACTTTACTTAAAACAAATACATCACTACAATATTTTAATATCTATGAAATTATGTAAATTTTTAAAAAACAAACTTAATAATTTTTGTTATCGCTTCAATTTCATAACATTTCACATCACATTTACTGCTTGGCTTTCTTCTTACTAATTGGCTTCTCAATATTCATCTTCTAATAAATAGATGGTATTTTCTCCTTCCTCAGTGAGTGCAATTTCAGATGCTTTCCTGAAAATAAATCTCCTATAATCCATGTTTCGACAAAACTTACTTTTTAACAGCGATAACGTGAACATACTAAATTGAAAATAATGAGGATAATTTTGTAGTTTTAATTTTACCGAAATGCCAGACCATTTCTCCAATAAGATGCAATGAATTACTATGTAAACTACAATTTTCTCATATTAAGAATCATGGTTCGCTCCATCATACTTGGAATTCTATCATCATAATGTATACCAACTAACATAACTTTTGGTTTCTTATGCCATCTCCATTAAATATAATGTAATATTAAGTTTAAGCACTCATATTTACCACATGAAAATAAGCAGAATAAGTGTTTGTGTTTTGGCTGTAGTCCAGATGTGATGTGATGATTTTGGTAGTTTTATAGAGGCTTCCTTCCATCAACACAGCCTACCTCGCCAGGTATACTTTATGCATATACTTTCTAAAAAACCTAACGAGAATAGTAAGTGAAAGGATTAGTAGGTATATTACTTAAACATCTTCAGTAAGTGTAGGTATGGGTTATTATTTCAATTAATTTTGATCTTATCGCTGCCCAAGTGCCTTACTTGCACCTGGAATACCAGGACTTTTTAATATTAGTTACATTCTTGTGCATAAGAGCCCAGATAACCACAATGCCAACTAACCTCTAAATATAGTTTATTCTATACCTGCTCGGAAAGTACCTTGATACTTTATCAAATTTACGGTAGAAAGTACGTCATTGCATATCGAACAAATATGCGGGGAAAAAACGCATCTGAGCGGGAGAGAAAAGTGTATGAAAATCCATTTCTTACGTGGTTTTTCTTTTTCAATTTTGGGTAAGACTATGCGCCGGTAACCTAAATATCAAAAGCCAAAAAGTTTTTACAGTGAGTTTTTATCTCCAAGTTCGCAAAATGACACTGGCCACTAGCTGTGTGTCGAATGGTGTCAGGCTGGCAGTGCGACCCTGCGGCGGCAGGATAAACAATTTGAAAACAGAACATGTGAAAAAAACAACGCCATTGGCGCCATTTTCAATTTGTGTGTTGTTTGAGGATTCATTTTTCGTAGAAAGTAAAATAAAACTATCAAAATGATAAGTAGTGATAGTGATGATGAAGATTTTTTAACTCCGCCGCAGTTGAAGGAAACAGCAAAAATAATAAAGAAAGAAAAAGTGTTACATTAAGCTTCACTAACTGCAACAATTTCAATATAAATTTCAATTAGTAAAGATTTAGTTTTTTATTTTCCTCGTAGGTGTAGTATAAAGCACTATGTATCACTCGAGAGAAAGTGCGATTCCCGATCTCGGGTGTTTAGGGTCAACCCTCGACGGTAATCGGTCTCTTTCTCCTCTCGGTGAACAATGTACTATTTGCTGAGTTAAATGGTTCACAATTCCTGTGGGCCTTTAATAATGATCCTATGGCAATAAAGAATAGAGCAATGAGCAAACAAAGTCATGTTTATGAACAAAAAGCGCATAATAATATCAAGAACTTTAACATTTGTTTTACATACCTTGATTAAAAGGAATCTCCTTGGGAGGACCTTAAATACACTGCCTTAGTTAGCCCATTGCACAAGAGCTTGAACATTTCTTAGTTGAGCAATATTTATCCATAGTCTGCTGCTTTGTAAGACCAAACAATAAACTGAATGTAGCCCGAAGCATGTTTCTTCGACTTGGGCATTGTTTGGCGCTCATCGTGTGCTTTTACCCCTAAAAACATTATCTAAACGAGAAAAAACCGACACGACACCGTTTAAAACAATTTCACAGCACTTTTATCGAAATGAATAAGTTTTCGATCCGCTTTCACTGTGAAATTTTAAGTGAGTGCCTTTCGCATTGGATTGCGTTTATTTGTTCACTCTTCGAAGTAAAAGCTGTCAAAATTGTAACTCGTACTCAGCCAAACACTCGAAACAACCAATTACAGGCGTTCACCCTGCTCGCTTTCGACTGGGAGTCGATACTCGATGGCCACTAGTGAATACGAAAAAACTCATACTCACGCATTACCCGATGTGACCGCTAGGTGGCGCTGGCTCAATGCCATACAAATTCACGTTTTTTTTCTCGCAAAACGCGATGGTGAAGTAATTCGCATATATGCAACTCGCACGGCACTCAGTAGTGATTACCGTTAATAGTTTTGTAGTGCAATGGAGAGTATCTATCTTTCATTCTTTGCTATTGAATAATTCGGAATTCTAACATGTAAAAACAAAATAATTTGATGTGTGGTGGCGTATGAAGACTTTTCGGAGGTTTTTACGTTTCTTGTCCACTCTGTAACTATTCAACTCTTTTACAAATTGAATTCTTAAAGCCCACATCACAGGTTCGGCCTAGCCTAAGACAATTATGCAAAGCCCGACCTGACATTTATAGTTAAAAAAGCCTTTTAAAAGGCTTCACGAGACAATTTTCAATTAATTTCGCGACGAGGTGAAGGATTTGCGTGATTTACTTTAAATTTAGTTGAGTTTACTTAGGGCATGTCGCCGACTGTACCTGGCATAATAATGAGGGTCGGGTGATGTTTCTTGATCAGAGCTGGCGAGCAACTGTCTGTGTTTATGCTTGTTTAGGTAACATTTACATAGCTCATAAAAACATTCAAAATAATTTTCGACTGGCCTGTTGGTGAAATGGTGGCGGTCCTATAGCGTCAAAGGTCCGTGGGTTAGATCCCCACCCAGGAATATTTTGTTATTTTATATTTGTATAAGTATTTAAAAATATTTAAGTATGTTTTGTCAGTCTCTGACAATATCTCTGAATACAACGCTATAAGTGTAGGTTTATTAGAATTTATTTTATTTATCTTATCTTATCTCGTCCTAACAATACACTCACGCAGTAACGCCGCAAGATTACCTCTACAATAGCTTGTTGACGTCACAATCACAACTCCGTCTGATTCGTAGGATTGTATCATTCCTTTGTGAAGCTGCCGACGTGACAGCTCGACTGTCACGCACATCCCGCATTAATTATAGAACGGAACAAGGCTTTCAACTCAGGACCATGGCTTAGATTAGTAGTTTCTGTTGTTTTGATGACCAGCTTGGGCAGTGGTGAAAGCGCCAGTTGAGACGCAGGTCGCCGCTTCAGTCCGTGGTTGAAACAGATATTTGTGATGGGTCTTGGTGTCTGTGGTACCCTCGATGATTCTTTGATACCTATTTTGGGACCAGAGCAATGTATGTAAAGTTATTTCATATTTGTTAATTGTTGATGGAAGTTTCTAAATGATGACCTATCTAGACAACCACATATCATCAAGGAAAAAAAAATGATATGCTGAGGTGGTTTGGTCATATGGAAAGAATGGATGAAAGGCGATTAACGAAACGGATTTATGAGGCAAGGGTAAATGGGACTGTTGGAAGGGGAAGACCCAGAAGAACGTTTCTTGGGCAAGTTCAAGATGTTCTCAGAAAGGGTCGGGTCAAGAGTACCTTTAACCGACGAGCATGTATGAAAGGACTCATGAGAGTAGAAGAAGCGCAAGATGTATGTCAGGATCGTAGCAAGTGGAAAGAAGTGGTCTCTGCCTACCCCGTTGGGAAAGAGGCGTGATGGTATGTTATTCATTTCAATTCTTTATGTCCTAAGTGTTTACACATAGTTGATACAATTTAGTACACAGTTGATGTATGCAGCATGCTACTACGAGTATGTAACTCGTAGTAGTTACTTCCTAATGCGTTTCTAATTGATATAATATTAATAAGCAATTTGCCACTTGTGTATTAGATATTGCACATGAATAATTGTTATGATCATCAGACTGCACCATCAGTTACAGCCTACATAGGCAGACACAGCTACATAGAAATGTACGGTACAGTTAACATTTGCATAACCAGCTGCGTAATCGGATTTCAGCTAGTATTTGATCAAGATATAGACACACCAAAACATTAAATAGTTTTTTTATTTTTTTATTTACCAACATAAAAAAGAAATATTACAATATAATTACATGTGATACAGCATTTGATAAACCACTGAGTGAGCCGTCGAAGTCCTATTCAAATATGATCTCTTTTGACTCTGGCGATGCGCTTCTACGCCGTCTAGACACTTAGCGCTGGGATTTGAGTTTTCGAAAATAGTAAAGTTCTTTCCTTTTGGCATGTACTCTCGGAATCCTTTGTCCAACCCAATACATTAATTTGTGTCATTTTAGGTGGCAGTAGTCGCAGTAGTCGCATAGGTTGAAATTTAGGTATTTGTCTTTTCGGTCAGAATTGGACGAAAAAAAAATTAGAGATGAAAATTTTACTTCACAGAGGCATTTTGTGTCAGCTCTGTCCACAGGAACCCTGACATTTAACTGAAACCTAGCATGTCGCTCGAGTAGCTCTAAAATAATATTACAGTTGGATATATAGGTGTTATCTACAACGTATTTTGTGTCGAATTTATCCACGACATTAGTATATACTTATTTTGTAATTACAACTCTCGGTTCAAGCCACAAAAGAAAATGCAAGTTATTAAAGTTAACGTGTTTTTATTTATTATGTTGTAAAAGAACACTAAATTCTTAATTTGTGTCATTTTCATCTACGAAATCTTATTATTTGAAAAAGTCAGCTTTGTTCGAACGAAACGGTGCGAGAGTTGTAACTGTTGTTACATACTGACCGTATGACAGTTTGCGCTGGATAAAGATGGCGCAAATAAGGTTTTCACTTCTCATGCTCTAAAAGTACGCCAATATAGCCCCACTAAGCGGGGCTAAAGTGACCACTTTAGTCCCTAGGGAGTAAAAAGTAATTAGTTTTTTTTATATCCTTCATGTGACAAAAACAAACTCAAACAGCCAGTAAAAATATACTATTATCTGTGGAGTGTGGACAGTCTTCATTGGGAAAATGTTGAGAGTTTTAGTTCCATGGTTTGTCCGCAAAGAAGGCGCCATGTGTTTTAAATTGTTCATCTGTGGTTCAGTTCAGAAGAAAAAACTGAAAACGAAAATTTCAAAACTTTTGTCGAGTGTAAAGTTCGGTTTTAAATGTTTTTGTACTAAATTGACTATTTTTCGCACTCAAAGTGAATAGTACAGTTTGCACCTCGAGACTAAACGCCAACTTAATATACCCTCGGTTTCAAACCACCTATGCTATATTATGGCTTCGTTTAGTCCCTCGATATAAAATATACTATTGCACACTCCGCAGGTTATACTAGATATGATACTATAAAGATTTCTAAATAAATTTTGGCATTTTCATTTGAATTAAAACTATGGCATACAAATAGTCGAATTGCTGATTATGCGAGACAGATGTAACACAAAACGCAGTAATAAGCTTCTTAGGTACGATTCTATCTACAGGCAGGAAATAAGCAACTTTAGAATGTTTTAAACTTATGACCTCAAATAGCCTAGCGCCACGGGTCTAGTTTGAACAAAATATTTAGAAGCTGTGTTGAAAGTTTAGTGCAACATGCGACTGTGTGTGATAGATCAAGCGTAGCTATATAGCCTTGTTACTGGTACGACTTTGTTTCGCTACGTGGCTACGGCATGCTACGATAATCTGCTACGAGGCTTATCGATAAAAGTTTTGGAGCATTGATTGGCTTACAGAGCCTTATATTAAAAAAATGGGTATTTAAATATTTTTTGCGTATTAATGCTTGGGGCCTCTGTAGCAAGAAGCCCCTGTACTATTGAAACGTCTGATACAGTGGTGGTTATGCCCTATTCGGACCATCAACGATCTGACGCAACTACAGATACGCCGGCTAGACTTCAAACGATCGGAATTACAACATAAAAGTCATATTGAACGGTCCAAACTATACAAGAAAATATAAGAAAGAAAAGAACGTGTAGGTCAAGTAACAGGTAGGTCACATGTGACGTGATCTCTGGACGGATTATATAAAAGTGTAACTGTGTATGCTCGTGTTATTTATATCTATACACACATGAACGTATTTATTGCAATGTATATACAATTTGCTGATTGTCAACATATTCGTCGCCGCGGAACGAGACAATAGATATTCTATTGTTTGCTGGTCATTTGGCGACCTATGTGTTAAGATGGAAAAAATAATATAAGTAAAAGTTTATCAATAGAACTTCGACCGTAAGCTCATTCACGAATTTAAGCATTCTGGTAAAGTACAACCCCAAGCAAAATGTGCGCAAATAAGTTGATTTTATAATGTGTGAGTAAGAAACAAGTCAAGACTTTCCTCAAACAACGCTTCGCGCTTTCGTATTGAAACCATTAAACTATTATTAGAGAATTTCTTGAGGCATCGTGTTTGTATTTTGCTACAGTAAACAGATCATCGATCATCTCAACACTTGGCTTGGCTGCTACCCGCACTGTTGATGTTTGCGTAGGCAGTCAAAGAAATAATGACAATTGTATACGATCCTTAGTTTTCTTAACCAGATAAACGAGACACTTATTTACGAAGATCCTTATGTCTCTCGTCTTATTTTGCAATGAAGTCAATGACGAAAAACAAGTTCTAGTTTTGTTGTTAAAGGGTTACTTAAAAATGATCGTTTTGGTATTTTCTCTAGCCAAACAACTTGGACACTAGGATATTATCGCTTTCCGCCAGGTTTGTGATCAAATAAAGGCTTAGTCATTCAATATCAAAATAAAAAAACCTAGTAACCTTACAAAAATAAGAACCACATCGCTGTTCCCAGTATTCAACTCTATCCCCTTATTGGACGAATTAAATTCGATTATTTTGGTAACTATCGAACGTCCTTATCGCCTTAAATAATCGCACACGTCGCAACGCTCCGCTTAAATTGCCAATATCAATTTTAAGCTAATAACATAACACAAGGAATATATCAATATCTCCTACGTTAAAGATAAGTGTATCACGCTACACTTTAGTTGAAAATCGATTATTTCTTCGAATTAGAAGTCAACTATTAGGTACCATTATAATCATAAAGTTATAGGGTATATTCGAATTATTTATATTTAGCAGTGGCCTCCTAAAAGCTGCTGATTTTGATGATGATGATGAACGTGTTTTACTGGTAACGAGCAGAAAACCTGATATATTATGCAAATAAAACTGTTTCAAATTACACACTAATTATAAACAATGAGTACGTTACTTTATTCATTTCTTCATTTGTACTCTGTTATTCGGCAGTCAATTTGAATAAGACATGCAAATCTCATTCAGTCCATTTGCATGAAATTAATGCGCAGGATATATGACAATTTGCCCATTCAAATTATAATTAGAGCGCCATTTTGTGAACATGAAACAGCAAATATAACAAACTCGCGCGAGACTGTATAAAAGCTGCAATGACCAATTAGTTCAGCGGGTAAGCGAGTTTGTTGTGTAGCCCAACGTCGCCTACCATGAGTATGCTTTACACCCATGACAGTCGCTAGCGTCAGCGTTAACGTTTTGATATAAGATTACGGTACAGCGCCTCCCTCCCTCTAGTGAATGGAAATGGAACTGAAAATGTCACACAAATTGCTGTAGTCGACTACCGTAGTTTGACTACCGACGTAAGTACTGATGACCGTTGGGGCAGAAAAGTTCTAGAAGAGAGTTCTTTGAGACAAACGCAGCATAGAACGCCCACGGGCACTCAGACCAAAATCCAGATGCCCTATGTTCAAGCAGGTCTCTCTCACTGCATGTACTGGCACGCGATGATTACCTTCCAACCACCGCGGCGGGTATTCCATGACTCATTTGGCAGTTGGTTGTCAACAGCCGCGTAGAGCATTTGTACGTGAATTTTGCGGTTGAACTGACGCGATGGACGTACTTTAAGTACTGAATAATGACATCTACATATATCGAAAGTGGTGGCCCTGGCAATATAAAGGGTGTAAAAAGACCCTTAACGAAGCCGAGACCCACATATTCTGCACATCATCCTCCTATGTAAAATAAGTACGTATTTACAAAAGAAAATGTATTTAAGTATGTTTATCCGTTGTCTAGTATCCCATAACACAAGCTTTAATTAGCTTACTTTGGGGCTAGATGGCGCTGTGTGGAATAATGTCCAGGGATATTTATTTATTTATTTTATTTATCATCAGGACCATTTTTTCTTTCTGGACCATACCTGGGAACTCAATAGTTACCAAGTTATTGAAGGTCAAAGTAAAAAAAAAAATCTTAAGATTTTGATGAAAACAAACTCTAATCAAGTAATAATACTTAGTTTTTGTGCTAAGAAACATCATTAAAATTTCAAGTATTTCCTAACAAACAATTGCTTCAAAAGGTTCAACTCGCAATGTACATCGTGCGCACCCATTGATTATGCGTACAGAACAGCCACGAACAAAAGCGCAGGAGCGGATTGTTGCACGCGTTACATTGCGTAGTCCGTTTTTAGGTTTAAAATAGACACCTAAAAAAAATTTAGTTTCCCATCAATATTTTTTTTTCCTGTGACTTGATTTATTGGTCTGAGTGTGTAGACGCCGGCTTCGTTAAGGGATTTTTTACACCCTGTATATCTGTCACATGACAGCACGTTTAGGATTAAGAAAATTGTAATTTTTCTCTGGATGTGATTTATCTGTTACGTAATAACTCTTATGTAATATGTGGTTCAACCGCGTTTCCGGGCTTGTGAACACAAACCTGCCTATGGCAAAGTGACTAAGCCGTAACTCGACAATATCTGTAGCGATGACCTAATTTCGATGATAATGAGGCTTTATTTAATCCAGCAGTAAACTGTATGGCTTCGCTTGTAACTTGTATTTGCTTTTTAATAATTAACTAACAGGATATTTATATTTCCGTGCTGCAGAGACCTGAATAATGCAAACGGTCATCGCTACAGTTATTTTTATTAGCCTTTTGAGCCTTTTGTAGAGCTAGTTTAAGTAACGTGTCGAGTCTACTCTTAATTTATATTCATGTTTGTATGTAAAGATCTCCTTCTTTATCTCACCGACTCTGTAGATTGATAAAATTTGAAGGATGGTGAATTATTGCGTCGAATTCAAGGATTTTGTAAAGTTGTTAGTATGATTAAGTGTTGTTTTTTGTTTTGTTTTTGTGTTTACTGGAACCAAATAAAGCTTTTTCTATCCTATTATATTTTATTCATTGGTCATGAACAAATAATTCTTTATGGAAATAGCCTCTGTTTCTTTCTGGTCTGGCTTATGGGGCCTTTTTACTATTGCCTAAATCCAGTGGTTAATTCCCTAAACTGAGGGTGGCGAGCAATTTCGTCAGTAAATTATCCAGCCTAGACTATGTGTTAGTGCCGGGTAACCGCAGACTGGCTGGACCGCTGCCTTATAGCCTATTAAGAAATTGCTCGCTACGCTCAGTTTATCGAATGACCTTGACAAATTATAAGGGATTGTAATAAGGCCTCTGTTCTGTCCATAGTAGAACCTAGTAGCACACGCGCTTTTAACAGAAATCACAAATTACGCATGCGGCGCGGCGCCTCCGACAGATTCACCAGTCCACTTAAAACAAAGCCGCCATTTTGATCACGCACACAGACACAGTGAGTTAACAGGCGATACCGGTGAGCATCAGTGTCACGGCCAGTGTTTTTGTTTTTGTCCAACTTGGTGCAATTTTTCACATGATGAATTTTGAGCGTCGTGGCCTAGTGGTTAATCACTCCAACTCGGATCGCGGAACGTGTGATCCCGATTTCAAATCTGGCCAGAACCAAAATCTTCGTGTTCATTGTTTAATTTCCGACTTACTCTCCAATGATGGAAAACATCGATAAAAAACCAAATCAACCCGGATAGCGGCGGAAGGCTCACCACCTATCACGTTGGGTTCTAATACATAACTCAATAAATGATTATGATTATTATAATTACGATTGGTGAAAAGTGGGCTTCTGAGTGTTCCGCTCACTATGACGGCAACAGTCACTTGACTCTGACTACCCCGTTTGGGATAAAGTCGTGATGGTATGATGAATTTTTTTTTTGGCCGGTTCTGTCATGTAGGTATAATTTACCTACTTCATTTTATAAATTCAGAGCGAATATAGCAGTAACCCTAGGCCACAAATTCGACATGCGCGGCGCTCTGACAGATAGCCTGCTTAGAACAACATGCCATTTTTGACACACGCACACAAAGACGCGAGTTTACAGGCGAATTCGGTGAGTTTCGGAGTCGCGGTCAGTCACACAGATCAGAAAGAGCGAAACTATCAAAAACATTAAGATATTATTTAGACGTCGTCAGATACCTACTTACATTATAGTTCAATGGTCAAAAATGGTTTCGCGCAAATATTTCTGTTGCAGTGTATTTGGCTGTATATATGAACACCACACGAAATTGTGATTATACGTTTTTAAGTTACCAAATGTATTTGAAAGGTAAGTAAAACTCAGATAACGTTTGCAAGTTAGTAGTACTATGTCCAAGTATTATAAGTATATAGGTAGGTAAACCATTATATTTCGTAACACATTCAAATCCAGTACAAATGGGCTTTTACTTTTTCCGTAACTTATCTTATCATGCAAAACACCAGTATTATTGGTATATTCATTTAAAGCACGCGCGGCTGCTGCATCAGCGCCGCGCCGCCGAAGCGGTTGCTCATGGTGTTATCTACAGCCTAATAAGTAGGTATTTTGTAGGTAGTCACTTAATGTATTTTTATTTTTGGCGGTATCTGACAAATCGCGCTTATCAGGCGAATATAATAGCGAGTAGCAACCCTAGGCGATCAGTTTCAAGGTACATAAATATCTGAAATTATATAGTTTATCATAGCAGGTATAAATTATTTTACTTGTTATCATTAACTTGGATATCAAAGTATGTATTTTAATTTAGCAGGCAAGTTGATAGAAAAAGGCGAGAGCGGTCCTTCTGTAAACTCTTTATTTTGTGCCTAGGCGGTCACGCGAGTTTAGGATAAAGGCGCGAGTGGTCCTTCCGTAAACTCCTTATTTTGTGCTGACCTCTAGTAGTCTCTATTTTGTTTTCATTTGGTTATGATGATGAGTATGCTAATGGTATGTTGGTGAGAGTATTGAATCTCGATAATTACAGTAAATAAATAAATAAATATCCAGGACAAATTACACCAAGATCAAATTACCGAGTACCGTTAATTATGGCAGAATGTTTGATTGTGTGGTTTGCGTGTCTTCAGCCTGAAGCAATATGTGCTCCTAATTAAGACAGATACAGGTCGGTAAACTGGATATACAAGTAACAAATGTCCAAATTAATAACTTAGATCAAACAGACCTCCTAAATACCAAAGAACTGAGAATTTTATATTAAAAGATTGAATAAAAAATATACCTATACAAATAGATCATATAATAATTATATTATGGATAGGAAAGATTTGATTGCTTGTTTGTTTGCATTGAATAGGCTCTGAAACAAATGGATTTTTTTTTATTAAAATACCAATATAAAGCTTACATTGTTAGCAAGTAACATAGGCTAGGTTTTAACGGGGGAAATAGTGTACGCGGGCAAAGCCGCTGATGGACAACTACTTATTTATTGACATCTTGGCCTGGGTGGGAATCGAACCTACGCCGTAGTAGGTGGGATCATAACCAAGCTAACAATCCAAACAGTAAAAAACCCAGGCAATATTCAGGGGCAGATACGTATTGAAATACCGAAAGTTCTCAACATTGACCACTCAACTACCAACGTTTAAGATGCCGATGTTCGAAATCGGAATGTTAAACTTCGGGATTTCGGTCATTCGATCAACTTAACTTTCAGGAAACCTTCGGACCCTCGGATAAAAAATAATACAGCATTTTGTAATCGGTCTTCCGTTCATAGGTTTTATAAAATTCAGTCTTTTGAACAATGTACTTGGGTATTGAAATAAGCACCCTTTGGCAACTTAGTGCCCCATGGGTTACACATACATAGGCAACGTTAGTTAACCTAAAACGTTGGGCTTAACTTCACATCGTTTATTTGAAAATAACATAAATGTTCCAAATAAACATAAAAATAAGATGCCCGAACGGTAAGGAACCTAAGATACTGGCAGCATAGTCTCGTTGAATGGCCATTCACACGATGTGCGAAGAACTTATTGTAACGTTCATTAAGTACTTTAGACCAAAGTGGCAATCAATTATGACACTACCTCTTTCTACACCTAAAGGCATGGAAGTACTATTTTAAATAAGCAATTTGACTCCCAGTTACCTCTTCTAGACAAAGGCCCTAATAAATGGTAATTTGCAAATGTTATGGCTTGGTGTTGTCACTAAGCTGCTGCTGTAGTGTGCTTATGCTGAATGTAGGTTGGTGATTGTGAATCTGGACTATTTTCCGAAAAAACGTTTTTTTACTCTCCTATGTTTTTTTTATTCAACCTCTGTATTGCAAGCCAAAAGCTTTCTAGGCTCTTAGGCAACGTAAAAAAAAGAACTTCGCAGTAGGTCTACCACGGGTTGACTGACCTGTTGGTGCAATGGCAGCGATCCTGCCTTTAGCACCGGAGGTCGTGGGTTCGATCCCCACCCATGACAAACATTTATGTGACGAACATTTGTGTTTGTTATGTGTCTGGGTGTTATTATCTATTTAAGTATGTATTTAGAAATATATAAGTATGTTTATCAGTCTCTGACACCCATAGTACAAGCTCTGCTTATTTCGGGGTCAGATGATCTTGGTGTAATTTGTCCTGGATATTTATTTATTTATTCATTTAAATTTACAGTAAGTATCGTTCGCGTAAAAGAATGTATTGGGATTTGACATTGTCATGTCATGTCATGTGTCATCCCAATACATTTTTTTTACGTGAACTATAATGTCCTAAGGTGGCAACTCGTAGTAGACGTACAGGATTTGAACTCTGGATTCCACTGATCAATCCGCTATAAGATTTTACTGCCATACCTACTTGGCATTGCCAGAATTTGTGAGACAGAAAACAAACAACAGCGCCATAGAAAAAAAAACTCTGGATTGTATAGTCGCAGTTGCAGACATAATTTCGCGTTTGAGTAGATCAGTGAATACACAGGAGCTAATTAATGTAGAGAGTTCATTTAGTTTATCTTTCTATCTTCTCAATGAATAATCTTTGGTTAAGCTGAGTTAATAATTACCCCGAGAAAATTGGCTGCTTTGATGTACAGAGAACAACAAATAAGCGAGTGGGCTTCGGAGGCTTTCAGTGGTCCAAGTTAATTGAATCTTAGCCTGAGATGGGCCCTCGAGGACAGATTAGCTCGTCTGGATTGCATCTTAGTATTTATCTACGTACTCAAGTTAGGGGCAAAAGCTGGAGGCGTTCGTATTACAGGCTAGTTACTTAGCAGCCTAAGACTCCCGTTTGAATTAAAAAACATTTATTTGAAAGGCACGTTAAGTAATTGAAAAAGATACAAGTACAAAGATCATCTGACATTTAATCCTTTTTTCAGTATGCTAATTATATATTAGTGCTAAAATCAGACCTTTATGTCGAACAATAACCGAAAGTGAGTACCGATATCTTATAACCGCCCTTCGTTTTGAATGTCCGTTAACCCAGGCAGAGGGCCCAGAGAGAGTTTATTTGATCACACGCATGGAGTGCGTAAACGCGGATTTGCGAAGAAAAAGAAAACCGGCCACGTGCAAGTCGGACTCGCGCACTGAGGGTTTTATCAAAAATATTTTTATTATATGATGTAACTAAAAATTTACGGATTTTACAATTTTTTCCTTTATTTATGCTATAAGACGTTGCTTCGTACCAAATTTCAAGATTCTGAGTTCAAAGTACCCTGTAGGTTTTGATTAGAATACTGTGTTAAATAGGAAAGTAGGACAACTTATAAGATTGATGAAGTGAGTGAGCTCGATGAACTTAGACGATTGAAACCTTAGAAGCATTTCGTCGCAAATAATCAATCATTGCGATATCTATCTATCATATTCGTTCTAGATCTTACTAAAACGGTCACTGGGATCGATGAGCCGTGAAGTTCGCTTACATCTCTGCTCAAGTGAACTGTATCTTGGTTCCCCCTTAATATGAGCATTCAGTCCTTTTTGGGGTTTGGTCAATATTAGAAACTGCTAAGTTATTAACTGGCCTATTCAAACTTAAAACTGCCGTCTTAAAAAAATATATGAATAAATTATACGTGCTTTGTTGCGTTTAAAGTTTGCTTAAGTCATCGTTACTAGTTGTGTGTAATTGGTTACTACGTCGTATTAAAGAACTCTATATTTTATATTGTGATAAAAAGTCATTCCCATTTGGTTTACATTGAATCACGCAAAACAAGAATTAAAAACGCCAAGAGACGCCCCAAAGCACGCAATATTCGCGTAGCGTTGTTCAAATAAATTATTGCAACCCTTCCCATCCTACACGTGGAAAACTCCCTTGGGAATAACCCCTAACTGGATTTTCAACTAATGAATTATCATCACGTTTGATCAAACCGTAAAATAGAAGTAAAAACAACAAATTATAGGACAACCAAATTGTGGAGGAAACGTAAGAGGGGAGAGAGCGCCCTAAACATTAAGGGATACAGAGATAGGCAGAAATATGCCTTCAAAATGAAATTTTCTTTTTTATTGATGTGAGCGTAATGTTTTCCTTTTTCCAAACATCTTTGTGATATCACCACAGATTTGGATTGAACTAGATGACGTGAGTTTAGATATAGCCCTGTAAAATAGCGGATAAATAAGTCGATACGAACGCTGACGCTGCTTCGCTTAGTCCTTGTCTATGGCTATTGGCAGCGGCTGTCAACCGAAATTCAAAAAAATTACAAATTGTGTTGTATTTGATCTGTGAGAACTCGTCAAGAAAGGTAAGCCGAGTTTGTGGATAAATCCTAATACATTGCTGACTTCTGTCACTCAGTTGTAAGACCAGTTTCTCAAAACACGCAATGATAATCAAACTCTATGGTTTTACTTGTTTTTTAGCGTAGGGGTACGGTCACTTATGTATTTTTTTTGTCAAATAAAGCAAATAGTGTTGTGGACTACAAAACACTGGGTTTGGATTCTAATCAATTTTCAGAACAGAAACGATTATGTTCATCTTAGAATACTTAACTTGTGATTTTTATCCTGTGTATTTTTTTGAAAATTACTTCTTGAAAACTTTTTATGAAGCTTATTTTATTCCAGGGCCAATAATAACAATCAAACCCACCTTACAGTTTTTAGCAAAAGACAAAGATCAAGTTTTTATTCCAATTTACAGTGATATTTCGCAAAACTTTACTGAAATGAACGAACATCAACTAAAAGTATCAGCAACTCAGTATCATCCAAATAACATTTAAATAACATTCTCCCTTAATTTTTCTTACTGAGTTCTCACTTAATTTTTTATGAACTAATAAATTTTCGTCTGCCGCAGATGTGTAGCTACTGACGTGATTAAAATCAAGTGCTCGAGTTCCTTCGTCTTTTCATGAATTAAAATAGGTATGAATAGCAAATTTTAACTTTATGATTTCTCTATTACCTCTGATGAAATCGATAGCAAAATCGATTGAAATTTATATTACAATACTCATATACCGCCTTTTCATCGGTTTCGAGCGGATGAGCATCGCCATTTTCAAACGCTGTGTTTTCAAAACTAACGGAGGGACTCACGTTGTCTAGTACAATAAAGGTCTGTTATATAACATTTTAAACTTTCTTGTTGCATTTTTCATAATTTGTTTCATTGCAGAAACTCGGTCTTTGTGAAAACATTACGCTGCGCATTAAAAACAAAAAAAAACAGTTTGAGTTTTCTTAGTCAGATACCTAAGTTATGTAAATGTTCAGGCCCTTTTGGAACAATGGTCACTGATCTTAGCCACTGCGCTGGGGCTCATCAATTGCTAAGACAAACATTTACACATTACGATCATTATTCATTTGTGCAATGAAGTATAAAGCTATCTGCGTCTAGATTATGCTTATAGATACATAAACACTTAATTGCACAAGTGAACAACTGCTTTCGATTTTATTACAGAAACTATCATGCATCACTTTTTACAGGTAGTCCCTTTCTTCTTCGAAAATTGTTAGTCCGAAATTCAAAATCCCTAACGCGTTTGCTATAATCATCACTATCCATAATGTTCGAATATACGAAATTTTATCATGCCTAATTGTCTTTAATTCTAATGCTTTTGTGTCATAATATCGGGTGCTATAATAATTAGATATCTTAATTTTTCTTGCTATAAAGTCACATGTCCTAAGTGTTAAATTGTATAATGTATGTTAGTCCGAATGTCAGTAAGTAAGGGTTATTTTTTTTATGACCAACCGGAAATCCTGCGAGTGTCAGTAGGTTAGGGTTATTTTTTTTATGACCACCCGGAAATCCTGCGAGTGTCAGTAGGTTAGGGTTATTTTTTTTATGACCACCCGGAAATCCTGCGAGTGTCAGTAGGTTAGGGTTATTTTTTTATGACCACCCGGAAATCCTGCGAGTGTCAGTAGGTTAGGGTTATTTTTTTTATGACCACACGGAAATCCTGCGAGTGTCAGTAGGTTAGGGTTATTTTTTTTATGACCACCCGGAAATCCTGCGAGTGTCAGTAGGTTAGGGTTATTTTTTTATGACCACCCGGAAATCCTGCGAGTGCCAGTAAGTTAGGGTTATTTTTTTTTATGACCACCCGGAAATCCTGCGAGTGTCAGTAGGTTAGAGTTATTTTTTTTATGACCACCCGGAAATCCTACGAGTGTCAGTAGGTTAGGGTTTTTTTTATGACCACCCGGAAATCCGCGAGTGTCAGTAGCTGAGGGTTATTTCTTTTTATGACCACCCGGAACTACTTCAGGTGTCAGTCGGGTGTCAATATTTAGATTATGGGCTGTTAAATTATGACACATTACGTTAGGACTTATTAAAGTTATAGAAAAGCCTTTTATTTCTTTTAAACATTATAGATTGTAATATTTATAGCAAAAAATTTTAGGACAAATTATAGGGATTTCGATTTTAGGGCAAGTGATATTATGAGACATTGAGTTAGGGCTAATTATCATTCGGACAAATGATGATTAGGTCACAAAACATTATGGCATGTCAGATTATGGATAAAATTTTTATGAGAAAAATAGAGAACCCTTTTTACAATATGTGTACAAGTTCGGTCTAGGTGTCAGCATTTATGTTCATTTGTTTCAGAATATTCAGGCATGGCATCTCAGTCTCTGAGGCCGATACCGGATTTCCATTTTCCGTTTCGCATTGTAACGTAGTTCGATCAGTTTCAATTGGTCGATTCCAACTTACCGGTTCCGTTTCCTTGCGGTATTTTTGCCCAGGCGTAGACGGAATATGCGAAATATTGCCAAGGGAATTTGTAGCCGCCCTGGCTCGATTTGGAAAAACACCGTTTTATTATATAATAAATGGTCATATGAGCATTTAGAATTCTACCGGAAGATTATTTTTATCACACCGAAAATTCAAATACCGACAGTAGTGATGGTAGAAACTGTTTTGATGAAAAAGGTTGGTTTTTGAGAATATACTTATTTAGCTTCAGTATTCAAATCTGAAAAAGGTCTTAGAAATCTTATTCAATTCAGAGGTGACGTCAAACCGATGGCCGATGGATGGTATCTATAATTTAAACAGCTGAAACTTCAATTTTTATTTTGTCACAGGAAAAAAGGCATCCCTCGTAAGCTCTACTAGCAACTGAGTTGGCTGAGATGAACAGCGCGTTACACCGCAAAGTAAAAAAGATATATAAAAAGACAAGATAAATAAAAAAGACAATATACATAAAAAAGATTGCATATGTTCAAAAAAAACAGTAATACTCATACACACAATACTAGAAATAAAAACAAACTTATTACTCCAAGTCTTAGGCTACATAAGGTGGGAAATTCCTTTGTGGGTCAATCTGTGAAATACTTTACCAAAATACCTCAAAGTCTTGTTGATCTATCTCTTCAAAAGTTCAAGTCTACAATTAAAGCAAAGTTGATAAAACAAGGTTATTATAATGTGGAGGATTACTTGAACGACAAGAATTTGTGGACTATGACCACAAATCATAATCAAGGCATAATCTGCTCCTCTGCTCAAATAATGTATTTGTATTGTTCTTTTGACTGTACTCTGAATTTATTTGTTGTAAAACAAAACAAAGTTCAAAAGAGTAACTATCGAGTTTCTTGCCGGAGTCTTCTCGATAAGAAGCAACGTCTGAACCGGTGGTAGATTCGCATTATGTTTATTTAGGATATGTACTATGGAGACATACGTGTACACACTGCCGCATTTCCTGCAAGACTGATTCAGCAGTCTGCGCGCAGTATATTTATATGGTGCGAGTGCGAGAGCTATACATGCTCGGTCTCCTTCAATCTCACAGAGTACGACGGTACTTCGAAAGTTGAAGAATCTACGGCCACCGTCTGCGCGTGTAACATTGCGGCGAAGCAAGACAGTATCAGCGTTCTTTCTCTTTCGTATACCTATATAAGGAAGTATGTTTTGGAAATAAAAATCATCATTGCTCATTACGCATTTTTACTTAGCACCCATAACAGCTGGTGACCCCGATCTACGCAACCATGTCAAATCAAGAGGATCATGCAAGCAACAGCGAGAGTCAAGCGAGCAACACAGAAGCAAATCGAGACATGAAGTACGATTTGGCTGGCATTTCAATCCAGTCGAAGATTCTACCCTTTTGGCGCGACCATCCCCGTTTATGGTTCGCTCAGTACGAGACCCTAGTCAACCCGCTCAAGCTTGGAGATGACCAGAAGTTCAGATACGTCTTAGGAGTTCTACAAACCGCAGAGATTCAGCAAATTAGTGACCTACTTCTGAATCCCCCAGAAAGAGGGAAGTACGATGCAGTCAAAGAACGCTTACTCTCCGTGTACCAAGAGTCGGAAACGAAACAGTTCCAGAAATTGATCAGTGGCCTGGAGTTGGGAGATCAAAAGCCAAGTCAACTATTACGACGGATGAGAGAACTAGGCGGTAGTATGGTTCCTGACGACGCTCTCAAAGTCATGTGGATGAACCAGTTGCCTACATATGTAAGGACTGTGCTGGCGATTAATAAAGAAGCAACGCTGACTACCCTAGCTGCGATGGCTGACCAGATGATGGAGCAGAATGAACCCGCCAACATCGCGGCGATTTCAAGCATGGCATCAACCACTAATCACACGAGTACTAGTGCCGAGAAAGCATCGACCAGCCAATTTGATTTACTATCAAAACAAATCGAAAAGTTATCTCTGGAGATCGCCGAGTTACGTCACGGAAGACAAAAATATCGCCGTCCCTTTCGCTCTCACTCGCGGCAACGTTCCCGTTCAAAATCAAGAAATGGAAAACAAAAGAAACCGGGCGATGCTGATTGGGAATGTCGTTATCACTACAAGTTCGGTGATAAGGCACGACGCTGCGAATCTCCGTGCGCTAGAAAGAGAGGCAACCAGGGAAACTAGTTGCATCACCGTCAGTGGCGGGCGTCGGTGTACCTACTTCATATAACCGCCTATGCATCTACGATATTGATACGAGAGAGCGATTTCTTGTGGATACCGGCGCGGAAATATCTGTTTTGGCTGCCAGACATAAGAAAAAACCTACGCCCAGTGCCTACAAGCTATATGCAGCGAATAATACACCGATACATACTTACGGCGAGCGCACCTTACGACTCAACCTGGGGCTACGCCGTTCTTTCGCTTGGACATTCGTCGTGGCAGATGTGAAGACTTCAATATTGGGCGCAGACTTTTTACGTCACTATAAGTTATTGGTCGACTTACACCATAAGAAACTGAGAGATGGAATTACAAACATATCCATAGATTCCATCGACGTTGCCTGCAAAATCGAAACGGTGAATATCATAAGCAGCGACCAGGCTTACTACGACATTTTGAAGAAGTTTCCTGATGTTTTTCGCCCCATGTCACTCAAGACGCCTGCTAAGCACAACGTGACTCATCACATTGAAACCAGTGGCTCACCTCTATTCGCCAGGGCCCGCCCGCTGCCTCCTGACAAATATAAAGTGGCAAAAGAGGAGTTTGAACGGATGATACAAATGGGAATCTGTCAACCCTCGAAAAGCTCCTGGGCAAGCCCATTACATATTGTCAAGAAAAAAGACGGAGGAGTGCGTGTTTGTGGTGATTACCGCCGACTGAATGCTGTGACACAACCAGATAGATATCCTATCCCGCGAGTTCAAGACTTCACCTACCAATTGCATGGCATGAAGATATTTTCTAAGCTGGATTTAAAAATGGCCTACTATTGGATACCGATAAATAGCGAAGATGCACAGAAAACGGCCATAATTACACCGTTCGGCCTTTTTGAATTTAAATGTATGACGTTTGGCTTACGTAACGCAAGCCAGACCTTCCAGCGCTTCATGCACGAGGTCCTAAGAGGTGTAAAAGGCTGCTATTGCTTCGTCGACGATATTCTGCTGTATTCGAAGGATGAAATAAGCCATAAAACTCTGCTTCACGAAGTCTTACAACGGCTAGATAAATATGGAGTCAGCCTTAATGTCGACAAATGTCAATTCGGAAAAGCGAAGATTAACTTTCTTGGTTACGAGGTGTCAGCAGAAGGAATCTGCCCCACGCGAGAAAGGACCGAAGCTATTTCCACTTATCCGAAGCCAAAGAACGTTATGGAATTGCGAAGATTTCTGGGCATGATCAACTTTTACCGAGATTGCCTACCGCAACAAGCCAAGCTGCAAGCGCATCTGAATACCTACCTACATAATTCAAAAAAAAATGATAAGACGATCATCGAGTGGACAAGTGAAGCGGAACAAGCTTTCGGAAGTTGCAGACAAAGCATATTGAAAGCGACAACATTGACTCATCCGGTTCCTGGAACAAAGCTCTGCATCATGAGCGACGCGTCTGACCACAGCGTCGGTGCCGCTCTTCATCAACACTTAAACGGCACTTGGCAACCTCTGTCGTTTTTCTCAAAAGCGATGAGCCCAACGCAGCGACGTTACAGCGTGTATGATCGCGAGCTCTTAGCGATATACATGGCTGTAAAGCATTTTCGTCGTCTAATTGAAGGCAATGACGTCATCGTGTTTACTGACCACAAACCACTGACGCACGCTCTAACTAGACTGCCTAACAACAGCGATACGCCACGACGGGAGCGACAGCTGCATTTCATAAGCCAGTTCTGCACTGCAATCAAATATATACATGGAGAAGAAAATTCAGTCGCTGACGCCCTTTCCCGCATAGAGGAAGTACAATGTCCTACTATCATCGACTATAGCAGACTTGCGGCAGATCAAGAAGAAGATGACGAACTGCGAAAACTAAGACAACAGCACAACTTGAAGTTTATCAAAATCGCATTACCTGGCCTACCCCAGCCGATTACTTGCGAAATGTCTTCCGCCACACCGAGGCCATACCTACCCGCAGCATATCGATTTGAAGCATTCAAAGCACAACACGATATGTGTCATCCTGGCGTTCGTACAACGAGATCTCAGATAGTAGCTAAATACTTCTGGCCCGCTATGAATAAACAAGTCGGCGAATGGACTAAAGCGTGCACGAGCTGTCAACGATCGAAAGTCTATAGACATGTCGTCACCCCTATCGGAGAGCTACCCAGTTCACAGAGATTCGAGCACGTACACATAGACATCGTTGGCCCGCTGCAAATATCAAATGATCACCGCTACTGTGTAACCATGATAGATCGATATACAAAGTGGCCAGAGGCGGTACCTGTAAGAGATATTACAGCCGAGACGGTAGCCCGAGCCTTGTACGAAAATTGGATAGCCAGATTCGGATGTCCACTACGCATCACAACAGACCAGGGAAAACAGTTCGAGTCTTCACTGTTCAATGCGCTGCTGAAAAGATTCGGCATAACCAGAATCCGAACCACTGCATTTCACCCGCAATCGAATGGACAAATAGAACGATGGCACCGCACTCTTAAGGCTGCATTGATGGCGAGAGGCGCATCGACAACATGGACCGATGAGCTACCCACGGTGCTACTCGGATTACGCACAACATTACGTCACAAGAACATAAGTCCAGCATTAATGACGTATGGCTCGACGCTACGAATACCCGCAGACTTTTTCGTGCCTACAAAGCCTAAAGTCGACGACGCAGATTACGTACGCTGTCTCGTACAAACAATGACATCACTTTCACCGAGCACCCGAACTAACACATCACAACAAACGAAGCCATTTATTCACAAGGATCTCGCCACCTGTTCACACGTCTTCATGAGAAACGACACCGTCAGAAAGCCGCTCATTCCACCGTACGATGGCCCGTACGAAGTAATCAAAAGGTACGAAAAATACTTCAAGATTCAGCTACCAAATCGAACTGCCGTTGTCACCATCGAAAGGCTCAAGCCCGCCTTCCTGCTGCAAGACGACGCGGAAAATCCTTCTTCGACCGTTGCTTCCCGAGAAAAATCAAGCTCAGCCTACGTGACGAAGTATGGTCGCGTATCGAAGCCAACTGTACGCTTCGCTTGAGGGGGAGTGATATGGAGACATACGTGTACACACTGCCGCATTTCCTGAAAGACTGATTCAGCTTTTTTTTCTACATGGCATGCATTGTTAGCCGCTGATGGCTTTCACAATTTCACCGGACAAGTGGGTGAGCGGAAGGCTCTCAACCCTTATATTTAAGTAACGTGCCTAAGGGTGCCCCAAGGGGGGACACGAACCTCGGCTTAGGGCGTTACTGGGAGATAACAAACGGACGTAGGTTTGCGGAGAGAAACGACCCGGCACGTGCCGGTTACGCGAATCTAAATATGACTGGGGTCGCGGCGCGCGTCCACGCCGGCGTGGACGATAGATCGGTCTGGGACTGATTCAGCAGTCTGCGCGCAGTATATTTATATGGTGCGAGTGCGAGAGCTATACATGCTCGGTCTCCTTCAATCTCACAGAGTACGACGGTACTTCGAAAGTTGAAGAATCTACGGCCACCGTCTGCGCGTGTAACATTGCGGCGAAGCAAGACAGTATCAGCGTTCTTTCTCTTTCGTATACCTATATAAGGAAGTATGTTTTGGAAATAAAAACAGCAGCAAAATCATCATTGCTCATTACGCATTTTTACTTAGCACCCATAACAGCACTATTATTGTATTATTTTCTTTACGTCTATTATTGTTTATATATATTTTTTGTGAATTTTGACGTTTCATATGTGCTTCTTTGTAAAAGGTTAAGTGAATAAATGTTTTTTTTACTTTTTTTACTTTACTTTACTACACAACATTTTTTTTGTTTTCGATACGTCTCAAAGACGTAGATTATCATTTTAGGGTTGAGGTTTAACAAAAACAATTAAGAGCTGACAGATACTTGGACCCTGCAAGTTTTAGTCAGTTTAGTTCATCTAAACCTAAGATAAAAACATGCAGACTTCTTGACGTTAACAAATATTCAAAAAAGCATAAAATCATCAGGTCTCAATTGAAAAATCAGATTTATACTCCTCACTCTAATTTCATAAAACAAAATCTCTATCTAGTCTGTCTAGTGTTATTCCTCCGTAGATTACTCCACAACACGTCCAATGTGACCAGACCCTTCACCCTTTAACGGATCGAAGTAGATACCTACTCTGCAGGACTCTTTTAAAGTGGTCTTTCAGCTAGGAGCGGTAATGAAGCCTTCCACCATTGGACAGCAGCGACAACTTGAAGTATACCCTTCGTTTTATTGCATAAGATCGTTTTATCTGTTTCGTCGGATGTGTAAGGACTCGTTAAAAACAAAACAGCTCGGACTTCCGCTACGAACCGTACTTTCTCATTGTGGAACTACAGCGGGTTAGAAAGAAATTATAGGAAAAGTTAAACACAAAAAGCTGTATAATATGACAGTGGAAAGGGCAAACCGCAAGAACACGTAAGGACGTACGGATTCTGATGATGAGAGTCACGGTTTCCAGCTGACTAATAATTTACCACAATGTATTTTTTGTTAAAACTTTTTCGTTAGACTGAGCAGTTCAATTTGGAGGAATATACACTACATAACCTGATACCACCCTCTACTTTCTATCACCGGACCACTAGACGCCGAAAGGGCTTCCACTCCCATATGGTTGACTTCACAAAAATCCCCACCCAACGGTTTGCTGCGACTTTTCTGGTTCACACCGCTAGGGAGTGGAACGCTCTCCCTGCGTCCGTGTTTCCGGATACTTGGTGTCTTCAAGGCCAAAGTCGATAGGCATTTTCTGGGTATGCGTGTATTACCATCAGCCTCGTCATTGCTTAGCACCAGGCGAAACTGAGGCCAAATGCAAACCCATTTCAAATAGAAAATATATAAATAAAATACGTAACAATAATATTATGAAACCAAACACTTGGCAATTTACAAAAGGCTATTTTCATACAGATGTACACCGGCTCGGTAAACTGCCCCGCGTCCCAGGTGACGGCTCATAAAGCAAATGTTAGCAGGCCAACATGCCCAGGGTTGTCCAAATTTTTACAACAGTATAATTTAGAGTTTTCTAATAAATTAGTAAAACTAGTGCTGAGAAAATTAAAAATAGAAAAAGAAGTGGAAGTTGGAAAGTTGAAGAGTACAATATTATGAAAATATATGAAGCAAAAACTATGATATCACAATGTTCTTAATGATCTCCTTCAAGATTTACTGGTAATGTGCTGATCGCCTATTAAGGCGAACCTTCTTATTAAATATAGTAAAAAGGTTCCAGATTAGTAGGTATACCTATACGAGTCGAATCCCACTAACAACAATGACATCTATCTTTTTTTGTCGGATTATGTCACGCTTGCCTACCTTTTTGGGAATAAGCCGATATTTTTTTTCTCCACCTTTTCACTTTTATTTGTAAAGTCTTAATTTTGATAAAAATACTAAATTAACCTTCCTTTATGTCTGAAATCTTTTATGTCCGTTTACAAAAGATGCTGAAACCTGACAATAGTTTTGAGGCAAAACTGTACATTAAGTTTGTACATGCAATATCCTTTTTGGATTTTCCGCGAAGCGAAATGTTAACGAGCTCACATTTTCGGACGAATAAGGGCTGTCACTCCGCGGACATTGTCCTAAGGGTAGACCGGATAAATGGCACAGGGGTTTTGGAAAGGGCAGCATTTTTATTATTCAACATGAAGTATAATTATATTGCGCCTACGCTGTGTCAAGGGGCATGTTGTTTGAGTACTACCGAAGCTTTTGTTAATGGAATTTAAGGTTAATTAGTTTTTTTATAGGATCGCATTATTAGGTGTCATCTAAATGTCATGAGTTTTTGTCTTAACGAGATCCCAAGTTGTAGCGGTTGAGGAGAGCACCCACATCCGGCAGAGCGTATGAAACACTTAACAGAACGATTGCGGGAATGTTTATAATACTCGTAATATCATACTAATGTTCATATCATTAATTATCATGTTCTAAATATCTCCATATGACTATATAGTACAGGTATATTATTAAGTTTATTTTATTTATGTTATTAAGTTAACGTTTTTATGTACGTACTTCCATTCTCTTATTATCTACCTGTAGGTTGCCTGGTAGGGATCGCAATTAGCGATAAGGCCACCTGAATTGTATACTGTTTTAAATTGTATAACTGAGCATTCAGTTTTTTTTAATGTACAATATAGGATATTACCTACCTACCTACCTATCATTAAGTGAAAAGCGTGAGGATATTTTTGTATCGCTTACAGTAAAGCAAGTATGCATTTCCAATAACATACAGTTATTATGGTAATTTAGGCCTTACTATGCAGATTGCAAATCAAATCCACTTAGCTTCGACATAATTAGCAATCGTTCGCGTCAAAGGATTAGACTAGCAGTTCAATTCGAGGAAGTAATTCGGCGCAATTAGTTTCGACGAACATAATATTGCTATTGAGATTGACAAGGACATATTGCGTTCATTCTGTTTGAGGATGTTAATATACCTTTTTAATCATGTATCATTAATTGTTTAAGCAATTTACTATATAGATATCTGTGACATCTGTTCACAATCTCTGCTTGGTTTGAGATTTTCCGTTCACTTGCAATCTATTCCATTATCCTCCAATTACATTTAGCTTTTGCCCAAATTCTGGAACGTTACTTGTTTTTAGGAATGTTTGTATTAAATCTTTACTTTTATAATACAGTTTGCCACTTTAAATTTACGCGAACGATAACGTTAATATAGAGTGGCAACTCGTGGTAGACGTACAGTACACATATTGTTTTTGAAAGAAGTAATGCTACGTCCACGAATTCCCAAAATTAAACTCTACAATTAAAAACATTCATAACTGTTGTTTATCACTTTCATAAAAAAACAGAATAAAAAATCAAACGTAGATCATCTTCGCTGACTCACAAGTCAAATAATAATATAATATAATATTGTTCGTATGAATATCATACATCTACTGAGTATATTCAATTACACACTCAAGAAAAGACGGTAGAATGAGGCATATGGAAGCAAGTAGAACCTCACGGATGCATTACCTATTCTTTGTTGCCAACATCCCAGCCATTATGGGAAAGTGCTTTTTTCATAGCACATAAAACATCACGGCGAATTCTGGAGTGTTTTACGACGGAGGTGAGTGCATTTGTGGAATTGGTAATTTGTAATAGAGAACATACATACCTACAAATATATATTTTTAAGAAATATTTTTTCATTGTTATTAATTTGATTATGCATGACCATGAGACTGATAAAATTAGGAACCTCAATAATTGTACTTTTAAATAATTTATTTCTCACCGTGACAAAATATAATATTTGAAACAAGAATGTTTGTCTAGCAAGATAATAAATAAATAAATAAATATGCGCCAGACAACACACCTCTTGTCATGGTCTCGAAGGAGGGATAAATATCCCTGTATTACGAGGTACCAGACAAGGAATTAAGCCAGGGGCGTCTCCCAGCACACCCAGACCCGAGGCAATTTAGAAAAGATCGTTTCCTGAATTGACCCGACCGGTAATCGAACCCGGGGCACTGCAGGATTCAAGGCGAGAAACCGTGTTACTGCGCACTACGCCAAATCAAAGATCCTATTTCAAGAAGGCATTTGCCTACATAATCTTTACTATATTTGAAAAATATATGCACAACGTTTTCAGACTATTTAATTATAGTGATTAAAAAACACTTACTATTGTAATGATTCTAATTTTTTTTAGGATATAAATCCCACTCTAAAAATAAGAGTAACTTCTGTCATTACGGTTGAAAAAGGCTAGCAAAATAGTTAACCTTAGCCCCATAGACCGACACAATAGCCTCAGGAATTCTGAGCGCCGGCCAATCACGTGGCGGCTATAAATCTGACACACAAGATGGATGCCGGCGTCATATCGGAACGCCTTTGCCTTCTCGGAGTTTTATCGATATTCGGAAATAACGACTTATACCAAAATAACGATAGCCAATGAAATAGGGTCCGAATGGAATATAATCTATCTCTAGGTGAATCTCCCAATTGCGGTTACTGTACCATATATTGTATTTTGTACTTTTACATAAGTAACAAAGTAATCAAACTCAATCTCTTTAAAAATCTCGGTAGGTACACAAATGAAAAATAAATAAATACGCGCCAGACAACACACCTCTTGTAATGGTCTCGAAGTAGGGATTAATATCCCTGTGTTACGAGGTACCACACAAGGAAATAAGCTAGGGGCGTCTCCCAGCACACCCAGACCCGAATCAATTCAGAAAAGATCGTTTCCTAAATTGACCCGACCGGTAATCGAACCCGAGACACTACGGAAATCGAGGCGAGAAACCGTGCTACAGCGCACTACGCCAACCCTGTCGTCAAAAAATAAAATGAATAAACTAATTTTACCTTGCCCCTGACATAAAAAAACAGGTAAAACCGAAAAGTTTAATGAAAAGGTCGTTATTATAAATATGTGCACCCATTTAATTTACAAACATGTAATGTCACGCAACCTCTATTTTCTGCAAAAGCGGACTACATCATCATAAAAACACTAAACGGCATAATATGACATACTGTCGTGTCGTGTGTCGACCGACTTGGTGTAATGGTTAAGAAGTTGGCTACTACACCAGAGGTCGCGGGTTCGATCCCCGCACAGTACAAACATTTGTGTGCATGAACATGTCTGTTTGTACTAGTCTGGGTGTCTCCTATGTATAATAAGTATGTATTTACAAAAAATAAAATGTATTTAAGTATGTTTATCCGTTGTCTAGTATCCCATAACACAAGCTTTAATTAGCTTACTTTGGGGCTAGATGGCCCTGTGTGGAATAATGTCCAGGGATATTTATTTATTTATTTATTTATTATTTACTGTCAATTAACCCCATAATGTAAATAAATTAACACACTGTGCGAACGAAACACAAGGATTCTTTCAAAACCTGAAAACCTGCCTTGTGACAAATTCATTGCTACGCACGTGTGTGTGAGTCTGGCCGAGTCGCAATAGACCGGCTCATCAGCGTGCGCAAGCCCACCATTGACTATAAAGTCTCTCTAGGCAACAATTGATGCGCCACACGTAACGCTCAACTAGACCGGCAACGTAGCACAACAACGCGCGACATTGCCAGCTGGCGCATAACATTGCATGGGCAGACAACGTTACCTCAAAAATTCTACGTAGCTGTTAAACAATGTTGTGCAACATGACGCGCGTCAAATGTTGCCTCATGCCTAAGGCCTACGGCAACAATTGACGCGCAACACGTTGTGCTCAACAGGATCGGCTACGTTCCACAACAACGCGCCACGTTGCCTGTCGTCGGCTTTTGTCACTGGAGGAACTAAAAGTGCCGCGTCGCTGTTCAAGAACGTTTAGCAACAACGTTGTGCAACATGTCGCTCATCAAATGTTGCCTAATGAACGAGGCTTAACAGCAGTTGACAAATGTAACAAAAGTAATCAGGTGACATGCAGAGGGGCACGGCGAAACTGAAAAAATCCTAGTTTACTACGGAACCATAAAAACACTCTATGTAAATGAGAACAATGGCGTTAATAAATTACCTTTTGTCGTATATTGTTAAATCACTTTGAAATACTGTGACGTTGATAAATAAACTTAAGTGATTTTCGTTCTCCTGAACTTGATCGGTCTGGTGGATATTAATCCTTTGACTAATAATTGATTCTTTGTGTTTCTTTAATTAAGATGACAATGAATGATAGAACGATACTAAAGCTTTGAAGGGAATTGCTTACTACAGCGGGCTACAGTTGTTTCCTTCCTTTTATTTTATTATCTTAGGGAAATCCACATGGATACATCGCCGCCAGGGCGAACGACAAGGTTATGTCGGACTTCAACCGACTAAAACCCCACGGTACTCAACTTCAACACTTCATCTTCACCTCAAGCGGGGAGGCCACACCAGCTGTGCATTGCGGCCAAAAGCATCCCCGTACTCAAGCAAACAAGCTCCCGCCGAACGCGTACTCTACTGGGTCCGCAACCACGAGCCACCTCAAAGGTGGATCCGCTGCCGCATCCGGCGGCCCCGCCGAGCCGCGGTGCACGGGGGGGGGGGGGCAGCCGCGGATTACTGACCCCCTACAAATGGTAGTGCACCGTGGCCCCTACCTCGCACCCTAAGGCACTGCGCCCGTAGGCGCCCCTTTGGGTGGGCAGTGGTAGGCAGGCAGGCACCATACCACCACCACACCCGTTGGCAGGCAGTGGGTGGGTCGGAAGTCCACCGCACTACCACACCGGAGACCTGTTAGCTTCCCGGTGAGTCCCGGCTGACACCAGTACTAAGCGCCCCCCGCCACTACAAGGCGAAGTTAGGGAGAGTTGTTTCATTCATGAGAATTAAAAAAATGGGCGAATATACATATACATACATTGAATGTTATGATTTAAAAAAAACTGAGATACCGACCAGCCCTTATATTCTATAACTAGCAACTCCAGTCAATTGCTAGTCGCTCGCATTTTGACAGCTTGTCACACAATCACATTTGTGCCGTGCTGGTGGCAGCACTTTAAAATAATACTTTCCACAGCCCCATATCTTCCCATGGGTGTCGTAAGAGGCGACTAAGGGTTTCTTCCAGCAGACCATCTGCTCTTCAGGTGGGAGACTTATGTCGGCCGGTTGTTGTTACCACCATGCAGTTGTGTAAAACCTGCCAAGTGATTCTGACCTATCTCGGGGATGTGGGGGGACTGTGATCGTGGCAATTGTTGGACCAGTGGCGGTATTGTAGAAACGGTGGTGCCGCTGGCCGCCCGCGGCATAGTACAGGGGCCCAAAAGGGGTTAACCACCTCTGGAGGCTGCCCCACCAGGTCGCGCATAATCTCGGGGTGGCTCGTCGTGCCGGGTGGTGCCCGGTTCCGGTGGGGCCCGGCGACCACACCCGAGGGGGTACGGGGGCCCTTTCGTCCGGCGGACCGGCCTACACTATTCCACGCGATTAATACCAATGCAGGGCACCACGCTTTGTCTTTCATTGCCTCGATCACAGTCGTCCTTTCACGCCCCTCCCATCCTCCAACTTCTATGGCAGTCAGAAGCACGAAAAAACGGCCTACAGCGGCATCCCCATCCCCCACCAACACGCTGTTTGAGGTGGAGTTCGCTAACATCCGCGGACTCCATGCAAACCTCAACGCCGTCCATCAACACCTTGAGACGGCGAGGCCTGCGATGCTCTTTTTGACGGAAACACAGATAAGCCGCCCTGCCGATACGTCATACCTGCACTACCCCGGCTATGTGCTGGAAGAGTCCTTCCAACCTAAAGCCGGTGTATGTCTATTCGTCAGGGCGGACGTCTGCTGTAGCCGTCTCCGCTGCCTAGAAGACCCATCCCTCTCCACTCTCTGGGTGCACGTTGACCTGGGCTCCACAAGCCGGGTCTATGCGTGCATATACCGCTCCCACAAAGGCGACGCCGAGACAACTCGACTCTTCGAGCATCTGAGTCAGGCCGCAGACAACGCTCAGGTGCAGTTCCCAAATGCCGAAATGGTGTTTTTGGGAGACTTCAATGCCCACCATGAGTCCTGGTTAGGCTCATCAAAAACAGACCATGCAGGCCGAACTGCCCATGCGTTTGCTCTCACGCAAGACCTGACGCAACTGGTACACCAGCGCACCCGGGTACCAGATATTGTCGGTCATACTCCCTCTTTATTGGACCTTCTGCTACGAGTCACCCAGCCGGGTATAAAGTGTCGCTTGGTGCTCCATTGGGCTCCTCCGATCCCTGTCCGGTTGGCGCTACAGTGCCTTGTGCAGCTCCCCCACAACCTGTGGAGGTGACGCGGCGGTTATGGCACTACTCGTCGGCAGATTGGGACGGATTGCGAGAGTATTTTGCCTCCGTCCCTTGGCGGCAGTGCTGCTTTGGAGAAAGGGATGCTGCAGAGAGTGCATCTGCTATCGCTGACGAGATCAATACCGGAATGGAATACTACATACCTTTTACTGATGTCGTCAGTGCTAGCAAAACTGGTCCCTGGTTCAATCGCGAGTGTGCCGCAGCTGTTGAACAAAAACAAGCGGCGTACCGTGCTTGGTCTAGAGCCCAGGCACTCAATGATCATTCAAACCTTGCCTCCCTGAAAGCAGCCTTTAATAAAGCCACCAAGGCCACGAAGAGGGCTTACATTAGAGCAGATGCCCAGTGAATTGCACGTGTTGGCCAAGAACTCATCACGCACCCTACGGGTAGCCGCTCCTACTGGCGACTGGCTAAACACGTGCAATCTAACTTCTGCGTGCCTTCGCTGCCCCCACTGAGATTCCCTGATGGATCGTTGGCTCATCAGCCGCAAGAGAAAGCCGATTTACTGGCTAACCTCTTTGCCGCAAACTCTTGCATCGATGACTGCGGTGCTGCGCCGCCTGATATTCCACATTGCGGCTCCACAATGCCTGATATTCGTATCAGGCAGTGTGATGTTCGTGCCGAACTGCAGTCACTCGATGTCAGGAAAGCCAGTGGCCCTGATGGAATTCCAGCTGTGGTGCTGAAGAAATGTGCAGCGGAGTTGTCTCCAGTGTTCACTAGCCTGTATCGCCTCTCCTACAATTCGGGTCTTGTGCCGCTGTCTTGGAGGGAGGCGAACGTTCAACCAGTTCCCAAAAAAGGGGACCGGTCTGACCCTGCCAATTACCGTCCAATAGCCGTAACCTCAGTTTTAGCTAAAGTGTTTGAGCGGATTATAAACACGCAGCTCATCCGCTACCTAGAGTATCACTCTCTCATTCACGACCGTCAGTACGGCTTCCGACCAAAACGGTCTACGGGTGATCTTCTAGCGTACGTAACACACATCTGGGGGGAGGCTATGGACAAGCATGGGGAATCTTTGGCCGTCAGCCTTGACATTGCCAAAGCTTTCGACCGTGTATGGCATCGTTCGCTTCTTTCCAAGCTTCCGGCATATGGTCTGCCACCTCGCCTATGCGACTGGGTCGCCGGATTTCTGGAGGGACGTAGAATTCGTGTCCTTTGCGATGGTCAAAAATCACGCTTTCTCCAGATTAATGCCGGAGTGCCGCAGGGCTCCGTCTTGTCGCCGACGTTGTTTCTTCTGCATATCAATGACATGTTATCTCTTGATAATATTCATTGCTATGCGGATGATAGCACGGTCCACGCGCGATATTTCGAGCGCCCTGGGGCAAAGCAGACTGACATCGAGGAGAAGAGGCGAAGTCTTGTTGTTGAGCTTGACGGAGTGTTGGACCGCATTTCAGAATGGGGTGCATGCAATCTTGTCGAGTTCAATGCCAAGAAAACGCAGGTGTGTGCATTCACAGCAAAGGCGTCGCCTTTCCTTTCCCATCCCACTCTTCAGAGCACCCCACTACCGATTAAGGATAGGCTAAACATCCTTGGCATGGATGTTCGTAGCAACCTAAACCAGCGGGACTACATTGAGAGCGTCATTAGAACTGCATCCCGTAAACTCGGAGTCCTGAACAGAGTGAGACGATTCTTCACGCCTGAGCAGCTCTGTCTCTTGTATAAGACACAAGTTCGCTCGTGTGCGGAATACTGCTCTCATCTCTGGGACGGTTCCGCTAAGTACCTACTCGAAGCTCTTGACAGGTTGCAGCGGCGTGCTATCCGTATTATTGGAAACGCAGAGGCAACTTTGACCCTTGAGCCTCTCCAATTGCGTAGAGACATTGCCAGGCTAAGTGTTCTCTATCGCTTCTACAATGGGGAATGCTCTGACGAGTTATTCCAGCTTATCCCACCCTCACCTTTCCACTCCCGTACCACGCGTGCTGGACTACGGCGTCACCCACACACAATTCAACATTTGTTCGCCCGAACTAAAAGGTTCGGTGACTCGTTTCTTTGTCGTACCATCCAGACGTGGAACGCTCTTCCAGCACATGTGTTTCATTCCTCTTATAGTCCCGGGTTCTTCAAGCGGGGCGTGAAAAGGCATTTCTGCAGGCCTTTAAGGTGAGGATGGCCAGCCTAGTGATTCGTTTGAATGACTGGGCTTGTCAACCTCATATCTGGACCTCACGACCGCTTTCCATCAGGTGGAGTGAGGTCATCTTGACGGGCAATGTAAAAAAAAAAAAAAACACGAAGTAGTATTCGACGTCAAATAGCAATAATCGCCGTCAAAGACGCGATTTTCTTGCGATCGAAGTTAGTGAATAACCCCCAAGGGCAGCGTAACATTCTAATGTGCATATGAAATGCAACTTGATTTTATAAACATTATGAGAAAACACGTCCTAAAGATAACCTTATTTGATTAAAATCAATTACTAACAAAATACTGATAACTTTTTTTTTGAACATTCTGCAAAACGAATCAAACGAGGAAGGAAACGAGTATATACTTGATCGAACATTTCAATGATAAACTTTCTAATTAATTGAGTGTTTGAATCAGGATTTTGAGAATTTGAAATATTATTATTATTAGGTTACTACCTACTACTCTGTCTATGGCTGCTTGAGATAGTTTTTAGCGAATAGGCCTGACAAATTCATTCAACGTAACAAATGAATTAAGTGTGGGACAATAAATATGTAATAATAATAAGAAATATAAAAAAAGTAATTTTTATTTCCCTCTTCACAAAGGTAGGTTCTAAGGGGTTATAAAATTACTGAGTTGACGCATTTCCACCTCTGTGAGAGACTGGTGTCCATGAACAACAATCGGATCAGCCTATTTGTCGTCCATTACTAACAGATTTGACGGTTCACACCCAACAAAATATTTCCGGTTCGAATGTATGCTCAGCAGTGTATAGAAAACGTATTACTCTAAAAAAACTCATTCGAACCTGATTATTTAAGACATTCGAGAAATATCTCGCAAAGTAAGCAAGCTTTCAAAACCTGATAACCTGCGAAGAGGATGCCTGAGACAGGCAGGCACTCGGTGAGAAACTATGTAAGGGTTTTCTAGTTCACCACGGACCTCTGTAAACTAGTACTTGTACTGAGAAATTCGTCGTTGCCCTTTTTCTTTCCACGTCGGACAGCTGCCAGCGACAGTAAACTTATAACGGGAACAAACTTTATGGAATTAGGAAAGTTATAAGATTCCAGAGACACTGACGTACCTACCTACTCATCCAGGTGCGTGGCTTTTGCGGGCTGGGACGCCCGCTGCGTAACCAAGAATTATGTGACGGGCAATGAAGCGGGAAAAATATGTTTTCGCTTTTCGGGGTAACACTTTGCGTTGACAATGCCCTTTTCACTAGCGAACTTAGCGATTTTGCCTAAATTAGTAAAGATATTTTTTTTACATTATACGGAGGTATAACATATCACATGAAATTTTGTGAAGTCTCTAACTTAAACTCAAACTCAAATATCTTCATTTGAATAGACTTAATCAGTACTTTCAAATGGTCAAAAAATATACTAAATAATATACATAAATACTATTATAATATGAATATACAGTATACAAACATAATTCGACTCTACCAGCGCGTCGGAGAAGTTGATTCTTACAGAGAAGACCCGGCGAGAAACTCAGTAGTTACTCTTTTAAACTTGTTGTGGATTTACAATGCGAGTTAGTAGAGTACAATTTGTCTGTTGATAAAAAAAACTGCTTAAAGATACAGCAAAGCTACATAATATAAAGCAATAGGCTGATACAAGTCATTTATACAATTCCAAATATATAAATTGTTAGTCATTAATACACTTAAGTCCGGTATTTACTTAATAAGTATTAAAAGAGGTAACTGATCGCGCCCCAAGCAAAGGCTTTTTTATCTAAAAGGTAGTAAATCATTGGTAGTATAATACCCCTTTTTCAACCGACTTCAAAAAAGGAGGAGTGTCTCAATTCGACTGTATGTTTTTTTTTTAAATGTTTGTTACCTCATAACTTTCGACTGGGTTAACCGATTTTGATCATTCTTTTTTTATTTGAAAGCTGGTGCTTCCCGAATGGTCCCATTTTGATTTGGTCTAGTTCTGACAGTGGCATCCATGAGAAAACCATATAAGTCTTAAATCTAGAATTCTAGATAAACCATATGCGCGACAAATGGACGAATAACTTAATATTACGCCAACAGATTTTGATAACTTTATTTATTTGAAAGCTGATGGTGCCCGTGTGGTCCCATTTTAATTTGGTCCAGTTCTGACAGTGGCATCCATGGGAAATCCATATAAGTCTTAAATCTAGATAGGCAAAATGCGCGACAAATGGGCGGGAAACTCAATATTACGCCAACTGATTTTGATAATTATTTTTTTATTTGAAAGCTGATGCTGCCCGTGTGGTCCCATTTTAATTTGGTCCAGTTCTGATAGTGGCATCCATGGGAAATCCATATAAGTCTTAAATCTAGATAAACCATATGCGCGACAAATGGACGAATAACTCATTATCACGCCAACCGATTTCGATGCTTCTTTTTTTATTGGAAAGGATATACTTCAAGGGCAGTTTGATGAGTGTTAGGTTCTGATTATGGGATCCATGACAAAGTAACGGAACTCTTCAATTCTTAGGAGCAATTGGACGATACTTTTTCGATGTATAAAATAAATAAGAACTATTCACTAAAAATCAAGAAATAAACAAAAATTTTAACAAGAAAAAAACCAACTTCAAAAAAAACTATTCCGAAACAAAGCACTAAAAAGTAAAGAAATAATTGCGTATTCTTTTAAAACTTATACGTTAGTTTAATGTAGGTACAATTATTGTTATTGTTGGAGTCGGTGTCAGCCAATGTAGGTTTGTAACATACATACATACGTAAACGTGATATGTAAGAAATAGGTATATTGCTGGGTATATTGTAGTGTTTCCTTGGCTTAAATTTGAGATATACTGTTTATTAACATATCCATATTATTATGGTATTTATGTCTATTATTTAGTATATTTTGCTGTAAATTTGACGATTTGAAAGTACTGATACAGTCTTTTTGAATAAAGTTATTTGAGTTTGAGATAATCCAAAGTTATCCTGTAATTTTTTCTATGACCTAAGTTCTAGGTCCCTAAAATATGAAGATCTGCATCTGGTTTATCAATTCACACACGTGCAACAGGCCAACTAGCCATATTTATTTCAAAAGTATTCTTTACTTTTGGAATTAGAACGAATAGGTTCACTCGACATGTTCGTTACACATTGCGTTATCAATTCATAACAATTAATATGTCTGCAGGGAGAGAGTGCCGAGCTTGGTCCAAAAGCCATCATTAGTCATTCGCCGCAGAGCACAGTGGAGGGCTCTGGGCTACGAGCTCTAATTATAAATGAACTAATAACTCGCTCCTGGCTTTGCGTCGTACTGGAACAAAAGAAAATAGATATTAGCACGGCGGAAAGCTAGATAGCCTCCACTATCCGTAAAACCACAGTGAATAACACTGCTCAGCCAGTATTTGTTCCTGTTGGTGATTAAGGGTTAAGCTTATTAAAAAGTTGCTATGTTGTTCCTCAGCTGACGTAACGGGAATCAAATGATTTTTTAAGCTTACAGTCCTTAGCTGTTGTTCAGGGTAGAGTGAAGGTACCTCCAGACTGTAATAAGATCGCACCTTCATATTCAGTTGGAAAACTCGAAGTGTATAGAATTACACGTCCTTCCCTAGATTAAATCAAATAGCGGAAGATACGGCACGTCCTTAAAATTGTCAACTGGAAACGGGGATGATGCACCACTACATGCACGCACACTCGCACTGCTGTGATTCTATCTATCGTTGTGCGATGTTGAAGGACAGAGACAAACCTATTTGTTATGACCATAGCGTAAGCGTGCGTCAGAGTAAAGTCCTGTCAATCGTATATTGCGACTTAGTGAAATTAGGCGACGGTGACCTGATTTGAGCGGTCCACCCGCTAGAGATAAGTGACCTATCTTTCGCTATTTTGATTTAATTTAAGCGTCCTTTGAATATATTTGAAGCCTCATAAAGTTGACCGTAAAACCACCTAGGCTCAGACTCGAAAAATCGTTTGATCATTCACAAAGACTCTGGTGGCTATAAGACCCTCTAAGCCCGATAATTGCTGCCGACTTTTGATGTGCGGTGTGCGTAAAGTTTCAATTATATCGCTAAAGCTGAAGGAAAAAAGGTAGCGCCATTTCGAATTCAAACTTTTTAAGAAAGCGGAAAACGGACAAAGGCATAAGAAATTATAGAGCCTTATGAAGATTGCGCTTCAATTTGATTTCCTTTATTGAAAAGAACCAATTTTGGAATTGTTGAATGAAATCACTCAATTTAATACTTAATTCACGTAAAGTATATCTAATTTTCTTTTTAGTTTAAAGGAATTGATAAAAGTTTCCTATTCTCTGGTTTGTCAAGATTATAAGGTACGAGTTGTTGTTTTGTAGGTACATTGCCAGACTAATTAATTAATTGAGATGAGGAATAAACAATAGAATGCGCTGTTTCCTATTGTTTGAAACTGAGAAGTCTCTAGGGCTGCCTGGAAGTGAAGGCCCATTAAGGTAGTTATTTAGTTATGAAGGGGTTGAAATGTTAAGTAAGCTCCAGAGTATTGTCTATGTTTAAGATTAAATCAAGGAGAAACACACAGTCATGCTGATCGGCGGCCTTTACGCATTTTGCAGACGATTCAGACATTTCCTTTTCTTGGACTAGTAGACTCTAGTGTACACTGGAACCATTATGGTCAGTCGAAAAACTTTAAATGGACAGACTATAATTGAGATAGCTCATTGAAATAAAAATAAACATTTCATTAAGTGAATTTTTATTTTTAGCATTTAAGAAACATAGACCTTGAAAAATTCGACCTGATTCTAGGGCTCAAGCGGCACTCGAACCCGCGTCTTCCACAAACCGGGTGGCTGCTCTTCCAACTGAACTATCGAGGCAATAACAGACCTGGCAATTTGTCTGATGTATTTGTTATATATAATATATAATATAAGGCAAGCGCATTTTGACACCCGAAACAACGTTGGCTTACAACGTTGTTTCGGGTGTCAAAATGCGCTTGCCTTATAACATTGATGAAAACCTGATAATAATTCAAATTGTGTGATACTCGTATTTTATATGCAACTTCTTGCTTTTACTGGTTCTTTCTTGAAAAACATATATTTTATGAGTAATGTAAGTGGATATTTATTGCTGCCTAGATAGGCAGCTAGACAGATGTGTACATCAGCCTTACAATGAGGCCGATGGTGAGCACATTTAAATATAGAAGCTACCTAATAACTAAATCGGCTCCAAAGCCAATAAATATCCGCATTCGTAGCTTCGTAGCATTGTTGGTTCGTAGCATTCGTAGCATAAGCGGTTTGGCTGAAGGCTGTTTGAGTAGGCTTGCAAATTTGATGCATGTGGGCACCTGGCACTGGATTGCTCATTAAAAATGCAGCTTGCAACTGCACCACGGATTGGATCGTATATCCGGGTGCCCAGCGCTAACTACTAGAATATGTAAGAGAAAATATGACTTGGAATTATAGAGGTATGTACGGTAAAAACCCTAAAAATTAAAGCATCTACTACCAACGAGCTGGTCAGTATTATTCTTTGTAATTGTTTTTTCCAAACAATATTTATAGTTTTACTTTGGTTTGTTTTAGGATACTCGTAGGCTCTTTCAAAAGTAGAGTACCTACAAGGTAGGTATTATTACAAGTTCAAAAGTTCAACAGTATTGATTACAGTATTGTTCTCAACGCTTAATCAGATGTTCAATTAATTTGCACTTAATTATTTTTGTTCTTAGAATTTATATTTGAAGTGTACTAAACATACAAAGTAAGGTTACGAACCCGATCCCACCACAACGGCTGAAGACTTGAAGGTAGTTCAAGTACCTTTCTGAAAGCAAGTATCTAAATAATGTAAATATCTAAATCCTGAAAAAAACACAAAAATCTTTCTGAATCTTACCAATCGTCGAACAGTAAGTAATCGTAGGAAATCTGTGCCTTTTCCCTGTGGTCGGACGTCTGTCCTTCTAAACATATTAAATATAAATAAATAAATAAATATGCGCCAGACAACACACCTCTTGTAATGGTCTCGAAGTAGGGATTATTATATCCCTGTGTTACGAGGTACTACACAAGGAAATAAGCTAGGGGCGTCTCCTAGCACACCCAGACCCGAGTCAATTCAGAAAAGGTCGTTTCCTGAATTGAGCCGACCGGGAATCGAACCCGGGACACTACGGAAGTCGAGGCGAGAAACCGTGCTACAGCACACTACGCCAATCGTGTTGTCAAATATTAGATAATGTAGAAATAATTGCAATACTTAATGAGAAAGTGCTTAGAAAAACACACTAATATTATAAAGAGGTAAGCGTTTGTGAGTTTGTATGTTTGAGGTAGTCTCCGAAACAACCAAACCGATTTAAAAAAAATATTTCACTGTTAAAAAGCTACATTATCAGGGAGTGACATAGCCTTTTTTTTTAATTTAGGCTATATTTGACAGGAAAGACGGACAGCTAGTAATACTATAAAAACTATACTCCATTCATTATAGCATTAGACAGAAGTAAAAAAGGTTATTTTTAGGGCACACTTTGTAGTAAAAGTACAGTAAACATCATTACTTTTAGGATTTATGCCAAATTTATTAAAATCTTCATAAAAAGCAGCTGTCACACTTAATTGTTCTCATTTAAAGTAAAAGAACTTCAGAATTTATAAGGCTTTTGCTCAAATAAATTATTTTGTCTTGCATCAAACTATATTGTCGATGTAAAAACCTAAAACAGGCAGGGGTTTTCATTTTGACTGTCACTATAACTCTACGAAATCTAAAATGTTACATTATCCTTTCATACGTTGTCGCGGAAGGGGTTTTCAATTTAGCCAGGTTATACTCAGGTATGTTATCGTCATGGCAACATCAAATACAAATTGCCATTCATTTTAGCCCCCCTGCTTTTTATTTCTAATGTTATAATGAATGGAGTATAGATTAAAAAGACAAGGGTATTTTAAATTTAAGTAGGCACAGAGTAAAAATTTTAAAACATGAGTCCGCTGAGGTGAAGTCGCTAGCCACTACTCGTTTTAAAATTAAGACGACTCTTTATTTTGTTTTTTTATTTGAAATATGGGGTACCCTAAACAACGACGAGATAAGTATCTAGCGAGCCGCATGTATCAGTGTCAGTCACAGACGGACTCAGTCAGAGAGTAACAGAATGGCTGTGCGGAATTGGATTCTAGTACGGCTGTTTGTCCACGCCAGAATGTAGCACCAAATAACGCCCAGATAGCTAGTTTAAGGCTGGCTTTGTATATGTGAGATGTGGACAATGACGCAAAGGATAGAGAGAGGCGAGAGGATGGAAGCTCTTGATATTTGTTGCTGGAAGCAAATGAGCGAAATCAAGTAAAGATAATAAGGGAAAGGTGATGGTTTGGCAAGAGGAAATATTGAGATTTGAGAATTGCAGACTACAAACACAATCACCTTCTGGGTAACCTAAATTATTCACGAAATTTCAAGTGTCCAAAAACGGTATAGATGCCAAAGTTTTTAAAAGGTAAGTAACCATCTTTTTCTACATAATTTTGCCTAGTTCATAACTATAGTTGTAAAAAACTCGTTAGCTACCGTTACTTAACCAAATGTATGGTTAACTACCTACTACTACTACTGGTTATTAACGGTTAATTAAAATTCATTTTCAACCGCTTGGTTAAAATCGTAATAACCGGCTTCGCATCTATATTTATAACTTATTCATTTTCCATTAAATCAATAACCCAAATTTTAAAACTATCTTTCGTCTTATGACAGACGCTCTATCCATCGACTACTTTAGTAAATAAAATATGAAATCTAGGATAACTACTCGTTCGTTCATCAACTTATCTAGGAAATGTGTAGCTCGACGGCAGCAAGATATATCAGTGTCGGTTGACTCGGTTGTTGTAAGAGACAAATAGGAAATGTAGAGGACCCTCGGCTTGCCCTTGACTGCTCATATTTCTCATATCCACTTATGACACAGATATTTAAGGACTATACACATTCTACTAACTCACCACAAAAAATGGATTATTAGCCTTTATGAAGTAAAATGAACAAAACACTTGTTAATGAAGCTTTTTAGGTAAAAATAGAATAGAAACGAGAATATTTGCCCAGCGTGCATTATGATCGGTATCTAAATATAGTACGGTGGTGTACCCACACTGGTGTGTGGGGTCCCAGAGGTCCGCTTTTCCTATTTTCTTAACCTACTTCGCGCGGTCTTGTGCATCCTCAGTGGTGAGTCTGTTGGCACGCATGTCGCCCTTGACGATGTCGAGCCACCGCTTCTTGGGTCGACCTCTCCTGCCGGTCCCCGGCGGAGGCGGCATGGCTAGACATTTGTTACCTACAAAGTTTGCCGATCTCCGTGAGACATGACCATACCATCAAAGGCGGCACGGCACTCGTGCAGTACTTAAGATATCTATGCTAAATACAAAAAATGCCCTAATTCTATTTTTCTGTATGGGTTGGTTGAACCTGAATGTTTTATTACCAAGCTTTTAACTTAAGAAGCATAAGTAATAAATATCTTCAGAGAATTAAATGTCTCACAGAATAAACAAAGGATCCAATAATGTTGGTTCCATTTCCGTTTACTAAATACCTAAATGGCGCAGCTTCTGAGAAGTTGCACATTAAATTATGCTCATCCCTTTTCAGAATCAGAATCAGAATATAATTTATTGTGAAGCACAGGTAAACAAAATAAAAGTGTCGTAAGGTACAATAGATCTGCTGCGTCCCACCTGACAAGGCATACATTAAGTTTATTAATGCTGAATTTACTCATCAATACTTAATTCTTTTAATATACATACTTAATACAAAAATTCTCAATAATTCATTTCTCGCTTAGGAATTTTTCCACAGTATAATAGCATTTTTAGCTTAGTAGATCATGCAGCAGTAGATCATCCCTTAAGTTGTTTTACCGCAAACAAGTTCAAGTTATTGCATACTTTGTCACTTAAGTAATTGAAAATTTATAAAAACAAATGTAACGGCCATTACATCAGAGGTCCTTCTTCGAAGGGCGAAAAGAACACAAAACGTAATTTATTAAGAAATAGATTTAATGTAGTTTGTACAACAGAATATAGTTATTAGAAAACCAAAAAATCAATGTCAATTTCTAACGGTAGGTAATATGTTTCTATAACAACTGAAAATTCACTTTACTACGTGTAAACGATAATCGGAGTGGACTGTATTCGATAAATTTGAATAAATACGATACGAAAAAAAATAGTTCGGCAATCGTGGGAAGAGATAATCGAATAGATAAAACACTTACCAATGAAGCTGTGATCTTGTGTGCCTCGGTCGTCGGCGGTTGGGCCGGTTAGGGCTCATATCACCTTTGGGATCTCGAACTCACCTCCAGCAACAGTTACCTTTCTCCAAGTAGGTACCTAATACTAATACTGGGTGTAGAAGAACAGTGTTTCTTCCAGTCGATTTCTCTCTTTCCCTTGCAATATTAACACACACAAACGACAGCCAAAAGGGTTGCGTGCTAATTTACAATAAGTACTCGAGTAGTAACGACAAATTACGAAAAATGTGCTTTAGCACCAACAATGGCTACCATGAACGACAACGATAAATAATTTGAATGGCGCGCAGTTACAACTTTGCATGGGCTTAAATATCATATTTAAATTGACTGGGGTTGCCAGGCGAAAGACGATCTATGGTTGCGTTCACAAATCGACAATCCTGAACACTACGTATTCGACGAACGGGAGTGGGCCCCCTGAACTTTTTTAAAACCAATGCTTTTTCAAACCAAATATAACACACGTATCAAAACGTGCAATCGCGAAATAATTAAATTTATTTACTTTCTTTCTTTTAATTTCGGATGATTTGTGTTTATTCTTTGTCTCGTCTTGGTATTTATTTAATAGAAAACTATCTTTATATGACTCTGACACCCGTAGATATATGCGTGGTTAAGTTTTGGTTCCAACAAACATACGTATACAATATAAATATAAATAAGCGCCAGACAACACACCTCTTGTCATGGTCTCGAAGTAGGGATAGATGTCCCTGTGTAACGAGGTAACAGACAAATTAAGCCAGGGGCGTCTCCCAGCACACCCAGGCCCAAGCCAATTTAGAAAAGATTGTTTCCTGAATAGACCTGACCGGGGATCGAACCCGGGACACTACGGAATTAAAGGCGAGAAACCGTGCTACAGCGCACTACGCCAATGGTGTCGTCATATATATATAGCTGTCCGTCAGCAGCTTCGCCCGCGTAGACTGTTTTCCCGTCAAAACAGGGCCTAAATTAAAAAAAATATAGCCTATGTCACTCCCTGAAAATGTAGCTTTATATTGGTGAAAGAATTTCTAAAATCGGTCTAGTAGTTTCGTAGCCTATTCAATAAAAACAAACAAAAAAACAAATCTTTCCTCTTCATAATATTTGTATAGATTGCTTGAAAAATAACTTGCACTTGTCACATTTGCCAACAGTTCACATCTTGTGATTTAGATAACAACGAACATCCAATGGCAAGTCTATCGGCGAATTCATTGCAAATAGTTCCCGGGGGGTCGATCAATCATAGCAAAGTTCTGGATATAAATCGCAGCGGTTGATAAATGGTCGGGATATGCGCGCGTTACGCCGCTGCGGGCAGGGAATGCCAAGGACCCCATAGTTGTTTCCGGTTGAATGAAATGGTTGAAAGAAATGGAAAAAGAGTGATTTAATCAAAGCAACTGATTATTGGCCTGTTAACGCAATGGTAGATAGAAATAAAGAAAAATATACAATCCTTAATTAACCTAGAGGTTCTGCCTATAGCGCTAAAGACTGTCGGTTCAAATCCCGGAACAAACATTCATGTGATGTAGGTACATTCGGGTCCGTATGGTATGTATTTAGAAATCTTTGATATGTTATCAGTCTCTGAGTGAAAGCTCTGCTTAATTTGGGTTCAAATGATCTTGATAAAAGTGTAGGTAGGTACCAGATATTTATCATTTACTTACTAGGAGACTCATAGGCGACGATGCGCTCGATGAAACCAAACTTCAGAGTTTGGAGCATCGGCGTAAAGTATTTTGGAGAGTGTGCGCAGGAACTACACAACCTGATACCACCCTCTACTTTCTACCACCGGACCAGCACCACCACCAGACGCCGGGAGGGCTTCCACCCCCATGTGGTTGACTTTCCAACAATCCGTACCCAACGGTTTGCTTCGTCTTTTCCGGCACGCACCGCTAGGGAGTGGAACGTCTTTCCGGATACTTACAACCTTAGTATCTTCAAGGCGAGAGTGAATAGACATTTTCTGGGTTAGCGTGTACCACCATCGGCCTCGTCATCGCTTACCACCAGGCGAGACTGAGGCCAAACGCAAACCCATTTTAAATATTAAAAAAAACTTACTCATTTATTTTTATTTATGAACACAGCTTCAACTTCGTTATTTATTGTCAATATGTGATCTACTATTTAGTGCATTATATTCAGTTACAACTCATCACGTCTCGTTCTCCAATCCAACGCCACTGTAAAAGCCCAATAAGAAAAGGAGGAGTTTTGGAATAGTGTGAGAGAGACGTTACAAAAATGAGAAAGTGATTATGTTAGGAGACTTAAATGGGTGGGTAGGTAGAAAGCGAGATGGGTATGAAAAGGTTCTTGGTGTATGTACACCAAGAACCTTTTTCATACCCATCTCGCTTTAACGTACCCATCTCGCTGTAACGATAGAGTGAATGACAATTGTAGGAGTTTATTAGAGATTTGCATGGAATGGAATTTGTGTGTGATGAATACCATGTTTAAGCATGAACGGATTCATATGTACACAAGAGAATAAGGTGTGTCAAGGAGCATGATTGACTATATGATTGTGGATGGACGATTGAGGAGAAATCTTCTTGATACCCGGGTTTATCGCGGGGTTGGCGTCGACATAGACCACTTACTGGCGCTAGCACGAATGAGTGATCTCTTTGAAAAGTAGCGTCATAGAGCTCCAGTGAGTACGGGGGTTCTGGAACGTGTAAAGGTGGAGACCTGCAAGAGAAGGGTGTGGAAGACTAGTATGTGAATGGGTTACGAGAGCGAGTTGAAGGTTCGGAAAAGTTGCAAGAGATTGAAAATCTGTGCGATTGTGTTAAAGATGGATTAGTGAGTACGGCTGTGAGTATATGTGGAACTACGAGAAGAAAGAAAGGTGATAAGAAAAAGAGTATGTGGATGGACAAGAGTGTGCAGGTGGCAGTAGATGAAAAGAAGAAAGCGTGGCTGGATTGGTTAGCTATAAGAACTAATCAAAGGATGCAAAAGGCGTCAGGTGGAGATGTGGTTGTAGCGAAAAAGGAGTATAAAAGCTTGAAAGGAATTGTGAAGGATGCAGTGAACAAAAGTAAGGAAGAACGAAAGGATGAGTTTGATAAGAGGCTAACTGAAGACTTCCGGACAAACGTTAAGTTTTTCTGGAAGTCAGTACGTTCTGCTAGGGGAGCATCGACCGTAACAGCTCTTACAAAAATCATAGGCGATGATGGAAAGATTTTAAAAGTGGAAGAGTGTATCTTATTGTGATGGAAGGAGTATTTTGAAAGTTTTTTTGAAAGAGATGATGCTTTGGCAGAAATAGCTGAGCCGTCCATGAAAGGAAATGGAGGTGAGGGTGAGATTCGTATGGATGAGATAGTGACAGCGTTGAAAAGTATGAAAGCTGGTGAGGCTGCAGGGTATGATAGAGTTTCTGTTGAGATGCTGAGGGCCGGGCGAGGCATAGCGGCTAGTCAGTTGTACCGCCTTTTTAATTTGTGTTGGAAGGCCGGCCAGATACCAGAAGATTGGTGCAAAGGGATAGGTTCACAACAGGACTGCAAAAATTACCGCGAAATCAGCCTTCTCCGTGTTGTCGGCAAACTGTGAGCTAAGGTGTTGATTAATAGGGTTGTAAAAGAGACAGAAGAAAAGATTTAGGATGCGCCAGCGGAATTCAAAAAGGGAATGGGATGTACGGATCAGGTTTTTTCCAAAACGCAACGCAAGGAAAATTCCTTGCGTTGTGTATTGGAAAAAATTTTGGCCAAAACCCAAAAAGTCTAAAGCATTTTTTTGGACATGGAAAAAGCCTATGATCAGGTGAAAAGGAATGAGTTGTGGTTGTCTTTATCTGCGCATGGGTTGAGCAGCTGTCTGATACGAGCGTTGGAATCTCTCTATGAGTGTTACAGTGCTTGCGCCAAAATAAACAGGGCGTACACTGACTGGTTTGACATCCTTGAAGGGGTTAGACAGGGTTGTGTAGCGTCCCCATGGCGGTTCAACCGATTCATGGATGACTGTTTGACAGATCTGAAAGACAGTGATTATGGACTGAGAATGGATGGGTTGCTTGTTAAATGCCTTCTCTAAGCTGATGACCAAGTCATACTGGCGTCGTCGGCCGACGAGTTGCAGGAAATGGTAACATTAATGAATGCGCCGTTAGAAGCGAGAGGTATGAAAGTGAAAGTGAGTCAAAGATAGTTCAAAACCATGGTTTTTGAAAGAGAGGAGGATATGACAGAATATGATGTTTTAATTGGATGTGAAAAGGTAGAACAAGTGAAAGAATTTGTGTATCTGGGGACTAGGTTCACGAGGGAAGGAAGGCATGAGGGTGATATTGATAGAAGAGTGAATGCAGGGAATATGATAAACGGAGCGCTGCATGCCTTTATGAACAGTCAGAAGGTGTCAGAGAAGGCGCGACTGGCTGTTCATGCAGGGGGTGTTAGTGCCGACGCTTATGTACGGAAGGGAGAGTTGGGTATGGCAAAGGAAGGATGAAAGTATGATTAATGCAGTATGATTAATGCAGTAGAAATGAGAGCTTTGCGATGTATGGCAGGGGTGACATTGAGTGATAAAGTGAGGAATGGCATAATTAGAGTATCACTTAAACACTATTGCTTAATATCTACTTCTATTGACGACCGACTTGGTGTAATGGTTAAGAAGTTGGCTACTACACCAGAGGTCGCGGGTTCGATCCCCGCACAGTACAAACATTTGTGTGCATGAACATGTCTGTTTGTACTGGTCTGGGTGTCTCCTATGTATAATAAGTATGTATTTACAAAAGAAAATGTATTTAAGTATGTTTATGCGTTGTCTAGTATCCCATAACACAAGCTTTAATTAGCTTACTTTGGGGCTAGATGGCGCTGTGTGGAATAATGTCCAGGGATATTATTTATTTATATTATTTATTTATTTATTATCGCTGCTTTTGTGTTTTCGGTTTATTTAGTGACGATTTTTTATTTTTATGTAAATTATAAATAAAATGATCGGAAGAAAATACAATCAGCTGTTAACCGAAGTGTTACCAATTGTATTTAATAGGTTATTTATCGTGGGTTTATTAACTTTCGCGGTTTATACAGGCGCTCATGACATCTGTTTGTTTGTTCAACCGCAAAACTCGATGTAAAGTAAAGTAAAGTAAAAAAAGTTAAAGTAAAAAATCATTTATTCACGCTTTTACAAAGAAGCACTTATGAAATGTCAAAAATCACAAAAAAAATATATAAACGATAATAGACGTAAATAAAATAATACAATAATAGTACATATTCTAAATAAACATAATGCGAATCTACCACCGGTTCGGACGTTGCTTCTTATCGAGAACATTGTTTTGTTTTACAACAAATAAATTCAGAGTACAGTCAAAAGAACAATAAAAATACATTATTTGAGCAGAGGAGCAGATTATTCCTACTATGACCACAAATTCTTGTCGTTCAAGTAATCCTCTTCATTATCATAACCTTGTTTTATCAACTTTGTTTTAATTGTAGACTTGAACTTGTAAAGAGGTAGATTAACAAGACTTTGAGGTATTTTGTTAAAATATTTTACAGATTGACCCACAAAAGAAATTCCTACCTTATGTAGCCTAAGACTTGGAGTAATCAGTTTGATTTTATTTCTAGTATTGTGTGTATGAGTATCACTGTTTTTTTTTTGAACATATGCAAGTTATTGCGGTATACATGTGCATGATGAAACCACCACACGTGATATGACTGATGTTATTTTATTTATCTAGCTAGGCCATTTGTTACTCTCCTTGTAGGCCGTAGCTAAGATGTTGATCTTGACACCATTGAGTTTCTACGCAATGTGTAGACATGACACGTAGAAGCTTTCATGCATAGGAATGGCAACAACTCGCCTAATCGGCGATATTCAATGTCACTCTCATGCTATGAATTAATGTTATCTACTCGTATGCATAGAAGTGGCGTGAGCTTCATAGGCGGCAGTTCAAACAGAAAACAAAAAACACACTTTAACGGAAATTGAACGCTTTGGATGCTTCAGTAACAGCAACGTGATTTTGACTTTATTTGTGACATTTCTGCTAAATTTCTGCTAAAAATAATAGATGATAGTGTCAAAAAGCCTCATTAAATTAGCATCACCTCTTGCGATGCTTTCATGGCCTAGCCTAGAACGCTACGGAGGTGCTCGGCGCTACATAGCTACTGAATTATTTATCGCAGCGATCATGAGTCGGCATTATGAGCTAATTCGCAGTCTCCGCTTTTCTTAAGACGTTTTACGTGGGTGAAGCATACTGTAATGAATCGAAATAGACGACGAATGTATGTAGTTCGCTTATAACTCGACGATGCTACATCTTTCATTCGTTCGTCAATTTTATCGATTGTAGATTCGTGGCAATTCCGCGCTTCGTCGTGCGTGTATATGGAAAGTCTAACTCTGAACACATGATATTCGTTATTGAATAGGTATGAGAAAAGGCCAACTACCGAACTTCGGCCGCTTGTGCTGTCAGAAAAATTAGACTCCTGACTGAATTGAAACAGCAAGGCTAGTGTATTTTAGATACTTTCATAGCGTTATGTCGTATTGTCTACTATTGTGGGGCTCAGCGGCAGACCTTAACACCGTTTTTGTACTCCAAGAAAGAGCCATTCGGTCGATTTACAACCTTAGGCCACGCGACTCGCTCAGAGAAGTATTTAATAAGATTGATATTTTAACTGTGCACGCTCAGTATATTTTCGATAACATAATGTATGTGCGCAAAAACTTGCATACGTTCAAAAAAAACAGTGATACTCATAAACACAATACTAGAAATAAAAACAAACTTATTACTTCAAGTCTTAGGCTACATAAGGTAGAAAATTCCTTTGTGGGCCAATATGTAAAATACTTTAACAAATACCTCAAAGTCTTGTTGATCTTCCTCTTCACAAGTTCAATTTTTTTTTAAATTCTGACGGGAGAAATGGTCTACGCGGGGAAGCCGCTGACGGACAGTTAGTGCTTGATACAAGTAGCTGATGTGTGGCTGGGCCATTAAGCATATTGTGGAGGTCCTTATCCTCACTGACTCCTAAAACCTTCTCATGCCCCTCGGACATCTCAAGGGCTGTGTGAACAAGCGGGTAGTTTTTCACAAAATTGTAAAATACGTACAACTTTGAGAAGCATCAGCATGATAACGTTTAGTCTAAATAATATAAATCTGGTCTCATTCTGTGCAAAATTAACGCTCTACTATTTTCAGAAAGAACACTTGTCGATAATTTCAGTCCTTTACGAGACATTAATCGTGAAACCGCAAAAATACCGATTTTGGGGTACACTTTTTCCCCCTACAACTTATGCACATATTAGGCAACAAATGAAGCCATTAAAGTAAGAAAATCTAGGATTTAAATTCGATTTGAATGACATTTTTTGCTTAATTCTACTGGCCTATAATATGAGTAAAGTAATAGATTTGGCAACTATTCGTTTATTCAAAAACGTCACCCGGGTCTTTAGTCAGTTCAGTATTTTTTTTAATAAAGAATTTGGAATGTTCTAAAAAATTACCTACAGTCCTAATAATCTGATTCTCATTCGTGAGTTAAAATTAAGAGTCTCCAAACTTATACTCGTACCGTCCCGTTATATGTTAGAGGAATTGTACGATGAGTTTATTATTTGTATTACTTGGACTGTCGTTAGTGAATTCGTTGTTAGGAAGGGTAACTAATTATCTTAAACATTACATATAGGAACTAAACTAAAAAAAATTGGATAATGAGTTTATTTTTACCATAAACTGACCGTGACCTTAAGTAGGTAATATACACTGTAATGGAAGCGTCTTCGTTGGGCTTAGCTTTATCTCCGGTAGTTAACAGATACTTAGACTAAGTAAGCGCTGAAAGCTTTTAGCTTTCCCGATAGGTCGATTATGACAAATGGTTGACGGATTTCTATTTTTGCTTAGAGAAAAAATACATCAGAAGTATAAGATATAATATTTCAATTACTTAATCGTAAGGGAATGAACCTACGACACGTAAATAAAAACATAACATACCATCACGACTTCATCCCAAACGGGGTAGTCAGGAACAAGTGACGCTTGCCGTCATGGTGAACGGAACACTCAGAAGCCCACTTTTCACCAATGGTATTAGAACCCAACGTGGTAGGTGGTGAGCCTTTCGCCGTTATCCGGGTTGCTTTGGTTTTTTATCGATGTTTTCCATCACCGGAGGGTTATTCGGAAATTTAACAATGAACACAAAGATTTTGGTTCTGGCCAGATTTGAACTCGGGACCACACGACCCGCGACCCGAGTTAGGGTGCTTAACCCCTAGGCCACGACGCTAAAACGACGTAAAAAAACTCATTACAAATTCAACTATGCTGGAAAACAAGTACAGATACAAAAATCATAGTTACGAAAACACCAGCTAGGGTTGCCCTAAAGTCATAGTAATACACCTAGAAGGTTTTGTAGGCATAACCTCCAGCCGCCATATAATAACTTTCAAATGAAATAAATCAAAAACTAAGATTGCGTTGGTAGATCATTCGATCGAGTTTCTTGCCGGAGTCTTCTCGATCGGACACAACCTCCGAACCGGTGGTAGAGACACACTATGTTTATTTATGATAATTATCTATCATAGTATTATTTTAAGTAAGATTATTTTTATATTTTTGCTAGTAATATTCTTTTTATGACTTGTCATAGTACTTTTTATAAGTATATATGAATAAAGATATTTTTTACTTTTTTACTTAACTTTACATTTGTTACCCCGTATTCAAACTTTTGTTAAGATATTCGGTAGGTATGATAGATATGGTAGCTGACGGCGACAAGGCTCTGAACTAGTCCCCAAGTTCCGTTAGAGATTGATTCTGTGGTTTTCATGAATAAGTCTTGACATTCAGTTGTTATCTCTTACTAACTGTCCGCCAGCGGTTTCGCACGCTTAGACTATTTCTATATAAAATTTAAGATATATAGCCTATGTCGCTGATAATATAGTAAATATATTGGTGTTTTTTTTTAATCGTTCATATAGTTTCGTAGCCTATTGAATACAAACAAACAATCCAATCCTTCATCTTTATAATGAATACTAATGTATACCTAGATGTCACTCCTCTACCTAATGACGGGAAAAGGCATTTCATTAAAATCGAATTATCTTTACGATTGATAGGTATTATTAGGTGTACCGGTTTAATCTGATATATCTAGAGTGGGATAAATAATGGGCTTTCGATAACCTGAGAAAGCAGGACTGTCGATAAGATTGCCAATAGTTGCAAAAAAAATTTACTATCGCTATTGAGATGGATGAATCATTCGCAGCTGTATATTTTCAGTGCCTATCGGCCGGTAGGTCGCCTAGGCCAATATCCTCCGAAAGCTTTCGATTTGTATCTGGGCTACCTTGTGGGTGGGCGTCCTGCGCTGTTCGTGATAACAGTTGCCATTCCAGAACTTTTCTGTCCTAACGGCCACGGTTTAGCGCTGCCCTTACATTTCCGAAAATTGTGTTTCCGAAAATCACTTCTCATAACACATTTCTCATAACCTTCACTTGCCATAATATTCGAACGTTCGAAATGTGGTTTTACCTAATCGTCTTTTTTCCAAAAAACCTTTGTCATAATATCAGTGCTATAATAACTGGTTACCCTAACTTCTTATGTCATAAAGTCATATGTCCGAATTGTCTTATTGCCTAACTACCTACTTAAAATTAGTTTATTGAAAATAATCGAATTTTTCGGAGACGTGAGATTATGACATATACCTTTGGGCGAGTGATCATTTGGAGAAATTATGATTAGGGTAAAAAACTTTATGAGATGTTAGAATAAACAGGTATAAAAAAAATATAAGACTAGTTAGAGAACCGCTGCCCACTGCGACTTTAACTTAAACACGGTATCGTAGGTATCCATCCTCAGTGGTATTAGAGCATTCTCATTAAAGAACTAACAATGATTAACGTAATATGTAATATGAAAAATAACTGCATTTAAATTATAAACTGAAAAACATAAAATGAAATAAAACTAAGTATTAACAACAAATCGCTTTAATTATCAGTTTTTTTACAGAATAGTCAAGTTATTAACAGGATGGATTTTAATATACTCGTACTTTAGTGAAAACGAGCTTACAGTTTACTCGACGTTCCTCTTAACAAATCAAGTCCAATTTCAATAGCTTGCATAGCGGTGCCCGGCGCGCACATGACTCCATAGCCGCCGTGTCCATAACAGTGCACCACCTTCCTCCCGCCTGTCAACTCAGGCTCCACACGAACTGGCGCTCTATGTGGTCTCAGACCCACCCTCTCAGTCACAATCTCAGCTTTCTTCAACGCAGGCAACATTTCATAGCACCTCTCTTTAATAGCCGCTGAGTCGTACTTACAAGGCTTTAAGTTATAGCTGTCATATTGCCTGCAACCACCCATAGTGGCTACACCATCCAGTCCAGGAATGATGTACGTGTCGTAATCTCCGTAAAAAGCAGTCTTCAGCCACGGTGCCCGCGCCTTCAACACTTGCCCTCGAATTGGCACCAGGTCGTAATCATTGCACAGGAATTTAGCGCCCATACCAGCACAGTTGAACACCAAATCATAATCGGAAAGAGAGTCAAAACTTTCGACTCTACTATTGACAATTTTACCGCCATTTTTGGTAAATCTCTTTTCGAGCCACGGTAAATGGTTTTCGCACCCAATTTTCACCGTAGAGAAGTATGACCCGTACTTCCAATTACCACCGACAAGTTTCAGCTCCTCTTCTTCTACAGGTCTGTAAACTGGCATCAATTCTTCAATCAGGTGATTCCTCGTGACGTGATAGTTCTCTGTGGAGTAAATATAGGCGCCTAAGGCAATAATTCCCGCGTTAGGTGCCTCTGAAGTTTTTAGTATGTCCTGCCAGTAGTACCAGGAGTTGTCTATCCATTTCTTGGTTATTTCCTTGGTGGGGCCCCGGAAGCTCGTGCCCGGCCGGAAGATGCCGGCGGCGACACAGCTGACGGTGTCTTGGTGGAACTTATCAGCTATCACGGTGATCCGAGCTTTATTCAATTGCTCCTGCAGGATTTTTGCCAGCGTCATACCCACCACTCCAGCCCCTATTACCGCCACCTTAGGAGATGACTTGTCCATTTTTTGGCACCTGTAATCAGATATAATAAATATTAATAATCTTTATCAATACACTACCTATAGAGAATATGCCTAAAGACACCACGAATTCGTATTTTTCGTATTACAAGTTTGACTTTATTTTACACCATGGGCCAGGCCAGTGTTTTGAACATCTATATTTATATAAGAAGTCGTGTTAGTTACACCACATCTCACTCAAGAACGGGTGGACCGATTTTTATGATTTTTGTGTTTTTGGATTTGTCTACATCAGGAATAGGGTAAAGTATTAAAAACATTGGGGAATTGGCGAAAAAAAAATAAAGCAAAAACAATTTTTCATACTAAATGTTCACAGCTGTCAAGCATTTGCTGATAACTTTTGACAAATGATGTTTGTCGGGGCCGATATACGAGTACCTATAGTTTATAATGTCCCATACACTCTCCAAATTTTAATTACTCACTTTTCTTAACAATTAACTTTCGTATGATCACTTTGTTGACATTTTTATTTATAGTAATAGATAGATAAGTAGGTACTTAGATTATTTTATAGAGTGAGCGTAATAAAAACAACTGAACTAGATATTTCGCAATCCAACCAAGGTCACTTTGTCAAAACATTACAAAAAATGCTGAGTAGATATTAATTAAGCCAATAAAACTTACAAACACAACTGCCGTGTGAAGAGAGGCAAAGCCGTCCAGCAACTGAGATAAAGAGATACCAAACCAACAAAACACCAATTAAACTGCTCTGTGAAGTTATCTGCGAGCTGCGCCACGCGGGTCAAGCAATCATATGCAAATGGTTGTTAGTTCGCCGAACTAGTTCCGATCCCGAGTGGCGGTTACAGCGCTAAACCACTCACGAATCCTAATTTCAATGTTAATATAGATACTTACTTACGATTGTTTACAACATTTTATTTAATGCCTAAGATCCGACGGGGCAGCTGAAGCTTGTGGGTTTGTATATTTTTGCCTAAATGTAAATTAAAAATATGGTTATTTCTCTTAAATCTTACTGCTTCTTGTGATACCTTTACGCCGGTTGAAGTAAAAGGGGAATCGAAGTGGTAACTGGTTACTGCTAAAATCGACAATCGCATTCGACTGAATTGCTGACAATAAATAAATAAATATCCGGGACAAATCACACCAACCAAGACCATCTGACCCCAAACTAAGCACAGCTTTTAAAGGAGAGACTGATAAACATACTTAAATAGATATACCCAGTCTGTCCGCATAGGCGTTGACGTGGTCGAGCGCACGGACCGTGTCAAATACCTGGGATCTGTGTTAAGCGCGTCCGGGGACATCGACCGCGACGTCAGAGCCCGAATTTCCGCGGCTTGGGCCAAATGGCGTGAGGTGACTGGTGTCATTTGTGACCCCAAAATGCCGATCAAGCTGAAGGGGCAGGTCTACAAAACCATCATTAGGCCTGTCCTTTTATGTGGCAGTGAAACATGGCCGTTACTAGAGCGACACAAGCTGGAGCTGCGCGTCACGGAAATGAAGATGCTGCGGTGGATGTGTGGAGTCTCACGCAAAGATCGCGTGCGGAACACCCACATCCGCGGCAGCCTTCGTGTTTGTGACATCGCAGACAAGCTGCAGGAGTACCGCCTTCGTTGGTATGGTCATGTCTCACGGAGATCGGCAAACTACGTGGGCAACAAATGTCTGGCCATGCCGCCCCCGCCAGGTACCGGTAGAAGAGGTCGACCCAAGAAGCGGTGGCTCGACGTCGTTAAGGGTGACATGCGTGCCAACAGACTCACCACTGAGGATGCACAAGATCGCCCGAAGTGGGCCAAGAAAATAAGAAAGGCGGACCCTGGGACACCACACAGCAGTGTGGGTTCACAACCGGGATAGACCGCACGGATGATGATGATGGTGATGATGACTTAAATAGATAATAACACCTAGACACACAACAGACACAAATGTTCGTCACATAAATGTTTGTCATGGGTGGGGATCGAACCCATGACAATCGCAAACAACTACCTAGGTATATCACCCGTAATCTCTTCTAAACATCGTTTTAAAGACAATTTGTTTTAATTACGAATACCTACTTACTAAGGAATCGTGGCTCGACTAAACCAGTTATCAGTTGGAAGTTAATAATTAACAGGTGAAAAATAACAACATCAACGTATGTATTGATTTTCATTTTTTTAAAGCTTTCGTTATTCGTAGGTTTACGAATAAAATATCCACAAAAGGAGGAGGAAATATGTTTATTGTTTCCATAGTTCCATAGTAATTTGTACTGTAATGTATAGTACCTATATTGTAAATTATAGCAAATTTTAGGATGAAAGAGATTCCTTGGCGAGGGTAGTCGTGCAGTGCAAAGTGGCATAGACCGGTGACCACTGATAAGGAATTTAATTATTAAATTGTGTACATTAATTGGGTGTTATTATATTCCAGAATCGAGGCCTCCGCGCAAAAACTACAACCAACTGTCCTCTAACGAAAAACTGGACAACAGGCAAGCAGATGATATTCACATCGAAGAAGCTGAAGTAGAATCGGATGCAAGCAGTACAGATTTAGACGAAAGGGACACACGCAACGTGTGCCCACCCTGCGCGCATGATCGATACAACAATAACATACGTCGGCATGCACATGATGACTTCAGCGATGACACTGATTACGGTAAGACTTACTTCTCACGAAAAAGCTATTAGCTTGCTTATGAACGAACGAGCGCAGCGCGTATTTTGTTTGGCAACACGTAATCGATTTACTTTACACATGCGCATAACGATTTAGTTGCCTTTGCGTTTTCAGGCTAAAAAGTATAAAATATTTTTTATCTGTAGTGAGACCAGTGTCAAGTTGTCAACTGTCAAAATAAAGGTCGCTCGCTCGTCAGCTGGCAACTGGCAAAGTGGCAATAAGCTGGCTGGCATAAAAATTACGACTTCGCTCAAGTTTTGTCTAAAACTTGATTGCAAAAGTGAATATTAAATTGCAAAAGCCACTGTGAAAACGTAAATATGGCTAACTTAAAATCAGATTTGGACGAATACATGCACCAGAAAGAAAGCCGTCGCAACTACAAATATTTCACTCTTCCGACTAGTTTTTCTATACCATTAATCAACTCCCAGCAAAGTCCTGAAGATACTCCGTCAGATAATGGAAGTTGGCTCCAAGAAGTGCAGAAAGATTATTTTACATTAGTAAGTACCATAACACTTTAAAAAGTGATTATTTTGCTTGCCATAAACTTCGTTGCTATGACTCACATCAAATTACCTTTAAACACAAAGCTAACAACTTGATTACTCTTTCAGAGTCGTACGCAGCGCTTCATAGGGTTTGGAGCATGTTTGGGCCTAGGAATCCTATGTTTTATTCTATCATTTATCTACATTCCTGTGCTCATATTGAAGGCAAGAAAGTTTGTGCTGCTGTTTACATTAGGAAGCCTGTTCTTCATTCTTAGGTAAGTCTAGAGACTTCAGCTTCTTCTGAAATCGAATCATTCAATCATTGTTTTGGAAATCGTGGATTTTGGCTGTGTAAATGATTTATTGTCTGAATTTAAATTGAGAATGAATATTTATTACTTACATAGCCTCTAAGAGCAAAAGTTGACCCATATTTATCTCTACTCAACCCATTCAATCTCCACCCGAGACAAATGTTACAGATATTTTTAATTAGACAGGGATAGTGATTTCTATGTAAATTTAGTGTTTTGATCTAATTTGAAAATAATTATTTACTATTAATCTATTTCATTATTATCTTGATATTTTTACTATTTCAGCTTCAGTTTCCTGTATGGGCCATGGTCCCATTTGAAGTCATTATTTTCCAAAGAGCGAGCCCTGACAACATCGCTGTATGCCATCACCCTGTCGGCGACGCTCTACTGCTCATTGCACCTTATGAGCACGCCTCTAACTGTGATATGTGCTGTTGCTCAAGTCATTGTCTTGTTCTGGATGATGACAGCATCTATCCCGGGAGGGTCTTCGGGAATGAGGTTCTTCGGCAGCATGTTCAAGTCATCTGTTTCAAACACACTGCCAATTTAACAGATAAAAAGACTGGTTTATGCATTTATTTGGACATTATGATATTTGGTTATGGTCAACCATGATTAGGGATTGTTCTTTAATTAAAAGTTATTACTATTACACAATATAGTACTCAGAATTTAAAGGAATAGGTTTTTTCAAAAGAGTTGTAGATAATTGTCCATAGTTTGAATTGAGACTGAGGTGAAATAAAGTTTTACTGTAGTTTTTTTAACATTTTAAATTTTTAAAGAGATGTAAGTACCCCTGAATTTGTAAACATAACAAAGTAGAACAGCTTTGAAACTAAATCAGTTTCAAGGCTGATAAAATTAAAAAGGAAAGGAACTACTATATACAAGTAACGGCTATACAACTTTGAGTGCCTAATATTTTGGGTGATTGCCAATTAAGTGATAGCTTATTTTATATTATTGCTTTAATTACGAATAATACTTACATTTTATTGATAGTCTTGTTTATTACCTTCACATCCATATGTTAAGTTGATTAATCTCAATATGGTTCTTATTCCTATTTAAAACAACAAAATATTCATGAGTTTTTGTTTATCAATTTCAGCAGAGCTAGAATTTCCTAGCAAATGTAATCCAATAGAACAGACATAGAGATTAGGTAGGTAGGAGATAGGTTTGTTTCCATTTTATGTTGTTTCCTTGGCCTTTTTTCAGACAGGTACATTAGTATACATACAATCTTATGCTATTATTAGCAAATAGGTAGTTGAATGTAGGTATGTATGCCACTGGCCACATTATTTAAAACGAAATACATAAGGGTGTGGTCATTCCCAAATGTATGTACATACAGCACAAATATCATTGTTAATTTAATTAGGATTCATATTCCTGACGCATGTTAAAGAGTTGGTTTAATAAAATATTTTTACCTTGACTTGTTTTCGTAAATATTATGTGCTTGAGTAACATGAGCTTACTACTGCCTGCCTATTATTTGTTTATTACAAGTGTTGATCTTGCTGTTTTGTTTTTCAATATGAATAGGTACCTACTTAGTGTTGTGTGTCAATAATTATCGTCTAAAGAGTGTAATAATATCTTATCTTTGATTCAATCAAGTAATAAACAAAAAAAAGGTGAGTGTCCTAGGAGCAGGCGCCAAACTTATACGTTTCTTCTAAGTCTACTCATTCCAAATTCCTATAAAAGTAAACTAAATAATAAACTTCGTCATAGATAACTTTGAGTTCGTGATGGAAGTTATATTCGAATCTTCTATGTGTCGTAAGGAAAATAAAATAATAAGCCCTTGTGTTCCCACAATGCCGAACTGCGGATTTGGCGGACCGGTAGATCTATCGGAACGGCTAAACTATTCACATTTTGCCAGACCCCCCGGCAACAATACCGAGCTCGGCATCCTTGCCGGGGCGTTTGTCCCTGCAGAATGAGATAAATTACGTTTTATTTAAAAGCATACGCTCTGAATTATCCTGTAAATAGTAAGGTATTGATTGAGTCTCCACTTCTTTTGCGGGATCCGGTTCAACGTGAACACGTATGTTCGGACGCCGATTTCCAGCAACTCAGCAGGTCCGGCATAGAGAAAAATGGGTACGTCCTTATGCATACCAACCAACCTACATTGCCATTGATTTAAGTATTATTACAGGTAGACATTTTGAGCAGAGTAGCATAGAACGACCTGAAAATCAGGATAAAGAGTTTCTTACAGCACGATGAAAATATGTTTATTGGGTTAGCTGTGTTAATAAATTTGTTAAAAATATTTTTGATTAAGTGGACGTATAGGCCTCACGAATTTCTAGGTTCATCCAGTAAAGCTTAAATTGCATAAGGACACTCTGTGAACTAGTCTTGTACTGCTTCCAGATGAGGCGCTAACGTGCAACGTGTGCGACCGGTCCTTCCCCACGCGCCGCCAGCTCGCAGACCACCAGCAGAAGAAGCGGCATTTCGGGTAAGAATACCATCTGGCTATGAAATTGGAAGTGCCTGATAAATTAGTAAGGCAATATAGTTTATTTTAATACCGTGTTTTGTTCAGTAAGTATACCGTGTTTTGCCAGGCGTTAACTTTGTACAAAAGTTTAATTTTGGTATATATGTATGAACCAGGCTGAAGCTTACCTACTCGTAAAACTCGTGAAAGAAGTAATCATGGAGTCATTATTGATACAAGGTGCAGGTGTGTGCAATCACATCCTTGGCATGGATGTTCGTAGCAACCTAAACCAACGGGACTACATTGAGAGCGTCATTAGAACTGCACCCTGTGAACTCGGAACTTTGAACAGAGTGAGACGATTCTTTTGTCTTTTGTATAAGACACAAGTTCGCTCGTGTGTGGAATACTGCTCTCATCTCTGGGACGGTTCTCGAAGCTCTCGGAAGGTTGCAGCGGCGTCTTATCCGTATTATTGGAAACCCAGAGGCAACTATGAGCCTTGAGCCTCTCCATCTTTCTATCAGGTGGAGTGAGATCATCTTAACGGGCAATATAAAAAAAACAAGACATTTCCGCATTCTGAAACCCTCCACGATGAACAAAAAGGCCCCTATCCAGCCTGTTCCATTCTATAATATATAAATGCATTAACAAATTAAAACATTTTTATGTTTAATAATCAAAAGCAAATTTCAAGTAAGTAAGTAGGTTTATCAACATAGGCGCCTGGAACAGACAACCAGGCAATCTGACGCTAACATTAATTTCTTATCTTTGGAGGCCACTATGTCCTTAGGCCATTATTCCAAATTTCTTTCTTATGCTTCTTTAATCTATTACTCAGTACCAGGGTTCTTAAATGTTCTTAGTTCAATGATAAGAATTTGTGCTCATCTAAGGTATAATCTGCTCCTCTGCACATTTTTTTTGTTATGGCTACTCTGACAATTCAATTTTTGTGTACTAAAACAAGATTGAAAAGAGTAACCACCGAGTTTCTTGCCGGAGTCTTCTCGATCGGAAACAACCTCCGAACCGGTGGTAGAGTCACATTATGTTTCATTATGATATTTACTATCATAGTATTATTTTATGTCATGTTTATTTTTAGTATATTTTTGCTATAATTTTCTTTTTTTGTATTTGACTTGTCTTAAGTAGGTACTTTTTATAAGTCTATATGAATTAAGATATTTTTTACTTTACTTTACTTAAGGGTTTGGAACTGTTATTCGAAATAAGGTTTTTTTAAAACCTTTCGAACGGATCGTTGTTGTTCGGAACGAACTAAAACGAGAACGTTTATGAGAACGGAAAAAACTATTTGTAGCAAAGACAAGAAACTAAACTGCGCGGCTATAATGAGACTGCACAACTGTGATTTATAATGGTAGGTAGGTAAATAACTTTATATTGACCGAGAGCATCATCATCATCATCATCATCATCCGTGCGGTCTATCCCGGTTGTGAACCCACACTGGTGTACGAGGTCCCAGGGTCCGCCTTTCTTATTTTCTTGGCCTACTTCGCGCGGTCTTGTGCATCCTCGGTGGTGAGTTTGTTGGCACGCATGTCACCCCTAACGACGGCCTGGTAGCCCTTACCGCAAGCGATTTGATTTTTTTTTCTTCAAAATCTTTTTACTTGGTTCTCATTCGAACGTGAACAAAACCAATAAGTACGTTTAAGGCAAAAACGTTTCGAAAAATATAGGTACCGGTTGCCAAGCCTTGCCCGGAACTGCTATACTAGACCGAGAAAGAGCGAGAGTGAGACCGCAGAATCGACAAAAGCGTAAGCAACACCTCTCTTTTTTCGCTCTGGTAAATAAAAAATAAATATCTGGGACAATTCACACCAAGATCATCTGACCCCGAACTAAGCAGAGCTAGTACTATTGGTGTCAAAGACTGACTAGGACTAGAACTGACACTTAAATATTTCTAACAGCGCTTGATAACCGGTTTATTTTTCAAACCGGCTTAGTCTCAAATACCTAAGAACGTATTGGTTTTGTTTCCGTTCGAACGGGAACGTAATAAAAACGATTTATAAGAAAAAGAAATTAAAATCGTTCTCGTTTAATATACTGGTTTTAACTATTTTTTTGTATTAGAAAGGACCAATACTAAACTAATAATAATAATAATAGCCACGCAGCTTAGTCACGGGTCGTGTCGTTAATGTTTGAACTGAAGAACATTGAGCAATAATAGGGGTTTTTTTTTTGTCTGCAACGCTTATATTTTGAATTATTTTGTCATCAACTTGTATCATCAAACGAATAGATCTATCGCCATGAAATATTTTCATTCTCAGATAAATAAAGTGTCGCCATGTATGAATTTTTGCTGTCACGCCACGAACCTTTGTTCCTTGTGGAATAAACCGGTTTTTTCCGTTCTCATAATATGTTCACATTTAGTTCGCGTTGCGAACAAAATACTAATACAAAATACGAAAGGAACCGTTCGAAACGTTTGAAATACGGTATTTTTAAAACCGGTTCAGATTTCTAAATACATACTTAAATAGATAATAAGACCCAGACACACAACAAACAGGGATGTTCGTCACAGAAATGTTTGTCATTGTCATGGGTGGGGATCGAACCCACGAACTTTGGTGCTAAAGGCAGAATCGCTGCCATAGCACTAACAGGCCAGTAACAAATGATGATAATGAATGGTGGTGCTAATGACGGTTCTGTGTGATAAAAACGGTAGAAGCATAGGAAAGTGCGATTCGGTGCAGCCAGATGTCAAGTCTAACAATCCTGCTCCTAATTCCGAATGGCAAAGTACTATATACCCGTCGCTAACTATTTCGTCTCCTTCCAGCTGCAGCGCGTGCGACAGCCTGTTCCCCTCGCTGATGGCGCTGGAGCACCACAAGGAGGAGTTCCAGCACTGGTCAGACTCCTCCTGCTGCTCGCACTCCGACGACAGCGACAGTGACGAGCCCAGCCACGATCGGCATCGGCTGCTCTAATGCCACCACCTCATTATTGCCGGGGACAAACCAGCTAAGCTGGGCACGTTTGTTTAAGTCGATTGAATGGTAGTATCGAGTTGAACACAGTTGGATCAGTGGCGAGTGAGAGTTTGGGCAATTTGTCACAAGAAACTTTTAATACTGATGGAACAACGCTGGTTTACAACGTAAAATAGGTACACTGTGGATTGTGGAGGACGCGGGTTCGAGTCCCGCTCGAGTCCTAGGATCAGGTCGATTTTTTCTACATTCTATCTCTGTGCAAAAAACATTACGGATAACCCTGCTAGGGCAGTATTGTGTATTAGTTTTTAGTTTGGCCAGCTGGAGGATTCCCTCTTGCTGACTATACAAAAGTTGCTCTTAGTTCTCAGGGTCTGCAGTAAGGCTGCTTTCCCACCAGAATTGTGAAGATGTGTATGACATCCAACAAAAATAGTACAATCTATTAGCTGAGATAAGTAAATAAACGATCCATAATAGGGATATCTTACACGACATCATTAGCTCACATCTCTGTTGGAAGAGCAGCTTAATGCCCCTAGTGTTCATAGACTGCGGTAACCGCTTACCATCAGGCGGTCCGTATGCTTGTTAATCACAGACATTTAAAAAAAAAGAGTAATATTAAGTAAGTAGTAGTAGTAAGTAATATAACACACATGTGTTACCGGTTGCTCTATAAATCTTTGTGCTAAATTACCCTAGCGCTAACGGAACTAGGTGGCGCTACAAACACAACCCAAAAAAACAATAGAGCAAAAAATATAATCTGTAGAAATCAATAAATATAACTGTCGGCCTTGCTGAGCCAACTACTATTAACTTTTCTATAACTTACTTTATAATAACATAATATCGATATTATAAGACATATCATTAAGTTATCATTAGATAAAATGATATTATTGGGAATTAGTACCTAATGTATTTGTGGCGCCACCTAGTAAAATACTAGCAGGGATCTTGATGCAATCAATCGATACTACCATGTCAACAATCGACAAAAATGCAACATTACCTGTATTATTTCATTTGATAGAGCTCACGCTAGGTTTCCTGTTCTTTTGTGCGAATTCAACTTACCACAACGAATCATATTCAGAGAAATGTCGAGTATTATTTTTTCACTTCTTTTTATTTCAAAATGGAATTTACACATAGAAACAGGAAACGTAGCTATGTTTATTACTACCTGACATTAACTTGTCTCTAGAGTTAAGTAATGTTTTATTACATAAATTATAATCTCAAAATTCATCTATGGGACCATTATCAATTGAATAATGGAGCACAATATTGTACTTATTTTATTATTAGGATTCTGCCAACGGGTGTCCTTCTTTGCTATTGTCGTTTTTAAAAAAAATTGCCTGAAGAAACTGGTCAGTGAACAAAAAACAGCTCAGAAAGACCTGCCCCCCAATTCAGAACAAAGTTATCGATCGATTCGGTTATTTTTAATATTTTTTTCAAGTAGTGTAGATTTTTTGTAATTTGGTTTATGAAAACTTAGGGCCTTTGGCTTTAACATATCAAAATATCGATTGCTACCGCTTAGCGGATCATTTACTATAATTAAAACATTTTTTTATTATAGTCAATGACCCGCTTAGCGGCAGCAATCAATATTTCTATATTTCAAAAATAAAAGCAAATACCGAATAGATTCGGTTATTTTCTTTCATTTTTAATTCGTTTTTTAAGTATGGGTAGTTTTTATATAATTTAGTTCATGAAAACTTAGGGCCTTTGGCTTTAACATATCAATTGCGATTGCTACCGCTTAGCGGATCATTTACTATAGATAAAACAAATTTACCGAATCGATCGATAACTTCGTTCTGAATCGGGGGCTTGAGTGGATTCTAGTGATAAACGTATAAATGTTAAACTGAATCCCCTTAATTCCATGAACCTATTGACTACATCCACTTGACCTTATTTAGGAAAAATAAAAAACTTAAAAGTAGGTAGCTAGTCTTGGTTCTGGAATAAACACAGGCGAAATTAATAACATGTTATGTGTTGTGTGTATGAATTATGGGACCAAATTCTTTTCAGAGGTTTTAGTAACTGAAATGTTTAGTAAAAGTGGGTGGTGGTTATAGGCTGTTTTGGCCTTATAACTTTTTACTAAATTCTACACAAATTGCAACGTTTGTTGTAAAAATTAACTCTCAGCTTAAGTTACTAAAACGTCTAAAAAGCATGTGATCCCTCAGTCTACACAAAAACATTGTTTGTGTATGTCGGTCATGCGGTCAGTGTGAGTCGAGGGAACATAGCATGCTTCAAAATGTAGATTATGATCAACCTCTTGTATGCGGCACACGCGGCGCGTGCGACTGTGAATGGTTGACCCTGTTACACTTAAATTTGAACCAATATCGTGAATTCCCTCGCTTGGCAAAATGTATTGATGAATCATCAATGATGATAGAGGGTACATAAACAAAACTCCAAGTATAAAATAAAGCTTTTATTGACTTTAACGTTAAGCCTAATTCTAGTCGAATTAAGTGACGTATATACAATACAAAAATTATAGCCTAGAAAGTAATTTTAATATGCAAAGCGTATTATTTATTTAAACAAACGAGAACACCTTGATCACATCAGTTTCTCGGATGCTTCCGCATACAAGAGGTCAGTAATAACCTTCGACTAGGCCAAATGTGCCCCTGAAATGGTGAATGCAACATCACAGTTCTTATCCAAACCTCTCTGTGATTCTGCTTCACCACTTGAGTAGCAACAAAGTCCAAATAGATATATTCTTTTGTATTTTCCATATTTGAGTGATAATCGTAAAACAAACGAATACGCAGGTTTAACATTATTTTGGTACTAAGACGATAAACATGAGCTCTATTACTAATAATAATCTATTGTAATCTCTACGTTTATTTTGAATACGTCTGAATCGTGTACAAGTAGACATATTATTTATTACAAACAAAAACTGTATATTTTCAAAGTAAAAAAGAAACGCTAAGTAAACATTTAGCTGAGAAGCATATCTCTTTGTATATACTATACATTTCATAGTGATATCCCGGCAATAATGCATATCACGGTACTATTACGACTGAAACCATAGTATTAGTAAGTAAATAATAAGTATTAGTTAGAAGTGTCATCGCAGCAAGGTTTAGAACTTCAGAAAAATCTTAATGTCACAAAAAAATGTATGTGCCCCATACCTTCCCTCGGGAGTTCCTGTGGAATCTTCCTGTTAGTATTATTGAATTCGATAACTCCATTGTAAACATTCCATTAGTTATACTATTTTTGTAAAGTATTATTGTAAGTGAATGTCATATCTGTAACGTGTGAGACGATGGGGGATGTCGACTCGCGGCTTCCACGCGCGTTCGTCGCGATCCCCCGCAGTCTCGATCCAACGAACATTTCGCATAAATAAAAATACGATTGAAAATATGTACAGAAATGTTTATTTTATAGGAAATCACATAACCACAGAGTACAGGCTACGACACACGTATGTACTGCGCTATGTCCGATCTCCCATAAAGGTGCCGAAAGGCCGCGATCGGCTAGTATCGTCCGGGGAGCGATGTACACATGTTTAATTTTCATATTTATCGAATAATCAGGAATACAAATCACGAATCTCTTATAAAAGCATAATACGAGTAAGTCTAGACGGTGGCGCCTCCTCGGGCGGCCGCGGCGGGCGGGCGGGCGGCCCGGCGGCGGCGGGAGGCTAGTCGATACACGATATATGTTACGTTACGTTAGGATAATGTCGTCCAGCGCTCGGCGCGAGCGGGCGGGCGAGCAGCGCGCGGGGGCGCGGGGGGCGGAGAGCCGCGCGTCTACGCGGTGCCGTTCAGCAGCGGCTCCGGCTTGCCCTTGCCGGCCGGGGGCGAGCGCCGCGCCTTGCCCGCGCGGGGGCCGCGGGGCTCGGCGGGGGCCGCGGGGCCGGCGGGGGGCCCCGGGGCCGCCGCGGCCGCGGGGAGGGCCCCGGGCGCGGGCAAGGCGCCGTTGTTCACGGCCTCTCCGGCGGTGGCGCCGCCGCTAACTCCGTTCTTCCATCCACCTCCTGCAATACGATGTTAGTGAACTGACCGGCTAGTGTAGGTCGTTGTCCATTTGGCGCTTAAGCCCTGGTGCTATTTTCGATCGATCACACGCATACAACAGTTGGACGAAAATTTTGTGTCTTAATCAAGCACCAAGCTTGTGATCGAATAAAACACACACTAAACACGCACACTCTCAGACCAGTAGAAATGAAAAACGTTATTAAGCTATGTGCGATACAGCATATTTTAAAGGTCCAGTGCAATCAATATCAACGGAATTTTAAAATATAGTGTATGCCAAGCTTAATTCCAGTTTGCATTGGCGAGCCATCGAGATGTGAAGCGAGGTGAGGTGATACCGCGTTGGTCTAGCAGTGCTAAAGCGTTAAATGGACGACGACCTCAACTCCACACTGCCCCGGATCTTATGTGACAGTAAGGGTGCGTTTCCACTTGAGATGTGCGAGGATGCGTTGCGAGGAATGTGTTTGTTAAGAACCAATAGAATCGCGAAGCTAGGTGAATGAAACAATTCTATTGGTCCTTAACACACACATTCCTCGCAACGCATCCTAAATCCTAGAGGAACAACATCACAAAGAACAACACATCAGATTATCTTAAACTGTGAAAATTTAATAATCTGTATTGAATCTAATCATCTTAACATCTCGATCAAATGAAGTATATTTGTGCTGTTGTTTGTACATAGATGATACAATCTAATAAAAAATTTAGCTCTCATTCTGAACAATCTTAACTGAATCGAACAGTGTATAATTAATATTATACGCAAAGAATCTCTGACAGTTTCAAACTTAATTGGTCGTTAGAATTACACGAGTTATAACGATAGCACTGGTCCACCGTTTGCTTTGGCTGTGCCTAGTCAAGCGCGGTGCGATGTGGCTATCACTTGGACTTTACACGAAATTATGTTATATTATACACGATTGGGGCAAATCTGAAAATCTTACGTCACGTGAGCGAACATGCAGAATGAAATTATGGTAAGTAAAACATCTAAAAGCAGTCAATGCGTACACACAGAATTATAAATAATCGTAATCATGCACAAACTCTAATCTGAGTAAGACTTATGTTTAACAACTAAACGTTGATAAAATTAGTTGAAATAAATAGCTATTGGCACCTACATAAAAACGGTAGGAGAATTCCTATGATAGTTGCACTATGCAATATTACTAAGCATGGTTTTACAATTTTTACTTATTTTTTTATTACGCATTGAGTTAATAATGAAAGTGTAATCACCTAATGTGTGTTTAGTGTATTCATGACCTATGTGCTCAGCCATAATGGTAAGGCGTTATGACTCAGGCGTTCTGAAATTACTGAAATTACTTTGTTTGTGATTATGATAGGCATACTTTTCATAAAGAAAGTACAAAAAAGGGGAGTTGTAAAATAAAATACAGATTCTAAGGCCCGATTTGTCAAGCCTTTGTTTATTCCCTAGATAGCTAGCTAAAGTATAAAATTAACTGGCAGTTTATTAAGCGAAATTTTTCAATAGTATTTTATCCAAAGAATAGCTATCTATCGGTTGTTTATGTACTTATAACGCTAACTTCACAGTGATTACACAAGCGAGATGCATACAATAATTGCAATGTTAGAATGAAACAAGACAGAAGCTGATGCTTGACAAATTGACAATGACGTATAAGAAAATTAACCTCAACGTTTTTTGTTGTCTAAGGTTATTGCAATGAATCATACTCATTACAGCAACTACATTGCTTCGTGTTTTTTAAGGCAAAATGTTTTCCAAAACTCCTTTTCATCCCATGTACTAAAATGATTAGGTAGAGACCTTAAAAGAGAGCTTTTACAACTCGAGCTTTCTATTGGGCTCAGCGTTTGTATAGTTAAGTAACTGCCTTTGCTCCAAAATCGTCGCGTCGGGTCGTACCAAACAAAATGAAAAAATCTCAAATGACACACAAGCTCAAAATAAGCTCAAAATGTCAAAGAAAACGCATAGATAAAATCTTATCCAGCCCCTCAAGAAGCAGATAACTTTATTCCTCAGTTAGCGGCTTTATTCAACAGATAACATTTATCTGACCATTGAAAAATTAAAAATCTTGTTATTCTTCGAATAAACTTTATTCTACAGATTAATTTCATTAACTAAGGATTGAAAAATCAGCTCTAAGAAAAGTAAAATATAAATTAATATAATTGAAATGTGTGAGATTTGTTTTATTATTTTCTGTTTAGACTAATTGATAAGACTGTAAGTGTAATGTGTAATACGTATGGCGATGTCCGTTACCTTGCTTCCTCCTGCGGCGGCGGCGCGCGCCGGCGGCCTCGCCCGCGCGGCCCTCCTCCGACGTGACCGACTCTGCGACAACGCAACACATGCACTCCCGCGCTCCCCAGCGCCGCGCCCTCACACTACGCGCGCCCTCACACTCGCGAGCCCTCACACTACGCGAGCCCGGCCGGACACATCCGCGGAGCCGGAGCTAGGGTCGGACGTGAACCTTGCACGCGAACGTTACAATTTAGGAAGTGGAAATTCGATCGCTACAGTAATCTTTGCTTTAAAGGTCAGATCAACCACAAAACTGTATTTTACGAAATTTTAAAATGTAAAGATAGGATTTTCAGCACATTCATTCAATTACGCAATATTCATCGATATGTTTGAATTAGAAAAAGGCATTTATAATTGGGTTTTCCCAAGTGGGTTGGATTTATATCCAAACACTATTTACTGGCCGAAAAGTGCTTCACATTTAACTATTTGCATCCCCACTGGTCTTTGACAAAGTCTAACTTAGTAAGTTTTTAATACGCAATCAACTGCAATATCTAGATACCGATCGTGTTTCACATTCCACATAATGATCAAATAGTGGAATTTGATCAGACCATATAACATTTAAAAAAATGGCGCTCTGTCAAAGGTTAAACGATTGCAAGACTTAACTAATCGAGGTCCATAAGCACCTCTGACAAGGGCGTGCCCTTTTCAGGGCACTACTACACAATTTGTCCAAACATAAGCTAATACGAAATATCGTCCCGTTAAAAAGTATCCAAAATATACATTCAAGGTATCGCCGACCCCAGCTACAGCTCTGAATGAGGGGACTAATCGTTCGCTATTTTCGGAACATTCCACAACAAACCATGTTTTCAGACGAGAATACCCAAATAAGTGCGAGTTATATAAGCCGATGTCCTCCGAAGCAATGGCGGTCATGATTCAGTCAGTCATTTGTTTTACTCTCTTTATCAACGAACGCACATAAGCTAGAAGTATAGCTAAGAAATGCAAACAAATCTACTTACAACACAAAGAACGTAACTATTGAAGCCATCACCAAATTAGTTTAACGTTAATATTAAAATTATTATACCTATAAAATGAACTCGTCAAAAGATCAACTAAACCTTAATTTATTCTTATCGCATACAAATTTCGAATTCGAAAACATATTATGTTTTAGGTTCATGCAAGGGCATATAAATATATAGTCCACTAAGTCTGGAGATATTATAACTTGAGATGATTGTCAAAGAAGAGTTCCCATAAAGTGGCTAAAAATATAACCAAATAAATGTGTACATTTTATGTGACTCATCCCTTTTCACCTCTTTTTCGACAAGAAATAATGATTTTGGATACCCTCATTAAAAAGCGTCTGCTAGGACATTTTTTGCTCCAAATGCAGAACCAATTCCTTAAAAATAGCAAACAACTAATCCCGCACTAGTATACAAAAAATAAGTAGAAAAATAGAAACATCCCATTCATTCCTCTAAAACACAATGTACTAATTAAAATGTAATAAAAACGAGAAACAAACGTACGGTGTACGGTCACAATACATATATAAATACAACTTATGATATAATTAAGAGCACTACACACTACATTTTAACTAGCACATTCAGTAATATTTTCAGATTTTTCTTACGCGAAAACTTCTGCAAAACAGAAGGTATTAAATTCTCAACAATGTGAATTTAGATAGTTTTCAAATAATTGAAATGATGACAAATGCAATCTAATAATCTTTTTGTGTTGGTAGTTCACCAAAAAAGAATAATTTGCAGCAATATTGAAAGAACAAAATATTTAATGAGTCTAAAGTGGGGGCCAACATTAGTTTTTGCGATTATAATTTCAAGGGAGCTGGACCACGTACTGACAAATTAGACAAAGCCTAAGCCTCGTTCAAACTTAAGCTCTGCATAAAGTCAAAAGGCTAACAAATTGACGTGAAAAAAATTGTTGGCACCAATTTTAGACACATATATTTATGTCCACGTGCAAATACAACTTTTTAGAGATTTAAAAGATAACTATACAAGGTGTTAATGAAAAAGCGCAAAACCTGAAATGTGTTTGTTCAGAATCGAGAGTAGAATCGATTCCACTATAAAAAATAGGGGTCAAATTTAAACCAAAAAAATATTTTAATTACGCCGTGTTTAATCATTACTTAACTCTATTATTGCGGCGGCACGCGAAGCGGCAACGTCGCACTAGATCGCGAGTAATTAACATAAGACTTTTTATTTGCAACAAACACAAGAAAACTAACATTTTCGTAAATAATCCGCGAAAATTAAATTTAATAATTTACATAATTATTTGATGATAAAAATAAGTGGGGGTGTCATGAGGTTTTGCGCTTTTTCAATAACACGTTGTATAAGCAGGCCTAAGAAAAAGCCCTGCCATTTAAGGTTTCATGGGTTATTTTTGTAATAAACATTGATCACATTTGTAAAGAAATTTCTATATTATGGCTTTGCAAGTGAGCTTATCTCTAGTAAGCGACAGTTAAAACAGCACATGTAAGCAGGCGTCATGAGAACTCACCTCTGTCGGCGCTGGAAACGTCTTGGCTGTCGAGTACTGAGCTCTCGTCGTCTGTCTGCCTTCGGCGGTCCTCGCGTCGCCTGCCGCTCTGTGATGAAGGTTCACATTAGGTTATGGTGAAGGAAAAGAGAACTTCAATGTTTGCGTATACCGAATGATAAACTTTTATGTATTAAGTTTTATTTTAAGGTTTGCAGTCAGTCAGACATTTGTATTTTTTGTATGAAAATCTCATCATTTCAGTAATTAAAATTTAATCGTAGATTTTTTTAAAAACGGGAACCCCCAAAAATTCCTAAACAATTAATTACGAATTTCAAAAATCCGAATTTCATAATTCCGAAGCATCAGAATCCTGAATGTTCAAAAACACTTTTTCGAAAGTCACAAATCCGAATTTTCAAATTTCCGACTTTCTTTAATACGAAGAATTAAAAATCCGAAGCCTTCCTGCAGTAATTTTTGGTTAGATAACAAATAAAATTCATGAACTTCAGGAATGATAAAATGGCCAAAAAACAGTTATTAATCTGCTGGCTAATTTCAAGAATTTTCCACCTTGCTGTCTTTGAAGGCTGATTTTAGCCAAAGTAGCCCATTAAATACACACATCAAAAGTGTCTAGGGATCAACATATATTTCTGCAATAACTTTTCTCCTGATTGATATTAATTAAAAATTTCTTTAAGGATTCATCAAATAAAGTGTTTTCGTTTGTCTACAGTAACGATAAACCAAGTCACCTTTGCATTAATAAAGAAATTTGCCATTTTCCTAATAAAGGGATTTTTGACATTTGAACCACTAACATTAAAGTTCGAAAAAAAGACTGAAATAAAAGTTTTCTTTAAAATTTTATTGGGTTACTTGAACAATTAATAATCCGTGTTTCTACCGCGAACACTAACAACACAAGAACATCGGTTTGGCATACTCAAAATGAGTTCATCCAAATCACGCTGTGGAATGGCCGCCCATGTTCGTTGCAACAACAAAAAAAGGTCTTCTTGCGACTGGATACCCTCCATATTCGGCAGAGCTCTTCTCTGTAGCATATCCCATGCATGCTCAATCGGGATCAAGTCTGGCGACTGAGCAGGCCAGGGCAGGACATTGATGTTAGCTGCGGCGAGAGTCTGTCTTACAACTCTTGCGGTGTGCGGTCGTGCATTATCATGCATTAACTGAAATAAGGGACCGATTTGCACTTGTAGAGGAACGATGACGTCTGATACAATCGTCTCAGCATAAATTTGAGCGTTGAGGTTGCCTCTGATGCAAATCAACTCAGTTCTTCCGCCGATCCAAATACCCGCCCATACCATGATGGTTCCACCACTATAAGGATGGACTTCCTGGCAGGATTTTAATCGCTGTTGGCGTCCAGGGGTTCTCCAGTGTCGTATACGTCTTGTATCCGGTCTCATACCAAAACGAGACACATCAGAAAAGCACACGAAACGCCATTCTTCTTCTGCCCAATTTCTGTGTTCAAGAGCCCATTGATATCGAATCCTACGATTGTGCATTGCTATAGGTGGTACCCTTAGCGGTCTTCGGGAATGAAGGTTCACTTCATGCAAGCGGTTTCTGACTGTTTGGTCGCTAATTAAGTTCCCTGAAGAGTGATGAAGCCTCACGGCTAACATCATGGCGGTTATTGTTGGAGCTCTTCGAGTTGTGATTTGAATGTATCGGTCTTGTCTCCGTGTGGTGCAGCGATACCGTCCTCCATGGCGCTCAGCCACGGTACCAGTGCTTCGGTAACGTGTCCAAAGTCGACTATAACACTCTGACTTGTATTCAGAGCTAAAGCCACAGTACGTTGCCGGGAACCAGCTTCTATCATTCCCACGGCTCTGAGCATTTCTTCCCTGCTTAAATGACGTCGCCGCTCCATAATAACGTTGGTTTTAATCAGTAGTAGGAAAACAGTAGCACTAATAATGTCTTCAATGCGTTGTATGTTTTTATAGGGAAAATATTGACAGCTGATTTTCATCTTTTACTCGAATTTGATTGACAGTTCCTGTTTCAAATTATGAAATGCACCAAAAAGGATCCATATAAATTTATAAAATCATAAATTTATTACAAAGCCACATCTCAATCTCAAGAAATCCGCATAAAAATGCTTGATCCCTAGACACTTTTGATGTGTGTAGGTACTTCTTTTTTGTAATGATTAATAAAGCTGAGATTCTGGAGCATTTTTGAGCTTTACTTAGAAACCATACAGTCACCCGCTTAGATTTTTAATTTAAAGTTGAAAATTTAAGTCTTTATTCATCAACCATACATTTTTGGTTTTATACCAACATTTTCATCATTTTGGTCAAAGTTATGAAACTGATTATTTTATGCATCCAAAGTACAATTAAGGATGATTCAGTTGGGCAAATAAAAAATTTCTTGTACTTTTAAAAAAATAAAAAATTTAAATATTTAGGTCCGAAATTCTCAGAAATTCAGAAAAAAAATCATAACTCGAAAACTATGAACAATCGCGGAACATACATGGGGGTGATTCGGTTACCAAAGGGGTGCTCTATCTGTGGGCTTCCGCTTGACACTTCTTTTTGGGACACCCTGTATATTTGCTTCCTGCGTATTCATGATAATTAGAGTTATTGTAGGTTATCGGACTTCTGATAAATCGGCATTCTGAATCAGTTTCAGTTTCGTTTTTCGAAATTATGTGTAGTGTACCCTTTTACAACACCCACTGAATGTGCCATATGATTTTCCTTACTGTATAAATAATTAGTCAGTATTGTAGTTTTGTAAGAATAACAGCAGCTGGGCCGCTGGTGGCCCAGTAGCGTTGGACAGTCTGCCGACTGAGCGGCGCCGCTCCGATGTCGTAACGCATTCACCCCTCCCCGCCGCGTTACGGCGCATCGCGTAACATGCTATTTCATTGTAAGAGCGAGGCCACACACAGCCAGTACTCACGGATGCTCTGTGCGGCTGGTGGCTGTTGCCGGCGGCGGCGGCGCGCGGCGGGTGCCGCGGCGGCGCGCGGCCGTTCTCCAGCGGCACGCGCAGCGCTTCCAGGGCGGCGGGCCCGCTCCCGGCCGCGCCGCCCATGGCTCGCCTGTCGGGGCGTTCGCCGCGTTCCGGGCGCTCGCCGCGCTCAGGGCGCTCGCTGCGGTCGCCGGATCTAAAATAGGAGATACATCAATTTGTGTTTACTGCAAATGACCGAGCTCTTTTTCAGCCGGGCCCACTGAAAATCAACGCCTAAGCCTGCATATAAATAAATAAATAAATACACGCCAGACAACACACCTCTTGTAATGGTCTCGAAGTAAGGATTATGATCCCTGTGTTACGAGGTACCACACAAGGAAATAAGCCAGGGGCGTCTCCCAGCACACCCAGACCTATATATCTCGGCTAAAGCTGAGAAACTAGCCAATAATAACAAGTTAGAGCTTGTCTAACTAGAAATAAAGCGCCTTATTTTTCTTTACATTACGTGTTCGTGGATACGGTGTAGCGGCTCGTCATTTTAGATAACACAAGTTCTACTACCGTTAAGACATGTCAAATTGAAAAACATATGGAGTGGAATTAACATCAAGTGTCATTTCAATTGGACAAACGCTTGTCATTCCCGTACATTTTTCAATTTGACATGTCGAGACAAAAGTGGTTTGTCGCTCTTGGCCACAAAATAAAAAGTTTACAGAAAGACAGCTCTCGCCCTTTTTCAGTGAAATTACCTAAACTTGCCTGACAGGCTAGAGTTACTACTATTTTCTGAATTTTTGAAATGAAGTAGGAAGTAGGTAGAATATAATCTTCGATCAACAATACACCAGGTAACCGGTTAGAGCGTCCTAAATGGCCAAGAAAATTACGTCCCACTTCAAAAGTGGGAACTTATTTCTATTTAGTTCACTTTTGAGTGCGCCAACGTGCTAACATGCCACACTGCCTGAGTTTGCTTACAAAAACTGTAGAAATAACCATCGGAAAAATAAATTATCGGATGGAATATTATATACTTTCAATAACAAAATGCTGTTTTATATTATAAATTATGAAATACCGAATTAAAAATCAAAAAAACCTAGCCTAAGTAAACCTACCTACGGGCCAACATTTTGGTCCATGTTTTTCCAACATAAAGGACAACAATTTAGAACAGTGAATATTATGGACTATTTTTATTCTAATAATACTTACTTTTAATACTTTATGATTTTTTTTCATATTTTAAAATGTTATTTTTAGTCATAGTTTTCCCGGCGACCCACTTAAATGTGGCCACAGGTTGTTCCCATGACTAACATTTATGTGATGAACATTTGTGTTTGTTGTGTGTCTGGTTATTACCATCTATTTAAGTACAGATTTAGAAGTAATAAGTATGTTTTTGATTATCTTAAGTTTGGTTTTACTGTTTTGTATTTGTTTTGATTAAATAAGTAAGTTTTTAATTTCTTTTGATAATTGCAAAAAATATTAAAATAACTTAACATAACATAGTGTAAAGTTGTAAACTATACATTGCCAATCTCTGCTTCACAGTAAAGTTGTAGAACCGTTTTCTCAAAACACGCAAATAAAATTTAGTTTAACTCGTCGTCGTCGCGACGCTAACCGACGAGTAAAACTAAATTTTCAGCGTCGCGTTGCGGTCTCTAATGCATTTTTTTTTTTAAATATGAATTTGTAATTAGTATTAGGCTGTAGTGATAAAAAATACAAAACGAGACTCCATTATAACCTGTTCTAAAGTCAACAGTGTCAAAAATTCGATATGAAATAAGTCAAATTTTGTTAACTTATTTTTTTCTTCATTGCTTAAAGAATGAGGTGAATTTGAAAATGAAAATCGTGAATAAATGTCAATATAATCAAAACTGCGTTTTATTTCTTACGTACAAGGCCTAATTTAGGTTGTAATTATTATAATCTAAAACTTTTTTCTCATCTTTCGTCTCATTCACACCATGAATGAGACAAGAGATAGTACAATCAGTCGGTGCCATTTTTGAGCTGTGTTTTTCTTCCTGAGGCTTTATATAGTCATAGTGTTATTGTTGATCGAAGGTTCTAATAAGAGATGTGCCGATTAGTCAGATTTTTCCGTTTTATTATGAATTCGACTTTATCTGTCTGGGCCGCCGCGGCGCATGCGTAATTTGTCTTGGCTAAGGCCTCACAGTGATCCGATGGTATTTTTATAGTTTTAAAAATACTATATTAGTGCGCTCCAAAACGTCCTAATTAAACAAACGCGCGCTGATAACAGATGGCGTGACGTTTTAAATAACGTCACCAACTCTGACAAAACCATACGATCAATTTAGTTCAAATAAGTAAAGAAATTAATTAGAATTCGTTTATTTCAGCCACCTGTCTCTTGCAAGTGTAGTCCCACCGCCGATGAACGAGAAGCGAGTCGAGTTAGAATTAGAAAAGAGTTGGCGAGCAGCGGAAAGCGAGTGTGAGGTTCCGATAGTTTAGTCCCTGAGCTATATAAGAGAGTGTACGAGTGAGACGGGCGATGAACTAGCTAGACAACAAGAAAACGAGCGAGAAAGAAGAGCCAGAAGCGAGAACTCCCTTTGATAGCGAACTAGCAGAGCGAGTCCTCGCCGGGCAGTGCGAAGTCTTTTCGCAAATAGTATTTATACTACACCTGCTCGGAAAGTACCTTGATACTTTATCAAATTTACGGTAGAAAGTACGTCATTGCATATCGAACAAATATGCGGGGAGAAAACGCATCTGAGCGGGAGAGAAAAGTGTATGAAAATCCATTTCTTACGTGGTTTTTCTTTTTTAATTTTGGGTAAGACTATGCGCCGGTAACCTAAATATCAAAAGCCAAAAAGTTTTTACAGTGAGTTTTTATCTCCAAGTTCGCAAAATGACACTGGCCACTAGCTGTGTGTCGGATGGTGTCGGGCTGGCAGTGCGACCCTGCGGCGGCAGGATAAACAATTTAAAAAAAGAACATGTGAAAATTGCAGACGCCATTGGCGCCATTTTCAATTTGTGTGTTGTTTGAGGATTCAGTTTTCGTAGAAAGTAAAATAAAACCATCAAAATGATAAGTAGTGATAGTGATGATGAAGATTTTTTAACTCCGCCGCAGTTGAAGGAAACAGCAAAAATAATTAGGAAAAAAAAGTGTTACATTAAGCTTCACTATCTGCAACAATTTCAATATAAATTTCAATTAGTAAAGATTTAGTTTTTTATTTTCCTCGTAGGTGTAGTATAAAGCACTATGAATCACTCGAGAGAAAGTGCGATTCCCGATCTCGGGTGTTTAAAAGCCCTCGCCTACGGCTCGGGCTTCTAACGACACCCTCGACGGTAATCGGTCTATTTCTCCTCTCGGTGAACAATGTACTATTGTAGTAGGGTGATGAAGTCCGGAAAGGAGGGTTGTGTGTTGACGTCGCCGTCAAGTGAATAGACGTTTAACTTTTTCTAACTGACTGTATTGTTCTTCAATTAAACAATACATACTCAGCAAAAATTAAGAGAGTTCGGCTGGGTGTTGTTAATGCATCTGCCGTTTAGTCCTGACTTTGCACCTTCAGATTTCCACCCGTTTCGGTCTTTTCAGAATTCTTTAGGCAGTGTCAGGTTAACATCACGAGAGGACTGCAAACCACTTGTCGCGGTATTTTCATCAGAAGCCACAAAATTCCTATAGCAAGGGGATCATGCCCCTACCTACAAGATGGCAAAATGTAATCGAACAAAATGGCACCTACATACTTTTGTTAAACGTAAATGAAATATATACATTTTTTTTTGAATTTTCTTAAAAAATGCGAAGAACTGTTTCCCCAATTATATGCATCTCTTTTGTTCACACGGAATGTATATCTATTGTACGTTTTTTAAGCGAGAAAATAGCCGATAGTTAGTAGTTTCCTCGCCGTTGGTGTGAAAACTGCCTTATGTAGATACTATGTGTATAACCCTAATGTGTTTTCTCTCCTGAATAACTATCTATCGTTGAAACCGCGAAAATTAACTTCGTTCTATACTACACGTAGAGAAATATTAATGTAATATTTGAAGGTCCTTACCTGTTGGGGCGGCCGCGGTTGGGCCGCGGGCGGAAGCCGGCGCCGTCGCCGCGCTCCTCGCCCAGCTCCGGCGTCATGCGCCGCGCGCCTGCGACCACACGAGGAACGTCAATACACTGCACTTAGAAGATATTAACAATATAACAACACATGGGCACAGTTACAGTTTTTCTGAGCGCCGAGTGCGAGTCGCAGTGAGAGAAGTGAATGACTTTACCTTCGCGTATTGCGAGCAAGTTATTGTAAATTAGTATGGAATCAAGTCAGCGCTATCTAGCGGCAAATTCGGTCAACACAGACCGCTAGATGGCGCTGACTAGATGTCATACAAATTCACGTTTATTTGCTCGCAAAACGCACTCGGCACTCAGGTAAAGTTGAGAAAGCATTAACCAAATTTTTGTGGTTAGTAAAAATATTCCGTTAAAGAAGTAGCTGATTAGAAGCCAGTCGTAGAAGGTGACTCTGAAATGACAAAAAATCTGTAAATTATGCATTACCAAGCATATGGAAAACCTAACGTTAAAATGTATGTACCAAATAGGTAGGTACATAGCAAAATACTGCATAATATAAATTAAACAAAAATATATGAATTATTTATTTTTAGATAATAAATTATATATTAAGATTCACGTGTATTACTCGTTTTGTTAATACTTTGTTTGACGTGCAATAAAGAATTTCATATCTTACTGCGATATGACTGTGAGTACTGATATGCGTAAATTATTATAATATTGATGATGATGAACACAAAGATTATCATAAAGATGGTTCTGATCGGATTTGATCTCGGCACCAGATGGATTCGTGACTGGGGTGTAGCGCCTGACAACTAGGCCACGCGCACCTTGCATCACTCGCCGAAACAAGCCATGTCTACTTAAGAGCGTTAGCTGGGGGTAGATCGTAAACGTCGCATTTTTTGAAGATTTTTGTGATTATACAGGGTTACTTCATAAAAACCATTCAAAAATTTCCCAGACATTAGGCATCAATCGAAGACAGCTTTTTTTAAAAAAAAGGGTAGGTCTTTCTAACTTTCACATTATGATATTTTTTTCGAACAGATTATTAGGGCGGCGTGGTTACTTATTCAAAATTAAATTTGAACTTCTGAATAAAGCGCGAACCTCTGCCCGCGGAAGTTGAAGAGGCTGCAAGCCTGACGCCACTTACGTCGCGCAGTACCAACAAAACTAGTGATTTATACCTTTGAGTAGTTATAATAATATTAATAACTCAAAATTTTAGTACTGAAGGTTGTCAAATAGAAAAATCCGTATAAATTTTGCCATTTTCTCCATATATCTTCATATTTCAATTTGGATGGTGGTTATGAAGTAGCCCTGCCCTGTATAGCTAATTACAAATGTAAGTATAATTTATTTCTCTATTTTCGTCTGCACCTTTTAATTTTATAATTATGACTTTTAACTGTGTACAGTAAAATTTTACGTTTCTTAACAATTATTAAAAAAAAACAACGGTTTTTCCATTTAATTTAGCAAATAATTGGAGACTACTTAATTTTGGACGATTCAATGTGTTTTTAGTCAGTACTATGCTACGATAACAGAGAGATCTTAGTTTTATTTTAATTCAATAAAATAAACACAAAAACCTTACTAAAATGCAACGTTTTCTATCCACCGCCAGCAAACGCTCTTACGATGACGCCGAAATACCGCTTCTCACACGCAACAACCATCTCCAACTACTTTACTTCTTACCTACACAGTTGAGATAGGACTATCACTCACCACCCACGTTATAAATTTAGTAAGGACTCAAACTTACTTTGCAAAGCGTATTATAGAACCTGATGTTTGTAACCTGTTACTGCAATATGAGTGAAGACTCATGCGGTGTGCTGCACGATAGAGCTATTCGACTCAGTTTGATGACTTTGAACACTTGTAATAAAGTCCCATTGGGAATGTGCAGTTTAATATAACATATTACCTTTGTGAATATTAGGTATTTTTATGAGCCGCAAATTTTACAATAACCACAAAGATGGTTCAAGTCAGATTTGATCTCGGAACCACCCAGATTCCTCAATGGAACGCTGCGCTCGACCACTCGGCCACGCAACGCACAACGTTGCACGAAACAACGAGTATGTACATACCGGGCGGGTAGCGCTGGGGCGGCAGGCGAGGGCGGCTGCACTATAGCTACATACCGGGCGGGTAGCGCTGGGGCGGCAGGCGAGGGCGGCTGCACTATAGCTACATACCGGGCGGGTAGCGCTGGGGCGGCAGGCGAGGGCGGCTGCACTATAGCTACATACCGGGCGGGTAGCGCTGGGGCGGCAGGCGAGGGCGGCTGCACTATAGCTACATACCGGGCGGGTAGCGCTGGGGCGGCAGGCGAGGGCGGCTGCACTATAGCTACATACCGGGCGGGTAGCGCTGGGGCGGCAGGCGAGGGCGGCTGCACTATAGCTACATACCGGGCGGGTAGCGCTGGGGCGGCAGGCGAGGGCGGCTGCACTATAGCTACATACCGGGCGGGTAGCGCTGGGGCGGCAGGCGAGGGCGGCTGCACTATAGCTACATACCGGGCGGGTAGCGCTGGGGCGGCAGGCGAGGGCGGCTGCACTATAGCTACATACCGGGCGGGTAGCGCTGGGGCGGCAGGCGAGGGCGGCTGCACTATAGCTACATACCGGGCGGGTAGCGCTGGGGCGGCAGGCGAGGGCGGCTGCACTATAGCTACATACCGGGCGGGTAGCGCTGGGGCGGCAGGCGAGGGCGGCTGCACTATAGCTACATACCGGGCGGGTAGCGCTGGGGCGGCAGGCGAGGGCGGCTGCACTATAGCTACATACCGGGCGGGTAGCGCTGGGGCGGCAGGCGAGGGCGGCTGCACTATAGCTACATACCGGGCGGGTAGCGCTGGGGCGGCAGGCGAGGGCGGCTGCACTATAGCTACATACCGGGCGGGTAGCGCTGGGGCGGCAGGCGAGGGCGGCTGCACTATAGCTACATACCGGGCGGGTAGCGCTGGGGCGGCAGGCGAGGGCGGCTGCACTATAGCTACATACCGGGCGGGTAGCGCTGGGGCGGCAGGCGAGGGCGGCTGCACTATAGCTACATACCGGGCGGGTAGCGCTGGGGCGGCAGGCGAGGGCGGCTGCACTATAGCTACATACCGGGCGGGTAGCGCTGGGGCGGCAGGCGAGGGCGGCTGCACTATAGCTACATACCGGGCGGGTAGCGCTGGGGCGGCAGGCGAGGGCGGCTGCACTATAGCTACATACCGGGCGGGTAGCGCTGGGGCGGCAGGCGAGGGCGGCTGCACTATAGCTACATACCGGGCGGGTAGCGCTGGGGCGGCAGGCGAGGGCGGCTGCACTATAGCTACATACCGGGCGGGTAGCGCTGGGGCGGCAGGCGAGGGCGGCTGCACTATAGCTACATACCGGGCGGGTAGCGCTGGGGCGGCAGGCGAGGGCGGCTGCACTATAGCTACATACCGGGCGGGTAGCGCTGGGGCGGCAGGCGAGGGCGGCTGCACTATAGCTACATACCGGGCGGGTAGCGCTGGGGCGGCAGGCGTGGGCGGCGCGCGCGCGAGGGCGGTTGGCCGCGCGGCGGCGGGAACGACGCGGAGTTGCCGCTCATCACCACGCGCAGCTGCTGGTCGATCTCCAGCTTTTCAGCGCGGAGCTGTTCCACCTCCTGTATGACAAATAATTATGTTAGTAGTTGTTCACATTTACGAGAGTCTAATCATTTAAATTAGCTATCCGCCAATTCCTTTACAGATTCGTTCCTAAAGTGTTCTATCTTGAATGTTAACCAATAACCTACTAGGCCAGTGGTCGGCAACCTGCGGCTCGCGAGCCACATGAGGTTCATAAGCTTCATACGGAAATGTTATTTATTTTATAAAAAAAGAAAATTTATAAAACAATCTGAATCGACTAAACGAGTATTACGCACCATGTCTATCTCTTAGCCACTTGTACTCGCTCTTCACCGCACACCTCCACCGTGACACGCGTCGTCACTGTCTGTCTGTCAGAAGCTCTCAAATGACGCCGTCGTCAGCAAAATTAACTACGAAATTCTTACGTTTCACACCAAGAAGAGGTCATGAATTTCCCTTTGTCCACTGGGATCCACCATCTCGATCCACCAGTGGATTGAATAGCACGCTACAGTTCACTGTGATCCACCATTGGTCTGAGTGGATCCTGTGATACTTGCGTCTCTTAATATGCTCCACCAGTGGATTGAACAGCACTCAGGGAGTTTGGTAAGATCCACCACAACAAAACAGTTTCTATTTAATAAAAATAAATAAAGTGAAAAAAATAGTTTTTATTGAATAAAAATAATGTAAAAGTAAAAGTAAAGTAAAAAAAAGTAAAAGTAATGACATTTATTTCTGTAAATTGATTCTGTTTGGTTCATTTTTATAAATAAAAAATGCACGACTTAAACAAAATTTATTACGTAAAACAACGTGGAGTTCTAATTTTACACAGTGGGTATAAATATCACAAAAAAAGAGTTTTCAAAAACGGAAGTTTAATATGGCGTTGCACACAGTGGCGAATTATGAAGTGTCCCGGGACTATTACAATTACAAATGTAAGAAGCAAAATGATTTCACTGTGTTTTGTAGAATTTTATTTTACTACCGTTCAGTTTAACGGACAACAGCTAGTACCTATCTACCTACCTTGTATGTATCATTCAAAATAACTAAGGACAGTCAGCGTCAAAACCGTCATAAGAAGAATGATATGTATCATTCAATAGTAGAATAGATGAATGTTTAGATCTTTTTGAGTTGTTTGGATGATATGGACAATATACCTTCTACGACGGATTTGTTATTTACAGGATGATACAATTATCAAGACTCACGCTCATTCAACGAACTGTGCCTCAGATTACGCAGCCAACGAAATTTTACCATCGATGAATAAATGTCAAGAACAAGTAATATACTCGTATACAGATAATCTGCCGATTCCACAAGTCTATGAAAATTCCGTAGCGGAAGCTGAGAATTCCGGTTTAAACTTTGTAGCAAAAATACCGCCTTATGAATCAGTAAAGAGCAAATGGTACAAACTGCGTAATAGTAACCTAGGAGTCCAAAAAACTTCTCATAACTACGCTTCTGACGTTGAAGTACCAAATCGTTACGATAGTTTTCTTCTGGCCGACTACAATTGTAACAACATACGCATATTACTTTTCGGTAACCGAACTATTTTAAATCGCATATCTCAGATTAAACATATATTTTGTGACGGAACATTTCGTAGCACACCAGATCCCTTTGATCAAATCTATAGTTTTCATGGTGATTTCGGTAGTTCACGTTCTCATGATATGGTTGTACCTTTAATGTTCGCCTTCATGTCTGAAAGAACTTATGAGGCATATAATATTTTATTTCAACTGATGAAAAGAAGACTGAAGACATTTCGACCAAGTAAGTTCACAGTTGATTTTGAGTATGCTGCAATAAAGGCAATTAAAAATAATTTCAAAAATTCCACAATAAAAGGCTGCTACTACCATTTTAAAAGATGCGTTTGGAGAAATGCGAAAAAATGGGGACTTCAAAATAATAAATTATCAAAAAGATATGTTGAATTAGTTGCTGCACTGCCACTTTTACCAATAACTCACATAAAAGACAGTTAATCATACGTATTGGAAGGAATTCCCAAAACTGGGAAATTTACGAACTTTTACAAATACGTTAAAATTTTTTGGTTAATACAAGATTTGATAAAGGATATATGGGGAACATTTGGGGAACGCCATCGTACGAATAACATCGTTGAGGGATGGCACTCCAAAATAAATAAAAGAGTCGGCAGGAAAAAGCCTAATTTCGTTTTTGTTTTAAATATAATCCATAAAGAAACATTGAATAATTCGGTACGTGTTAAACAAGGCCGCGGAAACAGGAGAAATGCAAGCCAAATCAAATACGACGAATTTGTTCAAGATACCCAATTACAATTACTCCACGGTGAAATGTCAGTTGAATTGTTTTTAGAAACAGTTAGATAAGATTTTTCCTTTTTCGCCTAGTGCGGTTGAATTTAAGTTAGAAGATATATTTATTTTTCCTTTTTCGCCTAGTGCGGTTGAATTTAAGTTAGAAGATATATTTTTATTTAAAAAATAGTTTTTAAACTATTTTTTTCTCTCTATTTATTTTTATTAAATAGAAACTGTTTTGTTGTGGTGGATCTTACCAAACTCCCTGAGTGCTGTTCAATCCACTGGTGGAGCATATTAAGAGATGCAAGTATCACAGGATCCACTCAGACCAATGGTGGATCACAGTGAACTGTAGCGTGCTATTCAATCCACTGGTGGATCGAGATGGTGGATCCCAGTGAACAAAGGGATGAATTTGGTAATCAAGATTGTTAACAGCATCTTGTCAAAAGCACTCTACCATCGTCAGTTCAAAGAAATCGTAAACGGAAGAAACTCAGTATTACGACGTCCTTCTGCACAATAAACTGCGATAGCTTTCCAAAGGGGACGTCTTGAAAGGTTTTGATTTGTGCTTGAATGAAATATAGTACATTGTTCACCGAGAGGAGAAAGAGACCGATTACCGTCGAGGGTGTCGTTTGAAGCCCGAGCCGTAGGTGAGGGCTTTAAAACACCCGAGATCGGGAATCGCACTTTCTCTCGAGTGATACATAGTGCTTTATACTACACCTACGAGGAAAATAAAAAACTAAATCTTTACTAATTGAAATTTATATTGAAATTGTTGCAGTTAGTGAAGCTTAATGTAACACTTTTTCTTTCTTCATTATTTTTGCTGTTTCCTTCAACTGCGGCGGAGTTAAAAAATCTTCAACATCACTATCACTACTTATCATTTTGATAGTTTTATTTTACTTTCTACGAAAACTGAATCCTCAAACAACACACAAATTGAAAATGGCGCCAATGGCGTCTGCTATTTTCACATGTTCTTTTTTCAAATTGTTTATCCTGCCGCCGCAGGGTCGCACTGCCAGCCCGACACCATCCGACACACAGCTAGTGGCCAGTGTCATTTTGCGAACTTGGAGATAAAAACTCACTGTAAAAACTTTTTGGCTTTTGATATTTAGGTTGCCGGAGCATAGTCTTACCCAAAATTAAAAAAGAAAAACCACGTAAGAAATGGATTTTCATACACTTTTCTCTCCCGTTCAGATGCGTTTTTTCCCCGCATATTTGTTCGATATGCAATGACGTACTTACTACCGTAAATTTGATAAAGTATCAAGGTACTTTCCGAGCAGGTGTAGTATAAATTCATTAATCACCCTGAATTGCGAACGTCAAATGATTGCAAAAATATTACTTTACGGTGGTATTACGGCGAAATTAAATGTGTTTATTCTAAAACTGCAAGGATAGGGGAATCCAGCCTATGTGTCGGTAGAAAATTTAGTTTGTTTTGAAGAAAACTCATAATTTTAGCAGCAGATATATATTCAGAGCGGTGAATTGTTTAATTTTTAATTTATAAAGCAATATCGCGAAAAAACTATAGTCGAAATACTAAGTTATGAAAAAAATAAAGATGAATTTGCTGACAGATTTCAGCAATTCAAAACCAACAGAACCACTAGCATGCATACTAAATCCTCTCAACACAAATAGTACCGAAATCCACGTTGAGACACTTTGAGTTGATACGTCATGTAGTACTTTTAGCAAATGATCGATTCAAAAAGTACGAGTGAAGCTTTGTGGAGAGGAAAATTTACAGTGTAGAAAAGCTAGTTGGAAGAGTTGGAGGCCCAGAAATGTATGTTCAAAGGAAATGCCGCGAGTTGATGCACTTAAATGAAAGCACGCATGAAGCAGAAGCCAACTATCAAATGAAAATTTATAGTCGTGTTTGAAACTTAAAACAACAAGTTTTGAGCCCAAATCCAAAAGTTTCTAAAACCATGCAAATCCATTGCATCCATTGAATTTGGTTGCTCAATTGTTTGTTATTGAATTGCATGTTAGTGTTGCAAGTAAACGTTCACTGTTTTAATTTCTGACTTAAAATAAGTGATTATCAAATATTATACCTCAAATTTTCTAGATTTTTAAAAAAAACACTAGGTACTCATATGAATAAATAGACATTTTTCTCATGAATGCACAGATTAGCTTTTTTTAATCAAAAAACTTCATTTATACAAGTACTATTTGTTGGCAAAAGAAAATTTGTGGCTCTTTATGAACTTTGTACACTCAGCGTCAAAAAAATCGCACCTCTGAGAAAATCTCATTCAAATGTCATTAACTCCTGATATAAACATGTAGCCGCGCCAATGATGATTTTATTTAAAAGTTTATTAAATTACCTTAATAAAAAACATTACTTTTCATTAAAAACAAAACCTAATGCCACAAAGTGTCACAAAAATTTGCGCGTCCTTGGTGAGTATAAAAGGGTCAACACGAGGTCAATGGTCAAAACAGAAAAAACACCTTGAAGGTGGATACCACAGCTGATGAAGCCGCCCAAGTGGTAGCAGTACTGCAATCAGGGATGCGGCAGCGTGCAGAGATCAATCAATGCATTTGTTTCGGCTGTGCGTTGTTCGATGGACAACGCACATCCGAAATTGTTATGCTTAGAATACTGAAATTGGGCATGTACGTTGATCCTCTGTAGGGCTTGCAATATATATCGGTATCGGCGGGATTAAGAATTGTCATTGGCGCGGGATCCCGGTATAACGAAACCCCGCGTTGGTCGATAAGAAAGGTTAAAAGTAAGTACCTACGTAGTAAAACAAAGTATAGGATGACCTAGCATTTATTAAAAGTACAAAAAAAATAAAAAATCACTTTGCGTATTGGAAGTGTTTTCGCAGGAAACACAACATTCCTAACGTATCGTCAGCCAAACTTCTTCGTATTTTATTGGCAAGCAGCGGAAAACGCTCGCTCTGCTTCGACGCTTGTAGGCACTATAGACTTTAGGGCATTGTGAGTTAACGTGAAATATTTACCGATCGATCCTCCTGATCCATTCAGTAGTCATATCTTACCTTAGAACATTAAAAATGTTCAATCACTCCCGCGGATTCCGCATCTCGAATCCCGCAGTGAGCGGATCATGCGGGATCTCGGTATTTCGGGATCCCGGTATACGGAGATTGGAAGCCCTAATCCTGAGAGTGTAGGGCAGTACTGAGAGAGGATTTCACAAGGGAACGCAAATTTTGCTATTAACACAAAGATGGTTATGGCCAGATTCGATCTTGGTACCACAGGGATTGCTTAATGAAGCGCAGCGCAGGACCACTAAGCCAGGCCATATCCACTTACCGGGCGGGCAGCGGGCGGCGCATCGATGGGCCTCACCTTGAGATGCGCGACGTGGTACTCCACCAGCACCTTGGCGTTGGCGATGTTGTCCCGCGTGCCGACGAACACGAAGGGCACCATGCCCTCCTCACAGCGGCGAAGGCCACGTACCTTGAGGTGCGCGACGTGGTACTCCACCAGCACCTTGGCGTTGGCGATGTTGTCCCGCGTGCCGACGAACACGAAGGGCACCATGCCCTCCTCACAGCGGCGAAGGCCACGTACCTTGAGGTGCGCGACGTGGTACTCCACCAGCACCTTGGCGTTGGCGATGTTGTCCCGCGTGCCGACGAACACGAAGGGCACCATGCCCTCCTCACAGCGGCGAAGGCCACGTACCTTGAGGTGCGCGACGTGGTACTCCACCAGCACCTTGGCGTTGGCGATGTTGTCCCGCGTGCCGACGAACACGAAGGGCACCATGCCCTCCTCACAGCGGCGAAGGCCACGTACCTTGAGGTGCGCGACGTGGTACTCCACCAGCACCTTGGCGTTGGCGATGTTGTCCCGCGTGCCGACGAACACGAAGGGCACCATGCCCTCCTCACAGCGGCGAAGGCCACGTACCTTGAGGTGCGCGACGTGGTACTCCACCAGCACCTTGGCGTTGGCGATGTTGTCCCGCGTGCCGACGAACACGAAGGGCACCATGCCCTCCTCGCGCGGCGCGGACGGCGCCGGCTCGTTGTCGCCTTCCACCTTCACCTGCAACGACATTATCTACACATATTATCAAATTGTAACATTGCGACTGAATTGAATCTTATGTACTAGTCGTTAATTATCTTTCTCAAACATGCGCGGGGTTGTCGTTGCTTTCTTAAAGAGAGAACGCGAAATATTACTTTTAAATCCACAATAAAACTAGTTCCAATTTTGAGTTAAAACACACCAATGATCTTTTTATAAAAAGAAAGTCGTGTTAGTTACACCACTTATTACTCGGGAACAGGTGGACCGATATCATGATTTTTGAGTTTTTGGGTTTGTCTACATCGCGAATAGGATAATAAGTAGATATTAAAAACATTGGGAAATTGAAAAAAAAACCCGAATACATTTTTCCATACTAAATGTTCACAGCTGGCATTTGCCAATAACTTTTGACAGAACGAAGTATGCTAGGGCCGCTAGTTTTTAAAAATCATTTAAAAAGGTCCATGAGCACAATCTGAACTGATCAGGCACTAAAGTCACCGACAACCTCTTATCCTTTTCGAAAATTGCATTTCTAAATGAATTCAGCAGTGATCTATAGGCTTTTATTACTGCTTTACTTTTATTTTGAGAAATGTTAGTAAATAATATGCCAGTAAGCCAATACTTATAAATTGTAGCAATGGCTTGATTTAATGATGCCATTGCATGCATGACTTGATTATTGAATGATGATGGTCCAGCAGAAGGCAGTATAGGCTGATTACTTTTTACATTTCTTCAACTGATGCAATATTAGCTAAGTTTAAAATCTTATTGTTTGCTGATGAGCATTATTGCTCTAGCCGTGAAAAGCCTCTGCTTTGAATTATGCGAGCAGCGAGGCGGCGGCGGCGCGGGAGCGGCAGGATTTTATGCGTAAAATAAAACAGACCGTTGTCGGCCCTCTAGAATAGTGGTGCTCCCACACCGCAGCCCGCAAAATTCCGAGGCAGAGGCCTTATCACACATGCACATTTATAGCCGCAAGGTGTTTCCTCAGTGAGCCTAAGGAACTTCTCAAACATACTAACAGAAAAAAACGGTGTCAATTAATAATAAAGCCACCCAGTGCTAGATTAGGTATAGAAATCGTTAAAATAGTGATAAGCTGAAATAAAAAGAATAAAATATAATATCCCAAAGTAAATAATAAAATATAGTAACTAGAAGATATACTATATCTGAAAAAATATAAATAATATATTTCATTCCCAAGTGACTACTAAGAGCAGATAGAAACCAATTTAATAAAACCATAACGAGTAGATAAACGGAACAGAAACAAACCCTCAACAACCGCGATGCGACAGATTCACTTTCCGCGTCAGCCCTGGCTTGACCACAGGCTGAGCCGGTTTAAACCGGTTTCTCTCCGTACGCGACGAGGCCACAGAATAGGTTATAGTACTCCGTACAGGAGGTTCACTCAAGGAACGCAGACAAGTAAAAAGGCTTCTTTTATCTTACAAGTTCGTGTCACACTATTACTTTTTAATTTGTTCGTGCTATCTGATCAAGGCTATGTTTAGGTAGCTTGCACGCGGAATCGAAACTTATCGCGTAGCACGAGCGTTCATATTCCACTGTGCGCCGCTGAACGTGACAGATTTAGTTGTCAGAGCGCAGGGGTCGCCACTCGCAGATTTAATTATTAACTTTTAAAAAAGTAGCAATATAACATCGTTTAGTATTAGGAGAAGTCATTAGTATTCTCATTATTACAAGTTACAGTTGAAACAAATCAGAAACCAAACATTAAATAACGCGCTCGGCGGCGAGTGCGCGAGCCGAGCGGCAACCCACTGTCAGATACCCCAGAGAGGGGCCACGCGGCCGAGCCTACCTAAACTTTGAAGTGACCCAGGCCTGACGAGGCGTGGCGAGTATTGTCACCTGCCACAGCGCGGTTGTTGAAGCTTTTGCACAAGAGGACCGAATGAAAAGCTGTAGCAAAATTCTAAATTTAAACTATTACATAAATATCACGAGTAATAAACAAAAGAATTACAAAAACGATATGGCAAACTCAGTAAGTGACTGAGTAAGAGAAAAAAAAGATTTTTTTAATCAACTTTAATTTTAAGGTTTTCATACAAAAAAATACTGATTGTTTGACTGATTTTCTATGGTGACCTTCAAATAAAAGTTAATTCAATAAATCAAATATTCACTTACATAGTTACTACATCACTCACTGAGTATGCGTATGAGTCACATTATCGTATTTGTAATTCTTTTGATAATCACCCGGTACTACCTAAATATACAGGATGGAATTCTTAACGCCACCTAGAGAGAAAGTACTGTACATACTGCAGATAGACAATTTTACTCAAAGGAAACATTCCTTTATTTTTAAAAAGAAACAGAACTGCATTCACAAATTTTCGAAAATAAGCTTGCCACAACCGGGAATCGAACCGGGTAAAATCCGAAAAAATAAAACCCTGTACTTTTACGGCATCAATCGATAGGGTCAATCAAGGAAAACCATGAAATCTAAACTTATAAATTCAATGGGATAAGATAAAGAACTTTTTCCTAAACATGCTCGGAAATATTGTCATTACTTTGGAATAAAGAACATACGAAGTATCATATTTACGTAGACTGAAATCACTTCCCGGCGCGTTCTTTGAATTTCGAACGAAGAGCGCGCCGGCAATGTTGTATGAAACGGTGTGCTGTTTGAATTTAGAACTCTTTCATCTATCGTACACATTGCGTTCTCGTGGCTGTATAGCCACAGATGCGTTTACCTTTCGGCACAAATTGTAAAATAAAAAAAAACAAATTGGCGGTAAAGCGGAGTTGTTATTTTGTTAATAATATTAATTAAATTTATTATGTAAAAGGCCCTTTTTATTTCCTTGCATTTTTTTAAGAAAAGCACTATACCTATATGCCTCGGCCGAAATGGCAATTGCCTGTCTCGTATCATTGCAGTCCTCGCCTGCGGCTCGGCCTCCAAACTCATACTCGACCTGCAATTGCCTATTTCGCTGCCTTTGCAATAATGTACTATTACTCAATGGTCCACCAGATTTCCGTGTGTTTAATTTACCATGCTTGTTAGACAGATTTGATCCTTATAATTTTCGAAAATCTGTGAATGCATTTCTGTTTCTTTTTAAACATAAAGGAATCTCCAATAATTATGTACAGTACTTTCCCTCCAGGTGGCGTTAAAAAATTCCACCCTGTAAATAAATAAATTGTAATACAATATTTAAAAACATACATAAATAAAATATAACTGTTTTGCATTACAACAAAACAACTATTATGTGTTGGAGAAAACACAGTGTTGGCTGTGAAGAAAGCAGTCCTGACATTTGTCATTAATAATGAAAACTTACCAAATTTTTCGTTGTTTTTACTTTGTGGCTTGACACCTGAGGGCCGAGTGCGTAACTTACTCGGCTTTGCAACCTGTCAAGGCTGTCAAATTCAATAGTCTTCTCACCAGCAAGGCCTTGCCTCAACACTGTGTTTTCTCCAACACATAATAGTTGTTTTGTTGTAATGCAAAACAGTTATATTATGTGTCTTCTAAAACACAGTGTTGGCTGTGAAGACCTGTTTGTTATCTGCTGGTGTCAAGCAAAACGCTATTGTTGAATAAAAAATAAATATTGTTGACTACAAGAATATGATTAAAAATAAAAATATTTTATTATTTTAAACGATTCTCTCTATTTATGGATCTATTAGAAAAATATCTTCTTCTTTGCCCTCGCCTTATCCCGTTACGCGGGGTCGGCTTTCTTGATCTTGAGGCTATTATCTATTAGAAAAATATCGACAAAACAATTTCTAACCAAACTTAGAAACCTTATGTGTAGAGATAGTCATGCATCCTTTCCTACCAGTTAAGTTGATCTATTTCAATTAATCTAACTTACCAAGCAATCTAGGTAAGTAGGTACTTAGAGATAATTGTAATATGAATTTCTCACAAATTAAATAACAAAATAAAGTTTAACTTCTAATTCAGTTTTGAAAAAAAAAAAAAAAAAATTAGATAGATTTAAGCATAAATAACCAAATAAAGTTGATCTTCTTTTTAAGTTTTAAAAGAAAATTGAGCAGATTTAAACATTCTCAAATAATCTGACTAGGTAAGTAGATACTCCAGAAAATGTCACATATTAATCAACACAATAATTGCTTTGAGAAGTACACTTCTATTTTTCAGGCAGTAATGTTACCAAAAACCCTTAGTTTACTCAAGGATAATAATCCCTGGTCTTCCTTTCAAGTTCAAAGGGTTGCCACTGCAGACCAATAAAACCTCTGTGAGTAGAATAAATCGATCTTAAAAAATGGCCTAGTTTGCAAAATGCAGGTTTGATTTTATTAAACATTTTCATCACTTTAGAGGGCAGTGCATTTTGCAGTTTTTCTTGAGTTATGGACCTGATGTCAACTATGTCACATAATTATGGATAAAGTTTCAGGAAGGATTATTAGAATGCATGCACCAATAAATTTAATTCTGAGATTTTATCTTCCCAGAGGCACACATTCACCCTTTACTACCTATATTTGACAGGTATGCATAATTACGGCCCATCCAGATGGCCTTGTAGCACTGGAGTCTATTCTAGACTAGACTTCAACTGATTTTTAAATAAGCATGTCTTGTATGAGTCCAATATGCAGTCATGCATTCTACGCCCATAAAGCAAGACAGAATCTGAATAGTCCTTCAAGACTCATTCAAAATGTTAGTTGAATATTAAAACCAGAGTTTTTAAATATCTCGCTTGGCAAGAAAAAATTGTTTCAACTACTGATGTGGCACACAACTAGTAGTTACACTATACACATATAGCTACCTTTTTATTGCCTGTCAGTAGGTTTATTATAATATTGTGACAGCTGCAACAATAAATTGTTGTAGATAATCATAGTACCTATATGGGGGCCCATTAAGAAGATGAAGTTCTCTCACAGAAACTATGTGGGAGATTCGCTCTATACACGCCCGATCTTCCATATCAGGAGGACCATTTGTTCACATGGGAAGGGCCTTGGAACTGTTCAATCTACCAAGGTCTTCCGCAGATCCTTTGTAGGTGATGGGTCTTATAGTTATCTGGTTCGGGGAAGCCAGAAGAAAAAGAAGGGCCACTGGGGAACCACTATGATGACTGACTCTTTTATTACATCATGTATTATGCACTTTACATAAGTACTTGACGTAGTTATTGAGATCAAAAGGCGTCTTTGAACCCAATTTTGATAAATGCATTGTAATACAATTAAAACTTGTAATAATAATTAAGTACAAATAAATTGCATATTATTTAGCACCTACGTTACTCCTGGTAAGTATTAGATAAGTACTTAAGTCTTTACCTGTGACATTAAAAATAACGATGGAGAATGGGTAATAAATTTTATTATGTCTGCTATGCAGTTAAACCATTAATTTTAAATTAGTTGAAGGTTCTCTCTATTAAAATCATTTAGCAATAATTAACCACATCCAACAACCACTCTTGCATACTATAGAGTTTTAAAAAACAAGTGACAAAGCTTTATGAATAAAACATATTCTAAGCTCAGCGGTACATTGATATTTTATCAGAGAGTACTGACTGTACATTCTACTGCCCCCTAATAATTTTATACACTCTTACTTGCTTATTCCCCAAGATTTGCAGGGTCACTTCTGCATCTTAAGGGAAAGCAGAATCTGGACAAAAAAGAAAGGGCCAAATTGATCACATTTAAGTCACTCTGCTGGGTTGGCAGAAAACATCTTCAAAACATCTCGCCATTGTTGTTGAATAAGATGTTTCTGTTCTAAATGGCTTAAGATAAACTATAAGGCAGGCCAGACCATATGGGTCTTAGAAAAGGCTATATGATGTATGTCATATTCAATTGTGCGCACAACCTTGCATCCGCTGCATTGGTGGTAAGAGTGGCTTCTCCTTAGCGCAATCATTTTAATAAAAGTCACACTGACCTTTTAAAGCTTGTGAGCTAACCATTCAATATTGCATCGGAACTTGTATCAAAAGCCTTTTTGTAGCTGAGAGTCAAACTATTGTAAATTATATCGTTTGGATTCACAGGATGTGTAATTTTATTTCCGTCATAGTTCACGCTAAGCCCAATTACAGACACAGCTTAATAAAGCCTTTGTTACACTCGAAATTGGATAGGTAGGTACGCTAACACTCTGTTTGACTAGGTACCTACTAAGTCGAGATAATGACTCACCAATGTTGAATCGATTCGTATTCGGTGGAAATAGCTATAATGAAAAATAAGAAAAGTTTTCATCCTCCGAAGATGCAAAGGAATCCGAACAATTCGGTTCAATACCACACGTTCCCTATCAGGGGTAACACAAATCTTGCTTAGCTATTTCCAAGATAACACTGTATTTTCATGTTTTTATACACTTTTAAATTAAATGAAAAAATTTGACGTTTATCCGACAAATATCAAAACGCTATTGAATTTGACAGCCTTGACAGGTTGCAAAGCCGAGTAAGTTACGCACTCGGCCCTCAGGTGTCAAGCCACAAAGTAAAAACAACGAAAAATTTGGTAAGTTTTCATTATTAATGACAAATGTCAGGACTGCTTTCTTCACAGCCAACACTGTGTTTTAGAAGACACATAATAGAGTTATTACAGGAAGCAAATAAGCGGTATGTGGCATAACGTCCAGCAGAGTAGTACTCACACGCACGACGCCGCTCTTGTCCACGATCTCCTGTATGACCTTCCCGTTCTTGCCGATGACCTTGCCCACCAGCGCGCGCGGCACCGCCACCGACTCCTCCGCGTACTCCAGCAGCGCGCGCGCCTGCCGCACCGCCTCTGCCGACTGCAACAATCCGGAAACCTTTATTTATGTTTTATTGCACATGAAGCAAACTTATATTAGCGGACTTAATGCATTCACATTTTCTACCAGTCAATCGCAAGGTTTAGAGTACCTAATCTGGCAACCCATTGCCAATTCTTTACATAACTTCAGAAGTTATTTCTGGAACTAACCATACAAGTTTTTCTCATATTAATGAAACTAGAAGGACTATAGATACTAGAAAAAAAAACATAAGAAAATATTACGTACACAACACGATACGTTCGTCAACGTACACGACACGAATGACGACACGGTTGGCATAGTGCACTGTAGCACGGTTTCCTGCCTTGACTAACGTAGTGTCCCGGGTTCGTTTCCCGGTTGAGTCAATTCAGGAAGTGATGAAATGATGATCTTTTCTAAATTTACTCAGGTCTGGGTGTGCTGGGAGTCCTTGTTTGGTACCTCGTAACAAAGGGAAATTTATCCCTACTTCGAGACCATGACAAGTGGTGTGTTAAGTGTTTTTTTTTAGCATTTACCAATGCACTATGCACAAGTGGTGTGTAGTCTGGCGCACATTCATTTATTTTTATTTTAAGATAGCAAAAACCGAAAAAAAAAAAACAATCTGATTCAAATCTATTTATCTAAAAGAACTGAAGAGCATGATGTCGCCGCATTATCATCCTAAAGCAGAACAAATATCTTACATTGTAGGTGAATGATTACTTCCAGAATAGGTTCAATGGAATTCTAAACAATATCCACAAATAGTTTTGTAAGAGGATGTCCCTAAAACTTAGCTATTTACAGAACTACTCCAAAACAACATGGGGGAACTTGTTGAGTAACGTTTTAAAAATACTCCGATACGAATGCTGATCGAGGCCTAGTTGCCGATCGATCGACGGAATTCTGTTTACAAGTTTATCAAGCAATTTCAACAGCTCTTACATGATGTAATTTATTTACCTAAGTATGTTTGGACACCCAAAGTACAAGCTATTTATACTTTAGAGAGTGATCATGAAAAAAAATCACAGGTATTTATTTATTTAACAGCTGTTTTCAGAAACTTCGTCCGCAGGCTTTGCTTTTTACACTTTTTCTACAAGATGAAAATAATATTTAAATCCAAGTTTTATAGTAAGATCGTAGATAATATAATATAATCGTTGTTTTATTTTAAGATGGATATTTTCTTTAGTAATAGTTGATTATTCTGAAAAATACTAAAATCACAGTTTTACATCGGTTACTGTTTATTTATATTTTAGTTTTAAGGTTTTGTAGAAAGCTTAGTACTACCAGGTCGACAAGAGTCTCCATGCCGCTAGCCCTGAAGCGTTCGTTACTGTGAGCACGAGCCCGCCGCCCAGTGAGTCGGCTGGTCGGTCGGACAGCACACCAAGTGTAGCTGAGCATTTGGTGTGCTGATCATGTGCAGGGAATGCCAGGATGTGGTTTGTTATTAAAAATATCCTGATCCACGGATAAAAAAAATGTTGAATTGAAAAAATGCTATTGAAATCATCATAACCAATGTAAAACTGTAAGATTAATTCAAATTATAGTATAAACAAGTCATGTTCAGTTGGACTTGGACAATGTTTTTGGCGAAAGTTAGTATTTTTGTTTTAGGCCCGATTATAATACTCCAAGTTATTAGATTTACTAAGCAACTATTTACTGGATTAACACACTCGTCGCCGCGGAACGAGACACAGTAGATTTTCTATTGTTTGCCGGTCATTTGGCGACCATTGTGTTAAAGTTTGATCACGGTCATATTTTATTGTTCATTTCGTGTAATTAAAAGTAGTATGATTGTTTGATATATAATTTGGCAGTAATGAAATTGTTACGAATTTCGTAACGCAATGCAACACTGCATCGCGGCAAGGAGGCGGGTTTTATCGGGCGACTTAGCTGTAGCTGTAGCGATCGCGTGGAGGCATGTCTGCGTAGTTTGAGGGGTGAATGAACCCGTCTGAAACTTACTCATGCAGACTTCTTTCGTTTTCAGTGGAATACGTGGTTAATCGTATTAAATGAGGCACGTTTTCTCTTAGTTTTCTTTAATATTTAGGTTTGATCTGTCGAGATTGACCACATAAATCAGCAATGAATTATTTACGTCATAAAATCTATTATTATTATTTTTTTAAATAATAAATAAATATAAATATACACCAAACAACACACCTCTTGTCATGGTCTTGAAGGAGGGATAAATATGCCTGTATTACGAGGTACCAGACAAGGAATTAAGCCAGGGGCGTCTCCCAGCACACCCAGACCCGAGGCAATTTACAAAAGATAGTTTCCTGAATTGACCCGACTGGGAATCGAACCCGGGGCACTGCGGGATTCGAGTAGAGAAACCGTGCAACTGCGCACTACGCCAATCGTGCCGTCGAATCGAATTTATTCTGCAAAAACGCTTGGCTATCCTGACAATTTTCCTGGGTTGTGTTAAAGTTATTGATGGTCCAACGAGTTGGTTTTCCTAAGAGCTCAATACCTAAACAAACGCAGCAATGCATAGGCTGAAGTAGTTTTCAAGTGCTGATCATGATATATAAATTGAAATTAATTAAAGTGCTATTTAATCCATATAGCACTTCAGCCCCAGGCTTTCCGTTTGACGCAAACCGCTAGTGTCATTTTTCTAAGCTTATTACGACGCGACGTCAGGAGATGATTCTAATGATAACAATCTGCCATCTCTGAATAAAGTTCAGAGAAAATCCGCGCCAACCTTCGTTCCCATAACGAGGATGTCGACTAAATGATAAAACGAAACTTAAATAGTGGACGCCTTCCTGCCGAAGTTTTCCCAATGCGCTTCAGTCTAGAGTTCGCCAAGGGGAGTGTGAAAATATTTTTACAGGGTTAAGCTCCTTTGTCACCAACATAGCAAAGAAAAAAGTACACTCTCATCATTTAGTGACTGGCCTGTTAGTGAAATGGCAGCGATCCTGCCTTTAGCACCGGAGGTCGTGGGTTCTATACCCAGCCATGACAAACATTTGTGGTTGTTGTGTGTTTGGGTGTTACTATCTATTTAAGTAAGTACATATTAAGCAATTTTTACGCATGTTTATCAGTCTCTGGCACCCATAGTACAAGTCTGCTAAGTTTGGGGACAGATGATCTTTTGTGTAAGTGTCCCAGATATTTATTTATTGAATGTGTATAGGTCGTGGGGTCCGTAGCTGGCTGCTTACCTCCCCGCAGATCTTGAAGGTGCAGGAGACCTCCTCCAGCTCGATGTTGGTGACGCCGGCCACCTTGCGCGCCTGCTGGATGTTGGCTCCGTGCGTGCCGATGGCGAGCCCCATGAGGTCCTCGCGCACTGAGAACTCGTCTGTGTACCTGGTGGAACAATACTCAACATCTTACTCTTACTAATACTATAAATGCCACAATTTGTGAGGATGTATGTATGTTGCTCTTTCACACAAAAACTACTGAACGGATTTGGATGAAACTTTACAGTAATACCCAGGTTATACATCAGAATAACACATAAGCCCCAATTAATAAATATTTTATGTGTACGGGGCGAAGCCACGGTCGGAGAGCTAATATCATACATCATATTGCAAATATCTCCATTCATATGGACCTGCTAGAAGTACTTTCAAATCAACTGATATTTTAACAAACTTTACTATTTCTACTCTTTGTCACTGATATCGAGTTCCCTGCGTGTAATATAAATTTAAAAAAATATGACATGGTAGTTAAGCGACTTATTTTTTTGCTATTAGCACAGTCTTTGCAAAATTAACAGAACACTCACCCTCCCTGATTGTGAATTTTGGTAGATTCCAATTGTCTTGCTGCTTCTTCAGTCTTTTTCAGCAATAGCAGCTTTTGGGCTAAATTTCTGAAACAAAAATCACATGCATGAATAAATTTGTCATTTTGTGCTGTAAGACAAACAGATATTTTTTCCAAGAAAGCTCTTCAAAGATAATAAATGAAGATCACTGATGCTGCTACGAAAGTCTGGCAGCCACATAAATGTACCTTGGAGTCTTGTGTTTCTATCTACTAGGCGTAGATTATCTAAAGCTAATAAATTTAGCAATAAGTACTGCTTGATACACGCGACAAATCCTTTCATACCAGCTGTTTTTGATATAAGCTTATTTTACACGAGAAAAAATAAACAGAGCAAATAAAAAAAACTGAAATGCGCCCCAGAATTAATATGTCTGCCACAATACACTGATTTTAAAATATTTATAGATAGTATTTTTTGGAAGTTAGGTTAGTATGTCGCTCCGCCACGTACCACACCAGCGCAACGTTGCTCACCTAAAGTGCATCTCCTGCAGCATCTCGGCGCGCCGCCGGCTGGTCTCGCAGCGCGACACGGCGGCCAGCTCGCCGCGCTCCGCCACGTACCACACCAGCGCAACGTTGCTCACCTAAAGTGCATCTCCTGCAGCATCTCGGCGCGCCGCCGGCTGGTCTCGCAGCGCGACACGGCGGCCAGCTCGCCGCGCTCCGCCACGTACCACACCAGCGCAACGTTGCTCACCTAAAGTGCATCTCCTGCAGCATCTCGGCGCGCCGCCGGCTGGTCTCGCAGCGCGACACGGCGGCCAGCTCGCCGCGCTCCGCCACGTACCACACCAGCGCAACGTTGCTCACCTAAAGTGCATCTCCTGCAGCATCTCGGCGCGCCGCCGGCTGGTCTCGCAGCGCGACACGGCGGCCAGCTCGCCGCGCTCCGCCACGTACCACACCAGCGCAACGTTGCTCACCTAAAGTGCATCTCCTGCAGCATCTCGGCGCGCCGCCGGCTGGTCTCGCAGCGCGACACGGCGGCCAGCTCGCCGCGCTCCGCCACGTACCACACCAGCGCAACGTTGCTCACCTAAAGTGCATCTCCTGCAGCATCTCGGCGCGCCGCCGGCTGGTCTCGCAGCGCGACACGGCGGCCAGCTCGCCGCGCTCCGCCACGTACCACACCAGCGCCGCGCCGATCGCCTTCTGGAACTCCTTGTGCGCGTTCTCCACCTTCGCGCTGCGCAACAGACAGTACGGGTTAGGCGCGGATTGGCAACGTCGCACATTTGAAAGATTCTCGTGTGTATTTCGTTGTATTCAAATAAAAGTACCGTTTCAATTATTAGTAAGTATTTTCGCGTATCTCTGCAACTAGGTATTGAGGAAAAAGTAAAATTAAAAAATTTAAAAACCCCCGACACAAAAAATAAACTCCAAAAACTAACAAAAAATATTTTAAATTCACATGTATAAGGTAAGTTCAACTATTTTTATTTTCCAAGCGTCGCGTCGCGTCTGGGGACCGCTCAAGTTTATGAAGTATTTTTCCAACAACAGCTAATTAATAATTACGAATTACATAGTCTTCTTCGTAATGCAGCGTGCTGCGAGCTCGGTGTGCGGTATGCGGCGCAGGGGTGGGTGTTACCAAGTGCGGCGACCCGAACGGGCAGACACGTGAGGGCAGACTACGTTGACGGTTGTGTCGATTTTGCGAATTTTCGGAAAATTCTTTTCTTGCAATCTGCGACTACACCTGTTTTTCTGACTTAGCGGTCCCCCGACGGGACGCGACGCTTGGAAAATAAAAATAGTTGAACTTACCTCATACATGTGAATTTAAAATATTATTTGTTAGTTTTTGGAGTTTATTTTTTGTGTCGGGGGTTTTTAAATTTTTTAATTTTACTTTTATTTTGTCCTTTTTAAAGTAGGTAAAATATTAGGAAGGTATTTAAAGTGATTAAATAGTTGAGTTTGATACTTCAAAGTAACAAATTTTAAATCATTAGGACATATGAAAGGTAGTCAGATCCCCTCATCAACTATTAATGACCTGATGATCTTCAAACGGTTGATCAGGTCATGGTTACCTTACCATATACTTTCAATATCATTGAAGTAACACGGTACCAAATTTCGAATTGATCGGGCATAAGGAAGTTAGTCATATCCCCCCATCAACTAGAAAAGACCTGATGATCTTCAAACGGCTGAACAGATTTTCATGAAACATGGCTAAGAACACTCGGGATAAAATTATCTATGACACAAAAAAAACTAAACGAAAATCGGTTCATCCGTTTGGGAGCTACGATACCACAGACAGATACACAGATACACAGATACACAGATACACAGACACGTTAAACTTATAACACCCCTCTTTTTGCGTCGGGGGTTAAAAACTGCTTTTACTGTAACATTACATTGGTGATTACCGAATACTGTCTAGTATTAAAACATAGCAGAAATTATACTTTTATTCCAATTTGATAATTTTCACGAAAATCTTTCTAAAATGCACTATCTTCTTTTTTAAAAAATATAGCTAATTTAGATGATGGTCGCAACAATACTAAAGACAATTCCAACTATGCTTTACAGCAAAACGGGTGTTTCGCTGGACACTTGATAACAATGACAAATCAATATTGACCAACACTTTGTAAATAATTAAATACCCAACGAAAAAAACTTTTTTTTTTATTCTTAGCATTAAACTTATTATCATCAGTTATTTTATAGCCTAATAAACCAAGATGTAAATGATTTCAAATCTGACTGAATAAGAGAGTAATGGCCTATATTTATGATGTTAATTTTTAAGAAATATAAAATATGTTCATAGCCTGAGCCAAGTGGGCCATCATCGACGAATTATTGCTTGGACAAACGTCACAACACAACCATCGAGGTCTTAATCTGAACTCCTAACATGCGTAGGCGATTCCGCGTTTGTATAAAATAATCAAATAACGTAATGTTATCTCAGGCTTAGTTTATCTTAATACAAACTGCGTATTGGCTTAATACGGAGAAAGTTAAACGAGACACTCCTTTGACAACACAATGAGCAACTTAGATATTGATATCAATCAAGAGGTTTCACCTAGATAAGAATTCCGATAAGTATTTTTTTGAGCGAAGTCAGTCAGTACAATGGCGATTTTGACAATGAAACTGTTATTTTGTTTGTTTTATGTGGGTTTGACTAGTGCTGGAGGATATCACAGAAATATTGGAGTGCCGACAGCAGATCGAATTAAAGAAGAAGAAAGTTATGATTTAAATGCAAGGATAACCAGCGGAAATTACGCTCTTACAGGTTCATATCCGTACTTCGGAGGCTTGCTGATCTCGCTATCTTCAGGTTTCATATCAGTTTGTGGTTCCACGCTAGTGACTGATAGCAAACTAGTGACAGCAGCGCACTGCTGGAACGACGGCTTCGATCAAGCTTTGTCCTTTCAAGTAGTTCTTGGCTCTATAACTTTATTCAGCGGCGGAACCAGAATCACGACTAACCAAGTATCAATTCACGAAGGTTTCAACATTGCTACGGTGAGAAACGACATAGCTGTCATTACGATACCGGCAGTAACGTTCGATGATAATATCAAGCCTATTTCGCTGCCAGAAGACTCCAGATCATTTGAAGGCGTGCTAGCGCATGTTGTGGGTTTCGGCAGAACCAGCGACACGTCGGTGATAGAAGCTAATCAACAGTTGAGCTATGCTCAAGTTACAGTGACAAACGACAGCGACTGCAGGATGTATGGTCCTATATTCGCAAGCACTATGTTATGTACAGAGGCAAAAATCAGCAGCCCTTGCGGCGGCGACTCTGGAGGACCACTCTTAGTTCGGACAGAAGATCAGGATATATTAATAGGTGTTGTATCATATGGGTCGGAGGACGGCTGTACCGTGGGGCACCCAGTAGTTTATACTAGAGTCACATCATATACAGATTGGATAAAAGCTAGAATTTAAAATTAAGCTGTAATAATAATAAAATGTATAAGTGTAAATTATACTGAATTCTAATAATTTAAACTAATGTGTTCAATATAAACCAATAACAAGAATAAAATGTTGAAATTCAATGCAATAATAACCTATTGACATGATAACATTTGTCACCTGAATCAACAATCAACATTTAACTCAGTACTAGTTACATAGTTCAGTTGAAATGAAAAAAATATGGGATAGCAAACTGCACATAAATAAATAGTTCTTTTACGTCTTCTATGTGGCCTATATGATAGTGACAAAAAACTTCCTGAAATCCCTGCTTGTCATACTGCTGCACTACAAAGGAAAAACACTGCTGCTCCACAGTAAATTAAACAAATATGTAAATGTTTAGGCATAGTTCTATTTTAGCATAGAATACTATGCACCCTATTTACAATGAAAACAAGATTAATCCACTGGTAAAAAATATGACTATTCCTTCATAGCACAAATCTAGACATGCGGTAGCGTGTCAAGCCAAGTTCAAGCTAACAGCTAACTGGCAAGGAGCACTGTGTGTGTATATATATTACCTATTTAAAACAACCATGACCAAACCAGATTGTGCCTTTGTTTTGAAAAGATTTTTGAAAACTATAGAAACCAATAGCTATTTTAGTAAAAAGTTAGTCCAATTTAATTAATGACAACACTTTGGCTAACTTTTTTCTAAATTTCTGTTAACACAGAATAAGTGGAAATTTGAAGTCTTGAACAGAACCTTAAATAATAATCATATGTAGATTTAATTGATAATTGTAAAAGTAGCTGCAAAATCCAACCCTCAGTGTTTTTTTTGTAATTAATCTCACATCTTTAAAACTGTCCAACTGATAAAATAAATGGACAGCAATGAGAAAAACTATATCAATCATAAACAATAAAATACCTAATATTTCTACCAATATTGGATCATATCTATGTAGCATTAAATTATGTCTCATTTGATTCAAAATCTACATTATTTACCAACACAAACCTTGCCTTATTAAATGTGTTTGCAAAGTAGTATTTACTATTTAATCAACTTGAATACTTACTAGTCCTTGAGATCATCAGGCACAGCAATTTCAAACTTATGAAAAGTACTTTTGTCAATGGGGGTCTTGGGGGTCTTCACTCGGAGACGGTCCTTTGGCACAATCTCTGTGTAGCAGTTGTCCCATTCTAAATATTCTATTACAAGGAAGTCTCCCCTGATCATCTGAAAATGATTGATAAGTTTGGTCAAACTATATTCAATTTCAATGAATATTCTTAAATTTACTGTAGGGATTTACCCTCATAATCATAAAAAAATCAAACAGAAGTGACCACATAACCTCACTACTAATAACCCTCTACCTGAATACTTTTACCTTTATAAACATAAGAACGAAATAAATTAACATAAGACTTGACAGATTATGTCATGAAATAAAGGGATCTTATGATGTCCTTGTAATTATGTTACAAAGAAATTCAATAAGTTATGACATTTCATTAATAACAATACAGGAAAATGTTTGTGTTGACACCTACTGTACAGAGTGCATTGACCTATTTTGACAGCAAAAGAATAACAACCCAGGTAAATTAAAATTATCAATTACACACTCATACATCCTGATTTGGTTTGATATGGAATGCACTATCTTGCTAAAAAAGATTGCTTTGTGTTTGATGAATGTCAAACAAATTAAAAATCTGAAGGCCAATTTTGCTTTCAATGTCTGAACATCCTTTGCTAAGCTTTATGCTAAGAAGCACCTGGTTCAATTGAAATAAAATAAAGGGTAAATAAAAATAGTACTGGTTTGTATAACAAGATCCAGACTACTTTTTATAGATTAAATTCTAAGACAGGAACTGGCCTTCAGAATATCAAGGAGGGTAGAGGGAAAATTTATATGAATCAAAATAATGGAATCTGGAATTTATACTAATAATGTTAACTCCAATAAATGACAATGTACACAAATGTAATTCAATACCTTTATATTTGCTGTCCACCACCCACATGCTTCTTTCTCATTCGACCTCGCGAATACCTCGACCTCTTGGTTCTCCAGGAATTCAGTGAGTTTACCGGAGTCTTTAGGTGGTAAGAACACTTGCGAGAAAGGAAACTTTGACTCCGGCTGCCAGCTAAAATACAAAAGTACATGTAAATAAAAATAGGTACTACTCTCCCATCCAGTACTAAACACACACAAGATCATTGATTTTTCAACTCACTCATTTTCAAAGGCTACGAGAACCTCGTTGTCGAGCACGTCGGTGACAATGGCCTAAAAATAAAGGAAATTTCTGAACATTATGATGATCCAATAAATTGGTAATGCGCTAGAAATAAATAAGTAAAGTAGGTCAGATATGCGAAAATGCGCACATAAAAAAACTAGATTATATCGAGACGATTTTAATTTCGCAAACGTTGCTAAAAATACGAAGTATTAGCAAATTTACAACACATGGAAAAATCACGCCCTGTCAGACGGACATGGCGTCCATTCCAGCCGCGATGATCTTCCCGGAAAAATATTTTAGTAAGTAAGACATTTGATGCACATTTAGCAACTACAAATAACTCTGGACATAAATCACAAATCAATGTGGCACCGAATAATTCAATAACTGGTGTACTTCACGATTTACAAACCTTATAATAAGCACCATTTTCACCGTACACCTCGACCGACAAATCCTCCATTTTGGTTTGAAAGCGTTTTTGGCGTTTTCGGAGCGAGAACGAACTCTCGAATGAATTCAACCAGCCAATCGCCTGCAAGATTGTATGCATAGACAAAACAAAATGTTTTTTTTCGTAGGACTAGATAATGGAGTTCATGGATTTGAATTCGGAATTTGAGGTATTCCCGAAGTATCAAGATTTTTATTGTCGAATAAATGGAAAAAAATCAAACATGTCCTAAATTTGAAAACCAGTTACCTCGAGTATTTGTATTTTATACCTTATTTAAATATTTAACATTTTTAAAGGCAAAAGGATCTGGGATATTTTTAATTAAATGCGTTGGCAAACTGGGGTCATTCATTTGACCCCAGATTGCCAACGTACGCAAGAGTACAATAAGGTTCTTGGGACTCTTGACGGTAAACAAATTGACATCTCACAATTGAAACACATTAGGTCCTTTCACGTGATTGGTTGATAATCTATCCATCAACCAATCAAATGACGCAATCTGTATCATACGTGAGATTTTTAGCAAGGTGATTCTACTGCATGGTATTAATGGTGTTTCCAGATAGCAGATTTTAAATTCCCCTAGATGAAAAATATTTTTCCACAAAGTTAGTTTTAATAATACGTACATTAATTTACGTCAATTGCCCAGACGGGTAAACACGTACACTAATTTACGCTAATTGCCCAGACGGGTAGGTAGGACTTAAAATAGCCGTTCGCTATTATTTATTTATTTATTTATTTGACATTGCACATGAACACATAACAGAGTAGACTTAGTCGTAACTTATAGCGATACATGTACCCTGAAAGGGTGTAGCAATCGTATGTTATACAAAGCTATCGTATGCTGTAACATAGGGATTATTGTTTAGTATGAAATATAAGAATCAACAAAATAAAAAATCCTAACGTACTTAAAAAACTATAACAAATTAAAATTATTTTATTAATTATTATCCCAAGCCTTTCAGGTATGGCTTGGTTTCAGAACTTGGCAAAATAAATTGTATCTGAAGTCTACTTCTCACATTCTCGTGAGATGCTACATGCTGAACGGCGAGCTTTGTTTCAGCCGTAAGTTCTGTAAATCAGTAATTTCTCCTCATTATTTTTTTACCACGAATAGGGAAAAAACACATGTGGGAACACTAAGTGAATCTGTGACGCCGTGAGTTCGCAATGTTAAAAAAATAATAAAAAATTAACTACCGGCAAGATCAGCAAAATATTCAAATCAGTTGCTTAAAATAGGAAAAGGAATTGAATATATATATATATATATATATTTATATAATTATATATATTTTATTTTTCTAAAAAAGATTTTACAAAATCACTTACATGAGAAACATGACACTTATAACATTTTTGGGCTAACTACTAGGAATAATTAATTTCAACTCACAGATTAGGTATTCAATTTCTATCACAACACAAAACGTACAATAACAAATATCAATAATTAAGGAGGTAGGCCAAGTTGCACTCCGCCCGCGTTCAACGTCAGCTCACGACATTTCAATAACACCGGCATAGCGCACAATTGGATATGCTGGATGGTAGTCGCATGTTTTGGTTAACTAAGTTAGATACAAACGTAAATATTTATTATATTTTAACTAACTTGAAATGATTTTATTAGATAAATATGTATTCATTTTAATTAAGACGAAATATTACATTTTTAACAGTTTAAGTTTTATTAATTTTAATTATTTGTTAATTTATTCATTTTATTACTTTTTAGATGTAGTGTCTAAGAAGTATTTTATATGTCAAGGTGGATTTTGCCTCTTTTATATCATTTGGTAGTTTGTTATATAACTTTGCACCCTCAAATAAGATATTTTGCTTACCATGGTTTGTTCGAGGCACATGCAAGATTAGGTTATTTGCACTTCTCAGTTGTTTCTTTTGTATTTGGTGTTTTTTGGTGAAGGTAATTTGTATGTGTATTTTCTTGTTTAAAATTTTCCGTATAAGTATGCAAGTATTGTAAGTATACGATTGCGTAATATTTATTAATTTAGTTTCTTTAAATATTTTAACCGTTGGTGTGAAAAAGTTATAATATAATCTTTTAATCAGTTTATTCTGCGTTACATACTCGAGCGCGTCAGATATTGATAGCATCAATGGCCTGCGTATTTTTAATGTTGTACGTATGTTAATCTGATCGTTTACATGATGCGGGTGGTCGTACGTGATGGTTGAAATAAAAATAATAATAAGTGAACCTAAAAAAAGCTCTCATTCAATAATCTGACGATTTCGATGTGACGCAAACTCGCGACCATTATTAGAATATGAAAAAAATGTGCCATTTTGAAATACTTAAGCGCGTCAAATTAAGATATATATGGTTCATCTTTATGTCCTAGACGTGCTGTCTCATAATCTGACGAGTATCTATCAGACTAGGTGAATCCCTCAAGATAATCTGACGATTATTTACCTAATCTGACAAAAAAATATAAAAAAGTGTATGTTTTTCAAGCAGAACACTTTTATTTATGAGAAAATAATTACAAATACATCTGTTTTTTTTTTTAAATTAAATGATGAATTAATCAACATATTACGTTATTATTATCATATCGTTATATACAGAGTTACTTTATAAACACTATCCAAAATTTTGCCAGACATTAGGCATCAATCGAAGACAGCTTTTTTAAAAAAAGAGTAGGTCTTTCTAACTTTTACATTATTATATTTTTTCGAACAGATTATTCGTGAGGCGTGGTTACTTATTCAAAATTAATTTTCAACTTCTGAATAAAGCGGGAGCGGGGAGTTGAAGAGACTGCGGACCCGCCGCTACTCACGTCGCGCAGTATCAACGAAACTAGTGTTTTTTTTTACCTTTAAGTAGTTATAATAACATTAATAACTCAATATTTTAGTACTAAAGGTTGTCGAAGAGAAAGATACGTATTTTGCCATTTCCTCCATAGATCCACATATTTCAATTTGGATGGTGTTTATAAAAAGTCCTGTATATCATGCCACGAACGAGTCTGTGTGATCAGCTGTGATGGCGTCATGGCAAAAGAAACCAGTGGGGACGGATGCGAGCATAATACATAGAGAGAGAGAGGAATAGAAACACGGAGAGGGGAATATAGGCATCACGCAGCTGCACGTATTAAACTTTATCGACGAATTTTTGTTTCTTCAGCTTGTGGAAATAGTCAGATTATATATTTTTCGTATTCCTTGAATGATTTCTTTTAAAATAATAATAAAATTAGCCACTCTCGAGAATGTCGAGATGACGTTTTTTTTACAACTTTGTAGCCCTCCCCTTTCTTTACGTCACTCTCAAATTGTCAGATTAGTGGAATATACACTTTTTAGCATGTAATTAACTCACCCTACCTTAATCTGACGCGCTCGAGTATTTCTGATGATCAATTTTTTTTATTATCCTATTATTAAAAAAATTTTTTTTATTAATATGATAATAAATTATCCTTATCCTTGACGGTCGGCCTTATATGGAGCTCATATTTGGTGGAGGTACTTAACCGGCTACAAGGTAACACCCTGTATATTTGCCCTGTTGCAGGATATGACTCTAAAGTCTACTATGCTCGATCTGGTGTACTGCAGGGCTTGGTCCAATTTTATTTTTGATCTTTATTAACGGTATTACCAAATGCATCAAAAATAGTACCATCTCGCTGTTTGCTAATGATTTAAAAATGTACATGCCTGTTACCGATGTCTAACTTTTACAGTCAGACCTCGATAGCGTCAAGCTTTGGTGCACAAGCAATGGCATGACCATGAAACCGGTAAAATGTTTCCACAGAAGTTTAACGAAAAAAAACAATAAAATAGACTTGGCTTACACGCTGAATGGTAGGATTCTATCGAAGGTCGATAGGGTAAGGGATCTTGGAGTTGTCATAGACAGTAAAATAAAATTCAATTTTCACATTGACGCCATTGTGAATAAATCTGCTCAAATGTTATGCTACCTACCTACCAACGCGAAACATGAATTTTACTATAAAACAGTCTAGTTCGAAGCAGACTTGAGTTTGCGTCCGTTGTTTGGAACCCTGGCTATGCTAACTCATCACAAAGGGTTGAGAGTATTCAAAGGGCTTTCAAATCAAATCAAATCATTTATTGCAAACTAAGTGTACATAGGTTGGTCCATTATGTTTAGTGCTTACAACTTAGTTGCTCTTTTTTCACAAGACATCTTGCTTATAACACTCCGGGTATCTATCTTGAGGTACCATACAATGTGCATTTATCTTTCTTTGGCAGTATTCGCTAAAAAACCGTCGCACATTGCTGGATTTGATGTTTCTCTACAAAATTATCAATCATAATGTTTCGTGTCCGGATCTGCTTGCCTCTATCGACTTGACTGTGCCTCGTAGATGCCCTAGGAGGCCTCTCACAAAAACATTTACTTTGCCTCCAAACAGAACGAATCTTGGTCTGCAACCCTTGGCTAGAATTTGTAACACTTACAATAATTTTAATCTAAAGTCACCTGACCTGGATATATGTTTTTTTGCGTTTCTGGGAAAGTCTTTAAAAGGAATTTGTTGAAGGTGCTTGAGTCTGATTTAAGCTAATATTTAAATAACATTGTAAAAGCATTTTTTGTGTATTTTATGTTTAACTGTAAATTTTATTAGGTATACCTGTCACTTTATTTTAAAAAATGTGTGTATGCTTGTAAAGGCTTACATGTATGTCCTAAATATTAAGTGGATCTATAAAAATGCTGTACATGTTTAGCTATAAGCAAACCTAAATATATAAACAAAATAAAATAATCTGACGCGTTTTAGTGAACCCCGAAATCCCCGCTTGGGCTCCCCTACTATAACGCATGCACTTGTTCACAGACTCTTCCTCTTAAATACACAACCAGACACACACCGAGACTTACACCCAAATGAACAACTCACAAAAAAACACCCAAAAACACTCATAAGTACGAAATGAGTGTACGCTACGCTAAGAATGATAATAATAAGTAATTAGGCCGGTGACATCCTCTCATCACATGCTTGGTGGTTTTCACAGAGAACCAGCGTCATGGCTCTGCTGTCATGTCAATTGTGACATACAGCTGAGGTGAGTGAGTGGTAATTATTTTGGTACTAGAATATTTACCACTTCTATGTAACACATTGATATAATTTTATTTGTTGTTTTCCAGCAATTTGCTGTATTTTATGTTGTTTTTATTTTTTACTCGAATTTTGTTTTTCTGTGTGATGTTTACCAAATAAATTTTTATTCTTTCTTTTCTTAAAATTAGTTCCCATACCCAATTCCGAAGCCGTAAATTCATATATGAAATTAGAAACTCAAACACACTTGTCTATGGACTGGCTGACGGCAAGCAAGACAACAGCCACAGAATAAGCCACAGCCCACAGCACAGCTGCCTGTCCTTGGCTGTATGATTAGTAGCACCCAGGCAGTAAAACCAATGTAAAAAAAAAGTTATCTGCTGAACTTCCGTTCCGTCTTCCGAATGCTATAATAAGGTAGTACAACGATGGATAGTTTTCCTATCGACAGTTTATTTTGTAAAAAGTTATTAAATGAACTAACTATTCGGTAATTAATTAATAGTCTGCTATACAAGTGCCAATCCAAGGTTGCAGAATGGGTCGAGATGCGGCATTTCCTATCCGGGGCAGCAATTTTGCTTCTCTTCTGGCGACGCATCGAAATGCGCTTAAGCCATCTCTGTGGTGATATTTAGGGCTTAAAGTAGTTGAAGTACTTTACTGCATTTTTCAACGTTCCCCCCGATAACCTAGCTCCCATATGGTAAAACTTAAAGTGCACTTATGCACTACTGCTAAGTTGGCGTCCGATGGCTGGGTTGAAACTCGCGCACGTTAACGAATGAATGAATGAATTTATTTATTACTGACCAAGCTCACATAAAATTATTAAGTTAGTAGTTTGATATTGATAACTATATCAGTAAAATTTAAAATGAGAATAGTCAGTAGATACAGTCCCAGAATCATGTGAGTGGTAGACAGCAAATATCAATTACATTTGTGAACATTGTCAAATACTGGAGTTTATTGTTTTATTGTTGTTCTTCTTAGGAATAATATTGAAAACTATTGACTGTCAACACTATCGATGGCCCTAATAATGTTTTCTTATTTTCCAAGATCACGATCTTTTCGAGAGTCCTTCCATCGATACTACTATTGCAACACTAGGGCCTGTTCCAAATCACTTTTCGCAGAGTGATTTTCACCCTTGTCGAATAAATAGAGACACGAGCAAAACCTTGTTCTGACAGGCAGTGGTGAATTCCACTTGTTTTGGAACACACACAGCCCTATGTGATTCAGCTGCTTTCATCTGTCTGCCAAAGATAATTCTGTCTGTCTACAAGTTGTTCGGTTGTTCCCCTCCCCAGTTATTCTGTGGTCTGTTGACTGTTTGTTCAGTTCTCTTCATCCCTAGTTAGTCTGTGGTTCTCTTCCACAGACTAACTTGGTTCTCTCTCTTTGCCATTCGCTGTGCTTTTCTCTGTCATTCTGTGATTACATACATTTACAAATCGATAAATTTTGTACGAGAATGAATACGTGATAGCTGCGCTGCGATCTGTGGCTGCGATTTGTATTTTGTATTGTAACAGTACTACGTGTTTCAGCGAGAAACAATCCTTATCTTTTGCCACTTTGGCTAGGTGAAGACTGAAGAGTAAACATCAGAAAAAGACAGTAGTTTAATGAACGTTTTGGGTTAGCCATTAATTTACTGAAAATGAGTGATGTTAAAATAGTGGTTCTAGTTACTGGCGGTTCTGGGCTGGTCGGTCAGGCTATCAAGACCATCGTACAAGAGGAAAAAGCTCAAGACAAGGCAAACTCTAAGAATGAAAGTTGGATTTTTTGTGGATCGAAAGATGGCGACCTCAGGTAAGCTACAACATTGCCGGCCGGTCAACTCTTAACCTGTGAACTTGAACAATAGAAAACTGATACAATATGTCAGCTCCGCAAGACAAGAGTATTTGTGTTAATAAATAAGTACTAACTGTAAAAAACTGGATACGATTTTCTAACATTAACTTCATTGATATTTTTCGAACTTTAGGGACAGGCAGCAAACAGAAACATTATTTGAGAAACACAAACCAACCCATGTCATACACTTAGCAGCCATGGTAGGAGGACTGTTCCACAACATGGCACATAACTTGGATTTTTTTGTAAGTTTATTCAAATGTGTCAAATGTTAAATGTTTATTAAACTATACTACGGGTGTTAGAGACTGATGAACTTAAATTTGTTAATAACAAATAGTTGCATGGAAACCACAGTTTTTCTTTGGTGCTGACCTTCAACTGTGGCGTTCCATGTTAATTCACTAACAACCAATAAAGTAAACCAGCCAGTCAAAAAATACTTACCTAAAGCTTGTGATTTCTACATATTTTCAGAGGGAGAACATGTCAATCAATGATAATGTCTTGAATGCAAGTTACAAGTTTGGTGTTAAGAAGGTTGTATCCTGCCTGTCCACATGTATTTTCCCGGATAAGACTTCTTACCCAATTGATGAAACTATGGTATGTCCTGTTGTTTCTAAGATCGAGGCCAAAAAACACGGTAAAACAGTGTGGTGCTATTATTTCAAGCTTTAGGGTGCCTCATACAGACAGCAGGTGGCGTTGCCACTCCGGGAATGTGCCCGTGGTGTGTTCAAAATAATTGCACCGCACCGCTTTACCACGTTGTTTGGCCTCGCTCTTGCTGACTTAAGGGCCTTTGCCTCAAGGCATATTGAGTTACGTGATATATTACAGTAGAAAAGTATGTTATCCTTTGAAGTAACCCATAAGTCAGCCATTTGTATTGCTTTGTTCTTGCTCTACTCAACAGATCACAGTGGTTTTATAATATCTGTTTATACAGAAATTACATCACAATTTGTGATCTCAAGTATTGCTTACACCAGAGAATATGTATTTACAATTAATATAAAGCTTATAATCAAATCTTTATTCAGGTACACAATGGGCCACCACACTCATCAAATTATGGTTACAGTTATGCTAAGAGAATGATTGATGTTCTAAACAGGTAAGTACTGGCTTAAAGGACATTGCCAAGGTTTGGACCATGTGCTGCCTAGTAATGGGAGTTGTTCTGTAGCATTAACATGCACTATTAAAAATATCAAAAAAAAGGCCCCAGGAAAAATTAACAGTTTTTGTACTAATGAAAAATCATCAAAGAACTTTTTTGAGATTTTTTTCTTCAAAAACGTTTTGATGATACCTAATGATTATGTACTACAACATCAAAATACAATTGATACAGTTATAATTCAACACACAATATTTTCTCAAATAAAAATATTTTAAACAATAGGCTGTTTTTTTTTGACTCCTGGGATAGATTTTTATGCGCTTTTAATTATAGATTAGTGATGGTCTGAGGAACAAAATTCACTAAGTGAGCATTCTAGGCAGCAACCTTGGTCCAACTTCCATACAAAATTAGGCAATCTCCTTTGCTTCATAATTTTGTTTCTTTGTTTGCAATCTGTGTTTATACATAACTAGCTTTCCGCCCGCGGCTTCGCCCGCGTAAACTTCATTTTTATGACATATTAATTTTTTTCTGACTTACTATACTTGTTATTCACAAAATCCCGCCTCAGTTTACACCTACGTCCTAAAAAGAACCCCTATGCAAAATTTGAGACTCCTAGCAATTGAAGTAACGAAGTTTGATACCTACAAACAAACTATCAACCCGAAAAACAATCCCTTAGAGGTCGAATTTCGCAAAAACCCGTCTTCGGCAGTTGTCCCACCAACGGACAACTAACTATCGGCTATTTTCTCGCTCAAGAAACGTACAATAGATATATTGGGGAAAAAGTATTCTCGCTTATAGTAGGTATGTATGAACTTGTAATAAAATCTCTTTGGCTATACTATTTGTATCTGGCTGGTTTTGGTATCATTAAAAGTTCAAATTTTTAAAGAAGATAATTCCAAATTCAAATTAGTTGTTTTTCTTACTGTCAAGATGAGTGAATCTAATGAAGAAACTCGATACATTTTAAAATTTTACTACAAACAAGGATAACGTGCAACGCAAGCCGCGAAAAAAAATTCGATGTTTATGGACTTAGTGCAGTGTCTGTGAGAGTAGCACACATTTGGCTTAAGCGTTTTCAATCCGGAAATTTCGATGTCAAAGATGCACGTCGCTCTGGTCGCTCTATTACGGATAAAATGGATGCCATTTTAGAAAAAGTGGAGCAAGATCGGCATATCAGTAGTTACGACATAGCTGAAGAACTGGATTGACCACAAAACAGTTTTGGCGCATTTGAAAAAAACTAGGTACTCAAACAAGCTCGATATTTGGGTACCTCACGAGCTCACTAAAAGAAACCTAATGCATCGTGTACTTATTTGTGATTCTTTATTACCACGTAATGAAACCGAACCATTTTTGAAGAAGCTGATAACTGGTGATGAAAAGTGGATCACGTACGACAAGAACGTGCGAAAAAGGTCGTGGTCAAAGGCCGGTCAGGCTTCACAGACTGTGGCAGAACCCGGGTTAACTCGCAACAAGGTGACAGCAGGACCATCGTGCCTGGTGGTAACAGCTCATAATGAATAATGCCCTTCCAATCCCACCACACACACAGCATGTTGCGCCAACCTTCTTGCTGTCACCTTGTTGCGAGTTAACCCGGGTCATAACTCTACTGCGAACAACTGATTAAAGGAAGAAGTTGGGAGCAAGCGGCCGGAATTAATCAACAGAAAGGGTGTGGTTTTTCATCATGATAACGATATACCTCACACATATTTAGCCACTCAGCAAAAAATTGAGAGAGTTTGGCTGGGACGTGTTAATGCATCACGAGAGGGCTGCCAAAACCACTTGTTGCTGTATTTTGATCAGAAGCCTCAAAATTCCTATAGCAATGGAATCATGTCCCTACCTATAAGATGGCAAAAAGTAATCGAACAAAATGGCACCTACATAGTTAAATGTGAATAAACTATATTAAAAAATGTTTTGAATTTTCTTAAAAAATGCGAAGAAACCTATTACATTCCGTGTAAACAAAAGAAATGTAAACAGGGTGTCCAGGAAATAGTGCGACATACTTCAGGGGGTGATAAGATAATGATCAATACCTAACAAAACTTAAATAACTCAATATTTGTTCAGCGAAATTTTACGGTTTTAAAGTTATTAATTTTTTTCCGAAATATCGAAAAATCTCTACCTTGAAACAGATTTTTTAGCATATGTCAATGAAAAATTCCTTTTCCAGTACTTTTTTTACATCAAATTAATCATGAATAGTTACCCCACTCATCAATTAGGCAATTTTTCTCGCTGCAGTGGTAACCCTTGCTCTTAGTTCTCGGTCATTCTGGATTGGACTGAAAAGCTCGTTCTTAAAAAGATGCCGAGCGTGTATAAGGGCACAAGGTAAGCAATTCGAGCATCTGTTGTAATTTATTGTTTTTAAATATATTTTTTACAAAAGCTAAGACCTCCTTTTTTTTTATTATCACCTTAACCCTCGAGGTTTGAATTACAGACTATTTTTGCATTTTACGGTCGCAATTAACTTGTCACAACTCATTTTATACTAATTTGCGTAAATAAACAGCTATTACTTACTCTCATAATGGTTTTTGTCAAAATTACGTAAGTTACATTTTCAACAAAATCGGCTCATCTGGGACTAGAATACCATTTTTTTCTTATTTTTCAATAAAAACGCACTAGTGTGGTATCTTGCTAAAATCACAATCAAACAAGCTATTTTTTAAGTATGTTGTACCAAACTCCCACATACATTTTTCTTTCACCGTGGTAGGTTAAAGTTAAGTGATAAGAAAATCATTCTGTGAAAATTTCAACGAAATTAATTTTTTCTTGAGATTTTTCTTGTGTTTGATATAAAAAAGACTAATCAATAAGTGAAGTAACTATTCACGATTAATATGATGTAAAAAATTGTGTTAAAGGATTTTTTCATTGCGATATGCCAAAAAATCTGTTACAAGGTAGAGATTTTTCAATATTTCGAAATATTTTCTATAACTTTAAAACCGTAAAATTTCGCTGAATATATATTGAGTTATTTTGGTAGGTATTGATCCCAGCTATCACCCCCTGCAGTATGTCGTACGATTTCCTGGACACCCTGTATAAATAGCTGTTCACACTGCCCGGCGAGGACTCGGTCCACTGGTTCGTCGCTGCGCGACAAGAGCTATCAAAGAGAGTTCTCGTTTCTGGCTCTTCTTTCTAGCTCGTTTTCTTGTTGTCTAGTTCATCGCCGGTCTCACTCGTACACTCGCCTCTATAGCCCAGCGACTAAACTATCGGAACGACACACTCGCTTTCCGCTGATCGCCAACTCGTTTTTAATTCTACGAGGGGTGATCCAAAAGTAATGATAATCAATAATTAAAACAAGTCTCCTAGCAAGTCTATACATTTATTCCATCTCTTTTCTAAACCTAAAATTCCCTTAGAAAAAAATCTTTATCTTGACTCTCAAAAAAGTCCTCAACCGCGGCCATCACGTCGCCAAATCGTCAAATTTCTTGCCTCGGAGGTGTTCCTTGAGTCTAGACCTGGTGAATAGGGGGGGTGTTCCACCAGCTCAAAGCCCGCTTCCTGAATGGCAGCCATGGCAATCGGTTCATCGGATCGTTTCCATGTCATCGATTGTTGTTTTGTTTCAGGATCAAAATGGTGGATCCAGGTCTCGTCCATGGTCACAAAACGTGACAAAAAATTATCCTTGTCTGTCTGGAACTTTTCGAGATTTGCTCTTGACATGTCGACTCGTTTCTTCTTTTGCTCGTCGTTTAACATTTTCGGTACCCAACGCGCGGAGACCTTTCTCATATGCAATTCGTTCGCAAGGATTCTTTGAATGCTGCCATATGAGATCCCTGTGACCTCAGCTACATGCCTGATAGTCACTCTTCGATCTTCCAATACAACTTCTTCAACTTTTTTCACATTTTCTTCAGTGAGGGACGTCGATAGGCGTCCTTCGCGGTGTTCGTCTTCCGTCGATGTTCTTTCCAGCTTAAACTCCTTAGCCCAGTGTGCAACTGTGGAATATGGAGGAGAAGAGTCCCCTAATGTTTCCACCAAGTCGCTGTGTATGTCTTTGGTAGAAATTTTTTTCAAGCAGAGGTATTTAATGACAGCTCTGATTTCGTGTTTTTCCATTTTGATGTTCACTCCTTGACAATTCGTATTCAAATGAATGTAGCTCCCGGGAATCGTGGCCTATTTATATGATTTTTTTTCCTGAACTAGGGGGTAACTGAGCAAGTGACTGATATTTTTTTTGTATTTTTGTGTGCACTAGAAATAACTGATTATCATTACTTTTGGATCACCCCTCGTAGCTCGACCCGCTTCTCGTTCATCGTCGGCGGTGGGACAACGGCCTTAGTGAGCATCTACGTTCTAAAAAGAACCCCCATGGAAAATTTTAAACTCTAGCACTTTTAGTTTCTGAAATTCGTGTAATTTCAATAATTTTGTGTGCGAATTTTTTAATTTCAAGGTATATCAGAATCTATTGATCCAAATAATGTGTTGTAAAGGACAAAATTTATCTCCGTAAAATTATCTTGTTATTGAAATACCTTTTAATCATAAATATTGATATGCTTGGGTAGTAGTAATAATTCTCAAAATCGACGTTTTAATGTACATGATTTTTTAACACATTCATTTTGTTATTAGAGTGTTGGCAGATGGCACCTATATAATACATTTACTAAAGGAATAACAAAAAGTTGGCGTAACGAATTTAAGTTCTTAATGTTCTTATATGCTTGAGCCGAAACACAATTATAGCGCGATCTGAAGGAGTATAACTCTATCTGTTAGTATTACTTGAAACTAATTAATTGGTCGTCACTTTTTACAAACCATCCACCAATCATAGCCACCACCAACCATATCAAATTGTGTAGTAGTTACAGAACTTTTTATTTTTCATTTCTAACCACAGAATGTCCGTTTACTATGAATACTTGCTAATAAAAAGTAAAATTAAAATTTTTAAAAACCCTCGACGCAAAAAATAAACTCCAAAAACTAACAAATAATATTTTAAATTCACATGTATAAGGTAAGTTCAAATATTTTTATTTTCCAAGCGTCGCGTCGCGTCTGGGGACCGCTCAAGTTTATGAAGTATTTTTCCAACAACAGCTAACTAATTATTAGGAATTACATGTAGTGTACCTACAAGCGATCTTAAGTTTCATGCATAGTCTTCTTCGTAATGCCGCGTGCTGCGAGCTCGGTGTGCGGTATGCGGCGCGGGGGTGGGCGCTACCAAGTGCGGCGACCAGAACGGGCAGACACGTATGGGCAGACTACGTTGACGGTTGTGTCGATTTTGCGAATTTTTCGGAGTAAATTCTTTTCTTGCAATCTGCGACTACACCTGTTTTTCTGACTTAGCGGTATACTTTCAATATCATTGAAGTAACACGGTACCAAATTTCGAATTGATCGGGCATAAGTAAGTTAGTCATATCCTGTCATCAACTAGAAAAGACCTGATGATCTTCAAACGGCTGAACAGATTTTCATGATACATGGCTAAGAACACTCGGGATAAAATTATCTATGACACACAAAAAACTAAACGAAAATCGGTTCATCCGTTTGGGAGCTACGATACCACAGACAGATACACAGATACACAGACACGTTAAACTTATAACACCCCTCTTTTTTCGTCGGGGGTTAAAAATAGAAGAATTATAATGAAGGACATTCGTTTGTACATGCTAGAGCCGACTTTGACGGTTTCCTTTCAATTAACCTTATATTAAAATTCTAAAATATGAAATGTTCAAATTTCTATGGTATTTTACTTGAGTGAAATAAAAAACGGACATTAGCTTATAAAGCTTCAGTTGGTTATGTTAGGTTAGAACTGTGACCACTTCCCACCCATGTGATGAGCCTTCGCCCTGTCATGGCGGGGGGGCTTAGTACTGGTGGCAGGTGGAACCACCGGGAAACTAATAGGGCTCAGGCATGGCAGTGCGATGGACTTCCCACCCACCCACTGCCTGCCACCGGGCGTGGTGGTAGTATGGTGCCTGCCTGCCCACTACTGCCTGTCCAAAGGTGCGCAGCGAGGTGGGGACCGCGGTGCACAACCGTTTGAAGGAGGTTAGTGATCCGCGGCTGGCCCACCCTGTGCACTGTGGCTCAGCGGAGCCGGTGATTTGTATGGTTTATATTTATTATGATTTTCAAAAAGTATGCGAAAAGTTATTATTAATTTTGAAAATTATGCTTGAGAACATTATGCATTATAACTATTCTGCCTTTAGAGTTTATGCGTTTTAATACTAATGCTAAACAATTTTAGCCTACACAATATTAGGATTTCTGAAATTATGACTCGTGACGATTAGGAAAATCATAATTATGGAACATGATATTATTATGACAATGAACATTATACTTAGAATTAGTGAGCCCCACTTTTCATCACCAGCCATCAGCTTCTTCAAAAATGGTTCGGTTTTATTACGTCGTAATAAATAATCACAAATGAGTACACGTTCATTAGGTTTATTTCAGTGAGACCGTGAGGTACCCAAATATCGAGCTTTTTTGTGTTAAGTACCCAGATTTTGTCAAATGCGCCAAAACTGCTTTGTGGTCCATTCCCAGTTCTTCAGCTACGTCGTAACTACTGATATGCCGATCTTGCTCCACTTTTTAAAAAATGCCATCAATTTTATCCGTAATTGGGCGACCAAAGCGACGTGCATCTTTCACATCAAAATTTCCGAATTGCAAACGCTTAAACCAAATTTGTGCTAGGTACTCTCACAGACACTGCACCAGGTCCACAAACATCGCAATTATTTTTTGGGGCTTGCGTGCATTTTTACCTTATTTGTAGTAAAATTTTAAAATGTATCGATTTTCTTCATTAGATTCACTCATTTTGACAGTTAGAAAAAAAAAACAAAAGAAAATCACACATTTTCCTAATTAGAATAAGTGAATTATCTTCTGTAAAATTTAAACTTTTAATGATACCAAACCACCATACAAATAGTATAGCCTAAGAGATTTTATTACAAGTTAATACATACTATATGCGAAAAGACTTTTTCCACTATTAATAATAAAAAAAAAAGAACTGGCCACATCGCACGAGCCGAGCGAGCGTAGCGAGCGTGCCGTGGTCGGCCGGCCAGTGCCAGAACCGAATTGTCGGCAAATGAAGATAAGATAAGACAAATATACTTTATTGTACAACAAATCATACTCAACATAAGCATTACATAATCTTAGATTGTACAATGTAGGCGGTCTTATCGCTAGGAAGCGTTCTCTTCCAGACAACCTGCAGGTAGAGGAAATTACAAGATTAAAAAGAGAAAATAGGTAAGGTAGTGAGATAGTGAGATAATTATAAACATACATGAAGTTATTTTATGCATTCATGAATGCAATTACATATAATACTTATAAACGTAGTAAATATCTGTAAACATACACACAAATTATAAAGAAACGGTAAAAAAGACTTATTCAGGGTTGGTTTATCCACGCACTAGAGACATTTAAAAGTTACAGTCTGAGGAAATAAGCTTTGAGTCGGGATTGGAAAATAGGTAAAGATTGAGATTGCCTATTAAGTGAAGGTAGCGAATTCCACAAGCGAATGGATTGGACAGTGAAAGAATTAGAATAACAACTTGAAGAATGAGAGGGGGAAGCGAGATGAACATCATCATCATCATTTAAATTAAGAGCCATGCTCCTGTCGGTGGAGCAACCGCCACTCTTCCCTGGACTGCGCCAGCGTCTTCACCTCTATACGACATGACGTTTTCTTTCTCTTTTACTTGTTCCATGTAGTTTCGTCTTGTTCTTTCTCTACCTCTCCTCCCTTCTACTTTTCCTTCTGTAATTGTTGTTAAAAGTTCGTCATCTCGTAATAGGTTGGGGAAAAAGCTCTTCGCATTTTTTAAGAAAATCCAAAACATTTTTAATATGGTTTATTTACATTTAACTAAAGTATGTAGGTGCCATTTTGTTCGATTACTTTATGCCATCTTGTAGGTAGGGACATGATCCCATTGCTTTAGGAATTTTGAGGCTTCTGATCAAAATACCGCGACAAGTGGTTTTGGCAGTCATCTTGTGATTGTAACCTGACACTGCCTAAAGAATTCTGAAGAGACCGAAACAGGTGGAAATCTAAAGGTGCAAGGTCAGGACTATACAGCGGATGCATTAACACCTCCCAGCCAAACTCTCTTAATTTTTGCTGTGTGGCTAAAGATGTGTGAGGTCTATCGTTATCATGATGAAAAACCACACCCTTTCTGTTGATTAATTCCGGCCGCTTGCTCCCAACTTCTTGTTTTAATCAGTTGTTCGCAGTAGAGTTCGGAATCGATGGTCCTGCCTGGTGGTAACAGCTCATAATGAATAATGCCCTTCCAATCCCACCACACACACAGCATCACCTTGTTGCGAGTTAACCCGGGTTTCGCCACAGTCTGTGAAGCCTGACCGGCCTTTGACCACGACCTTTTTCGCACGTTCTTGTCGTACGTGATCCACTTTTCATCACCAGTTATCAGCTTCTTCAAAAATGTTTCGGTTTTATTACGTCGTAATAAAGAACAGCAAATAAGTACACGGTTCATTAGGTTTCTTTCAGTGAGCTCGTGAGGTACCCAAATATCAAGCTTTTTTGTGCACCCAGTTTTTTTCAAATGCGCCAAAACTGTTTTGTGGTCAATTCCCAGTTCTTCAGCTACGTCGTAACTACTGATATGCCGATCTTGCTCCAGTTTTTCAAAAATAGCATCCATTTTATCCGTAATAGGGCAATCAGAGCGACTTGCATCTTTGACATCAAAATTTCTGGATTGAAAACGCTTAAACCAAATTTGTGCTACTCTCACAGACACTGCACTCCATAAACTTCGCAATTGTTTTTCCTGGCTTGCGTTGCATGTTTACCTTTATTGTAGTTACAATTTAAAATGTATCGATTTTCTTTATTAGATTCACTCATCTTGACAGTAGGAAAAACAAATGAAAATCACACATTTTCCTAATTTGAATTTGGAATTATCTTCTTTAAAATTTTAATGATACTAAAACCAGCCAGATACAAATAGTATAGCCAAAGAGATTTTATTACAAGTTCATGCCTAATATAATGTGGCCTATCTTTTTCCCACATCTATTATCTATGGTCCTTAATATACCTCTGCTCTCCCCAACCATCCCTAACACTTCCACATTTGTTTTCCTTTCTTTCCAGTTTCCTTTCATTCGCCTCCAGCACCACATTTCAAATGCTTCCAGCTTTTCTCTATCCTTTTTTTTGTTTTGTGTCATTGTCCACGTCTCACACCCGTACAAAGCTATGCTCCAAACATATAATTAAATTAGCCGTTTCCTTAGTTTAATTGCGATTTGTGATCTGAATAACTCCTTTTTCCCATTGTAAGCGGCTTTTGCCATCGCTGTTCTGGCTTTAATATCTTGAGTGCATCTTGAGTCTTCTGTAATAATGCTTCCTAGGTATTTGAAGCTTGGCACCTGTTCTATTTGTTTGGCCGCTATTGTGATATGGCTGCGTATTGGTTCGGTTTTTGATGAGATGAGTGTTTTTGTTTGTGTTAAGTTTTAGTCCAATTTTTTCGAAAACTATGTTCATGTTATTCAAAAGATCTTGTAATTCATTTGCCTTCTCCGCCAGTGCTGCCATATCGTCCGCAAACCGTACGAATTGGATTTTAGCCCCATTAAATTTGGTTTCCCCCTTTCTGATTTTCAACTATTTCCTTTATTGCACTTTCCATAAATATATTAAATATTAGGGGTGAGAGTGGACATCCTTGTCTTACACTTGTTTTATTTTTGCGTTAACCTTATCCTCTGTTATTCCAATGATCGTTTCATGTTCCTTGTATAGTAAGTATATTATCCTTCTGTCTCTGTAATATATCCCAATCTTACCTAAACTATTCATCATTCCTTTCCTTATCAAACGCCTTCTCCAGGTCTATGAATGCGATGTGGGTATCGAGTCCCAGATCCATCCTTCGGTCTATAATGAATATCAGTACCAAAATAGCCTCCCTTGTACCTCCGTTTTGACGGAATCCATATTGGTCAGATCTAAGGTACCCTTCCGCTATTGGTTTGATTCTATTTTGTACAATTTTAAGTAAAATTTTGGACGCTTAAGAATTAATAGACAGGGTTCTATGTTCTTCGCATTCAAATGTATTGGCCTTTTTTGGTATGGTAACTATTTTACTGATTTGAAAGTCTTTAGGTACAATGCCAGTTGTATACATATGTTTGCTTAAATTGAAAATTTCCTCTATAAATGGCTTTCACACTGCATATTTGATACATAAGTAGCAAAAAAAAAATCGATATTAAGTATCTAAACAATGTAATAAAATAATAGATCCTCCCACAGTAGAAATGTTAATCAAAAATCCTAATATCGATACATTTTTTTTGCCACTTATTCATTCGCCGACAATTCGGTTCTGGCACTCGCCGGCCGCTGCCGCGGCACGCTCGCTACGCTCGCTAGGCTCGTGCGATGTGGTTACAGTTCTAACCTAACCGACTGAAGCTTCTAAGCTAATGTCCGTTTTTTTAATTTCACTCAAGCAAAATACCATAGAAAACTGTACCGATATATCAATATTAGTTAAAATAAATTAACTGTTTGATAATGTTGGTAAATTAAAAAAAATATACCTAAATGAAATTAAATTAACTGTATTTCAGTGAGATAAGTATGTTTCTATGAAGTAATTATGATGATCTTATAATTTATTTTCTTCATGAACTTAGTTGGTTTGTGATGATTTTTACGACAAAAATGATAACAAATGCTTAACCAATAAATTAACGTAAAAATGATTGATCACCACACAAACTTGTTTTTTTATATTCCGTCCTAAGATGTTTTGAGCTTGGGCTATTCAACTGTAAGGTTTTTTGAAAATTTTGAATTTTCAACTGACTGATTGCGAGGTTTTCTTACAAAGTCAATCAGATATTCGTATGTTTTCTATGAAAACCTTACAATTGGAGTTAATTTTTAAATTAAGTTTTTACAACACCTTACTGTTTAAGTAATCACCCAGTATATCCGTACTCATTGGAATCGCATTTGTCTACAGAGGTTACCATGAGCAGCACGGTTGTAGCTACACGTCCGTGGTGCCGTGCAACGTGTTTGGGCCTCACGACAACTTCAGCTTGGAGTCCAGTCACGTCATCCCCGCGCTCATCAGGCGGATGGACGACGCTGTCGAGAATGGTCAGTATCAACCCTAAAATGCAGTCAGCCATCCTGCCTTAAAAATTCACGTTACACTTGACCGGGTGATTATCAAATAACTTCATACATACCATCAAGACTATCTCCCAAACAACGTATTCATAGTTAAGTTGACTGTTGCCGCCATGAGAATACAGCAATGGACTTTTCACCAAGCGTATTAGAAGCCAACGTGGTAGGTTATTGGCCTTCTGTTCTGCCGTTATGGTTTTTATTAGTGTTTTCGATCACCAGAAACAATGAACACTAACATGGTTCTGGCCTGATTTGAACTTCGCACCACACGGGTTCCGAACCAGAGTGCTGCCACGAAGCTCTCTAGAATTCACGTTGACGTGGTAAATGATTGTTGTCAAATCAAACTCGCGATCTAGTGAATAGGTCACTGGAATGGCAAATTCGAGTGTGCCGAGGTAGAGGGTTTTGGTGGCGAGGTGTCAGTGTGAATTGCCCCCAAGTTATGACATGAGCGACGTGTTTCTTCAAAACTCTTGAGTGCAATGTGACCCGGGAGAACTCAATTAAAGATGTAATGCCATCAATGTCAGGTTTATTAGTATCTCTTATGACTAATTACATACTACTCATACTAACCATCCCTAGCCTAATATGGAGAGCCGAGTCACCACACTACATGAGAGTGCTTTTACAGATCCGTCCGCACCTACACAGGTGCCATCTTAGGACAAGCAACGGCTTGTCCCAAGCATGTTTCTGGTGCCCCTTAAGACGTGACATACTAAGGAAAACCTAGATTTAGGCATTGTGATCTGTAGTTTGTAAGATAATATTAAATTTCATAAGATTTATCCAAAATTACACTTGAAAATATTGGTCAACTCAACTAAATACAGTTAGCGAACTCAAAGTGTAAGAAACATAGCAGGTAGTGCAGGTAACGAGCACAGTGAAACTTACTCACCTATAAATAAACCACTAGAATTTCTAAATTCACTTGGAACCACAGATATCGCGAGTGTACTTACCTGTGGGAATAGCCTAGCTAGAGCAACACGCCACGACGATTTCGATATTTAAAATCGTTCTAATGTATGGAGATGACTCCATACATTTGGACGATTTTAAATGTCGAAATCGTCGTGGCTTGTTGCATACGGCTAGCTTCCCTGGCGTGTAAAAACAAGTGCAGTGCTCTTGTTTTGACGCTGCTTCAGTTAACGCTCCGTTATGGCATGGCAGGATATGTCAAAGTCAAGATTTCATTAATTTCATGGAAAATAAATGATTCACTCTTATTTTTTTTTTCCCATGAACTTTATTTAATTCAATTCAGAAATGGTGGATTTCTATCACTCATACGCTATCTTGACGTCACAATTAGCCTGGTAAAAGTGACACGAATGGTTTTAATACAAATGGAGCGCTTTCGTTGGTGTCGGTACACCTGAAAGAATAAATCATGAGAATAACTTGAAAGGCTGTAGTGAAGAGTAAGGTTTCTATAATTTTTTCAGGTGAAAGCACATTCTCGGTGATGGGCAGCGGCAAGCCGCTCCGGCAGTTCATCTACTCGCTGGACCTCGCCAAGCTGTTCCTGTGGGTGCTGAGGAGTTACGAGAGCGTGGAACCTATCATATTGTCTGGTGAGTGAAAGCCCTTTATTTATAATACAGGCTGAATTATCATCATCGCTAGAATCAATGACATTTGAATTACAAGGACTCGGGAAGGCTCAGTCAAGGAAACAGAAAAAAGTGTGCTTAATGTAATGACATGAACTCATTGTACAAAGGAAAAAGTGTGCTCGACACTTCAAGCACACTTTTTTCTTTAGTTACAAGCTTACTGCAGGTAAGTGAAAATAACCTCCATGTTTTTGTTGTAGTCTTTTCACATTGATGTCACATTTCCGCCATGTTGATGTTTTTTGTTGTGTGTTGCAATATCTTGTTTGAACCAAGTAAATTTAGGGAAATTTAATAATTAAAAACTTTTCCATGTATTGTTTCCCTATTTTTTGGTATGGTGTACAAAGATCTGGCCAAGACTCCATACATTTTGGGACGGTTATCGGTCCACTGACCAGAATTCTAAAATGACAGTCAAAGTTGGACGCCCTCCAAATTGATGCTGTCCTGTCACATATCAGCAGTGATATTATTTATCAGATCGCATAATATACATATTATAATATTATACTGACTCTTTGGAGTAGTTTTCTCAATCATAAAGTACAATTTTTTCTTTCTTCCTAACCCTGACATGTGTCAAGAATACTGAGTCATGTCACTTACGAACTGTCCCCAGTCGACGAAGAAGACGAAGTGACAATAAGCGCAGTAGCCGAAGCCATAAAGAAAGCCCACGGGTACCAGGGGGACATAGTCTACGACACGACCAAGGCCGACGGCCAGTACAAGAAGACCGCTTCCAACAAGAAGCTGCGAAGCCTATTCAAAGAGTTTGAGTTCACCCCCTTCGAAACTGCGGTGATGGACACGGTTGAATGGTTCAAGCAGAATAGAGAATTGGCTAGGACGTGATGATTAATATAATGTCATAGGTTATATGTTATTGTTGCAATAAATATTTATGGACCAATTAAAATCTGTTTTCTTGGGCACAGGTTACTAATCTAGACATTATTTTTGATTTTTTTACAGCCGTGGCAGAGTCCCGCTCGAGCCCTAGGATCAGGGGCCTTATTAGAACCCCTTATAATATCTTAGCAAGCGTAGCAAGCAATTTCGCAATATGATCTTTCATTACCAGCCAGTCAGCGATGATATGACGCTAACTCATCATCTAGGCTAGATATTTACTAACGAAATTGCTCGCTAACCTCAGTTCAGGGAATTAATTAGACTGGATATAAGCAATTGTAATAAGACTCCAGGTCGTTTCTTTCTAGTTTCGATCTTAACATGCCGGGTCTTTTAAGTCTGTGTTACTCCAGGTAAATAATAACAAGTACAATTCCTTGTATCAACTGAACTAAAATCACAAGCTCAAACAAACTGGTGAAACTAGTAAATAGATAAATATTTTTTTTAATTAAAAAGTGTATATTTATAAGTCCTTAATAAATATAAATAAATCAAACAATCCGCACATTTGACTGATGACTTTTGATATATTTCTTCGTCAAGTCGAGGTTGCAAATGGTTCACACGGGTCCGATAACATCGGTTGCGATGATTTTGACTGAGTTATTGATTTGATAAAAGTACCGGTAATATTCATATGGCCAGTCCCTGGTCGTCATAGGTGACGAAGATCTTCTCGATTGCGTTAATGTACGCCGCCGTGCGCACGTCCAGCCCGAGGTTGTGATTTTTCGCTGTTCGCATTACGTTCTGAAAAGAAAAAGTGATTAAGAAATTATTTCACTTAATTTCAGCAGGGGCGTCATTCACTCACGTATTTCATTGTTTTGACTTTCTCGAGCGGTCATTATCTGCTAATTGAAATAATGAATTTAAATAATTACTTGTATCACGTGAAAACTATATAGTATAACTCGCGTCACGTAAAAAGCGCCCTGGAAGACAGTTGTTTGCGTATGTGTCGACTATACTACACACATCAAAAGTGTCTAGGGATCAACATATATCTTTTCTCCTGATTGATATTAATTAAAATTTTCTTTAAGGATTCATCAAATAAAGTGTTTTCGTTTGTCTACAGTAACGATAAACCAAGTCACCTTTGCATTAATAAAGAAATTTGCCATTTTCCTAATAAAGGGATTTTTGACATTTGAACCACTAACATTAAAGTTCGAAAAAAAGACTGAAATAACAGTTTTCTTTAAAATTTTATTGGGTAACTTAAACAATTAATAATCCGTGTTTCTACCGCGAACACTAACAACACAAGAACAACGGTTTGGCATACTCAAAATGAGTTCATCCAAATCACGCTGTGGAATGGCTGCCCATGTTCGTTGCAACAACAAAAAAAGGTCTTCTTGCGACTGGATACCCTCCATATTCGGCAGAGCTCTTCTCTGTAGCATATCCCATGCATGCTCAATCGGTTTCAAGTCTGGCGACTGAGCAGGCCAGGGCAGGACATTGATGTTAGCTGCGGCGAGAGTCTGTCTTACAACTCTTGCGGTGTCCGGTCGTGCATTATCATGCATTAACTGAAATAAGGGACCGATTTGCACTTGTAGAGGAACGATGACGTCTGATACAATCGTCTCAGCATAAATTTGAGCGTTGAGGTTGCCTCTGATCCAAATCAACTCAGTTCTTCCGCCGATCCAAATACCCGCCCATACCATGATGGTTCCACCACTATAAGGATGGACTTCCTGGCAGGATTTTAATCGCTGTTGGCGTCCAGGGGTTCTCCAGTGTCGTATACGTCTTGTATCCGGTCTCATACCAAAACGAGACTCATCAGAAAAGCACACGAAACGCCATTGTTCTTCTGCCCAATTTCTGTGTTCAAGAGCCCATTGATATCGAATCCTACGATTGTGCATTGCTATAGGTGGTACCCTTAGCGGTCTTCGGGAATGAAGGTTCACTTCATGCAAGCGGTTTCTGACTGTTTGGTCGCTAATTAAGTTCCCTGAAGAGTGATGAAGCCTCACGGCTAACATCCTGGCGGTTATTGTTGGAGCTCTTTGAGTTGTGATTTGAATGTATCGGTCTTGTCTCCGTGTGGTGCAGCGATACCGTCCTCCATGGCGCTCAGCCACGGTACCAGTGCTTCGGTAACGTGTCCAAAGTCGACTGATAACACTCTGACTTGTATTCAGAGCTAAAGCCACAGTACGCCGCGTTGCCGGGAACCAGCTTCTATCATTCCCACGGCTCTGAGCATTTCTTCCCTGCTTAAATGACGTCGCCGCTCCATAATAACGTTGGTTTTAATCAGTAGTAGGGAAACAGTAGCACTAATAATGTCTTCAATGCGTTGTATGTTTTTATAGGGAAAATATTGACAGCTGATTTTCATCTTTTACTCGAATTTGATTGACAGTTCCTGTTTCAAATTATGAAATGCACCAAAAAGGATCCATATAAATTTATAAAATCATAAATTTATTACAAAGCCACATCTCAATCTCAAGAAATCCGCATAAAAATGCTTGATCCCTAGACACTTTTCATGTGTGTACTTTCGCCGTATGATGATGTGATGATGATGATAATGGGGAACAGTACTGCTTTTTGATCCCGACAGAGGGTGTTTTAAGCGACCTATCCTAATTTAGTTAATTTAGGATAGGTCGCTTAAAACGCCCTTAGTTGGCATTTGACAGCTTTGACAGATGTCAAAGCTGTCAAATGCCATACAAAATCACAGAGAGAAATCATTGTGCCTCAATGTGCTGCTTTTGGTTGTAAACACATAGGGAATAGGGGATGTATTTCCAAGTGATACTTAGCTGAGAAAATTGTGGGAACAGTCTCCCAGAAGGGAAAATTGGAAAGCTTCCGCCTCATTGAGGTTATATATTTTCTGATTATTTTAAATCCGGTGACTATTATAATTGTGGGAATTCAGCACAAGTACTCACCATACGCCTAATACTCATTCATTATAAAAAAAATGTATCCGCTATTATTACTATTACAATAAAAACTGTACTATTGGGGCATAAAAATGGCTGTGGCTTGAGTGATTTTGTAGGTTGAAAACTGACAAATTAGAAATCTCTGGGAACGAATTATTACATGCATATCAAAACTACATGGATGTATTACACTATAGTACGACCGTCTAAATCAGTCTTCGCCTGCGCGGTACAGGTGTGCGGGGGTAGGGCGACAACGGGGACCGAGAGAGGTGCGGGCGGCAGGTGCATTTTTGTAACGCTCGCTACACGGTTAGCGATCACTCGTGTTGATAGTTCTGGACGCTTTACGACAGTTATACATGAGATTACATTCTCAAGATGAGTCGAAATATCTTCGGACATAAAATTAATAGCCAGTGGCTTTTAACGTATATGAATATTTTAGAAAAAAGAAACTGGATCCAAATTCCACTGAATATCTGCAAGATATAAATTTGAACAAAACCGTAGCAGAGGTTACTGGACTATCGGACAAATCTGTATCTAGAATTGTACAACAAAGGAGACTATTGAAAGATAACGAAATATTTAAATCACCAAAAAAACTAAAACAAGTGCGCAGAAAAAGAGTTGAAATAGACGATTTTGCAAAAGGAGTAATAAGAAGAAAAGTCTCTCAATTTTATACAATTCATAAAAAAATACCAACTCTAAAAACTTTGAATGTTATACTTAGAGAAGAGAATATATTACACTGCGGAAGGGAATATTTAAGGCTATTATTACATTATCTTGGTTTCAAATTTAGGAAATGCGGATTCAAAAGGAAACTTCTTATCGAACAGCCAAATATAACATCATGGAGGTGGAAATACCTACAGTCTATAAAAAAATATCGTAGGGAAGGAAGAAATATTTTATATATCTTGACGAAACTTATGTCAATGCGCCTCATAACGTATCAAAGTGTTGGCAATCAAAGGATGAACACGGCGTGCTGTCTAATATCGGTAAAGGGGACCGTTTGATCATTGTTCATTGTGGAGGCCAAACTGGATTTGTAGACGGGGCACTTGTAATATTCAAATCCAAGTGTAAAACAGGTGATTATCACGATTCCATGAATTTTGTGAATTTCATGAAATGGATAAATGAAAAGCTGATGCCGAATATACCACCAAATTCTGTCATAGTGATGGATAACGCTGCTTATCATTCGGTTCGAGAGGAGAAAAAGCCGAGTATGGCTTCTACTAAGCCAGCTATGCAAGCATGGCTACGACGACATGACGTGCCATTTGATGATAAACTAAGGAAGGATGAGTTATATAAATTAATTAATAAATAATATTAATTATAAAGGCATTTGACAGAAGACATTTATAAAATTGACGAGTTATTAAAAAGAAACGGACATGAAGTGCTTCGTTTGCCCCCTTACCATCCAGACCTGAACCCCATTGAGCTAGTCTGGGGTGATGTTAAAGGACAATTAGCTCAAAAAAGTGTCGACTCTAATTTGGACCAAAAAAGAAGTATATAAGAGGGATTATTTGCTGAATATTCTGCAGAAAAGTGGGAGCATTGCGTTAACCACGTAATTAAAATTGAGGACGAATACTGCAAACATGATGGTATTGTAGATGACGCTGTTGATTTTATTATTAATGTGCAGAACGATTCTGATGATTCTGAGGATGGCTGCTCCGAAAGTGAAGAATCAAGTTCAAGTGATATTGATATGGACATATGTGATTGATTTCGATGATTTGATTTTTGGTTTTGATGATTCTTGTAATAAACAATATAATAGTTTGTTACCTAAATATTAAATTAGTTGTTTCATTCAAATTTGCCGTCCCTGCTTTAAAAAATATATAAAAATCCACATAAATCTTAAGAACTGTCTATTACGCATTTCACCTCATGTGCGTAACGCTTCGCGCGCCCGCCCCCGCACCTCTCTCGATCCCCGTTGTCGTCCTACTCCCTCACCCCTGTACCGCGCAGGCGAAGACTGATTTAGACGGTCGTACTATAGACCAGGGATGCACAGACTTATTAAGACTAGGGGCCACTCGGGCAAATTATGAACTGATGGCGGGCCGCCAGAAGTATAGGTAATTAAAGACAATAAAGAATTGATAATAATGTATTAAAATTAAAAGATAATTTATTAATTTGAAGCATGGCACTGCATAGTGCTTACAATCTTTTTTATATTTGGCTCAAATTTACTTGTAGCAACACGTAAAACTGCTTCCAAACTTTAGTTTGCAAGGCGGTTTCGATTTTTTGTTTTATTATTATTTAGTATTGAAAAGGTTTGTTCACATATATAGGTAGAACCAAATAAGCTGGCACATTTCAGAGCGTTTATGCGCAACTCTTTGTACGTATTTTTATCAATGCAGCGGTGAAAGTTCAGCAAGTCTCCTTCGTTGAATTTGTTGCGTAAATCTTGGTCGTTTTGAATGTCGATAATTTCTAACTGCATTGGCTCTGGCTCATTTTCAACTGAAATCGTGAAAGGATTGTTGAATATGTCCAACAGAGGTTTCACTTTTTTAAACTCCGAAAATCTGTCTTGAAAAGATTGAATCAAAATATCTAGCTTTTCTACATAACTGAAATTAATCGCAGTTTTGTTGAATTTTTCAGCCATTTTCTTATAATTCGGAAAATGATTGTAATTTCCAGCATTCAATTGCGATCTGAAAAGTGTCAGCTTGCATTGTAAGGATGATACATGAGCGTAGAGCTGGGATATCAGTTGATTTTTGCCTTGAAGACGTGTGTTCAAGACATTGAAATGATTTGTAATGTCAACTAAAAAAGCCAAATCACACAACCAATCAGGATTTTTAAGTTCCGGGACATCCTTTTGCTTTTCCGCCAGAAATATTCCAATTTCTTCTATTAAATTTAGAAATCGTTCCGGTTTCAATCCACGTCTTAGCCACCTTACTTCTGTATAATACAATAAATCTCCATATTCGCTTTCAATGTCATCAAGGAATTGTTTGAATTGCCTGTGATTGAGTCCTCGTGATTTTATGAAATTTACAGTCGAAACTACCACTTTAATGACATTTTGAAATTAAATTTTTTTAGAACAGAGGGCTTCTTGGTGTTTAATGCAGTGAATCTGCATGAGATCTTCAGCGTTTATGTTTTTTTCTTGCAGATGCTTTTTCAGCAAAGTAACTAGCCCAGAATTGACAGCAATCATCGAAGGAGCACCGTCAGTCGCAACTCCCGATAATTTTGATAAGTCCAAATCAGTTTTTGAACACTCATCCAAAAGTACATTGAGTACCTATATCAACTCCTCTGGTTTGACCTTTCAATGAACACATTCCTAATAACTCTTCTAAGACTTCAAAATCTTGAGTACCTAACACCTCGTATGAATATGAGAAGTTGAGCTGTGGAACTAATATCAGTGGATTCGTCGAGTGCTAATGAAAAAAAATTCAATGATCTTAGTTTTTTCATTTAATTGTTCCGCAATATTACCTGACAAAGACATAATTCGTCTTTGGATAGTCATACGATTCAGTTGAATTTTCTCAAACTTTTTTGCTGCTTCTGGACACATTTTCTTAGCGGCAATTTCTATGCATTCTTTTATAAAATCCCCATCATTGAAGGGGCGACTTCGCTTTGCTATCATTCGAGAAATTTCATAACTAACTTCTGCAGCTGTTTCTGAATCTTGAATGGGTTTTGTAAACATAGCTTGCTGACCAATAACCTCCCGTTTTAAAGACAACATTTTTTGCTTTCTTAATTCGCCTGTAAACTTGGTAAAAGTAGGATGCTGCGTTTTATAGTGCCTATTTAAATTATATTCCTTTGCAATCGCAACAGAATTCTTGCAAATTAAACAAACGACTTTGTTATGCGACCATACAAAAAAGTATTTCTCAGTCCAAATTTCTTGAAACTGCCGATTTTCATCTTTAACCTTACGTTTTTTACTAGGCCCTGGCTTGTCCATGTTGCGTTCTAATCCTGGCTAGAATTAACACAGCACCTAAAAACAATTACAGTACCTACTTAAATTACCCATCCTTTTTTAAATTACCTAAAATCATTGATTAAATATCTAGGGAAACACTTATTAATAACAGAGTTTTACTTACGATTTCACAACACAATTATACACGGCACTTGACGGGAAATCTACGTTGAATGTGGATCAAAATATATGGCACCGGCTAGTCGAGTTAAAATCTACACTAGAACTATTGACACTTCACTCAAATTAAAACCGAACTGTCGGTCGCTGCGGCTAGCGTGGCTTTTATACCGAGTCGAAAACTGTCTGGAGAAATCTCGAAACCGACTCTGGAATCTTCGTGTATCTACCTACGCGAGCAATCGGGAATTCGGGACTATTGCTATCTCGCTTGCTCTAACAATATAACCCGTGGATAAGCGGCCCGCGGTCCGTGGTCTGTGCATCCCTGCACTAGAGTTCACTAGACTAATTAGTTACAGTAAAAATATAGGTTTATTAAGTTCAGAAGCCTGCTTTATTCATTCTCTTATTTTTAAACTTTAAGCGTCAGTGAAGCCTAAAAATATATTGTTTTATTTGAATTTCGTAATCATTTTAGTAATCTGAATCAATAACGCTAGTTTGAGGGTCTGGCGTTAAGGAAAACCGTAAAAATATATATTTCGGGACACGCGCATGGTTGAGTCGCTGGTGGCGCCATCTACAATTAGCTTTGCGTTTTGTTCCCTATTGTCAATTATAGTGATGTAACGATAACAATAATTTACTTGAAAAGTTTCGAAAGGACAATAGTTTATAACATTTTCTTTTGCCAGTTACTTTTTATTTAGTTCGAAATAGTATGCGTGACACGGAACAATGAGAACTGTCAGGCATATCATCTTAAAGTGAAAATAGTTTAAAGAACCAATGGCGTGCGGCCCGTGCCCTCGCGCCATTGATTCGTTAGTGCGGCGCCTCACCCACCTTGCTTCGTATCACTAATTAGATCCATAAATCGTCTAGTGCGCCGGATGAGCCCCAGAGCGCTTTTTACGCCTATTTTTATATTAAGTTTTTAATGTCTGGAAGTTGAGCAACCGTAACCTAACTATCTCTTTTATTTAACTGACATTATATTGTATGGCACTCTGAATTGGAGGTTAAGTCTTTGACTTACATCACAGGCGTTGGTCATGGAATACTCCAGACCGGAGTTGACGATGTGCTTCTCGTTGGCGCCCGACATCATCGTCTGGAACAGCGGCGATGGCTTTATCTTGGCGTCCACGGAAGCATCCTTCAAGGATTTCTCCACTGAATCTAAACAAATGAAGGCTGGTTAATTTTAAGAAGGAAACTAAATAAAAATGTATATTGGATAAGCGACCTGTACCTGCCCCTATAGTTAGACCGCTTAATTGAGTCCCCGCCTGCGGGGTACAGGGGCGCGGGGGTAAGAAGAGAACGACCACTACTCGTGCCGCCCGCACCCCTCCGCTTACGGTTCTCGTCTGACCCCCGCGCCCCTGTACCCTGCATGCGAGGACTCGATTAAACGGTCTAACTATAGCATGAGTTTACATTGATGACGATCAGTCGCGACGTTTTTGTAAGGGACTTCGTTACAGCGCCTCTAGTGAATAGAAATGGAACTGAAAATGGAAAAACAGGCTGGTCGCCGTTAGAGCTTGCAATTACCGGCTGTTTCAATTACCGGTAATTTTACCGGTAATAGTTTTATTTTTACCGGTCATCCGGTATTACCGGTAATAATCATTTTTTTCTGTAAAATTAGTTAAAACGACTCTAACAAGGAATTTTGACGAAACTTTATACGTATAATATGCCGGCAGCGGAAAACGCCCTCTCAGCTTCCACTGATGTTGGAACCACTGTCAATAAGTATCTGTAAATCTGCGTTAAAAACTTTCCCCTGTCACCATCGTTTTTAAAGAGTGCTATTTCTATCTATAACAGTTGTTTTAGATCACTTTTTTCCATCGCGTGTGTTGCAGATGAAGAGTTCCTCTCTAAGGTACACACAACAACATGGTCTAGGGATATATAAAACTTTTTTAAATAACTTAAAAAGTACTGGCCTTACAAAAAAACTATTAATAACAGATTATAAAAACAATATTAAGTTCCTTTTTAAATTCAAATTTGTATAAAAGGTTTTGTTTTAAGATGAAATTCGCATTCATTGAATTTCTTCCAAAGAAGTAAATCTTCACGAACTTCTAACTTGATTAAAACTCCATAAATTTTCATCTCCGGTGTTCATTTAATCATGCCACGTAGACACTTGACCAGGAACGAAATGTTAAAAGCAGTGGGCATGATTCAAGCTGGCGCTACCCAAATTGCGGTTTCTGAAGCCATGAGGACCAGTCAGAGCGTTATATCCAGGCTTTGGTCACGTTATCGTGTCACGGGGGAAGTGGTAGAACGGCAACGAGGGCCTCAACGCATTACACGTAGACACATGTACAGGATCGATTCATAGTAAATGCTCCACGAGGTCAACCAAATGTAACGGCGATGCAATTGGTTCAAAGGCTACAGAGAGAGTATGGTTTGCTGGTAAGCGGTCAAACTTTGAGAAAACGACTGCATGAAGTCAACCTACGTGCTCGTAGGGCACTTCGGGTACCAGCGCTAAGGAGAAGCAATCGAGGAAGAAGATGGCTATTGCACATGAAAACTGGAACCATTCTCAATGGTCACTCGTGCTTTTCACTGATGAACCCAGGTTTGGATTTCATCCTCATTCGCGAAGAGTACGCGTTTGGAGAGAACCTGGACGTTGGAATCCACTGCAGCACCCACTCAGGCACGATTATGGTTTGGGCAGGAATTCTTCTCGGCGGTAGAACGGACCTCGTTTGGATACAAGGCAATATGACTGCTCTAAAATACCGAGATGAGGTGCTAAAGCCTGTAATCTTGCCCCACAGACAGCAAATGGGACAAAATTTCCAGCAAATGCACGACAATGCCCGTCCACATACGGCGCGTATCGTTATAAGTTAGTTACAACAGCATGATATCCAAGCTTTAGACTGGCCTGCACAACCCCCTGACTTAAATCCTATTGAGCATGCCTAGGATATGCTTCAGAGAAGAGGTCTTAGGAATTTCCCTGAAGATATTGTGTATGAAAACCAGCTTTTTTTGCATTGCATACTTGGGACAGTATTCCACAACAGGATATTGACACCCTTGTTTTGAGTATACAGAACCGCTGCAGATGTGCCAGGAGAGTCTTAGGTGGATCCACGGATTATTAATTTTAAGTTTTCAACAATTTTTACAAAAAAAATAGTTGTTTTGTTTAGGTTTTGATGTTTCAAAAATAAAGTTAAGATTGCAATTTTTCCTCTCTTAAGTTTTTTTTTAAATTTAACCTTATCTAAAAGTTTATTTATCAGATTAGATAGGCTATTAAACAAGGTTTATTTTAATGTGTAGTTGTCTCAACAAAAAGTTAATAAAATTTTAGTTATTTATGTTTAATTGAAATATCCCTAGACCATGTTGATGTGTGTAGTATTAATAGCCTTTTGGATTCGATCTTTCATGCTCGTAGTCATAGGCTAACTTATTACTTCGATTTCTTCGTCTAAATCTTCGTTTTTTGTTGTAATCGCATCTCGCTCAACATTACAGTCTGGCTCTAGTCTTTGAATCAGATCAACCATCATATCTATGGTCTCTTCATTCGATGGTTTGCAAAATGTGTCACTGTTCTCATTAAAGGCAAAGTACTTCCCAGGGTGTTTGAGGTAAAAAAAACTTTAACAAAAAAAACCTTCGATAAAAACTATTCCAAAACAAAACACTAAAAACTAAAAAGTAAAGAATTAATTGCGTATTCTTCTAAAACTTATAAGATAATATAATGTAGGTACAATTATTGTTTTTGTTCGGTTCGTGCGGGGAGAGAGTGAATGCATAGCAACAAGCAACAACACAACCAACGCAACGGAGTCACTGTTACCAAACCAAGTGACTACACTCGCTCTACTCCACTCCCGCGCCACGCTGCGCGCGCGCGATTTCATTTTTTTTGCTTAAAAACGTTTTTACATCTATATGTAAACATATCTACACCATAAGAAGATGCTTTTGCCGTGTTCCCAGTGTCCTTAAAACGATAAAATGCAATTTTACAAAACGGTAAAAAAGCCGGTAATCCTTCTGATTACCGGTAATTTACCACCAGCCGAAATCGGCGGTTAACCGGCAAAAACCATTACCGGTTAACCGGTAATGCATGCCCTAGTCGCCGTGCACGTCATTAGTGATAACGCCGCGTCATTCAAGTTCTCATAGTGTATGGTTCCTCAGCAGCGAAAGTACAAAAAACCTATAAGTTTAGTGCAGTATTGGAATACCACTAGAACTTGATGCTTAGCTTCCCAAAGCTGACATGGTTAATACCGTCAACGACTTCTTTCTCTGTTAGGGATGGTCAAACACTTGATCTCTAACGCCAGCTATAATAATAATAATAATAATAATAAAACTTTATTTCAGATCGTTGATCCATACAAAATATTATGAAGATAACTTAAAATTTACCCAAGAGTGCCGTATTTGAGTCCCGCCAAAACTTGATGCTGAGCTTCCCAAAGCTGACATGGTTGATGTTCTTTAAGAACTCAAAGTAGGAGACGGTGACGCCGCCCGCGTTGGCCAGCAGGTCCGGGAGCACCAAGATCTTGTTCTGGCGGAGGATCAGGTCGGCGGCCGGGGTGGTCGGGCCGTTCGCGCCTTCGCCTATTATCTGGAGCGTGGAAAAATAGGAAAAAAGGATTTTTCTGATGAGTGTTGAGTGTGATTGCATAAAGATTAAATGCTGTTATTGGCTAGAAAGATGCACACGGAACAAAGGTGTGTGTATCGAAGTTTTTGGAAACAATGTCCCAGAAACTATTATGGCTACGAGTATTTGCTAACTTGCATAGTTCACTAATGTAAGTGTTTGCTCCATCCTTTTTGTTTAGCTATATAATTTAAAAATGTACATTCAAAGCGTAAGAAAAGAACTGTCAAGGCCATTCGACTGAATGGCACTCAGCCATTTTTATTCTACCTATAAGTATTGTGATTATCATAGCAACTTGTAAAGCCGTCCGTCTGTTGACATGCAGGCAGGTAATTAATACCCACGAGTACTGTCTGCAACTATTCACTAAAACAAATTAGATCTCTGTTTTGACTTAGAATCCAGTGGGAGAACTTGTGATTTTATGAAGGTTATACACAAATGCTACATTACATTATTATCAGAAAAGATAAGCCAGTTGGCCAATAGAAACAAGCTGAAGAAGAATTCCTCTCTACCTTGCACTGAAGCTTGCCAGCATTCTCATGAGTCAAAGCCTTCTCCATAGCGGCCACGACCAGGATGTCGCACTTCACAAAGAGCAGCTCAGGCCCGGTTTCCTTAGCACCAGCATAGCCTTTTATGCTGCCTCGGTTTTTTTCTTTGTACTTTTGGAGGTCCTGAAAAAAGTCTTCCTATAAGCCACTTTACCACGTGAAAAATGCTCTAGCGAAGTCACTGTTCTAGATAAAAGCTACAAAATGATTTGATTTTTTAAGCATAGGTAAATTGGGTCAGTCTATGTCCAAAATCGAAGATAAGGGAAGTAAAAAAGTTTAAAAATAGTAAAAACTGTAATAAATAATGAGAGACTGATGAAAATATAACTATGTTGCCATTATAATGCTGATAGATTTGACTCGTTAGTAAATAAACACATTAAATGTAATAAATGTTCACAGCCACTAGATCAGGTGGACTTGGATTTGGAGTCATGGCCGGTCAGAGCTACAACAGCCGACGTCACACAACCAAAAAGTGTGAACTGTACAAAGCCACAGGATATTCCGCATACAATTGTGGTGTCGGACAGGGTTGGTAAAGGTTTTGGCATTTTGCTGTCAAACCAAACCAACCAAAATGTTAGCAATTTATGTTACCCAGAGCAACCTTATTGCCACTTAATAAATAATGTAAGTAAAGAAAAGCTAGGGAAAAACACCACAGTGGTAGCTTTACATGGGGACAGCCGTTCAATTACAAAAAGAGGGTTAGTTAAAAATATAGAAACAATAATTGACATTCAAGCAAAACTTAAGTGTAAATTTATTCTGTGTGCATTCCCATACTAAAGTACTTCGAATCAGAACAAGGCCATCCATGACCTTAATTTAACTTTATATAATCTGACATGTCGCCATAGTGACATTGATTTTTTTGATACAAATTTATTTGTACCATACTTTAGGTTAACTGAAGATACTATGTATCTTCCACTTAGGACTAAGCAGAAACTAGCTACTTTGTTAGCAAATAAGATTAACAATGCCGCTATTGGCAGTATTTTATATTCATATTCTGACATTAGTACTAATACTAATTCATCTATTTTATGTGGTGTTCCCACAGAGTCATCTTTAAACTAGGATCTAGGACAACAGCCAAGCCCAAATACTTGAATTTTTTTCACCAAAATATTCAAAGCTTGACGGGCAAAGATTTAGAAATAGAACTTTTTCTGGAAAGCCAAAAAATATATATTTTATGTTTAACTGAACATTGGTTAACTGATGCTAACAATCAGTCCTTTGTTATTAATAATTTCATATTATCAAGCGCTTTCTTTAGAAAAACCACTTTTCATGGTGGTTCACTAATTTTTACTGTAAATAGGTTGAAATCTAAAGAACGCACTGACATAGTAGGCTTGTCCGTAGAGCGTATCGTCGAATTGTCTTGTGTTGAGTTAAAGAGCTATGTTGTGGTTAGTGTATACCGTCCCCCAAAAACTAACTTAGAAAAATTTGAGACAGTTATGAAGGAAGCTTTAGGTATGTAAGTGCTAAGTCTAAACCTATTATTGTGTGTGGTGATTTCAATATAGATTTGCTAGTAAACGCATCTGAAAGCAATAGGTTAGTGTCTCTATTTGAATCCTTTGGTCTGGATTATCAATTCCATGAACCCACGAGGATAACAGCCACAACAGCTACTTGTCTGGATAATGTATTTTGCAACTGTGTACCCATTGAAAAGGCAATAGTTACTGAGTTAAAGTCTGATCATAGTGGGCAGAAGATAACATTTTTAAATTTAACTAACAAAAGCGTTAATAATAGGAAAATAACGTGTAGACCGAAGACAGGTAATCGCATTAATAGTTTTAAAACTAATTTAAAGTCTAAAGTACCTTCCGTTCATTACAAACAGGGTGACCCTGATGCAGTCTACATACGATTGTTTGATTGTATCAAAAATGAATTTGATGCTTGTTTTCCCACCAAACAAGTGACTTGTAAAGTCCAGTCTAAATTTTGTGAATGGGCCACTCCTGGGATTTACAGAAGCAGGCGTAAGATGTATGAGTTATACGGCATGAAAAAATACAACTTCGATCCAGTTTTTGTTGAGTATGTCAAAAACTACTCCAAAATCTTCAGAAAAGCCTGCGCTACAACTAAGGCATTGCACATTCGTGATAAAATATCTAAGTCGTCTAACAAAATAAAAACCACTTGGGACGTCATAAATCACGAAACAGGTAACACTAAAGAGCGCGATACCTTGTATAGGTAGGTAGGTGTACTCTTATTATTAACAATAACTTCTTACAATCAAAAGCATCTGTTGCAAAAAGCATTGTTGAAGCATTTGAGAATTATTTTAGTAATATACCTTTAATCACTACAGCTTCATTAAATTCCCCACCAACTGAAGCAGAACAGCTGTTGAAAGATAATGTATCTTGTTGCAGTGAATTCTTTAAATTTGAACATGTGGAGTCACTAGACATATTAAAATCATTTAAATTTATTAATTTGAAAGACACCATTGATCTTTGGAGTTTATCCGTTAACATTGTTAGCCACATAATTGACGTGATTACCCCTTACTTGGCCGTAATATTCAATGATTGTGTTGATGAAGGCATTTTTCCAAACTTAATGAAACACAGTAGACAGTAGTTGTACCACTTTTTAAAACAGGCAACAAACAAGACCCAGGTAACTTTAGGCCTATTTCAATCCTAGCCGCTTCAAGTAAGATTTTTGAAAAGATCATTCAAGAACAACTATTAAGCCATTTTTATGAAAACACTTTCTAGCACAGTGAACAATATGGATTAACTAGAGGACGTTCTACTACTGATGCTGGCATTGCACTTCTAAAACACATCTTCGGGGCTTGGGAGAATTCACAGAACGCTCTTGGCGTCTTCTGTGACTTGTCCAAGGCTTTTGATTGCATTGATCACGATACACCATAGAGGATAATAATACATTGCGATACACTTATACGCAAGCTTGATTTTTACGGGGTAAGGGATAATGCTTTAGATATGATAATTTCGTACCTTAGTTCGAGAACTCAAAAAAGTTGATGTTAACAGAGTTCTGTCTACAGGATCACAAGTTAAAATGGCGGTACCACAAGGGTCTATTCTGGTTCCATTCCTATTTCTGATATATATAAATGATTTACCTTTTTACATAACGGATATTTGTGATGTCGTTTTGTTTGCAGACGATACGTCTTTAGTTTTTAAATCTGACAGAAATAAAAACCTCTTTGATGATGTAAATGACGCACTTTCAAAGGTATCACAATTGTTCACAGTAAATAATCTACAGCTGAATGCAAAAAAGACTAAATGTAATAATTTGAGGTTTCCTAATGTTAAAGATAACCTCATTGACCTAAAAATAGACAGCTATACTATGAAGCTTGTTGATTCCACAGTTTTTCTTGCAATCACATTAGATTCAAAACTCCAATGGAACCTTCATATAACAGCCCTCTCGGGCAGACTAAGTTCGGCTGCATTTGCAGTAAGAAAAATAAGGTAATTAACAGATGTTGATACTGCTAGTTCAGTTTATTTTAGTTATTTCCACAGTGTAATAATGGCTTACGGCTTTGTACTTTAAGCCGCGGATATACAAACCATCTTTGTCCTCCAGAAGCGAGCGATCAGATCCATCTATAAGCTTCGTCCACGGGCTTCACTTAGAGAGCTTTTTAAGGAAATTGGTATCCTTACTGTATCTTTACAATATATTTACAACTGCATTGTTTTGGTAAGAAAAAATATTGGTCTCTATACTAAACACAGTGACATTGCAAAAATATTAGGAATAAGGATAAAATTGCGCTTCCACTCTTTAGGCTACAAAAAGTTTTAGGATCCTTTATGGGGCAAGGTATACATTATTACAACAAGATCCCAAAATCCATTTGTGAGTTACCACTACATAGATTCAAAAATCACATTAAAGCAGCTTTATTGAAAAAAGGCTATTATACTACAAAATACTACCTTATAGATAAAAATGCCTGGGTGTAAGCTCTTTGCTCGATGCGGGCCGATTAGATAACTCTATTGTAACAGATATTTTATTGTTAATACTTAGTTTGTACTGAATAACAATTTTATTTCTTAATTGTTTGAATGGCCTTAAGTTTATATTCTTTTGTTTGTTTTTTTTCCATTGTTTTATATTATTTAGATAAGACACTCAGTAGGTTTATTTTTATCAAAATCACACATTGTACTTTACTAACGCCTGTTGTAAACCCAAAACATGTTTAAAAGAGTAACTGCTGAGTTTTTCGCCGGGTCTTCTCAGCAAGAAACAACTCCGACGCGGTGGTAGAGTCGCATTATGTCTGTATACTGTGTATTTATAAATCTATATTATTATAGTAAATATGTCTATTATTTAGTATTTCTTGCTTTAAATTTGACGATTTGAAAGTACTTACTGTAAAAGTCTACTTGAATAAAGTTATTTGAGTTTGAGATTAAAAACGAAATGAATGAAATAGGAACCAGCTATTAATTATGCCCGAAATACACATGCCAGTAATTACGTGACAGCAGAAGTCAATCAAATGTAGTATCTGTGAAGATGCTGCAGTTTATACACCACACTTGATTGTCTTCTGCGGTCACTGACTACTTGTAAATGACTGCTACTGGCATGTGTATTACGGGCTTTATGAAAGAAATATAATGAACATCATCACGTGCGTCTGTCACAGACGATTTATGCAGTGCCGTTTGAGCATTTCTTACTGTGGCTTTAAAGGCCACAACGTCAATCAAAACTGAGCAGTTCTTACAATTATAGCTGTCCCTTTCATTTCATTGACATGTGACAAGGCAGCATCAATTTTAAGTGTCCTAACTTTTGATTAGCGTTTGTGAATGCAGGGGTAAGGCTAGTAAGATGTCAAGATTTTCAACAGGAAGACAACCAATTTTATCATGTCACCTGTGGGTCAATGGGTGATCCCTTGTTTCGCAGACAGAAATTTCATAGAATTTCGTATCACAGAACCGTGTACCGTGTACTCATCTGTGATTCTTTATTACGACGTGATGAAACCGAACCATTTTTGAAGAAGCTGATAACTGGTGATGAAAAGTGGATCACGTACGACAAGAACGTGCGAAAAAGGTCGTGGTCAAAGGCCGGTCAGGCTTCACAGGCTGTGGCGAAACCCGGGTAACTCGCAACAAGCTGATGCTGTGTGTGTGGTGGGATTGGAAGGGCATTATTCAATATGAGCTGTTACCACCAGGCAGGACCATCGATTCTGAACTCTACTGCGAACAACTGATGAGATTAAAGCAAGAAGTTGAGAGAAAGCGGCCGGAATTAATCAAAAGAAAGGGTGTGGTTTTTCATCATGATAACGCTAGACCTCACACATCTTTAGCCACTCAGCAAAAATTAAGAGTTTGGCTGGGAGGTGTTAATGCATCCGCCTTATAGGCCTGACCTTGCACCTTCAGATTTCCACCTGTTTCGATCTCTTCAGAATTCTTTAGGCAGTGTCAGGTTAACATCACGAGAGGACTGCCAAAACCACTTGTCGCAGTATTTTGATAAGAAGCCTCAAAATTCCTATAGCAATCGGATCATGTCCCTACCTACAAGATGGCAAGAAGTAATCAAATAAAATGGCACCTACGTACTTACTTTAGTGAAATGTAAATAAACTATATTAATACATGTTTGGAATTTCCTAAAAAAATGCGAAGAAACTTGTTCCCCAACCTATTAATAATAAATTGTCACCCAATATAATATTTTTCTTGGTGACTAATATGTTTTACATTAACTGAACATTATGAGCAATAATAATTGAGCAATAAACGATTGAATTGAATTGAATTGAATAATTTTTGATTTGTTATTCTATGATATAAATTTTATTTCTAACAAAAATCTATGATAAAGTCTGGTTACCAAAGTCATTCAGCAGATGTTGAGGGGAAAGTCTCCAGGCCGCGACGGCCTCAGTATCGAACTTAAAGTATGCAGGTGTGCACCTGCCGCGAGTACTTGCAATGCTGTTTAGTTTGTGCTTGAACCATAGTTATCTGGCATCTGAACTTACCGAAACGACTGTAGTCTCAATTGTTCAGAATAAAACAGGGTATGCCTCCGATATCTCCAACTACAGGCCTATCTCTCTCGCAACAGTGATGGCAAAGGTATTGGAAAGTCTGCTTGATAAAATTTTAGCAGAAATCATTGTTCTAGCTAAAGGATGGCCAGTTTGGTTTCAGACCAGGCTTATCAACTGAAAGCGCAATCTTGTGCCTCAAGCAGACTGTTCAATATTACACAGAGAGAAAAACGCCTATATTCGCCTGTTTCTTGGATTTATCGAGGGCATTCGACTTGGTTAATTATGACATGCTCTGATATAAACTGTCTCACGAAACGACTGTACCCGCGCACGTTACAGCGCTGTTAAAACATTGGTACACCACTCAGAAAAACAGAGTGAAGTGGGCAGGTTCGTACTCGGACGCATTTGGCCTAAATTGTGGGGTAAGGCAGGGGGGACTGAGCTCTCCTCGTCTTTTTAGCCTCTATGTAAATAAGCTGATAGGTGAGCTTAGCAGCGCCAAGGTAGGATGTCAATAGACGGAGTCTGTATAAACAACATCAGCTACGCCGACGATATGGTGCTGCTGAGCCCATCTATTGGCGCTCTGAGGAGGCTCCTGTGTATCTGCGAGTCGTACGCGGTGGCTCATGGGCTCAAATACAACACCAGTAAGAGTGAGTGGCTCGTGTTTAAATCCGGTACTTCTACGTACACGCAATTGCCACAACTCTTACTCGCTGGTTCCCCATTGAACCGAGTACAGCGATTTAAGTATTTGGGCCACTGTGTCACCGACGAGCTCAAAGACAACGTGGACATTGACCGGGAACGCAGGTCGCTGGCTGTCCATTGCAACATGTTGGCCCGCAGGTTCGCGCATTGCACTAGGCCAGTAAAAATAACGCTTTTCAAGGCTTTCTGCCAGTCGTTTTATACGTGCAGCCTATGGACCAAATTTACTCAACGGACATACAGCGATCTGCGTGTCCAGTATATAATAACGCATTCAGGGTGCTGTTGGGGTTGCCGTGGCGCTATAGCGCGTCAGGTATGTTCGCGGAGGCGCGCGTTGATGGCTTCGCGGCGATAATGCGCAAGTGCTGCGCTTCCATGCTGGCAAACCTGCGCTTTACCACCAACGGCATCATTAAGTGTGTTTATGGACGGGTGGGATTCTCTCCTTTTAAAAAGGTGGGTGGAAACTCACCTGAAATAATAATTACTCAGAGTTGTCATATAGTCACAATGTAATATACTAACATAGTCTGTAAGCAAATGTATACTAACATCTATCGACCTGTCCGATTTTTTTTTTCAATTTCAAAGTAGGTAACTACCTCGGCGTTTTGATTGTTCAATAAAAATTTATATGAAACGAAATTCTATTAATCGATTTGATAGAAATAAAACAACGTACAACGGGGTCAATGCCATCGGGGTTGATGACGTTGCAGTCGAACTCGAGGACGCCGATGATCTTGACGCCATCCCGCTGCAGGTAGATCGCCGCGTAGCTGCCCACGTTGCCGAACCCTTGAATGATCGCTGTCTTGCCCTGAAACAAATGCAGAATTTCTATCCTTTGGCCAACTTATAGAATACACAATAGTAGATACTAGGAAGTTAAATTCATATATCTCTCTATAAATTAATATAGGTACCTACTTACCTACCTAAGAAAATCCCCTGAGATTTCAGATAAGTTTAGGTGATGTACCTACCTACAAGTGTAAATCATCTTGTACCGTTAAAATTAAGACGAGATATTGCATTTGCAGCACAACGATATTGCTTTACATTTAGCAACAAAACAAGACCATCTAATCAAACGGTACATATATACCTACTCTCTACATTGTCAACCTAATGGCAATCCTCCATGGATTGCGGAATTAGGTTGCAGATTGTAAAACGGTAACTCTGTGAATCTGTGTAGGAGGCTCTGGCCTCCTAAACATCTTAAATATTTAAAAGAATCTTAATCTTAAAAATAATTCTGACAATGAAAACAAAAAAAAAAGACGACGAGTACAATACCACAGATACAGTCGAGGGATTCCCCGTGAAACATAAACGAAAAGGGTTGCCAGCTTGGGAGATTTTAATACCAGTTTTTCAATGAAAGAAAGAACAAAAACGGGTTGTTCTAACCCTACCCCTACCCCTGTTACGCATTGTAATGTCGTATCTAATACTTGAACATGAACCAAGCATGTGAATGTGATCATACTTCGAATCCGGGCTTAACGTCAATGAGGTCCATCCACTCCTTTTTGTGTATGAAGTGGTGTATGGTCATGTAGACACCTCGGCCGGTGGCCTCGACGCGTCCGTGGATGCCGCCGCCGTTGATCGGCTTGCCCGTCACGCATGCCACTGCGTTCAGGTCGTCATATCCTGAAGGTGGGGGAAAGAGATAACAGAAATCTAGAGGCAGTGGCGGATTTACAAATTTTCAACGCATAGGCAGTGTTGTTGTATTGTTGTAATCTTCCAAAAATTTCGAAATCGGCAGGGACATCATCATCATCATACCTGTTTAAGGTTTTATTTGCATTCCAATATAATTTTTTAAAGCTAGTGCCTGTTCAACACTTAATAGTCGATACATAAGATTGAAATTGGTAAAATTATTCACTAAATTATTTACTTTATTCAAAAGAGGATCACAAAATTATAAACAAACCATCCAGTTCGCAGCCTCCAACCAGTAGTAGGACTAGCATGCATGGGCTGATAGTGGGTAGAGGGAAATACATTTTCTGCAATTTCTTTTCACTCATACAATGTTTCGACGGCGCGATTGGCGTAGTGTGCTGTAGCACGGTTTCTCGCCTCGATTTCCGTAGTGTCCCGGGTTCGATTCCCGGTCGGGTCAATTCAGGAAACGATCTTTTCTGAATTGACACGGGTCTGGGTGTGCTGGGAGACGCCCCTAGCTTATTTCCTTGTGTGGTACCTCGTAACACAGGGATTTAATAATCCCTACTTCGAGACCATTACAAGAGGTGTGTTGTCTGGCGCATATTTATATATATATACACACATGAAAAGTGTCTAGGGATCAAGCATTTTTATGCGGATTTCTTGAGATTGAGATGTGGCTTTGTAATAAATTTATGATTTTATAAATTTATATGGATCCTTTTTGGTGCATTTCATAATTTGAAACAGGAACTGTCAATCAAATTCGAGTAAAAGATGAAAATCAGCTGTCAATATTTTCCCTATAAAAACATACAACGCATTGAAGACATTATTAGTGCTACTGTTTCCCTACTACTGATTAAAACCAACGTTATTATGGAGCGGCGACGTCATTTAAGCAGGGAAGAAATGCTCAGAGCCGTGGGAATGATAGAAGCTGGTTCCCGGCAACGTACTGTGGCTTTAGCTCTGAATACAAGTCAGAGTGTTATCAGTCGACTTTGGACACGTTACCGAAGCACTGGTACCGTGGCTGAGCGCCATGGAGGACGGTATCGCTGCACCACACGGAGACAAGACCGATACATTCAAATCACAACTCGAAGAGCTCCAACAATAACCGCCAGGATGTTAGCCGTGAGGCTTCATCACTCTTCAGGGAACTTAATTAGCGACCAAACAGTCAGAAACCGCTTGCATGAAGTGAACCTTCATTCCCGAAGACCGCTAAGGGTACCACCTATAGCAATGCACAATCGTAGGATTCGATATCAATGGGCTCTTGAACACAGAAATTGGGCATAAGAACAATGGCGTTTCGTGTGCTTTTCTGATGAGTCTCGTTTTGGTATGAGACCGGATACAAGACGTATACGAAACTGGAGAACCCCTGGACGCCAACAGCGATTAAAATCCTGCCAGGAAGTCCATCCTTATAGTGGTGGAACCATCATGGTATGGGCGGGTATTTGGATCGGCGGAAGAACTGAGTTGATTTGGATCAGAGGCAACCTCAACGCTCAAATTTATGCTGAGACGATTGTATCAGTCGTCATCGTTCCTCTACAAGTGCAAATCGGTCCCTTATTTCAGTTAATGCATGATAATGCACGACCGCACACCGCAAGAGTTGTAAGACAGACTCTCGCCGCAGCTAACATCAATGTCCTGCCCTGGCCTGCTCAGTCGCCAGACTTGAACCCGATTGAGCATGCATGGGATATGCTACAGAGAAGAGCTCTGCCGAATATGGTCTTCTTGCGACTGGATACCCTATCCAGTCGCAAGAAGACCTTTTTTTGTTGTTGCAACGAACATGGGCGGCCATTCCACAGCGTGATTTGGATGAACTCATTTTGAGTATGCCAAACCGATGTTCTTGTGTTGTTAGTCGGTAGAAACACGGATTATTAATTGTTTAAGTTACCCAATAAAATTTTAAAGAAAACTGTTATTTCAGTCTTTTTTTCGAACTCTAATGTTAGTGGTTCAAATTTCAAAAATCCCTTTATTAGGAAAATGGCAAAATCAGGAGAAAAGTTATTGCAAAAATATATGTTGCTCCCTAGACACTTTTGATGTGTGTATATACCAAACCACTTTTTTGGGCTGAGGGCACGGAGGCCGATTACAGGTTGGGGGGCGGCGAACTAGCTGTTTTACTCTAGTTTTGTAGGTTTGCTACAGCGAATGTGTAATGACAAGTGAGAGGGGAAAGTCATCGGCCAAATTTGTTGCAGAAATCTTTTTGATTTTTATGAGGTAGCAAAAAAAACAATCGGTCGCTAAATTTGCCACTCCAAAAATCTGCCGCCCTAGGCTCCAGCCTACTCAGCCTGCTAGTAAATCCGCTATCGACTAGAGGCCTTGTTTGCAATAAGCACGAAAAGTCTTAGAATCGACACAAGGTACAACACATCAGAGCAGATGAAGTTTAGGGCCTTTTAGTTGTTGCAGTAAATTGACTGGAAATAAAGCTTCAAAACGCTGCCTTTTTGAAATTAAAGACCTGTATTATTTACCTAGGGTCTTAATGTAGGTGTCGACGATCCAGGACATCTCTCTTCCAGAGGTATTTACATCTGGCGCTGGGACGTCAATTCCAGGTCCTGCAAAACACCATGACGAATAGAAAGACATGGCAAACAAAGTGTAAGATTACGCACACACACACATGAGGGAGAATTAATATAACACAGCAAAATGATGAGGAATGCTTCATTATCATACTTTTTGAGCAAGATAAACTATCTGAGTAACAATTTACAGTATCAAATTGATGTCTTTTGTATAAAAGGTAACATTCAAAGCGAAAAACAAAACCCTTGCTGTTCGTGTTTACCTGACATACGTCGGGTCATTTTGAATCAATCTTAAATTTTTCAAATGTTATATCTAGGACATTATTTAGGCAAATACTATCCTATTTGTTAGGTACGACAGAGATTTAATTAGTCTTTAATTAGGTACGACAGTGGTCACATTTATAGCCTGCTGAAGTTCGCCATTAACCTTTACGGTCCGTGCGCGATTGCCCCACCACAGTATCAAAAAACACAAAAGTAAAAAAAAAGATACTGGCTGATTTTTCCATTAACGGTCAGCACTATTCCCATTGGAAACTTTGTTTATTGGATAGGTATTCTATTAAGTAAACGTTATATTTCATACTTTACATGTATAAATTAGGCTACATTAAGTTATTTTTATGAAAAAATTACATCAAAAAAACACAAAAAACTTGAAAAATCATATTGACCCAGGCAGCCCGTGTTGCTGTTGCTGAGACTGGCACTGAGAGTGGCGTGATATTCAAGATGGCTACTGAGGAAATATTGATATCTCTTTCTAACATAGCAGAACTGATGCGTTCGCGATTACCCGGCGTTCGTGTACAATACCTACACGAGATTACAATTTTTGCCGCTGCTACGAGACTTTTAAATCAAATTATTTTTTAATCTGTTTACCAATGTAATTCTTCTTGGCCAATTCCAAAGTGTAACGCCTTGTAATTCTTTGAAGTTCTGCAGCTGAGTACTTTTTCGGATTTATTGCAACACCTGCAATAAACAGGGTAAATAGGCTATACTTATTTGTTGAAAAAGACTGCACAAGTAGTTCATATATCTAATGATTAATATAAAGATTAAATTAGACCTTTACTTACCTCCCTTTGCGCCCCCGAAAGGTATGCTGGAACATGCACATTTGTAGGTCATGAGTGCTGCCAGAGCTTTCACCTCTTCTAGGTTTACTTCATCAGAAAATCGAATGCCTGGAATAATTTCAGTTAAATATAACGCAACTGACCTTTCTATATGTCTTATTTCATTCAGCAATACGTTTTCTATGTGACATTCTAATTTGTAACTAATAAGCACAAAAAATGAAATACTAAAAAAGGCATTTATAAGTACCCACTTAAGGGATACAGCAGAAATAGTATTTTATGACCGATTCAGTTAGAGATCCACTACTACGCGGGGTGTTTCGATTGCTGCAGCTGGTAAGTTTCATGAAAGTCTATCGCGCGATCTTTTAAAAAATGAAGTAGGATTCTCATTGACAACACTTCCTCGCGCGATGGGATGCCCTTTGGAAAATATTTAAACTCAAAAAAGGGTGTAAAATGCGAGTCTAAGTACACACGCGTTCACGTCTAGTTCCACATAGGGACACCTGATGCTGCTGATACATAACACGCAATACGCAATGGTTTTGTAAAGGTTGATGTGACCGTGTTTGTACATCGTTGTGTGCAACGATGTACAACAATTATCTAGGTGTGCCTAGGGCATTGCTCTAAAAGGTGAGTTTGTACCTCCCTTGCAGGGGAGACGATGGACGCTATGCTGCGACCGGTAGCCGTGCACGATCTCATACTCGCCGTTCTTCCTTTGCAGCGGGAACTCGAACTGAAGCGAGCTGTTGCATGAGCCCATTACCTGATGGCAGATTAAAAAAGGGCGTCTTCACTAGGTCAGGCAGTGTGTTTGGTTTATCCCTGATTCGTGATCATTAGCCCACCATTTGTTTCCGCCGTAGTCACCTCAATTGCACGTCGCGGCGTCGGTAAAACAGTACATCTCGCCCGCTTTCTATCATAATAAAATACTCATACCTAGCCTATGTCACTGCCTAAAAATATAGCTTCATATTGATGATAGAATTTTTAAAATCGGTCCTGTAGTTTTGGAGACTATTCAATACAAACAATGACTTACCTTCAAAATGCCTGCCACTCGGTTCAGTCTCTTTTTCTCGGACATATGCGAGTATTTCTTCAGGTATTCTATCAGCGTTGGCTCGACAATCTTGACGGCATTGTGGTAGAAGTATTCCACCATCCGATAGAAGCTTGGATCAGGGTCGGTGGCCACTTTCTTCAGGTGGTCAGGTATCTCGTAACTACGCACGCTCGACCTTGTGGGCCCAAAGGCAGTAGACACCACTTTCTGTACACTTTTCCGAGTAGATAGAACCATTTTTGTAGGTACAATTTCCGCATTAAAAGTAGATTTGACAAAAACTTTGTTGTTTGTCAAAATGGCAGGTCATTTTTATTTCCTTCACTGCCGCATCAAAAAGTTCATACTAAGTAGGATTCATATAATATGTTTTTTAAGACCCACCTAACTACCCTCAGCCATAAATTAGACATGCGCGGCGCTCTGACAGATAGCCCGCTTAGAACAACACGCCATTTTTGACGCACGCACACAGAGACATGAGTTTACAAGCGAAGTCAGTGAGCTTTGGTGAGTCGGAAAGTCGCACTGTCGCGAGTCTTTTTGTATTTGTCGAACTTGGTGCAATTTTTCACGTGATGAATTTTGTTTCTGGCCGGTTCTGTCAAGTAGGTATAACTTACTTAATTCATTTTAAAAATTAGTAGTCTTATGTAATTTTGCCAAACACATTAGTCAGTATGAGACAGAGAACGAGAGACAGAAAAGAGAGAATACGAGAAGAAAAGACTTCCAAAGTGTGTTAAGGCCTAATCTTGACATAGTTAAACATTGCGCGCACTATCAGGCGATCAAACTGTATAACAGATTACCAGTTGACCTAGAAAGTTCAGTTTACCATTCATGTTTTAAAAATACCCTCAAATCGTTTCTTTTGGAAAAATATTTGTATAGCGTGGTGGAGTTGTAGACTATTGTTATTGTTGTTATTGTTTTATTTTTGTAATTTGTTTCGGAATGTTTTATGTTTTGATTTTTTTTGACATTGTTTTTTATCCCAATTTAATCTAATTCTAAACTGTTGACTACTAACCTTATAATTAATAATTGTTCTATTGTTAATGAGATTCCTGTTTTTAAATGTGCATTCACACACAATGTATGTTGTATTTGAATAAATGAAATGAAAAGTAACTGTAGGGTACACCTTTAGATGATTGATAAGTGAAAGAGAGTAGTAGTTGATATGTTATGAATTTATTGCTAAGACCACTTTAAACTAGTGAAAAATGATATTGACATGAGAACAATTGATATGAGCCGCGTCCGCCCTGGTGTAGGTGAAAACGTGAACTAACTTTAAATTATGGTGGATCGCGCGCATTGATCGACATTGTTGATTTAGCAGAATGCACGGTTGCACCGTACATGCTCCCGGGCGAGAGATAAAGATGGTGATGGTAATGGAAATTTAATGAATTTTGTTAGTTATGCTACGTGATAATGACTTGAAAATATTAACAAAGTGATTCCATTTAATCTTAGATTTATATTAGTCATGATTATGATCGATATCACTCATGCGGAGAGTGGTGAAAATGGGCGAGGTGCCCTTATGAACACGCGCACTTTTCACTGGTACGACATTTTGTTTTTCACTAGCACTAAGAACACTATCACTTGCACTTGCACTATTTACGTTGAGAGAGTCCCTGGGGGCCTGGGGCTGGGTCCCCTGGCGCGGCGCTGCCGCACCAGGCGCGCGCGTCACCTGCCGGCGGCGCGCTGCCCGCACGCGTCTCCATGCGAGCGCAGCGAGCACTGCTCCAACTACTCCTACCAATATGTAGAGTATTACGTATTGGTTAACATCGTGATATGAGATTTGATCTAATTCTACTTGTTCATTTTTCATTTGCTCTATTCGATGGCCTAATTCTTCCAAGGTCGTCTGACGTTCTCTCTGCTGTTTGTCAGTATCTGATTCATTGATCTCAACCCTCTTAATGGGTATGGTCAAATTGATAATATTGTTTATTGCAAGTATGTCTATAAGAATTAAATCCGGTTTTGCAAGCATTTCATGGTTTTGACGATGATGCGAATGTATCATGCTGCGGTGACCTGACCACCACACATAAACCGCAAAGCGCATTTCTCACAACAATAAAATAAATATGTGTTTGTATTACTCAGCGCATTCCATGTGTTTTTGCGACTGTTTTTGCTTACTTGACAGTTATTTGTGGAATGATTTCTAAAACACAGATTTTGATCCCTTTGCATATGATAAATAGGACTTTGAAGCTCACAAAGGTTTGTGGAGTGATCAAAGTGAAGACATGACTGCACATCTGTTTCAGTCATTGGTAAGTATGAATCTCTTTGCATATTCATAGCTATGTAATCTGATATTGTCACTATGTTGATAACATTACCGTCAATTTGTTTAGGAATAGGTATTATTTTGTAAATGTCATAGCTCTCTCTGGTTAGTAGCGGGATTTTGAATTTAAATATAATATATTCGTTTGTGATCTTCACTTTAACTCTCAGCTGATGGTATAGTTTTGATAATCCACCATGTATGTCGTGTGTGTGTGATACGTCTTTCGTTATCTTACTAGATATTGTGCTTAATTCGTCCTTAAGCTGATCCGGTGATATTATATGTAGGTCGAATTTTCCGTGATATGTATCAGTAACAGTATCGAGAAGAGTACTTTGGATTCTTTTCAGGTTCATCAAAATATTATTTGCAATAATACAGGATAAAGTAAATTCATTGATAGCTTTTAACCTCTCTACCTCCTCTTTTATCACTAAATTTTGCCTCTCTAGTTGATTTGTGTTGGTTAAATAGTTTATGCTGTTGATCAATAGCCGTTTCTAATCTTTTTAAGAAACTATTTTGTGCTTCAATAACTGATGTTTGATTTTTCCATAGTTTCACGAGATGTTGCTCATTCTTTCGTGTGATGTCAATATCTCTTTGATACTGTTCTGCGAATTGGTCATCTAATACGCCGAACAGTGTATGTGCAACGTTTCCAATTCCATTGATAAGTCCACGACGTACTCGTCTCGCTGAGTCCGCCGAACGCTGACCAAGCAACAACTGATCGTAGTAGTGTAGGTCAGTGCACCCGTGATGTAATTGTAAGAGTATTACGTCACATTGTTGTCGATCTTGCAGGATTGAACATATGTTTTCGAGATGATTGATATATGTGTTAAGTAGCTTTCCGCCTTGCCAGTATGGATCTATGTCATAGTAAATAATCATTTTCCATTCATCTCGGATCAAACGCATTTTGGATAATTTATCAAAATAAATACTCTGTGACTCTTTTAAATTTGTAATGTTGTATACTGCTTGTACAGGTTGCAGGAAAATGGTAAACAATAGCAAGGTGTACATAATTGCGTTGCTAAGGTAAGTACGTCGCCCTTTTTGATTTGTCGGTGATTCATTTTTGCTGTATTTGATGTTTTTATTTTGCTGTGTGTTCTGATTTAGTTTTTCTGTGTTGACCAGTAGCACGGATAATTTTGTGATAGGTCTTTTGATGATGTTATTTTTTGTTTTTACAGTAACAACCCCAACATGTCCGTCGTTACCAGGGTGAAGGTCAATGATTCTCCCTAATGCCCACTTACCAGGAGGTAAATTGGCATCATGAATGATAACTATGTCATTAATTTTGATGTTTTCTTTATATTGCTGCCATTTGCTTCTGGCTGATAACTGTGCTAGGTATTCAGTGCGCCAGCGTTTCCAAATATCGCCAAAAATCTTTTGGGTTAGCTGCCACCGTGTTCTTTCGTCCCTTTCTGTCTCGACAATCGTCAGCACTGGAGCACTTGCGAGAAAGTGAGATGGAGTAAGGTAATTAAGATCGTCTATATCCTCACTTATGGCGCAAAGTGGCCGGGAATTGAGACAGGCTTCCAATTGAGACAACAAAGTGGAGAACTCTTCGAAGGTGAGTTTTTGATCTCCTATGACTCGGCGAAGATGATACTTGAGGCTTTTAACAGCCGCCTCCCAGAGCCCTCCGGCACTGGGCCAGGATGGGGCATTAAAATGCCATGTGATATTCACCTCCCTGATATCTGATAAAAACTCCTTGCTTATCACAGACTTTAACTCTATAATTTCAGTGTTGATTATCCGATTGGCACCCACGAAATTGGTACCATTGTCACTGTATATGTGACCTGGTGTCCCACGTCTTGCTGCCATTCTTCTTAATGCCGCCGAAAATGCTGATGAGGTGAGATCTGACACCAGTTCAAGGTGTATTGCTTTTGTTGTCATGCAAATGAATACTGCTATATAGCCCTTGAATGTTTTGATGCCTCTACCTTTACTTGATTTTAACTCCACGAAGCCGGTGTAGTCGACACCCGTGTGATAGAATGGCCTTGATGGGTTTGTCCTTGCTTCGGGTAAATCACCCATCAGCTGATATTGTTTTGTGGGGTTTTGTCTCCTACATTTGATGCAATGACGTAATCGCTTCTTTACTGCGCGATTACCGCCTAATATCCAATGATGCTGACGTAGCTGTGCTAATGTAACACGAGCTCCGCCATGAAACGTCATTTCGTGAGCGTTATCTATAAGTAGGTTTCTTAAATGACTCTCGTGAGGAATGATAATAGGGTGCATCATTTCTTCGCTGATAGAACCGTGCTTTAGTCTGCCTCCCACCCTCAAAAGTCCGGCGGAATCTATGAATGGATTTAAACATAATAATTTGCTCTTGGGGTTTAATTTGTTGTGTGTTTCTAAATGATTGATGTCTGATTCAAAGTCTATGTTTTGAACATGTTTGATAATTTTATGTTTTGCAGTTCGTAATTCGTCCGCTGATAAACATGGTTGATTAAAGCGGTTTTTCATACGTAAGACGTATGCAAGTATGCGTGTCACCCGCCTTATACTGCTGTGTCTTATACTGCTGTGGCTTAATAAATCCGTGATGATATAATCGTCACTTGTACTAACTGTGACGTTTGTTTCTTTCGTTCTCTTTTGCTCTTGTTCGGTGACGTAAATCGGCTTGTCTGTTTCTTTTACGTCATCAAACGTTGATAGCTACGCTGGCCCATGCCACCACAGGGTATGTTGATGAAGTTGCTCTGCTTTTATTCCTCGGTTGGCACAGTCAGCTGGGTTTTCTTCTGACTTGACATATCGCCAACAGTCAGCTGGGATAACATCTGTTACTTGTACTACTCGGTTAGCTACAAAAGCTTTCCAGCGTCCAGGGTCACCTTGTAGTCAACCTAGTACGGCTGTAGAGTCACACCACCCAAATATTTTAGGGTTGAACTCTGCTAGGCAAAACAGAACCTTTTGCATTCGTTTAGATAGCAAGTAAGTTGCACTCAGCTCTAAGCGAGGCAACGTGATATTTTTGTTTGGTGGCACTAATCTTGATTTTGCCGCCACTAATGTAGTTGGATTCTTGCTCGGTTTGTCTCCATTTTTCTTGATAATTTTACAGTATAAGTATTACACAACCATAAGCGTTTGTGGATGCGTCACAAAATCTAAGCAACTGAATTATGTCTGTTTGGTTGCTTTTTAGCCATCTTGGAATGTTTATCTGCGTGATATGTTTTAAATCCTGTCTGATCTTAATCCATTTGTACCGTACCCTTTTAGGAAGGTGGTCAAAATTAGGTGAGTAAGTAATACAATAATAATTTTAAATAAATGTTTATAAATACTAAAAATAAAAATAGGTAGACCCAGGTAGTGGATCCGTAATTGGCAACCGAAAAATTATTAAGTCCTAAGTTAATCAAAACCACTGTCCTTGTTGACGTCCGGTGGAGTGCGGCCGGCCTAGTTTGTAAATGTCCAGATAGCGGGATTATAACGCGGTAGTATTCAGCAGCTTATCGCAAGCGCGGTGCAGGAGCCATACTTCTACTCAGTATTGTAGTCCGGAACCGGGACCCCGATGTCGGGGTAACACAACACACTGTTAAATATTAAAAGTTGAAAAAGAACAATCAACGACACTCGTGGTTCGTCGTGATTAGATAACTATTATCAAAGTGCGTGCGTCCTTGCGTTTAGATAGCTTCGCTCGGACTCTTGAGACGATATCATAAGGTGAACTCATACACTCGGCCGAACCTGTTTCTACGCAGCGTTCGCTCATCGTTCGCGTGAACAGAAATTACGAAAACAATGAGCCCGAGTTTGTGTCCTTAATTTTCCCCATTCTAATTTATTTTTATTATTTAAGAAATAAGATAAGTTTTATGATTTATATTTTTTAAGTTAGTAATAAGTTCTATTTTTCAAATCTTATTCATAAAGACTGTAACGAACCGTTACATACCCCCCTTTTTAGGTTAGGATTTTACTTATAAAATCCACTAATTTACGAAATAATCTAAGTGAGCTTAAAATCTTTCACATGCCAGGTCCCTAAATTGCGCCTTGTCATGTCTTCAAGTTCGTAAACTAGTTTTGATTTTTTTGTAACTACCCGACATTTTAGAAATTTAGGTGCTAGCTTTTCGAGAATCTATTGTCCTTGTCGCTTTGGTAGAAAGTCCTTTTCCAAACAATATCACCTACGTTGAAGTCTACGTTTTTACGGCGAAGGTTGTAATTAGAACTATTTCTAGAGTGAGCCTTAATCAGTGATAGTTGAACTTTATCGAATAATTTATGTAGCACACCAAAATTTTCTGCGTAGCTGTCTCTAGGTGTGAATATGATGTAGTTTTCTAGGTCGGCGTCTATATAATGTGAACCACAAGCAACAAGCTCACGTCCGTAGACTAAGAATGATGGTGTAAATCCCGTCACTTCATTTACGGCACTGTTTAAAGCGAACTGAATCTTGGGAATATTAGAGTCCCAAATCCTATGATCACTCTCTATGAATGTAGATACTGCAGTCATTATAGTCTTATTATCCGTACGTTCTACCGTATTTATCTGCGGAGTGTACAAGGGAGTATAAAAAACGTTTGCGATATTATAATTTTCAAATAGCTTTTTCATTGTGACACTGATAAATTGACGGCAATTATCCATTAAAATAGTACTAGGCACTCCATGAATAAGAAAAACTTTTTCTTCGATTATCTTTGAAATAATATCCGAAATTGCACGACGGATCGGAAAGAGGAGACAATATTTGGAGAAGCAACACGTTATTACTAACAGGAAGGTGTTTTGTTTTCTTGATACAGGCAAGGGTCCAACAAGATCTATGCTTAACATTTGAAATGGCCTACTGCAATCTTTAGGCCTCCCCATTACACCAAGTGTTGAGTGATTGGGGTGCTTGTGGGAGAGACAAGCATCGCAATCAGAAACAAATCCTACCACATCATTGTGCATGCTTGGCCAAAAATAATTTAAACTGACACGCTTATGCGTTTTAAATATGCCGAAGTGGCCCCACGTTGGGCGCCAATGTACCGTACCCTTTTAGGAAGGTGGTCAAAATTAGGTGGGTAAGTAATACAATAATAATTTTAAATAAATGTTTATAAATACTAAAAATAAAAATAGGTAGACCCAGGTAGTGGATCCGTAATTGGCAACCGAAAAATTATTAAGTCCTAAGTTAATCAAAACCACTGTCCTTGTTGACGTCCGGTGGAGTGCGGCCGGCCTAGTTTGTAAATGTCCAGATAGCGGGATTATAACGCGGTAGTATTCAGCAGCTTATCGCAAGCGCGGTGCAGGAGCCATACTTCTACTCAGTATTGTAGTCCGGAACCGGGACCCCGATGTCGGGGTAACACAACACACTGTTAAATATTAAAAGTTGAAAAAGAACAATCAACGACACTCGTGGTTCGTCGTGATTAGATAACTATTATCAAAGTGCGTGCGTCCTTGCGTTTAGATAGCTTCGCTCGGACTCTTGAGACGATATCATAAGGTGAACTCATACACTCGGCCGAACCTGTTTCTACGCAGCGTTCGCTCATCGTTCGCGTGAACAGAAATTACGAAAACAATGCGCCCGAGTTTGTGTCCTTAATTTTCCCCATTCTAATTTATTTTTATTATTTAAGAAATAAGATAAGTTTTATGATTTATATTTTTTAAGTTAGTAATAAGTTCTATTTTTCAAATCTTATTCATAAAGACTGTAACGAACCGTTACATACCCCCCTTTTTAGGTTAGGATTTTACTTATAAAATCCACTAATTTACGAAATAATCTAAGTGAGCTTAAAATCTTTCACATGCCAGGTCCCTAAATTGCGCCTTGTCATGTCTTCAAGTTCGTAAACTAGTTTTGATTTTTTTGTAACTACCCGACATTTTAGAAATTTAGGTGCTAGCTTTTTCGAGAATCTATTGTCCTTGTCGCTTTGGTAGAAAGTCCTTTTCCAAACAATATCACCTACGTTGAAGTCTACGTTTTTACGGCGAAGGTTGTAATTAGAACTATTTCTAGAGTGAGCCTTAATCAGTGATAGTTGAACTTTATCGAATAATTTATGTAGCACACCAAAATTTTCTGCGTAGCTGTCTCTAGGTGTGAATATGATGTAGTTTTCTAGGTCGGCGTCTATATAATGTGAACCACAAGCAACAAGCTCACGTCCGTAGACTAAGAATGATGGTGTAAATCCCGTCACTTCATTTACGGCACTGTTTAAAGCGAACTGAATCTTGGGAATATTAGAGTCCCAAATCCTATGATCACTCTCTATGAATGTAGATACTGCAGTCATTATAGTCTTATTATCCGTACGTTCTACCGTATTTATCTGCGGAGTGTACAAGGGAGTATAAAAAACGTTTGCGATATTATAATTTTCAAATAGCTTTTTCATTGTGACACTGATAAATTGACGGCCATTATCCATTAAAATAGTACTAGGCACTCCATGAATAAGAAAAACTTTTTCTTCGATTATCTTTGAAATAATATCCGAAATTGCACGACTGATCGGAAAGAGGAGACAATATTTGGAGAAGCAACACGTTATTACTAACAGGAAGGTGTTTTGTTTTCTTGATACAGGCAAGGGTCCAACAAGATCTATGCTTAACATTTGAAATGGCCTACTGCAATCTTTAGGCCTCCCCATTACACCAAGTGTTGAGTGATTGGGGTGCTTGTGGGAGAGACAAGCATCGCAATCAGAAACAAATCCTACCACATCATTGTGCATGCTTGGCCAAAAATAATTTAAACTGACACGCTTATGCGTTTTAAATATGCCGAAGTGGCCCCACGTTGGGCGCTAATGTACCGTACCCTTTTAGGAAGGTGGTCAAAATTAGGTGGGTAAGTAATACAATAATAATTTTAAATAAATGTTTATAAATACTAAAAATAAAAATAGGTAGACCCAGGTAGTGGATCCGTAATTGGCAACCGAAAAATTATTAAGTCCTAAGTTAATCAAAACCACTGTCCTTGTTGACGTCCGGTGGAGTGCGGCCGGCCTAGTTTGTAAATGTCCAGATAGCGGGATTATAACGCGGTAGTATTCAGCAGCTTATCGCAAGCGCGGTGCAGGAGCCATACTTCTACTCAGTATTGTAGTCCGGAACCGGGACCCCGATGTCGGGGTAACACAACACACTGTTAAATATTAAAAGTTGAAAAAGAACAATCAACGACACTCGTGGTTCGTCGTGATTAGATAACTATTATCAAAGTGCGTGCGTCCTTGCGTTTAGATAGCTTCGCTCGGACTCTTGAGACGATATCATAAGGTGAACTCATACACTCGGCCGAACCTGTTTCTACGCAGCGTTCGCTCATCGTTCGCGTGAACAGAAATTACGAAAACAATGCGCCCGAGTTTGTGTCCTTAATTTTCCCCATTCTAATTTATTTTTATTATTTAAGAAATAAGATAAGTTTTATGATTTATATTTTTTAAGTTAGTAATAAGTTCTATTTTTCAAATCTTATTCATAAAGACTGTAACGAACCGTTACATACCCCCCTTTTTAGGTTAGGATTTTACTTATAAAATCCACTAATTTACGAGATAATCTAAGTGAGCTTAAAATCTTTCACATGCCAGGTCCCTAAATTGCGCCTTGTCATGTCTTCAAGTTCGTAAACTAGTTTTGATTTTTTTGTAACTACCCGACATTTTAGAAATTTAGGTGCTAGCTTTTTCGAGAATCTATTGTCCTTGTCGCTTTGGTAGAAAGTCCTTTTCCAAGCAATATCACCTACGTTGAAGTCTACGTTTTTACGGCGAAGGTTGTAATTAGAACTATTTCTAGAGTGAGCCTTAATCAGTGATAGTTGAACTTTATCGAATAATTTATGTAGCACACCAAAATTTTCTGCGTAGCTGTCTCTAGGTGTGAATATGATGTAGTTTTCTAGGTCGGCGTCTATATAATGTGAACCACAAGCAACAAGCTCACGTCCGTAGACTAAGAATGATGGTGTAAATCCCGTCACTTCATTTACGGCACTGTTTAAAGCGAACTGAATCTTGGGAATATTAGAGTCCCAAATCCTATGATCACTCTCTATGAATGTAGATACTGCAGTCATTATAGTCTTATTATCCGTACGTTCTACCGTATTTATCTGCGGAGTGTACAAGGGAGTATAAAAAACGTTTGCGATATTATAATTTTCAAATAGCTTTTTCATTGTGACACTGATAAATTGACGGCCATTATCCATTAAAATAGTACTAGGCACTCCATGAATAAGAAAAACTTTTTCTTCGATTATCTTTGAAATAATATCCGAAATTGCACGACGGATCGGAAAGAGGAGACAATATTTGGAGAAGCAACACGTTATTACTAACAGGAAGGTGTTTTGTTTTCTTGATACAGGCAAGGGTCCAACAAGATCTATGCTTAACATTTGAAATGGCCTACTGCAATCTTTAGGCCTCCCCATTACACCAAGTGTTGAGTGATTGGGGTGCTTGTGGGAGAGACAAGCATCGCAATCAGAAACAAATCCTACCACATCATTGTGCATGCTTGGCCAAAAATAATTTAAACTGACACGCTTATGCGTTTTAAATATGCCGAAGTGGCCCCACGTTGGGCGCCAATGTACCGTACCCTTTTAGGAAGGTGGTCAAAATTAGGTGGGTAAGTAATACAATAATAATTTTAAATAAATGTTTATAAATACTAAAAATAAAAATAGGTAGACCCAGGTAGTGGATCCGTAATTGGCAACCGAAAAATTATTAAGTCCTAAGTTAATCAAAACCACTGTCCTTGTTGACGTCCGGTGGAGTGCGGCCGGCCTAGTTTGTAAATGTCCAGATAGCGGGATTATAACGCGGTAGTATTCAGCAGCTTATCGCAAGCGCGGTGCAGGAGCCATACTTCTACTCAGTATTGTAGTCCGGAACCGGGACCCCGATGTCGGGGTAACACAACACACTGTTAAATATTAAAAGTTGAAAAAGAACAATCAACGACACTCGTGGTTCGTCGTGATTAGATAACTATTATCAAAGTGCGTGCGTCCTTGCGTTTAGATAGCTTCGCTCGGACTCTTGAGACGATATCATAAGGTGAACTCATACACTCGGCCGAACCTGTTTCTACGCAGCGTTCGCTCATCGTTCGCGTGAACAGAAATTACGAAAACAATGCGCCCGAGTTTGTGTCCTTAATTTTCCCCATTCTAATTTATTTTTATTATTTAAGAAATAAGATAAGTTTTATGATTTATATTTTTTAAGTTAGTAATAAGTTCTATTTTTCTAATCTTATTCATAAAGACTGTAACGAACCGTTACACATTCTTCCCTCATGCCAGTAGGAAGGTCATCATCCCAATCTATCTTGTGTAGCCAAATTTTTTGAAACAGTAATTTCAGTTTTGTTGTTACAGGAGTAAGCCAACCTAAAGGGTCGAATAACTTTGATATATCTGACAATAAGGTACGTTTTGTCAGATTTGATGAATGTAGGTCGATTTTAAGATCGAAGGTGAATTGGTCTGTTTGGGGATGCCAACGAAGGCCCAATGTTTTGGTAGACTCTTCGCACTTGAAATCGTAACTTTGCTGGTCGTTACTGGTAGCTGTGTCAACTTTTTCTAGAAGTGTCGGTGTGTTTGCTGACCATTTTCTAAGGTTAAATCCACCAGATTTTAGTAAGTGTATTAAATCAGTTTGTAGTTGTTTTGCTGACTGTAGGTCATGGCTCCCACTTATCAGGTCATCCATGTAAAATTGTTCTTTTCAAACTCAAACTCAAACTCAAATAACTTTATTCAAATAGACTGTATCAGTACTTTCAAATCGTCAAATTTACAGCAAAATATACTAAATAAGATTTTAGACTTTTTAGAACGGATGATACAGCACTGTTGTAACGATGGCCTTCGTCTTCTGCTAGCTGTTTGAGTACCATCATGGCAAGGAAAGGAGCAGCCTTTGTGCCGTAAGTTACGGTTGCTAATTGATATTCGCACAGTTGGTCGGCTGGCGAATCCCTCCACATGATTTTTTGATATGATTGATCGCTCTCATGGAGAAGAATCTGGCAAAACATCTTCTCTATATCGGCTGTGTATGCGTATTGATACTGTCGCCATTTGATAATAAGTAATAGTAAGTCTTAAGGTTGTTAAGGACCCCGTAACATAACGTCATTTAGGCTTCGTCCAGTTGACGTTTTTGATGAGCCATTAAAAACAACACGCAGAGCCGTTGTTGTAGAATCTGCGCGCGTCACACAATGATGGGGTAAGTATACACTTTGTTTCGTATTGCATGACGACAGTTGCATGTGACCTAATTTGATATATTCGTGTATGAATAATTTATATTCCTTCTCAATATCTTTTCTATTTATAAATCTTTTTTCCAATTGCTTTAACTGCGCTATTGCTCTTGATTTTGACTCTCCTAATCTTTCCTTTGCATCTGCTGATAAGGGTAGCTTAACCACGTATTTTCCGTCTGACTGACGTTTTGTGGTATTTTTGAAATATTCCAGGCATTGCGCATCTTCCTGGGACATGTTCTGATCATCAGGTATGTCTTCTATCTCCCAAAAACGTTGGATTTCGTCCAAGTTATTCAGAACGACATTGCATTGATTCGACCTTACATTATCACATAAGATCCACCCGAGGCGCGTTTGTTGTGCAACGGGTTGTGATTGATAAGATGATATGATACCGTTTTGAATAATTGATGAGTAAACGTCAGCTCCTAACAGCAAATCTACGGGTCGACTGATGTTAAAATCTGGGTCAGCCAGCTGGATATTCTCCAGATAAGACCACGCTGGCTTGGTAAACGAATTATTCGGCAAACCATTGATTAAATGTTTCATGATGAAGGCGTCGGTAGTAAATTGATAGTCGCTATGAGTTGATGCACAAGTTATTTTGATAACACCTTTGCAGTTATTTTCCTTGGCTCCTACTCCGAAAATTACACCTTTGCATCTCTGTCGAGGTAACTGTAGCATCTGGGCGGTGTTTTCGGAGATAAGAGATGTTTGTGAACCCTGATCAATGAGAGCTCGCAGCTTGATAAAAGATCCGTCGACTGACTGTACCTTCACTAATGCAGTTGCTAAGAGGGTTTCTGTGACACCATTCTGTGACACGTTTGTGGCATTTTTTCGCTGCTCGTTCCCAGTAGTTGTTTGTTTCACGAAAGCGTTGTGTAACAAAGTGTTATGCCGACTTTGGCAATCGCGGCATCGTTTGTCCGATATGCAGTTTTTGCCGAAGTGATCGTAAAGACAATTTATACATAATTTCAATTTCGCAATTGTGTTTCGCCGCTCTGTAGGTTGTAATTTGAGAAAACTGTTGCAATGGAATATTCCGTGTTCTTTTTTGCAAAGTGGACATCCGCCTTTAGGCTCTCATTAATGTTATCGTATATTTTCTTGATATGAGCTGACGACTGCTGCTGTGCAGTGGTCATATTTAGTAAAATGTTAACTTGCGACCCGAAAATAAGCTTTTTATTGTTATAGCGGTGATTCAAAATATCCCAACAGACTTGATAGTTGTCTGAGCTGATATGTAGATGCTGTATGATTTTTCTCGGGTTCGCCTCTAAGCTTACTCTTTAGGAATTGCATCTTTTGTGCGTTTGATAATGATCGGTTGTTGTGGTCTGCCTCAGTGAATAAATCTTTGAACGACAGCCATTGATGATAATTAACGTTGAAGGTTGGAATATCCATTTGAGGGGTGGATTTCTCCCGGTGACATGCTGACTACATTTTGCTATTGATATCCCGCTTCATTTGGTTGAATTGGCGCTCGTAAGCGTTAAATATTTGATCATATTCTGCGTTATCGTCGTAAAGTTCACTATCGATATCCCAGTGAAGGTCATCGATAGCAGACCAGCGTGAATTCAACGACCTTAAGGTGTCTTCCAACTCCCACTTTTCGGTCATCAGGCTAAGGTCTATGCTAGAGATTATGCGTGCAAATACCTTAAAGCTGCTTTTCTGTTCACGTAACATCTCGTCTAACCGGCTATTGTTTCCGCTAGAGGCTAATTTAGGAGGGTGTGAGCTACCTGATGTTGGAAATTCGAATGTTTTGGTTTCTACGTGATGTTTTCTCGGTTCGGCTATCGGCATACTGATCAAATGATGGATTATCTGATATTTTTTGCACGGCTAAAGGGGTAGCCGGTCTAATAAGAGGCTTGTCCTCCTTACTAGATTCAGCAGAAAAATATTTGCAAATAAAAGAACGCGCATCGTTATAAAACTAAGGTTCTTTGGTACCAGTTTTCAACGAAATATGAGTGAGATTCTTCTTCAAACTCAAGTAACTTGTTGTGATTGCTTTGGAACTCTTGCCAATAACCGTCCAAAGTATCTACTCTCTTTTTGAGATAAGGAGCAGTCTTACGATCAGCTCCATCTTTTTTGAAATTAACAAGGAGCTGGTTCATGAACTCAAACTCAAACTCAAACTCAAATAACTTTATTCAAATAGACTGTATCAGTACTTTCAAATCGTCAAATTTACAGCAAAATATACTAAATAATAGACATAAATACCATAATAATATGGATATGTAAATAAACAGTATACAGACATAATGCGACTCTACCACCGCGTCGGAGTTGTTTCTTGCTGAGAAGACCCGGCGAGAAACTCAGCAGTTACTCTTTTAAACTTGTTTTGGGTTTACAACAGGCGTTAGTAAAGTACAAGCAGTGTGTCATTTTGATACAAATAAACCTAAAAGAATATAAAACAAAGAGAAAAAACCAACCATAAAAGAATATAATGACAAGAATTCATTTAAACAATTCAAAAACAAAAATTGTTAGTCAGTACATACAAACTAGGTACCTATTAACTCTTACAATAAAACATCTGTTACAATAGAGCTATTTAATCCCGCATCGAGCAGAGCGCTTATACCCAGGCATTTTTATCTATAAGGTAGTCTTTTGTAGTATAATAGCCCTTTTTTAATAAAGCTGTTTTGATGTGATTTTTGAATCTATGTAAAGGTAAGTCACAAATGGTTTTTGGAATTTTGTTGTAATAATGTATACCTTGCCCCATAAAGGATACTAAAACTTTTTGTAACCTAAAGAGTGGAAGTGCAATTTTATCCTTATTCCTAGTATTTCTGCAATGTATGTCACTGTGTTTAGCATAGAGACCAATATTTTTTCTGACCAAAACAATGCAATTGTAAATGTATTGTGACGCTACAGTGAGGATACCAATTTCCTTAAAAATCTCCCTAAGTGAAGCCCGTGCACGAAGCTTATAGATGGATCTGATAGCTCGCTTCTGGAGGATAAAGATGGTTTGTATATCCGCCGCTTGACCCCAAAGTACAATGCCGTAAGACATTACACTATGGAAATAACTAAAATAAACTGAACGAGCAGTATCAACATCTGTTAATAACCTGATTTTCCTCACTGCAAATGCAGCCGAACTAAGTCTGCCTGAGAGAGCGAGCTGTTATATGAGGGTTCCATTGTTTTGAATCTAGTGTGATTCCAAGAAAAACTGTTGTATCTACAAGCTTCATAGTATTACCATCAATTTTTAGACTAATGGGGTTATCTTTAACATTAGGCAACTTAAAATTAATACATTTAGTCTTTTTTGCATTAAGCTGTAGATTATTTACTGTGAACCATTGTAAAACCTTTGAAAGTGCGTCATTAACATCATCAAAAAGGTTTTTATTTCTGTCAGTTTTAAAAACTAAAGATGTATCGTCTGCAAACAATACAACATCACAAATATCTTTTAAGTAAAAAGGTAAATCATTTATATATATCAGAAATAGTAATGGACCTAGAATGGATCCTTGAGGTACCCCCATTTTAACTTGTGATCCTGTAGACAGTACACTGTTAACATCAACTTTTTGAGTTCTTAAACTAAGGTACGAAATTACCAAATCTAAAGCATTATCCCTAACCCCGTAAAAATCAAGCTTGCGTATAAGTGTATCGTGATCAACGCAATCAAAGGCCTTGGACAAGTCACAGAAGACGCCAAGAGCGTTCTGTGAATTCTCCCAAGCCCTAAAGATGTGTTTTAGAAGTGCAATGCCAGCATCAGTAGTAGAACGGCCTCTCGTGAATCCATATTGTTCACTGTGTAAGAGATTGTTCTCATAAAAATGGCTTAATAGTTGTTCTTGAATGATTTTTTCAAAGATCTTACTTAGAGCTGGTAGGATTGAAACAGGCCTAAAGTTACCTAGGTCTTGTTTGTTGCCTGATTTAAAAAGTGGTACAACCCTACTGTGTTTCATTAAGTTTGGAAAAACACCTTCATCAACACAATCATTGAATATTACGGCTAAATAAGGGGCAATCACGTCAATTATGTGGCTAACAATTTTGACTGATATACCCCAAAGATCAGCGGTATCTTTTGAATTAATTAATCTGAATGCTTTTATTATATCTAGTGACTCAACATGTTTAAATTTAAAGAATACACTGCAACAAGATACATTATCTTTCAACAAATGTTCCGCTCTAGTTGGTGAGGAATTTAATGAAGCTGTAGTGATTATAGGTATATTACTGAAATACTTATCAAATGCTTCAGCAACAGATGCTTCTGATTGTAAGATGTTATTGTTAATATTAAGAGTGTATGAGGTATCGCGCTGTTTAGCTTTACCTGTTTCGTGATTTATGACGTCCCAAGTGGTTTTTATTTTGTTAGTGGACTTTGATATTTTATCACGAATGTGCAATGCCTTAGCTGTAGTGCAGGCTTTTCTGAATATTTTGGAGTAGTTCTTGACATACTCAACAAAAAGTGGATCGAAATTGTATTTTTTCATGCCGTACAACTCATACATTTTACGTCTGCTCCTGTAAATTCCAGGCGTGGCCCATTCACAAAACTTAGATTGAACTCTGCAAGTAACTTGTTTGGTGGGAAAACAAGCATCAAATTCATTTTTAACACAATCAAACAGTCTTTTGTAGACTGCATCAGGGTCACCCTGCTTATAAGTAATGGAAGATACTTTATGCTTTAAATTAGTTTTAAAACTATTAATGCGATTACCCGTCTTCGGTCTACATGTTATTTTCCTGTAATTAACGCTATTGTTAGTTAAATCTAAAAATGTTATCTTCTGCCCACAATGATCAGACTTTATTTCAGTTACTATTGCCTTTTCAATGGGTACACAGTTGCAAAATACATTATCCAGACAAGTACATGTGGTGGCTGTTATCCTCGTGGGTTCATGGAATTGATAATCCAGACCAAAGGATTTAAATAGCGACAATAACCTATTGCTTTCAGATGAGTTTACTAGCAAATCTATATTGAAATCACCACACACAATAATGGGTTTAGACTTAGCACTTAACCTACCCAAAGCTTCCTCCATAACTGTCTCAAATCTATCTAAGTTAGTTTTTGGGGGACGGTATACACTTATCACAACAAAGCCCTCTAACTCAACACAAGACAATTCGACAATACGCTCTATGGACAGGCCTACAATGTCAGTGCGATCTTTACATTTCAAACTATTTGCAGTAAAAATTAATGAACCACCATGAATAGTGGTTTTTCTAAAGAACGCGCTTGATAATCTAAAATTATTAAGGACAAAAGACTGATAGTTTTCATCAGTCAGCCAATGTTCAGTAAAACATAAAATATCAATATTTTGGTTTTCCAGCAATAGTTCTATTTCTAAATCTTTGCCCGTCAAGCTTTGAATATTTTGGTGGAATAAATTCAAGTATTTGGGCTTGGCTGTTGTCCTAGGTCCTAGTTTAAACAAGACGCTGAAGGAGCATCACATGAAATAGATAAATTAGTACTAGTACTAATGTCAGAATAGAAAATACTGCCAATAGCGGCATTGTTAATGTTATTTGCTAACAAAGTAGCTAGTTTCTGCTTAGTCCTAATGGGAAGATACATAGTATCTTCAGTTAACCTAAAGATGGCTCCCATGATCTGATTTTGGTTTGCAAGAAGATCCTCCATGTTGATTATGTTGATGTTGCTTGATTATTGATGAAAAAGGAAAGATCTTACTTGTGACTTCCTTGATCTGCTGAAGTTGCTGCTAGATGGAATCGGATGAATCCGTCTTCCTTATTCCGATAATGTTGGTGCTAAGCCTAGCTTGCCCACCAACTGTCGGTGATACTGATAACTCCAAAACTGCACTGAGTCCAATTGTGCTGTGCTGGAACCACTTACACGCACCACGTCACAGTTCACGCGTAGTTAGTCCCGCCTGTTCGGAGGCTCGAAGGACCATAAAGATGTAGGGTACACCTTTAGATGATTGATAAGTGAAAGAGAGTAGTAGTTGATATGTTATGAATTAATTGCTAAGACCACTTTAAACTAGTGAAAAATGATATTGATATGAGAACAATTGATATGAGCCGCGTCCGCCCTGATGTAGGTGAAAACGTGAACTAACTTTAAATTAAGGTGGATCGCGCGCATTGATCGATATTGTTGATTTAGCAGAATGCACAGTTGCACCGTACAGTAACCCTAGGCGGTTCACGCAAGTTTTGGAAAAGGGTGCGAGCGGTCCTTCTGTAAACTCTTTATTTTGTGCCTCAGCTTTAGGGCGCCTTTAAATTACTTGCGTTGAGAAGGGCTGCATTGCAGTGGCGTCATTTTTTATTTTTATACCAAACAAAACTGTGACATCCGCGTCCTTCATCTTGAAAGTGGTGCTGCGACAAAATATTACATGAATATTGCTTCTTCATGCCTCTGATTTGATGGCGCCCTAAATCTGATTTTTGTATAATACAATTAGAGCGAGAATTCCAAGAAATACCTACTGTTTTGTTTCCAGTTTACAGTAAATTAATCTGTAACGAGCTGTGGTCCACAGTTCACGGTGCTCTCCATGTTCCAGAAGAATGAAAATCGGAAGGTAAAAGTCAGTATGAAAAAATTAAAAACGTGAACGACAATTTATAATTTTATTAGCGTAAGTATCATAAATAAATTATTTATCCAGCCTACAAATAGGATTATTGTAGACCATCTGCAGGTCCACTTTAGGCCCCACCAGGTCCCGGATGTTGTTGAGTCCGTACTTGATCATGGTGGGCCGCTCCAGGGAGAGCCCCCACGCGATCACGTTCACGTCTTCGGGAAGCCCCATGGGGAGCAGCATTTCTGGACGGAACACGCCAGAATTGCCGATTTCGATCCATTTGTCGAGTCCTGTGCGTACGAAAAGTAGTAAGTATAAGGTAAGAGCGTAGATTTTACTACGAAAGTTTTCTTGTAAAGGTGCATTTAGACGTAACGAACATGAAGCTAGAGCAAGAATGTTCTCTCATGATCTTCTAGTGTCAATATTAATTCGTTTTTCATTTACACCACAAGAATTCTAACGAAAAAGTACGAGGAATCAAGAACGAGCATTCTAGCTCGTGCTCTAGGGTCATCGCGAACAGATAGAACAACACAAGAATGCTCTGTCTCTGTTTACACAAAGAGAATTTGATGGAGATCGGATATAAAGGGTGTCTCAGAATGTTTTTCGTTTTTGAATTAACGCGCCAACCGCAGGTAGCAGGGGGAGGGGAGTGGTCTCAAACGCGTGGCCGGCTTGTTAAGTTTAGTAGCCATGAATCGTTTCACGGGACCGCAGCGCGCGTTTTGCGTGCGGGCGTTTTATAAAAACAACGATTCCTACACTATTGTTCGTCGTCTCTACAGGACACATTTTAATTTAACAAGCTTAAATCATGTGCCAAGTGCCAATTTAATTAAGCATTGGGTGTGCAAGTTTGAAGAGACTGGGAATACAATGCCGAACAAATCGTCTGGGCGCAAAACGACATCAAGAACGAGCATGAACGTCGACCGCGTTCGCCAGTCTGTTATGGACGACCCACGACAGTCGTTGAGATTGCGCGCAGCTTCTCTTAATTTGAACAAATCTACGGTTCATCGCATTATTTCGAAAGACTTACATTTTCACCCCTATAAAATTGTTACTGTTCAAGAAATGAAGCCTGATGATCCTGATAAATGAGTCGAATTCTGCAGGACAATGAAAAACCGTTTTAGGAGTTTCAATAACATCTGGTTCTCCGACGAATCGAATTTTCACATAAACGGTCACGTGAATAAACAAAATTGCAGATACTGGGCTTCCGAGAATCCGCTAGAACTGCACCAGAAGCCCTTGCACTCGCCAAAAGTTGTTATTTGGGCTGCCATATCAAGTCAAGGAATTATCGGTCCTTATTTTTTTGAGGCTGACCGAGGTTGAACTCAGACCGTTAATTCTGATCGATATTGCCATATGATCCGGACTTTTTTGGCTACAGAAATGCAAAACCAGTATGGCTACAACCGCAACACCTTTTTCCAGCAAGATGGAGCCACTTCTCATGTTACAAATGACTCATTAGCGGCTCTTCACGATTTATTCCCTGGAAGAGTGATAAGTCGGCGAGGAGACATCAAATGGCCACCGAGGAGCCCTGATTTAACGCCTGCTGATTTTTTCCTATAGGGCTACCTAAAAAGTAAAGTTTACAATCTATTGCCGCCCAATCTGAATGTTTTGAAGCAAAGAATCACTGAAGAAATCAACTCTATTCCAAGAGCGATGCTCCAGCGAGTGATTGAAAATTTTAGCTCCAGGTTAAATGAGTGTGAAAAAGTGAACGGTGCGCATTTGCAAACGGTTGTTTTTCACAAATAAACTTCAAGAACTGCTCTTTAATTTAACAATAAATAAAACGAGTTTTAATTGATATTGTTGTTTTTTATTTATATCTAAAAACGAAAAACATTCTGAGACACCCTTTAGAATAAGCATTCGCTCGTTTGGTCTAAATGCACCTAGGCCCGAAAACTGGAGGTGCTGGGTTCAAATTTCAGGTCGAGCCAAGTGTGTGGCAAGCGTAGTGTTTGAGACAGGGCGCAAACGTGAACACTTTTGTGCCTTGTGTCAGATACAAGCTACCGATGAACATGTTCAAACTCAAATATCTTTATTGAAATAGACTTAATCAGTATCTACTATAAGAGTGCCCCCACACTGGCATTATTTGAGCGTTAGCGCCAGCGCGACGCTGACGCGACGGCAACGCAACGCTTCTGCAGGCCTTCAAGGTGAGGATGGCCAGCCCAGTGATTCGTTTGAATGACTGGGCTTGTCAACCTCATATCTGGACCTCACGACCACTTTTCATCAGGTGGAGTGAGGTAATCTTGATGGGCAATATAAAAAAAAACACTAGCGCTACGGCGCGTTTCAACTCGGCGATCGCTTGGCGCTTGCCGCGCGCCGAACGTCGGGATTGCGCTGCGCTGGCGTCGCGACGCCAGCGCAGTGAAATCCCTACGTTCGACGCGAGATTTTTGTCAACAGTACAATGAACAACGCAAATGCTATTGCCGTAAGCGTACCTACATTTTAAACATGTTATGTAGTTACCTTTTTAGCCTCCTAGCCTATGTGCGAATGTGTAATTTTACCATTTTACGTACATACTTTTTGAACTTAACATCTAAACTCATGTAAAAAAATAAAGACGCTGACGCTCAAATAACGCTAGTGTGGGGTGTCTCTTAAATAGTCAAAAAATATACTAAATAATAGACATAAATACTATAGTAACATGAATATATCATCATCATCATCATCCGTGCGGTATATCCCGGTTGTGAACCCACACCGGTGTGTAGAGTCCCAGGGTCCGCCTTTCTTATTTTCTTGGCCCACTTCGCGCGGTCTTGTGCATCCTCAGTGGTGAGTCTGTTGGCACGCATGTCACCTTTGACGACGTCGAGCCACCGCTTCTTGGGTCGACCTCTTCTAGGTACCTGGCGGGGGCGGCATGGCCAGACATTTGTTGCCCACGTAGTTTGCCGATCTCCGTGAGACATGACCATACCAACGAAGGCGGCACTCCTGCAGCTTGTCTGCGATGTCACGAACACGAAGGCTGCCGCGGATGCGGGTGTTACGCACGCGATCTTTGCGTGAGACTCCACACATCCACCGCAGCATCTTTATTTCCGTGACGCGCAGCTCCTGCTTGTGTCGCTCAAGTAACGGCCATGCTTCACTGCCATATAAAAGGACAGGTCTAATGATGGTTTTATAGACCTGCTTCTTCAGCTTGATCGGCATTTTGGGGTCACAAATGACACCAGTCACCTCACGCCATTTGCCCCAAGTCGCGGAAATTCGGGCTTTGACGTCGCTATCGATGTCCCCGGACACGCTTAACACAGATCCCAGGTACTTGACACGATAACATGAATATATAAATAAACAGTATTCAAACATAATGCGACTCTACCAGCGCGTCGGAGGAGTTGATTCTTACTGAGAAGACCCGGCGAGAAACACAGTAGTTAGGTAGTCTTTTAAACTTCTGTTGTTTTACAATGCGAGTTAGTAAAGTAAAATTTGTTTGTTTAAAAAAAATGCTTAAATTCTAACATTATTAACAAATTTGATTTCTATAGAACTAGTATGAAATCATTCACTCCCTGCGGCATACGTAAACTGTGTCCGATCACCGCTACAAAAAACAGCAACTACGGTTCCCTGTGATGGTGTGCCGTGTCGGCAATAAAAAGTGTCTACGTTTGCGCAGCTCCTAAGATAATACCCATCCATTATAGCGATGCCGATGACTTGAACTGGGACAGTAAAAATTACTTTACTTACTTTCAAACAGAACAGTTTAGTAATTGAATACTTATCTACTTTTCACTGACCGTTATGATGACAAATAAGCGAGTCGGACGAGTAATAAAAGTAAAAACATTACCATTTACTATACTATTTATTGAATTTGATAATAATGAACCTAAGTAGAGCTATACGAGGGGCATGTTCACCAATTAAATGTTAAGCCACCTAAATGCCATCATACCAAACGATCAAATTTTGCTTTAACTATGCTTCATTATAAATAGAATAAAAAGATAGATAACGAGGACAAATTACACCAAGATCATCTGACCCTAAGCTAAGCAGAGCTTGTACTATGGGTGTACGGTCAACGTACATTACGGAACCTTTCGCAATCGCTGCGCCCGGCGCCCACGACGCTCGGTCAGTATTTTCATACGTCATCAATTATTTCATTTTTACTTTATAATGATTTTTACACCAGTACACATTCAGCTACCATACATACCGGGGGCGTGCTCACCATACCATACCATACCATTCTACGATTTAGTTTAGTTAGTCTAGTTTGACCAGAATATAGTTCCATTCCCGTTACCAGTGACTTAAATTTATCTACCATTCAATACCTATATAAATGTTTGGTGAATAACCATACAATGGCACAGTGTGGGATTTGGCCTGAGTTGCGGCCACATTGTCTTATGTGTGTAATAGATAGCCCGGATCAAACAAAAGCCACTAAGCGTACTACGATATATTTAATATGAATAGATTTTGACATATGATTTTTTTTATTTTAATATTAATTACCTCTCAAAAACGGTTATTTTTTATTGTCGCCTAATTAAAAGAAGAAATACTACCTTGACAATGAGGACTGGTCAAGTATAACTAAATACACAATATATATTTAATTTAGCGTTATAGCTAATATGCTTGTGTTGTTAGACATATTTATTTAATTTTTAGTTTTTTCAAATTTTCTCAGCTTCCCATTAATTTACGGATTTTATTTTTGTTCTAAAATATGTAAAATACTATAACTTACAACAGTTCAATAATTGAAATGTTATCTTTGCAGGACCTCTGAGATATTGCATTCCTAAAGTTTGACATAATTTCTATGGAAATAGGGTTGTCAAAATATAATTGCAATTAACTTTATTTTTACCGAAAAGGAGGTTCTCAATTCAACTGTATGTTTTTTTCCAAGACCCTGTAACTCGTTACGTTAGATGCAAACAGCTTGAAACTGTTCGCGATATACATCTTTGGGTACTGCTAAAGTCCCTGCTAAAGCGCTTGTCGATGATCCAAGATTTTGTTTATCTTCTATGAAGGATATTATGTTGCACAGGGAAGGGGTCCACCCTCGTTAGGCACCTGCTAAAACCCTGTGCTTATAAGGCGTGTTTAGGTATAAAAGATAACAATTTAACTTCGAGAGTCCGCGTTGGTTGATTGAAATTTTAGTATTAAATCGTCATTTTTGTTCATTTGTTTTGTACAGATCTCGCCAAAAAATATGTAGAAACGTACAGCTGGTGCTACATGTCAGTGACATTCCACAAAATACTTATGCATGGGAGACAAATAATAAAGGCCAGCGCATTACCAATTGGTATGCTATCTGAGCAGGCAGGCGAATCACGCAATAAATATTGGCGGTACGACAGAGAGCACCATACTCGGAAAATACATCGGAAAACCACAGTACTCGATCTTTTTCAGCGTGCCTTTGAATCTTCGGATCCGTACCTTTCTATACTGTTTGCTCGCAAAAACAAAAAGAAACATCTTGTTCTCCCGGATAAAGTACTGCTGCTACTAAAACCTTTAAAAGAAAACCAAAATATTAACTTATCATCCGAGCTTGATTTGGGTGACATGAACATACCCACAGAAGAAACTCTGATAGACTGTAACAATGACCTAGATCTAGAAATGAGCTAAATAAGCATGATGCAACACTTAATCATGATATTCCAGCACATAATCGTAATATGGTGACAACCCTAAGTAACAAATTCAAAATTCGATAACTCGGCCGTCCTGCTCTTTCTTGATTCCTTATTTAGTACATTAATAAACCGAAATTAAATGTTACTTTTCATCTTAAAATAAAATCCGTATATTAAAGGAAACTCGAGAAAAAAAATGTTAAAAAAAAAACACAAATTAATTATTTTGAACGTTTTCTATAAAAAAAATGTATTTTTTCTAAATTTAAACTATGCTTTTGTTCATTACTCACCTATATATAACTTTTAACTTAGTAAATACATATAAATACAAACACGCAAAAACGTTTCTATGGTTTTATCTCGGGTTTTCAGAAAAACAAAATAGCTCAAAATCTACCAATAGTAAATTAGTGTGAGTTCTACTAGAAGCTTTTGTATGGCCCAGGCTATCTGTTGAAAACATGAAAAAGCATGGCCGCAACTCAGGCTAAATCTCACACTGTGAATGGGTGTCAGAGACTGATAAACATATTTTACTTGAATATTTCTAAATACATACTTAAATAGATAATTACACCTAGCCACACAACAAACACAAATGTTCGTCACATAAATGTTTGTCATGGGTGGGGATCGAACCCACGACCTCCGGTGCTAAAGGCAGGCTGCCATTGAACCAACAGGTCAGTCCTTCATTATTACATTAAAAATAAGAGGCTCATTCATAGAAGCAGGGGTGCTAAAATGAATGACAATTTGCATTTGACGTTGCAATGCCGGATGACATACCTGAGTATAATCTGGCAAAATTAAAAAAACCCCTACCGTGACCGCCATCACAACGTGTGAAAGGATTATGTAACATTTTAGATTTGGAAGACTTATAGTGACAGTAAAAATGTGTGCGGATATCAACCCCTGCTTCCTTTAGGTTTTTAACATCGACAATGTAGTTTTATGCAAGACAAAATAATTTATTTTAGTAAAAGCCTCATAAATTCTGAAGTTACTTTACTTTAAATGAGAACAATTAAGTGTGACAGCTGCTACGTCAGTAGATTTTTATAAATTCAGCATAAATCTTGAAAGTAAAAATGTTTATTATACCTTTTCCACAAAGTGTACCCCTAAAAAGAACTCTTTTTACTTCTGTCTAATGCTATAATGAAAGTAGCAAATGATAAAGCTGTCTGACCAATAGTTGCTTTCAAGGTTTATGTCTGGATAGGAAATGTTTCACAAGATTTATGAGTTGATCTAAACCGAGAACTTTAGCAACGCATAACTGCGTGTCCTAACGCAAATACAGCTGTCCTATGAGTGAGCTTTGGGCTCCACAACCACAGCGGCTGTTGTGAAGTTCAGTTAGATCCTACTTAGTCATTCAGGTAACACTCACCCGTGTGGAAGGCGAATATCTCCATACTGGGTTCAGTGTAAGGGTTGTAGGCAGGTTTGAACTGCAGCTTGTCGAAGCCGAGGCGCTTGAAGAAGGCATCCAGGACGCTGATCAAGTCTGCAAGACCGAGCCCGCGGTCCGCTATCACGCCTTCTACTTGGTGGAACTCTGCCAAATGGGTCGCGTCTAGAGTCTCGTTACGGAACACCTGAAAATGAAAGAAATGGATGAAACGATCTTCAAAGGAATAGTTCTTTCTTTGTAACTGGGAACTGAATAAATAATATTTTTTTTTAATTTTTTTTTGGAAATCTACCACTTTGGTAAGAAATCTTTCTTTTTATTTACTTAAAATTCGTATGTGAAGTAGCGAAGAGCACTATTCTTTACTCTACCTCTTTTAAAATTTTATATTGCTTCCAAATCACTGCGGGTTTGTGTTGGGACACAAAAATAAGAGGGTCTGCATTTTTTATTGCATGCTCGTCTTACTTTACTTACAAGTAGAAAATATACTTGAAGATGTAGACTTGTCTTTATATTATATTATATTACAGCTTAATATATCCACATAACAATTTCATTTTTTTTTAGTTCTATATGACATTTAATTTTTCTGTTTATTTATTCTTCCTTTGTTGTGTGGCCCCCCTTGGGTAAAAGCCTCCTCCAACCTTTTCCACCTTTCCCTGTCCTTTGCTGTGTGCATCCAATTTTTTCCTGACATATATACAATTGCATCCTCCAATTTGTTGCTTAGGCTTTGTACATTTCTATTTCCTTTTAGAGATGCATGTAATGTTGATAGATTCTTTTCAAGGTTTTGTAAGTAGTTGTTTTCCTCCTGAGTAGATTTCAGTTTGTTGGGTTGGGTCTTGAACATTTTTCTACTGGTTTTAGATTTTTGAATTTTTAGGGAGCATCTCACCATTCTGTGGTCCGATGGGAAACTTACTTGAACTTCTACATTTGTTATAGATTTTGGGGTAGGGCTCAGTATAAAGTCAATTTAATTTTTTTTTTATGATGGCCATGTCCATTTTCTGGCCTCTTTTTTCTTGAAATACGTGTTCATTAGTGAGAGTTTCTTCTCGTGTGCATATTGTATAAGACGTTCACCTCTGGTGTTCCTTTTGCCATATCCGTATTTGCCCATTATCAGATTTTCATGAAGCTTTGGTTTTCCGATTCTTGCATGGATATCTCCTATGACTAATAAGGTTTTGTCTGCCAGTTCGTGCGCTTTCGCTAGGTCATCGTAGAATTTAGTGATTTCTTCTTCGCTTGAGCTCTCAGTAGGAGCATATACTTGGATCAGTGATAGTGGGCTCACTTTATAGTCCATTTTTAGTAAGGCTACTTTTTCCGATATGCCCAAAAAACCTACTATATTGCCTTTCAGTTCTTTCCCTATTAAAAAGCCTACACCATGAAGACCCGGGGTCTCCCCTATGTAGCAAAATATATATATATATATATATAGTCTTTATGCTCTTCAATCGTACATCCCAACTTTTTGACTTCTGCAAGTCCTAAAATATCCCATTTTATTTTGTCTATTGCATTGTTCAGTTCTAAGATTATTTCTTTTGTTGATAGGGAGGGATCTCACATTATAAGTGCATATTAGTTAGCCTTGTTCTCTTGGTTTTTTATTGTTGTTTAAACTGTCTCTGTTAATGTTTATGTTTTTATTTATTGGTTTGTTGTTTTTGTTTGTATCATTCTGTTGGGTTTTCTTTGGTGGAGGTTGGTGGTTTATATTTTTGTTGAGTTTTTGTTTTTGTTTTCCTTCTTCTTCTTTATCTTGTTTATTTTTGGCTGGGACTTGTCTTTAGGATTTTAAAATTTAGGGGTTGTATCAAACTACCCATTTATAGGAGAGCTGAAAATAATACAAACATCAGAAATATGATTCAAATAGATATTTTTGTAGCCAAACTCCTATTTTTTCTATACAGTAGGATCGGAAACTGCTCGTTCTATTTCCGCTGAAGGGATCTTCCTGCAGAGGTTTTCACCCACCATGACTCACCTTATCGATACTGAAGTACTTCTGAGGCGTGAACTCCTTCTGCGCGAGCGCATACAGCATGCGCGCGCTGACGGCCGTCGTGTGCGTGCGCAAGAGGTTCTTTTGCGCCTCTTCTATCTTCCACTCATACCTGTAACCCTGGGACAAATACCATATTTTACTAAAGTTAAGTTCGACGGGCTTTGGAGAGGGCTATGCTCGATATTACGTTACTCGAGCGACTGAGAAACGATTAGAACCGGAGAACTCAAGGGACTTAAGTACAGCAAGCAATTATAAGATGAAGTGTTACGGTCTCAAATGATGATGATAGCTGTAGGTAAGAGCTCTTGGACTGAAAGTGCATAAAGATAATTATTGTGAGATAATTTGGGCCTTGGATTATAATCCTTGCTGATTTGCCAGAACAAGAATAGGTTTGGAATAAGAAATTGTGGGTTGTGGTCAAATCCCGCACCAGTACTGCCTGTTGGGAAAACAGATATTTGTGTTCAATCTGAGTTTTCCTTAATTTTATCCCGATTTTTATAACTGTGCACTTCGAATTGTCAAAATTGTTAGGTTGGCAGCATTTAAATCGGGTTATACTTCTGGTTTCAAAAACATAAGAGGAAATGAAAAATATGGCTATTCACTAACCTGTGATCCATAACCACCTTCACTGTGAACTTTCTTAACTCTCTCTAAGTAATCCATAGGGAAGTCTGTCGTAGTAGCTGGGCTGGATATGAAGAAAGTGTCATGGGCATCCCTGGCTGGATGCTGCTGAGGTTGGAAGAGAGCGTCAAAGTTCCAGAAAGAGCTTTCCACATATTGATTGGTGGGCATCTCAGTGAAGCCCATCTCGAGGAATATTTCCCGAAACTCTGAACGGACTTTGAGAAGAGGGTGAAGATGGCCACATTCTGGTGGTTGACCTGAAATCAGAGTTTAAATTATGAATAATAGCTTGTATATCAGGGCTCAAACCACAACCCCTTGAATCATACAAAAGCTAAGTACACACTATACTGACGGCAATCTTGCAAAGTAGGCCTGGTGTCTTTTCATCCTACGGCATACCAGTGCACAAGAACATGACATGTGTGGTACCCTTAAGATTTACATGCCGAAATTATGTTTTAGGGTCCTCGCTGATGGGCCAGCAACAGCGCGGCGCGCGGTGGCGGTTAGTGTCGTGCACCACCTTCATTAATACATACAAGAAAGGTAGTCAGTGTCCGCCTCTGGCAGTCGGTCGCGGGCCGGAGGGGCGTGTCGCGGCCACTCACTCAATAGTGTGCATAATAAAAAATTGTCACTTGGTCTATAATTAAGTAAAAAAAATGCCCTTTTTCAGTATTCCATGAACTATCAAAACTTGAAAGTTTAGATTAAGTATGACACCTGCAAGAATGGTTGTCTCATAATAAATATTTAAATCAGCTTACAGAAACTATAAACATTATGGGTCAAAAGTTCAGTTAAGTTTTATGCTTATCTTAGCACTTACGTGAGTAAATTATGCATTCCCAGATCATATTTAAGAGACCTGTACAATGAATAAATCTTACACACAAGTTCTACAAGTCTGAGGATATAGCAAAAACTAGTAAATAAATTAGCTTATTCTTTAACATTAGGACAAAAAAAAAGCTTCATACTATTAAAACATAGCATTTGTTTTAACTATGTTTGTTAAACCATTTAAACAGTCCCTATTTGTCTCTTCATTGCCAGTTCCTTTTATTTTGTTTCATGAGATATAAAAACAGTAATTACCTAATGCATCAAAGTTGTATGGCTTGAACTGCAAGTTTTTCCATGCACCTGACAGCAGCATATCAGTTGTCAAATCTGTTTCTAACTTTTTTATTGTTGTCGCAAACTGGGGTCCCTTAGTTAGTATGAAACTCTTGACAGTGACTTCTTGTAAAAGTTTCCGCTTCTTGTAATCATTCCTAACATTGTCAGGGAGGTTGTCTATGCCTTTTTTAATCTCGTTCAGGTGGTCTTGTACTGTGTCGGTAATGTTGTCCACTTTCTTTTTGACTAATGGTGGTCCTCCAGACTTGTCTATTAGGATCCAGCCAGATGACATTGCTTTGCTAAAGCCAACTTTAGCATTTGGAACTAACTAAAACAATAGACTGATTTATTAGTTGAATATTGTAATTAAAATAATTAACTAATTCATGACTAATACTAGAAGAACTACAGCAGACTTGAGTGTTCATCAAAAGATAGTCCATTGTAAATGTGGCAAAAGATAGTTGTAAACAAATGGTTAATACTACAACAATAAAATCAAACTTGGTACTTCAGAATGTATCATAGGTTAGTAAATCAGCACTCATATTTACGCGGTGGATACAAACTAAAAAATATTTAGTAAATAGGTTGAACCTTCATCAGTTCAGCCTGTGGAATTCCCGCATCTGGCACGCTGCGGTACAGAACAGCCTCGTGGCTGCCCTTGTCTGCGACCAGCTCTCCTTCGTCAGTCAGCTCCCACCGTGTACTCTTCACAGCTTCAGAAGAAACCATATCAAGAGTCTCCAGACTCTTAACTGCACCTACTATTTTTTGATGCTCTTCATTGAACTCGCTAGCTAATTTTAAAGTGTCCACTTTCTCACTTTTATCCAGGTGGATCAAAATTCTTTCGTTTAATTCCATTTTATGGAGAAAATTGTTAATTTAGCGCAAGTTTTAAGGTTAGAACTACGAAGCAAAGCAATGACACAAACGCTGACTGACAGGCCAGCTGAGGACGACAGCCAAGCCAAACGTCACACAATCTTTGACGAAAACGGCTCGTTTCACGCAGGAAAGTTTGTTTAGTTGAAGTTGTATTTTAATACTGTTCAAAATGGATCATGTAAGCTGAATAGTGAACGGTTTCCTTGTTTGTATTAAAAGTTTTTTTAATCTACATGCCGAACACAAGCCGTGCGCGCGAAACACAAGTGGAATTTTATTTCTAACCCGAAGCAGGATTTGATAAAAATATTGATCGCAGTGGAGCAAAGTTTGAATTTAGTTGGGTCATCGGGACGACTGAGACGCGTCTTTATTGGTAGTGCTTCGATGGATTATTGACTTATCTTAAATGTAAGTTGGACATAGTTTATTTTATTGAAGACTTACTAATTAGAACCATGTATCGCATTTTATGCTTTATATTATTATTCAAGTGTTTAATATTACGGATATAAATATTATATAAATAACTTTCGTTTAAAAACTAAGAGAAAAATACAAACGGTTTGTTTCGGAATTATTTTTCATTCATCATCTATAAGTACTATCTATATTATTTTATTATGTATCTAGAGAGGAAATCATTTTTTGCGTTGTGTTTTGTTTGTTTGTATTATTGAATAAGCTTCGAAACTACTAGACCCATTTAAAAAAAATCTTTCATTAAAAAGCTTAATTATCAGGGAGTGACATAGGGAAGGCTATGACGGGATTTTGACGGGATTTAGACCCGTAGCGCTGGGTTTTGAGGGTGCGAAAATAGTAAAGTTTTTTCTTTTTGCAATATACCTAGTTTCGGGAGCGTTTGTCCAATCTAATACATTAATTTGTGTCATCATAAGTAGTCTCATAGAGACAAATACCTAAATATCTACTTAGGTATTTGTCTTTTCGGTCAGTATTGGATGAAAATAAAATTAGAGATAACCATTTTACTTTCATGATGATAACGAAGTAGTAACTGATGTACAGAGGCATTTTGTGTCATCTCTGTCTATGTGGCCCGGCTTCGCCCACATAGACAGAGATGACACAAAATGACGGACAGCTAGTCCATAATCTAAACTCGTTCAAACTTAATTGATTGGCATGGGTATCAAACTTTTGGAATGAATGCGGTGACTCTCTACATGGGCTTTCCTGCCATGACTTTTCAAATTATATAATTTATTAAAAAAGTAAAATAAGATGCTTTTAGGACAATGTGGTATTTTTATTCAACGCCTGAAATTCGTGATCACGAATGTAAGACTCACGTCACGGGGTGGCTATTCTCAAGTCTTTATCTACGAAGTCATTTGAAGGATTTCAGCTAAATTTCAGCTCGGGTTTTGGGATATCCATATTATAGCTGGCCACTTTAAATAATTTGTTAAGTCTTTTTAAATAAATTTTGTGTGGCCTTACAGATGGCCAGATACGACTTAGTAATATTCGGAGCAACTGGGTTCACCGGGCAGCGGGCGGTGGAAGCGCTTGCTCGGGGCGGCGGAAACTACGCTGGACTGACCTGGGCAGTCGCTGGGCGCACGGAGAAGAAACTCAGAGACCTCTTGAGTGAAATCGCTAGGAAGACTGGTGAGTGGACTGATGTATGGTTTGAAACTACCTTATGCCTGTTTTCTAGCGACTGCCGAAAGTCGCGGATTTGATTCCAGCATAAACATCTGCTGATGACAGAAAATCATAATTATCTGTTGATAATACACACATTTTGCTGTGAGAAAGGCCTGTCTAGATGTTCGTGGTAAGAACCTTCTATGACTCTAGTCTTTTAAAAGTCTGTCTTCCGATTTTTTATCGGTTTCTCACAAGAAACCTAGGAGGTACCGTGTTTCATTGAATTAACGCAATTTAGTGAAAAACCAAAAACCAGTTGCCATTGGAAAGTAGGATTAAAGATATCCATTACGGGGCAGTTTTGTTTCATCAAAACAATACTGGATCAGTGGAAACTGGGAGTTAGACGCACGATCCCGGATATTTGAACGAGGCCTACCATCAGTATAGTGGCCTTAGGTCTATAGTATAGCCATTGAAACTACTCTTCTCGAAAGACGTCGCTTAAAACGTTATGCTCTAAATGTGGTTTTATAACGTCTTTTGCCAATTAGCGATTAGACCGACCGCTTTCCTCGAAGTTCATACATTCGCTCATTAAGTAGGTACAAGTCAAATACCTGTTTTCTGAATATCGATAGCTGTAACCTTTATACCTTTACAGGTGGTCAAAATTAGTTTTTGCAGAGTCATTATTATTCTACTAGAGTCGTTACGTCATCGGTACTATGTCCATTGTACGATTTGATGTCCTGAGCCTGATAAGGATCAGCCTTGAAAGGCATTAAAACTTTTTATGCTGAGTCAGCTAATACTGAATAACACCCACAAACGATATTGATGTACTATAAAATCGTTCAGGTAGGAATAATTACCATTACATAAAGTAGATATCATTGTCATTATACCCAGGTAGGTAATAATTGAAGCAATTTCATCCCTATCGGTTAGACTCATTAAGATAATGACGCCAAGTACCTAGAGCATAATGGTTTTGTTATTATGAATACAAAGTCGTTGATGATGGAGGTTTATATTTTCTTGGAAGCATTAGCATTACAGGATTTCCACACCTGAACCAAGTTCTTCTTCATGTAGTTTAAGTGTAGGCTCTATCCACCCATTTATTTTCTTTATTTATGTTTATTTATTAATATAGTAAAATTATCATACAGTTAACAATACCCTGCAAAACTTTATTAACAGTTTGACTGCAGGAAGGAGTCTAAAATAATAAAGGGATTTACACTTAACAACTTAATATATAGATACGCCTCAGTTATTTTCACACCAGCGAATCCAAGAAAAGCTTTTTTAACATTTTCTTGCATTTGTTTTTATTCGGTTCAAAGGCGGATGTCCTCGGGCAAACTATTTAGCAGATAAGGTAGACGCTTTTTTAGGGAAGGGCATAAACTAATATCTTTACCAGGTCTACCGTGTACCTTGTAGTTAATATCGATTGGTGTCCATATTATAGCTATGTGCCCCAACAATTGCCACTTTGAAACTTCCTTACTCGCTGTGCTAGGATATGACGTTTGCTTTACATTTATACGGATATCCTTATTCTTCATTCGACCACGTAGCGAATACCGAGCGCAGGCTCCTCATAGCTCTTGGTTACCTTCAGCTTTCTAAATAGGTTAAGTATGTATAATAAAAATTTAGGACCTAAGTATATAGACAATGTACACACAAAAAGGTTCAGTCAGATCACTGAAAGTAACGAACTTGGAATCTTGCAATCTTCAAATGAGGTATTAAGTAGGTATTCGTTTCTTTACGTAGCGTGGCAATGACAATTATTCAAAGGCACCCCTCACCCCAAAAATCGAAACTTAGTTTCACCTGGCCTATAAATAAACATAGGTTCGTGTGTCATATCGGCCTTGCGTCACCAATGTAATAGCACATTGTTCATATAAAATAAATATTGTTCTGTCATTCATTGTGAACTTTGTAATTTAGATTAAATTTGGAAGGAATCAAGCTTTAAACCATAGGGGAGGTAAGGTATAGGAGTTCAGGGCATTGAAAGCTCTGGTCATGCCAGCCAGCAGAGTAAGGGTGCGTTTGCACCAGAGATGTGCGAGGATGCGTTGCGAGGAGTGTTTGTTAAGAAGCAATAGAATCGCGTAGCTAGGTAAATGAATGGTACCGGAGCAGTTATAGTCGCTCACCACGCGCATCCCAAAGAACGCTAGCGGCTTCAATCGCCGCTGGGGACGTCAGAGAAGCCAACTACCATTTCTCCAGAATGGTGCCGGAGCTGTTTAGCACGCTCACATCTCGATGCACTGCCGTACATCTATCCTTAGCTACAGCAGGGTGGCCGAATAGGCAATCTAGCGGATACCTATCTCCATGCTATCCAGGCAAGTACCGGAGGAGTGGCAAGCCGCTATGAAGGTTCCTCACTAACTCCGCATCTAAACACTTAGCAGCCCAACGCCCTAGACCAGTAAATTTAGATACTCGTTGCGCGCGAGAAGGGACGCTCAGTACACACTACCGAGCAGACGAACGTGTCCCTCCTCTGCAACTAACCACATGCCACCACGAATCCAACTCCAAGTTGGGGCCTGCCTTAGGAAAGGCAGAGCTGGGACCCCCTACACCCGTGGTACCCTGATCCTAACAGCCAGACCCGTAGTTCCAGCTGCGAAAACCCTACCTACCCGGGTTAGTAGATAGGGATTGTGGTTGTCAGTAAAGTTGAAAAAGCAACTATGCTGAATGCTAGTAAAATAGTTCAAAAGCCTCACACCACTCGTTGTGGCCTGTGTTCGTGATGGCTGATCACGAACACAGGCCATAATCTTCGAAAATAAAAGCACAATTAGGTCATCGTTCTGTTTTAGGAAATCATGACCTTTGGCTTCGGGTGTACGGTCTTACCATTTAGCTAGTTTGATGGTTGCATAAATTATTACAGCATTATGAAGGTGGATGTCACCTAATGTAGTTTGAAAGATTTAGGTATCATTTTGTTAATAATTAATCTTTGTACCTATATGTTATGGTTCTTTTTATCACTAACGCGAAGGATTAAAATGCGACATCCACTTGACCATCTGGTATTAATCGCATTATCGTGATGTTATCACGAAATCATGATTGCTAAAAATATAGGTACTCTTATTTTGCTTGCAAAGATATCGAGCCGCGCCAATATCATACTAATTTTATCTCATATTAAGTAATAACTAGTTACTTATAGTAAACAAGCAATTAAATAAAAACACTGCCCCAGTTACGATTAACTATCTATTACTAAGGTTCTGCATAGTTTTCGGCACATTCAGGTGTATCTAAAAATACCCCATGTATGTTACCCGATTTTTTGTAGTTTTGGAGTTATGATTAATTTTACGCATTTTTGAAAATTTCAGGGGTGAGTTACTATTTTAGTCACTGTGGTGCGGTCTGTTGAGAAAAATGCCTAACCTACTTGGTACAATGGATTTAAAAACATTTACCTCCATAGCGCTTATCAAATCTCTAGAAAAAAAATCTGAAATTGGAAAAGTAAAACTCTGTACTCTGTATTTTCCTTAGAGCATAATTTCATATTTTCCTTAAGTTTTGAAAGCCATTTAAAAAAAAGGAGGATATCTTTTTCATCCAAATTATTGTCAAGAGATCGTAGTCAAAGGAGTTCCTTAGGAATCTCGTCAAGTCGTCGAGGATCTCTTGCTTGACCCTTTAGCTTTTTGAGTGTGGGTGTCTTGTTCCTGCGGTAGGTAAGTTGAAAATAATTAAGTAATTTAAACGATACACCCATATACTTACTGACTGACAAACAATAGTTCTTCTAATGTATATTATTTACCTTTCAAACGGAATAAGAAACATATTTATACCTAAGTACTACTTACTAGGTAGGTACTCCTAACTATGGGAAATCAATAAACAAATAACAACTTACTCACACTTATATAAAAATTCGACCTTGAAACTTGTAAACAAGAAGTTGGAAGTAGTAAGTAACCACTTTTGGATCGATATAGGTATACTTGAGCAGTGTTTCCCAAACTTTTTACGTTTACCTTCGGTGATACTTTTTTTTTGTAAGTAAGTAATTATTTACATAAGGGTTGAATACAATCAGCAACCATTATCACCTGGATTGTTGTATAAAACACTGGTCCTGGAATGAATCGACTCTGGATAAACTTATAGACCTCCATCCAAGCATCAACGGCCCCAGGTTGGGTTGGATTAACTAGATAAAGTCGAAAATTTGAAAGCATGACACTCAATGGTAGCGATGTTGTCTAATATGATTCGAAATTTTGCAATAATAATATTTTATTTGGCATTCGTCTAGCTAGCATCATCTAACCAAACATACAAAAAGGTGCTAAATATTCAAGTGTGGCTGTTGAGTGTTGTTGACTGTTCAGCACCAGATGACGTCACCTTGACTAGCATAAAGACTGAGTACTATTACCTATTCTGTGCCTAGCCTCTAATGAAACCATAATACCTATCCACCTTCCTACTGAAATTAAAAACTTATTGGTCTAATGGTTGGAGTCTAACCTCAAAGGACGGCTGCTGCCTTAGGCATGTAGGGTTAATTGGTACCTGTTTCATGATAGGTAATTTACTACAATGTAGGTAAAGATAAGTAAGTAGGTATTTACTTATTACTGCTGACTACGTAGCATTGCGTAGCTAAAGTGAGTTAGTTAAAAGTAAGTATTTGAATTTATAGAAACCGGAATTTGCCTAAAACCTAACAGACGAGTATTAAATTAATGTTGTACTCGTAACTACTTACTATGGAATTTACATAGTGCTTATTCATTTGGACGGAAACAAAGTCAGCGTGACCAGCGTTTCTTGTCCATATTTGACTAAAATATTTAAAAGATCGTTGTAGTAAGTAGTTACATACAATACAGCCCTATCGTATATCCCCCTACCCTACTCTACCTTCTAAAATTCATAACCAATTTACGTAGAGTAGACCTAGATTACTATCAAAGACACCGCTTCATCACTTCGATAAAATATTTACATACTCGTATGATGAAGTTACTTTACAATAGGGTGCGGCCAATTAACAAAAATAATATAGGTTATAATATAATATAATAATATAGTAATTAACTACTTACTATTCAAGTTGTGACCTTTATTGATCGTATACAAAATGAAGGTAAACTTTATGATAGAGAGAGAATAAGATGGCCTTATAGAGGAGACTTCTTTTGAACCAAAAATGCTTTCTATTGCTACCAGGTACGGACCTGTCAAGCGTGCCGGTGGTCACCGCCGACGTGAGCGACTACCACTCTCTGAAGAACATGTGCGCGCAGGCGAAAGTGCTGCTGAACTTCTGCGGACCGTACCGAGACATCGGAGAGCCGGTCGTCCGCGCCGCCGTGGAGAGCAGGGCGCATTATCTGGACATCAGCGGAGAGCCAGCGGTAAGACACAGGACAATAGCATAGGCATTGGTCAGGTTTGGATACTGGTGTCCCTCAGAATGGCATTTTGTCACCTATGCTATTCTCAATTTTTATAAACGTTCTGGCTGGCGAACTTGGATGCCCCCACCATTTTTACGCAGATGATCTACAGATCTACAAGCAGGGAAAGACTGTTGAGATTAACAGCGCTATTGGAAAAGTTAACCGCGATCTGGAGTGCGTTGTTGAGTGGTCTGCCAAATTCGGAGTCAAGGTTAATCCTATCAAATGCCAAGCCATAATCATCGGTGGCTCACGACAACTGGCGAAGCTTGATATGAGTGCAGTTTCACCTATTGTAATGGACGGTATCGTTGTTCCTTACTCCCCTTGTGTGAAAAATCTTGGCATTCATATGGACTGCTCTCTCAGCTGGACCAAGCATATTAGTGAAGTGAGCAGGAAAGTAACTGGGACTCTTCGCGCTCTCTATCGCCTGAAGAACTTTCTGCCGTCATCTACAAAGACACTGCTAGTGCAAGCCCTTATCTTGCCGTTGATTGATTATGGTGATGTCTGTCTCAGTAACGTTTCACAGGAGCTTTTGAACAAAATGGATCGACTTCTAAATAATTGTATACGTTTCATTTTCGGACTGCGCAAATATGACCACGTCTTCATTTTCCGCTCTAAACTTAACTGGATGCCTATCCGGCAGCGTAGGTCCATTCGAATTTTAAATGTTCTCTTTTCTATTCTTTTTGATCCTAATTCTCCATCTTATTTAAAAAGTAAATTTCAGTTTCTTCATTCTTCACATTGTCGTCAGTTGCGTTCTGCAGATACTCTTTCCCTTCTTACGCCCTCTCATTCTTCCGGTTTCATGTCTAGTTCTTTCGCTGTATCTGCGATTCGTCTTTGGAACAAACTTCCTGTTCCAATAAGAAAATCTATTAGTAAATACAGGTTTAAAGTGGCTGTTCGAAAGCATTACGGATCGGTGGTCACGCATTAGGGATGGGTCCTTGAGTCACTGTTAGGTGAATGTGGTTCAAAGTTAATACGAGGTTATTCTGAGGGGTTTATATGGCTATTATTATGGTTTTTTTTTTTTGTGGCAAGCAATTCTTGGTTTGGTTGGTTCTATTTATATTATGACTTCTATTTATGTATGTTTATTTTTATCGATTTATATTGAATTTATATATTATTTATTTTGTTGTCTTGTTATTTTATAATAATTAGCATCTGTTGTTGTTTTCAAAAGTAATTTATTTAGTTTAATCTCGTGCACCGTGTTTAATTTATCTGTTTAATCGTGTGGTTGACTGGTAGAGAATGCCCTTTGGCATTAAGTCCGCCAATTGTATCATTAATTTTGCATTAAAGAATAAATAAATAAAAATAGGCAGTACTCGCACCAGTCACTGAAGGTGCTGCTGAACAACTGCGGGCCGTACTGAGACACAGTGCCAGATTAACACTACTTGATGCCCTAAGCAAACTGGTTCTGGTGCCCTCTAGGACGTACGTGATGCTGTAACTAAGCAAAAAAAAAAAAAAATTGCTTGTCCTAAGCATGTTTCTGGTACCCCCTAAGACGTGGCGTTCTAAGCAATAATAATTGTTTGCCCCAAGCATGTTTCTGGTGTCCCCTGAGACGTGATGCCCTAAGCAATTGCTTAATTTGCTTTAGGGGTTAATCCGGCACTGCTGAGACATTGGAGAACCGGTGGTCCGCGCCGCCGTGGAGCGCGGGGCGCATCATCTGGACATCATTGGATATAGGACAAGACATCATTCCCACTGCAGGAAAGCATGAAGTCCTGGCATATGAGTAAATGAACGGAACGGACACAAAGCTTCGACATCTGCGCTGTAACAAGTACACTTTTACGCATGAGTGCGGTAAGCGTGGTTTTTGTTCTGTTCATTTACTCATGTGATCCTTGCGAACTGTTAGCAGGTCGTCAACGCAAAAATCAGGGTGCATCTACTTCAACACATCAGTTAGGCGGAGCAGTGGACGTCTTATGGATGCGAGTGATGTGGACGATGATTAGTGATGACAAATTTGGTGAACTTTCCTTTCAGTTCATCGAGAACATGCAGCTAGAGTATGACCGGAAAGCGCGCGACGCCGGCGTGTACGTCATAGGCGCTTGCGGCTTCGACAGCGTCCCTGCTGATATGGGGCAGCTGTTCCTTGAACAGAACTTTGGGGGTAAGTAAAATGCCCTGACTTAATATTTTTATAGAACACGGACTTTTTAGAACGGCGAGGTTTAAGTTTTTAGAATCTACATAGTAGTAAAAACGGGGGCCCCATGAATCCCAAAAAACTATTATTTATTTATTTATTTATTTATTCTTTATTGCACAAACAAGTGAAGTACAATTGGCGGACTTAATTAGCTTTCACGCTGCCTGTAATATATCTGTCTAGCCGTTAAGTTGACTGGTAGAAATTGCCTCTAGGCATTAGGTCTGCCATATATGTATCTACTCTAAATTCTGTGCAATAAACCTGGTCTGGCCTGTTGGCGCAATGGCAGCTATCCTGCCTTTAGCGCTGGAGGTCGTGGGTTCGATCCCCACCCATGACAAATATTTGTGTGACGAACATTTAGATTTGTTGTGCGTCTGGGTGTTATTATCTATTTAAGTATGTATTTAGAAATATTTAAGTATGTTATATATCAGTCTCTGACGCCCATATTACAAGCTCTGCTTAGTTTGGGGTCAGATGATCTTGGTGTGAATTGTCCCAGATATTTATTTTATTTTTTTATTTATAAAGAGTAAATAAATAAAATAAAAAAGATTGAAAACAGTGAATGTTCTTTATTTAATTTATAGAAAAAGCTAGTTTTTTTATTAATTAAATAAAAACAATTAATTTAGCAATTCAATTGATCATTTAGACGCAAGGAATGTTTTTTACTAATCGCTCAAATTATTTGTAGTAATGAGCTAACGACGTCTTTACATATGTTTAGAACGTAATTTTGTCTAGCAATATAAAAATATATCGTTTTACAGGCACGCTAAACTCAGTGGAATCGTATCTGAGCTTTAGTTTACCCCAAGAATACGAAAAGCTGGCCAAGAAGAAGGGCGCCATAGGCAGCGGCACCTGGGAGTCTTTCATTTATGGGTCAGTATCTTAAAACCTGAACCAAAACTTCCTAGTTACCGAAGTTCACCTGGGTCCCACCCAGCACCCAGGTGAACTTCTGATGGTGATGTTTCAGTAGACAAAGTCTAAATATATAAATATGCGCCAGACAACACACCTCTTGTAATGGTCTCGAAGTAGGGATTAATACACAAGGAAATAAGCCAGGGGCGGCAGCCAGCACACCCAGACCCGAGTCAATTCAGAAAAGACCGTTTCCTTAATTGACCCGACCGGGAATCGAACCCGGGACACTACGGAAATTGAGGCAAGAAACCGTGCTACAGCGCACTACGCCAATCGTGTCGTCGAAATGATGCAATGCAATCATGCATTGCCGAACCTTGTCAATAAACAGTATTATTAATTAGTTGTGGTTTTTCGTGAGTGGGAGTCATTTGCATCAATACGACGAACAGTCTGGAATGGAGGAAGCCCAAATTTTCTCTACCGAGAAAAAAAAAAACAACTTCAAAAAAAACTATTCCAAAACAAAGCATTAAAAAGTAAAGAAATAATTGCGTATTCTTCTAAAACTTATACAATAATAATAAAATATAAAATATAATGTAGGTACAATTATTGTTATTGTTGGAGTCGGTGTCAGCCAAGAAAACACTACAATATACCTAGCAATATAGTTACCTATTTCTTACATATTACGTTTACGTATGTAAGTAGGTAATTACAAACCTACATTGGCTGACACCGACTCCAACAATAACAATAATTGTATCACATTATATTATCGTATAAGTTGTGGCCTGCCGCCACGATTCACATGCAAACTTTTCTCCAGAGTGACAACTTTTTCTGTATAGACTTACTTTTTCATGTGTCAATAATTTAGATTCTGACTTTTGAGACGTCTGTCGAAGGAATTATTTATTTCCATTGATTTCCTTACGCTTTTAAAAATATGTCGCGAGTTTATTTATTAGGTCGCTGATAATTTAATTGAAGTGTTTTTATGTTCCTCATTACTGTAAATTAGCTAGTGTGCGATTGTATATAGTGACTGTTCAAACTACCAATCTACTCTGTTCTCCTTCTGTACATTTTCTTTGTAATATACGATTGTACATAAAGACGTACTTCATTTACTAACACAAAGAAGAAGCAAATACGTAGTGGCGTCCGCCGGCAGCCGCCGCGACGGACCCGCGCCTCTACAAAGTTTTAGAAGAATACGCAATTATTTCTTTACTTTTTAGTGCTTTGTTTTGCAATAGTTTTTTTTTGAAGTTGGTTTTTTTTTGTTGAAATTTTTGTTTATTTCTTGATTTCAGTGATTAGTTCTTATTTATTTTATACATCGAAAAAGTATCGTCTAATTGCTCTTAAGAATTGAAGAGTTCCGTTACTTTGTCATGGATCCCATAATCAGAACCTAACACTCATCAAACTACCCTTGAAGTATATCCTTTCCAATAAGAAAAGAAGCTTCGAAATCGGTTGGCGTGATAATGAGTTATTCGTCCATTTGTCGCGCATATTATGGTTTATCTAGATTTAAGACTTATATGGATTTCCCATGGATTCCACTGTCAGAACTGGACCAAATTGAAATGGGTCCACACGGGCAGCATCAGCTTTCAAATAAAAAAAGAATTATCAAAATCAGTTGGCGTAATATTGAGTTATTCGTCCATTTGTCGCGCATTTTGTCTATCTAGATTTAAGACTTACGAGTATATGGTTTTCTCTTGGATGCCACTGTCAGAACTAGACCAAATTAAAATGGGACCATTCGGGAAGCACCAGCTTTCAAATAAAAAAAGAATGATCAAAATCCGTTCACCCAGTTGAAAGTTATGAGGTAACAAACATTAAAAAAAAACATACAGTCGAATTGAGAACCTCCTCCTTTTTTTGAAGTCGGTTGAAAATAAAATTACACACATTTTAGTGGTCCCAAAGTGTTCCGCTGTGCTATGGAAACTAGAAACCATACATACTGCCAACACAAATATCTGATTCATCAACAAACATTTGTGCGGGGCGGGAATCGAACCCGCGATCCTTTGCGTCTCAACCGGTGCATAAACTATTGCGCTAAACAGGTCGTTTTCAGCCAAACCGAAATCGTCAGCTAAAATTCTGAACACAATTGATATTCATGATGTAGGTAGGTACTTGGTTAAGTTATAATTTGCGGCTTAACAAACAACAAACGTTTTGAATTAAACGTGTTGTAAGCCTCCCAAACAATAAATCCGGTTTAATTTATTCATCTCTAGTTTCGATTGACTGTTGTTTGACCTTGCGCGTTAGATGAGCATGACGAAGCAAAATGTAAAACGTAAGACTAATATGTCATACAACAATACGTTGAAAAAAATCGCGGCCTCAAGAGGTACTTGAACCCACATCTTAATAACCGGCAAGATGTCTTTGACCATTAGAATAATATGGCAAGGCGAATTTATTCCTATGTGCGAGTGGGGTAGATAGATGAATTCGCCTTTTGTTGGGCTAAATTTCCGGCGGGATTTCGGAAAATAAGTAGTTTCACTCCGTGTCGTAGCTGTGGTTTTCCATTGCATCATTATTTTAATATAAAAAATTCTAACAAATGAATCCATTAAGCATACCTACATACCCAAATACGATATTGTGAACTTGTTAGTAGTTAGGAATACGTTCTAATTAAAATAATAGTATTTAATAATGGAATTTGGAATGGATTAAATGGTAAAATTCCTATAGGTTAAATATACAGCATGTTCAATATTTTCATTGCAGGGTTGTTGATTTAAATGCAGTAAATGACATCAGGAAGAAGCTGTATAAGGAGCCAATGCCTACGTTCAAACCTGTTGTAAAGCATAAGTAAGTAGCATTCTTAAACATTAGTATAAGTAATCAGCCTCTTGTGAATCCATATTGTTCACTGTGTAAGAGATTGTTCTCATAAAAATGGCTTAATAGTTGTTCTTGAATGATTTTTTCAAAGATCTTACTTAGAGCTGGTAGGATTGAAACAGGCCTAAAGTTACCTGGGTCTTGTTTGTTGCCTGATTTAAAAAGTGGTACAACCCTACTGTGTTTCATTAAGTTTGGAAAAACACCTTCATCAACACAATCATTGAATATTACGGCTAAATAAGGGGCAATCACGTCAATTATGTGGCTATCAATTTTGACTGATATACCCCAAAGATCAGCGGTATCTTTTGAATTAATTAATCTGAATGCTTGTATATCTAGTGACTCAACATGTTTAAATTTAAAGAATACACTGCAACAAGATACATTATCTTTCAACAAATGTTCCGCTCTAGTTGGTGAGGAATTTATTGAAGCTGTAGTGATTATAGGTATATTACTGAAATACTTATCAAATGCTTCAGCAACAGATGCTTCTGATTGTAAGATGTTATTGTTAATATTAAGAGTGTATGAGGTATCGCGCTGTTTAGCTTTACCTGTTTCATTCATGTTGTTTTCATCATTCCACGCGGACGAAGTCGCGGGCAGAAGCTAGTGTGGATATTATATGACAAAGCTGACCGTTTTACATAATCTTCCAGGATGAGTCCCCACAAAGTGCACGGCCGCTGGGCCATTCCGTTCCTAGGCGCGGACGGCGCCGTCGTGTCGCGCTCGCAGCGGCGCCGCCTCGAGTGCGCCCGCGAGCGCCCCGCCCAGTACCGGCCTTACGTGACCTTCGACAGCCTCTGGACCGTTATGAAACTAGGGCTCATCGCCACTGTTGTGTTCTTGTTCGCTAAAATGAGATGTACGAGGAACTGGCTGGTTAAGCATCCGAGGTTCTTCTCGGGGGGACTGGCGACGCGGGAAGGACCGCCGCAAGAGGTTAGTTTAAATTATATAGGGTATTCAGCTCTCTTTCGGAAAGTACCTGCACAAAATTACCCGGAGAGGGCCCACCCCGAGCTGCCATGAGTGCGGCGCTGATGCGGACATTGCCCAGCACACACCAGCAGCGTGCCGCGGCCTCGCTGCCGGCCCCAGTGCCGGCCATGCTCGGGAGCGCTGATGCGGACACCGCCCAGCACACACCAGCAGCGTGCCGCGGCCTCGCTGCCGGCCCCAGTGCCGGCCATGCTCGGGAGCGCTGATGCGGACACCGCCCAGCACACACCAGCAGCGTGCCGCGGCCTCGCTGCCGGCCCCAGTGCCGGCCATGCTCGGGAGCGCTGATGCGGACACCGCCCAGCACACACCAGCAGCGTGCCGCGGCCTCGCTGCCGGCCCCAGTGCCGGCCATGCTCGGGAGCGCTGATGCGGACACCGCCCAGCACACACCAGCAGCGTGCCGCGGCCTCGCTGCCGGCCCCAGTGCCGGCCATGCTCGGGAGCGCTGATGCGGACACCGCCCAGCACACACCAGCAGCGTGCCGCGGCCTCGCTGCCGGCCCCAGTGCCGGCCATGCTCGGGAGCGCAGATGCGGACACCGCCCAGCACACACCAGCAGCGTGCCGCGGCCTCGCTGCCGGCCCCAGTGCCGGCCATGCTCGGGAGCGCTGATGCGGACACCGCCCAGCACACACCAGCAGCGTGCCGCGGCCTCGCTGCCGGCCCCAGTGCCGGCCATGCTCGGGAGCGCTGATGCGGACACCGCCCAGCACACACCAGCAGCGTGCCGCGGCCTCGCTGCCGGCCCCAGTGCCGGCCATGCTCGGGAGCGCTGATGCGGACACCGCCCAGCACACACCAGCAGCGTGCCGCGGCCTCGCTGCCGGCCCCAGTGCCGGCCATGCTCGGGAGCGCTGATGCGGACACCGCCCAGCACACACCAGCAGCGTGCCGCGGCCTCGCTGCCGGCCCCAGTGCCGGCCATGCTCGGGAGCGCTGATGCGGACACCGCCCAGCACACACCAGCAGCGTGCCGCGGCCTCGCTGCCGGCCCCAGTGCCGGCCATGCTCGGGAGCGCGGAGCCTTAGGTGGCGATGGTCTCCTTTTGCGAGGACGTGATGACGCAGAAGGAGACCGCGGTGAGGGCCCGAGAGGACGGTCCTCAGGCGGACCCTCTCCGACGCAGACGGCGGGGGGCAAGAAGAAGGCGGTTCGCCCGTCCTCCTCCTGCTCCCTAAAAGCAGCACCGTGGTGTCAGCCAGGGCGCCTTCACCCCGTTTCAAGGTGCTCCCGTCTGGGGGTGTCCCAGTTTACCGAGACACCCCCTTTGCGTGAGGAGGCCCGGCACGTAGGCACGTAGGCTGCTAATCTTTTGCTCCATGTCGTCCCGTTTCAAAGCGGTGAGGTGTACCCGGGTTGTTTTTAGTGGGTATTCCGGGGGCGAGTCCCTAAAAAAACAAAAATAAGATGATTAGTTAGACCGTAAGGAAAAAAACATTTAAATCCGGTAGTTAATTTAAAAACTATAAATGTTAGATTTTTTAAATCAAAATTTTAAAAATATATTTTTAGGGTTTCTATATACTTCTGATTCTGATGTTAACTTCAATTTAACATTCATTCCAAAAACTATGTTTTCCTCGTATGCTCTACCATATCACCCAGTCCAGTATACCCTATCATTTTGTTGGATTCTGTCTGAATAAGTATTCCGTTCTTGAACGGAAACAGCCAACAAAAAGAAATTAACTTTGTTTTACTTACAGGTGATTCAAAATACCAAATTCACATTCGACTTTGTCGGCAAAGGCTGGGAAAAGGGGCAGAACGTCGACATCGCACCGCCTAAAAAGGTCGTCCGTGTCCGGGTAAGATATTGTTGGCAGGGCCGGACTCGAAGGAGGTTAGGGATACACTGGGGCACATTTTTTTAAAACTTTACGTTGTTGGTGGTTAACAATTAATTATCTCATTTAACTCCCTCAGCGCGTAGTTAATATGATAGAAATCCTGCTGAAGCACCGAAGGTCCTGGGTTCGATTCCCACCCAGGATGATTATTTCTGTAATGAACATTTGTTTGTATGTTATTTGACTGTTAATATCGATATTGGTTAATCATGTGTTAAGAAATATTTAACTAGATAATGTTTTAGCCTATGACACCCATAGTACAAGCTCCAGGTTGATTTGGTGTTAGTATAATGTCATCGATATTTATTTAAAATTTGTTTAGGTGTCACACTTTGATCCTGCTTACGGGTTCGCGACGTTGGCGATCCTGCAGGCGGCAGTTTCCATTCTTTTAGAGCAAGACAAGATGCCGCCACCGTAAGTATTTAAATCATCTATTTTCCTCCTTGAATTTATAAAGTATGCGGACGCGATCTTATTTCTGTATTATGTTGTTAGATAAACTAATATTAACAATCAGAAATGAACAATAACTCTTTGTTTATCTATTTAAATGCCTTTCAAGGACCCTATTTCAAGTTTATGGATGGAACTCGTCAACAGTCTAGTCTCTAGATGTCTAAAGTGTTCATGAACCAACCGCATAGATATATGTTTTGAGACGTTTGGTGAGAGTTACCTAAATATTTTTCACTATTTCTGTTTCAGAGGCGTTCTAACCACTGCATCTGCTTTTGCCAACACGAGCCTCATAACCCGCCTGCAAGAGAACAACGTTGAGTTTGCGATCGTCGATAAAGAAATGAATGTCACTGAGCATAAATATTAGGTTTCCTAACGAATCCCATGTAGAGGAGGATATAGTGCAATTACCATACTTACGTTAAAGTTTAAACAACTTGCATTTATTTCCATCCTATCTCAAAAGCACGCCATTAAACCCGTGCCATAAAGAGCGTTATTTATAAAACCTACCTACATACGTACAAATCAGTTACCTCATTGTTTTAAACATTATTTTATTTATTTGAATGTACACCGATTTAATAATTATAAGCCAGTAATTTAGGGCGCTTGATAATTATATCGCAGTGCAACAGTCACACAGTAAATTTGACACTAGTCCTGGCCTCGGACCCTGATTGTCTTAATACGGACCTGTGTTACGGTTTTTCTAAAGCAAAACATTATTCGCTGTAGTGGTTTGTAATGAACGTTATCACCTATTGTATTTATATACTTGTGATTGTATGTTAAAGCAACTATTTTAATTTAGCTTTAAGAACTCGTTGTGTAGCAGTTGATTGAAGGTGCCTGTGATATGAAGTGTTTATTAAATTAATTTGCATCGTTTTGAATGTATTCGTTTTTGATTACATAATAAATCAAATGTTTTCGCACGGTACTCGTACTTTATAGTGTTTTTTTCATTAATTTGTAATTTCCCCCAACAAATCCAATTTTAGGCGGTAAGCCAAATAAACTTCCTAATTTTATTTGGTTTGTGTAAACGTAGACTGATCATTTACGCAGACATAAATATGAATAGAAAACGAGAGTGTAGGTAGGTAATACATAGGTACTTCATTTCAGAGTGCATAAAAGTTAACTGTTATAAAATAAAAAAGCGACGAATGCTTCGAAATAAAGTTGGCGAGTAGAACTTGTCTAACTAAAAATGACGCGCCCAACTCCTTTTTTGTGTCCTTAATTAAACAAATATATTATTATGATATGACCAATACAGGGAGGATTGAATACCTAAAATTGATCGAGTTGGTTTTTTCTTTCTATAATGCTCAGTCGCTTTTCTTTCGACGAAGTGGAAATCTCAAATCACTATAAAATCTCGGTTTTGAAATGCACCCTGGGTCTGAGATGCAGGGTTGCCAACTTTGCACCATGGGTGAGTGCTGAATGATACACCAAAAAGTGCTAGGTTGCTATGAATTTCCAAAAATAGTGCTAAACATGTGAAATAAGTCTGTTACAATAGAGCTATTTAATCCCGCATCGAGCAGAGAGCTTACACCCAGGCATTTTTATCTATAAGGTAGTCTTTTGTAGTATAATAGCCCTTTTTTAATAAAGCTGTTTTATGTGATTTTTGAATCTATGTAAAGGTAACTCACAAATGGTTTTTGGAATTTTGTTGTAATAATGTATACCTTGCCCCTTAAAGGATCCTAAAACTTTTTGCAACTTAAAGAGTGGAAGTGCAATTTTATCCTTATTCCTAGTATTTTTGCAATGTATTTCACTGTGTGTAGTACTTATAGAGACCAATAATTTTTCTTACCAAAATAATGCAATTATATATAATTGTATATATATTGTGACGCTACAGTGAGGATAACTATTTCCTTAAAAATCTCTCCCTAAGTGAAGCCCGTGCACGAAGCTTATAGATGGATCTGATCGCTCGCTTCTGGAGGATAAAGATGGTTTGTATATCCGCGGCTTAAAGTACAATGCCGTAAAACATTACACTGTGGAAATAACTAAAATAAACTGAACGAGCAGTATCAACATCTGTTAATAACCTAATTTTTCTCACTGCAAATGCAGCCGAACTAAGTCTGCCCGAGAGGGCTGTTATATGAGGGTTCCATTGGAGTTTTGAATCTAATGTGATTCCAAGAAAAACTGTAGAATCAACAAGCTTCTTAATATTACTATCTATTTTTAGGTCAATGTGGTTATCTTTAACATTAGGCAACTTAAAATTAATACATGTAGTCTTTTTTGCATTAATCTGTAGATTATTTAATGTGAACCATTGTAAAACCTTTGAAAGTGCGTCATTTACATCATCAAAAAGGTTTTTATTTCTGTCAGTTTTAAAAACTAAAGACGTATGGTCTGCAAATATACGACATCACAAATATCCTATAAGTAAAAAGGTAAATCATTTATATATATCAGGACCCAGGATAGATCCTTGTGGTACCACCATTTTAATAATCGGATCGTATTACAATATAAACTTAAAAAAAGGTTTTTAATCATGCCGTTTCTTTAGATTATAAAACAAATAGTGTACAAAACTGCAACTCTATTACGTTTTTTTGCCTTTTGCATCCGGCTAACTGTAACAAATCGATTGACACTTCATTGTTTTGTTTTTGTTCGGTCAATTAAATGTACTGAATTTCTTCCATTCATTGAAATTACCCTGTAGCCATATTTAGGTGCATTTATGAAAAAATAGACTGCTCACTAATTTATACACAATAATAATAATACACAATATTAAAATGATACGACCGACGACGAACAATAACAAATATCAATGCGATCTTTCTTTCTAATTTATTTAATCCAATCAGGCCCCTGACTCTTGAATCCGATAATTTCGTCGGATTGGCAAAGTGATATAAGGTTTAAATTTTTTTTAAACCTTATAACACTTTGCAATAAGGTTAAGAAATTTCTTGTGAAATTTAATGAAATTCTGTTCAAGAGTCAGGCCCCTGCCCCCGATTCAGAACAAAGTTATCGACCGATTCGGTTTTTTACTTTTTTTATTCATTTTTTAAGTAGGATAGTTATTATGGAATTTAGTTTGTGAAAACTTATGGCCTTTGGCTTTCACATATAAACATATTGATTGCTACCATTATGCGGATCATTTACTATAATTAAAACAAGTTTATCGAATCGGTCGATAACTTCGTTCGAAACGGGGCTGGTTTGAGATTGTATGCACTTGAATAGATTAAAAAAATCCAACAAACAAAAACCAAGATGCAATAGGAGTTTTTTGTGATTTATCAAAAGCATTTGACTGCGTAGATCATGAAATCCTACTGATTAAGCTGAGGCATTACGGTGTTTCAAATATTTCACTTAGCCTTATAGAATCTTACCTCACTTATAGAATACAAAAAGTGAGTATCAATGGTACGAACTCTTCCGGTGCCACCATACGTATGGGCGTGCCCCAGGGATCAATATTGGGTCCTCTGCTGTTTTTATTCTATATAAATGACCTGCCTTATTTTGTCAAAGACCTATGTGGGATTGTATTATTTGCTGATGACACTTCTCTAATTTTTAACGTAGATAGAAGTAACAAAGCGCTTGACGACGTAAATAATACTCTTTCTAAAGTACTGCATTGGTTCACGAGTAACAATTTACTGCTTAATGCTAAGAAGACCAAATGTATCAAATTTTCTATGCCCAATGTAAGACAGGTCGATACCATTATAAACATGAATAACGAGCCATTAGAGATTGCGAATTCCACTGTATTTCTGGGAATTACTCTCGATTCCAAGTTACAGTGGGGTCCGCATATTTCTGCCCTGGCAGGAAGACTTAGTTCGGTAGCTTATGCTGTTAGAAAAATAAGGCTCCTGACTGATATCGCAACAGCAAGATTAGTGTACTTCAGTTATTTTCACAGTATTATGTCGTATGGTCTTCAGTTGTAGGGCTCGGCAGCGGATCTCAACACCATCTTTGTTCTTCAAAAAAGAGCCATCCGCTCCATTTACAACCTTAGACCACGCGACTCGCTTCGTGAAGTATTCAAAGAGATAGATATTTTAACTGTGTACTCTCAATTTATTTATGATAATGTAGTATATGTCCGTAAAAACTTGCATCTCTTCAAGAAAAACAGTGATGTTCATAAACTCAATACCAGAAATAAAAATAAGCTCGTAACTCCCAGTCTAAGACTGCATAAGGTAGGGAAATATTTTAATATAAATGCTAAGTTAATGAAGCGGGGTTATTATAGTGTTGAGGATTTCTTAAATGATAAGAATTTGTGGTCATCTTAGGTATAATCTGCTCCTCTGCACACTTTTTTGTTATGAATTTACTCTGTCAATTCCATTTTTGTGTATAAAAACAAGATTGAAAAGAGTAACCATTGAGTTTCTTGCCGGAGTCTTCTCGATCGGAAACAACCTCCGAACCAGTGGTAGAGTCACATTATATTTAATTATGATATAAACTATCCTAGTATTATTTTATGTATCTTTATTTTTATTCAGTATATTTTTGCTACAATTTTTTTTCTGTACATGACATGTCATAAGTACTTTTTATAAGTCTATATGAATAAAGATATTTTTTACTTTACTTTTACTTTACAACATCGAATGTGCCATGACAATCAACTTTTCGATTAATCGATTCAGATCGTAGTGCATCCCTATTTTATCTTGTCATGTTCTGTCATGAGTCAACGGATGGTCTTATTTTACTTGTTTTGTTTGTCATCATTCTTGGATCCTTGTCATTTCAAGACAACAAGTTTGTCAAAACTCAAATCTGTGCTGGTGGGCAAGTTGTTGTAACAATTTTGAAAACACGTACCTACATTTTATTTTAGTTTTCTCAGAAAAGGTTTTCCTATTTAATTAACTTTGGAAAATCGTGAACAAGAGCCAACGAATTTCTACAATTCTCGTATTCTTTCGTATTATAAAAAAACCAAACCAAGCTGGATGTATCGGATCTGCCTGACTAAATATCTTTGCGTGTTCGTTTAAAATTTCACGGTAAGTATTCCTACAATTCTATCATAAGTTAGAGATTCTTCACTGTTCTTAGGGTTATTTATTGTTAGTACAAATGCCGCATGAGGCATATTGAAATATTTCTACACATTCAAACTGGCCGTGTCATAGTTTTCGTGACCATTAATCTTATAAGATTTTTTGCTATTACCGCACAGTTATAAAAATCGGGTTATTTATACCCACCTTCCTTATTTTTTTATGTAACAGAAATGGAATAGAAGTACATTTTATGGTTTTTAATCTTCCTTTGAACGTTTGAATATGTATATTCTTAGATAAAATCAAAATAGGAAATAGGTGACTCACCCCTAGTGCGTGGACGGCTTAAATCAGGCCCCCGTTGCCTAATTTTACTCAGTCGCAATATGCAATTGACAGGACTTCACTTTGACACACGCTTGTCTTGCTTACGCTAAGGTCAAAACAAATAGGTGTGTCTCTATCCTTCACATCACACAACGATGATTTAGTTGTGCATCATCCCTGTTTTTCAGGTGACGTTTTAAGGACGTGCCGTATCTTCCGCTATTTGATTTAATCTAAGTGAAAATTCAATCAATACAGCCTAGAATCACATGATCTCTTTTCATCAATGAAATTGATGTTTTTAGATGTCCAAGTTCGATCTTGTTGTGTTTGGAGCCACGGGGTTCACGGGAAAACATGCTATTGAAGAGCTAGTCCGCGGAGGCAAGAGGTATGCTGGAGTAAGTTGGGCTGTCGCCGGTCGCTCCCAGAAGAAGCTAGAGGAACTGCTTCAGGAAGTCACTAAGAAGACTGGTAAGTACCATAAAACATACTATTTATCCCTGAAAATGCATAGGTTTACCAAAAAAGGTAATAAAATTCATAAAAAGTATTTTTGATCTTAAAAGATAAAACAAAGTCGGGTTTGGTCTAATACTTATAACTCGAGAACAGCTGAACCGATTTTCATTGTTTTTCATTTGTTGTGTTTGTCTGCAGAATCCTTTGTGTCCCGAATAGCAGAACAACTATTAAAAACATTGGAACATTAACTAAAAACTAAAATAAAAGAAAAAAAAATCTTATACAAAATGTTCCCAGCTGTCAAACATTTGCTAATAACTTTTAACAGAACCAAGTCTATTGGGGCAGCTAGTACAATATAGGATAAAGTAACTTTTGTCGCTTAATATGCATTATTACTTAAAACATGTTTATATTAGACTATCCTGTTTTTTTCATCAAATAAGAGATTAATTTCTGTGTGTGTTTGTTAACATGGTTCATTATTACAACTCATGAATATCTATAAGTAGTTCATAACAAACACGTCAATAAATTTCTTTACTCAGATCTTTTTTATCTTACCTTGTACAGATGTTTTTCCTTTACAACTTTTTGTTACCTCATAACTTTGGACTGGGTGAACCGATTTTGATCATTCTTTTTTTATTTAAAAGCATGTGCTTCCCGAATGGTCCCATTTTGATTTGGTCTAGTTCTGACAGTAGCATCCATGGGAAATCCATATAAGTCTTAAATCCAGATAAACCATATGTGCGACAAATGGACGAATAACTCATTATCACGCCAACCGATTTCGATGCTTCTTATTTTATTGGAAAGGATATACTTCAAGGGTAGTTTGATGAGTGTTTGGTTAGGTTCTGATTATGGGATCCATGACAAAGTAACGGAACTCTTCAATTCTTAGGAGCAATTGGACGATACTTTTTCGATGTATAAAATAAATTAGAACTATTCACTGAAAATCAAGAAATAAACAAAAATTTTAACAAAAAAAAACCACTTCAAAAAAAACTATTCCAAAACAAAGCACTAAAAAGTAAAGAAATAATTGCGTATTCTTTTAAAACTTAAACGATAATATAATGTAGGTACAATTATTGTTATTGTTGGAGTCGGTGTCAGCCAATGTAGGTTTGTAACTACCTACATACATACGTGAACGTGATATGTAAGAAATAGGTATATTGCTAGGAATATTGTAGTGTTTCCTTGGCTGACACCGACTCCAACAATAACAATAATTGTACCTACATTATATTATCGTAAAAGTTTTAGAAGAATACGCAATTATTTCTTTACTTTTTAGTGCTTTGTTTTGGAATAGTTTTTTTTGAAGTGGTTTTTTTTACAAATACATATTTATGTATAACATTAAATTGGCTGCCAACCATATAATTATGAAAGTTAATAATCCTGAGAAAAAAACAGTAACTGGAATGTTATGTTTTTTTGATACTTTATATGCTAGTGTTCATTATGTTGATTTTCTTAATTGGTATAATATCTTCAACCAGAGCTGACAACAAACTATACCTATAATTACTTTATTTATGACTAAAATACTAATGTAAAACAATATTAATTGAAGTTTTAACAAATGAATGATAAATGAGATTGGAACTGCATACAATAGAAATAATTACCATTGAATGCTTTGAACTTTTTGGCATCAATTAGTCGTCTTTAATTACACTTTAGTACTTCTTGTTACTTAAAACAATATATATATTTTATTTGATACTCTGTTTTTCACACATTCTTTTAGTTTCATCCTGTGCTTAAATAAAGTCTTTGAAAATGACACAATAACTTAGAATGAACAAACCAAGGTACAAAGTTCAGTGGCTATCACATCAATAGGTTAAATGTGCTGATAACAGGTACCAAATAGCCTTAGCATAATATACGGCTAGGTATTATTGAGATAAACTAAAATAGGTACAGCCGACCACAGCTTTGGAGTAATGAAGGTCTCAGGGTTTTCCTAAACTTTTTACGGTTTATTTAATTATTGTAAAATGCAGGGCAAAGGCCCTACTATCCCAAATCCACCGTAGCCGTTTTGTGCCAATTTTAGGCCAATCATCTAAATATAGTCCAGCATTTTTGGGCCTCCTAACTGTGAGGCCGCTTCGCGTGTTTGGTGACAATGGTGACCCTGTTCGTCTAGGAATCGACAGACGTCATCTCAACTTCAGCTGAGCAGCTTTTTAGTTCACATCATGATGTGCATCTACATTATCATCAGTCTTTGGGCGTCCACTGATGAACGTAGTGAACGCCATAGCGATTGGCTTTGGGACGTATACAACGGCTTTCCGATGAGCGATATCGTTAACTTGAGATTTTTTGCGAATCCTACCGCGCAAAGTAACACCAAGGTTAGCTCTATCCATAGTGCGGAGAGCAACCCTGAGCTTAGGTATACTGTCAAGAACCACGTCTCAGTGCACCCCTTGTTTGTAAAATGTTACAATGTCTTTAAATTAATGAATGCTTTCTGTTTCTAATCTAACCCAGCCTTTTTCCACGTAAAATTTATCTTTATCTACCTACTGATAGAAGATAAGTTTATCCACTCATTAATTTAGGAGTAATAATAGCATCCTAAAGATAGTGGCAGATGATCCGCATGCACCTATATTCAGGCACTTCGTGCGGACTATGACTAGAGTAGAGGTTAGAAGCTCCTCCGGGACGAGATCGCAGGGAGTGCCTCTGAGGTACATGACGTATTTTTAAAATAATTGAAATATTAAATAAATAAATAAATTGTTATCCCTAAGAATACTAACCCTAGTCATAAGTCTTACTAACCCACGGACCTATGTTGTCTGAAAAATATAAAAATTTGAAAATTTTTAGGAAGTTTGAAATTAATTTATCTGACCTTAATACCTACCTGTTAAGCAGATAACCTTAATAATACACACATCAAAAGTGTCTAGGGATCAACATATATTTTTGCAATAACTTTTCTCCTGATTGATATTAATTAAATTTTTCTTTAAGGATTCATCAAATAAAGTGTTTTCGTTTGTCTACAGTAACGATAAACCAAGTCACCTTTGCATTAATAAAGAAATTTGCCATTTTCCTAATGAAGGGATTTTTGACATTTGAACCACTAACATTAAAGTTCGAAAAAAAGACTGAAATAACAGTTTTCTTTAAAATTTTATTGGGTAACTTAAACAATTAATAATCCGTGTTTCTACCGCGAACACTAACAACACAAGAACATTGGTTTGGCATACTCAAAATGAGTTCATCCAAATCACGCTGTGGAATGGCCGCCCATGTTCGTTGCAACAACAAAAAAAGGTCTTCTTGCGACTGGATACCCTCCATATTCGGCAGAGCTCTTCTCTGTAGCATATCCCATGCATGCTCAATCGGGTTCAAGTCTGGCGACTGAGCAGGCCAGGGCAGGACATTGATGTTAGCTGCGGCGAGAGTCTGTCTTACAACTCTTGCGGTGTGCGGTCGTGCATTATCATGCATTAACTGAAATAAGGGACCGATTTTCACTTGTAGAGGAACGATGACGTCTGATACAATCGTCTCAGCATAAATTTGAGCGTTGAGGTTGCCTCTGATCCAAATCAACTCAGTTCTTCCGCCGATCCAAATACCCGCCCATACCATGATGGTTCCACCACTATAAGGATGGACTTCCTGGCAGGATTTTAATCGCTGTTGGCGTCCAGGGGTTCTCCAGTGTCGTATACGTCTTGTATCCGGTCTCAAACCAAAACGAGACTTATCAGAAAAGCACACGAAACGCCATTGTTCTTCTGCCCAATTTCTGTGTTCAAGAGCCCATTGATATCGAATCCTACGATTGTGCATTGCTATAGGTGGTACCCTTAGCGGTCTTCGGGTATGAAGGTTCACTTCATGCAAGCGGTTTCTGACTGTTTGGTCGCTAATTAAGTTCCCTGAAGAGTGATGAAGCCTCACGGCTAACATCATGGCGGTTATTGTTGGAGCTCTTCGAGTTGTGATTTGAATGTATCGGTCTTGTCTCCGTGTGGTGCAGCGATACCGTCCTCCATGGCGCTCAGCCACGGTACCAGTGCTTCGGTAACGTGTCCAAAGTCGACTATAACACTCTGACTTGTATTCAGAGCTAAAGCCACAGTACGTTGCCGGGAACCAGCTTCTATCATTCCCACGGCTCTGAGCATTTCTTCCCTGCTTAAATGACGTCGCCGCTCCATAATAACGTTGGTTTTAATCAGTAGTAGGGAAACAGTAGCACTAATAATGTCTTCAATGCGTTGTATGTTTTTATAGGGAAAATATTGACAGCTGATTTTCATCTTTTACTCGAATTTGATTGACAGTTCCTGTTTCAAATTATGAAATGCACCAAAAAGGATCCATATAAATTTATAAAATCATAAATTTATTACAAAGCCACATCTCAATCTCAAGAAATCCGCATAAAAATGCTTGATCCCTAGACACTTTTGATGTGTGTAGTTTACTAAAAACGCATGATAATGACATGATTCATTGTCATGCATTTGCATTCTCACCTAAAGTCACTAATGCTAAAAATACTCTTGGTCACAGCAAGTATGTCGAAGTCTAACCACTACCTTTGTGGAAAACGAAAAATCACTTATTTATAGAACTAGCCTGTTTCGCAAATGCTTCCTGCCTTTAACGTTTGGGGGTTCGATTCCTAACCAGCACTAACATGTATGTGATGTACGTTTATGTTGGGTCTAGGAGTTAAATTTATTAATAGATAAATTTAGGTATATCTTAAGAAATATTTAAAACACTCTATTAAGACACTATCATCTTTGAAACCACCGGGTTTACACAAAATTGAACATATAATGGCGCGACAACGGCATCACACATAATTTTATTTTAAGCATTGTTAAAACGCTAGTATTCCAGTAATTCAATATCTTATAACTAGTTTCACCTTTACCGAAAGTCAAACATTTGCAGAAATATATCTTTTGATTGCTAAAAGGCACTTGACTTATAAACTTTATGAAATGACATTGGCTTACTGCGTAAAAGACACTAGAGATTCGCCAGGTTTGTTGATGACCTCGGTAGCTTTGCTAGAACAGCAGCCGCCCGGATAGCGCCGACCCTCGTCTGGTTCAAGTTCCGCTCGATCCCTAAGTTTATATCTTTAGATGGCATCAGATATTCTTACAATCCGATTTTAGGAGGAACCATTGTTTGTAGAGAGTACAAAGGTCCAGCTTGCGTAATAATTCACTCGCCGAACTTCAACCTCCCTCGACGCTTGGATAATAACCTAAATAGTTTATTTTTATTTGTTCCCAGGCGAAGATCTGTCAGCCATCAAGATCATCATCGCGGACGTGAAAGACTATGATTCGCTGAAGCAGATGTGTGCACAGGCGCGCGTCATTGTCAACACGTGCGGCCCGTACCGGCTGTACGGCGAGCCGGTGGTCAAGGCCGCAATAGAGACTAAGGTGCACTATGTCGACGTCAGTGGAGAGCCACAGGTAAGTCTGCTTGTCTTTCAGTAAGTCTCAAAGTTCTCATTGATTCATGAGTCTCAATCAATCAAAATTGGGCAGAAGAACAATGGCGTTTCGTGTGCTTTTCTGATAAGTCTCGTTTTGGTTTGAGACCGGATACAAGACGTATACGACACTGGAGAACCCCTGGACGCCAACAGCGATTAAAATCCTGCCAGGAAGTCCATCCTTATAGTGGTGGAACCATCATGGTATGGGCGGGTATTTGGATCGGCAGAAGAACTGAGTTGATTTGGATCAGAGGCAACCTCAACGCTCAAATTTATGCTGAGACGATTGTATCAGACGTCATCGTTCCTCTACAAGTGCAAATCGGTCCCTTATTTCAGTTAATGCATGATAATGCACGACCGCACACCGCAAGAGTTGTAAGACAGACTCTCGCCGCAGCTAACATCAATGTCCTGCCCTGGCCTGCTCAGTCGCCAGAGTTGAACCCGATTGAGCATGCATGGGATATGCTACAGAGAAGAGCTCTGCCGAATATGGAGGGTATCCAGTCGCAAGAAGACCTTTTTTTGTTGTTGCAACGAACATGGGCGGCCATTCCACAGCGTGATTTGGATGAACTCATTTTGAGTATGCCAAACCGATGTTCTTGTGTTGTTAGTGTTCGCGGTAGAAACACGGATTATTAATTGTTTAAGTTACCCAATAAAATTTTAAAGAAAACTGTTATTTCAGTCTTTTTTTCGAACTTTAATGTTAGTGGTTCAAATGTCAAAAATCCCTTTATTAGGAAAATGGCAAATTTCTTTATTAATGCAAAGGTGACTTGGTTTATCGTTACTGTAGACAAACGAAAACACTTTATTTGATGAATCCTTAAAGAAAATTTTAATTAATATCAATCCGGAGAAAAGTTATTGCAAAAATATATGTTGATCCCTAGACACTTTTGATGTGTGTAATATCGAGTATAACAGAGGCTTCACTAAGCTATCTTTAATTGGGCTTAGCGTCAACTATGACGAAAATAAAATCACACATCCTGTGAATCCAAACGACATAAGTTACAATAGTTTGACTCTTAGCCACAAAAAGGTTTTTGATACATGTTTCAATGCAATATTGAATGGTTAGCCCACAAGCTTTAAAAAGTCAGCGTGACTTTTATTAAAATCATTGCGCTAACGAGAAGTCACTCTTTACCACCAATGCAGCGGATACAAGGTTGGGCGCACAATTGAATATGACTTACACCATATAGCCTTTTCTGAGACCCGAGAGATAGTTTATCTTAAGCCATTTAGAACAGAAACATCTTTTTCAACAACAATTGCAAGATGTTTTGAAGATGTTTTCTGCCAACCCAGCAGAGTTACTTAAATGTGATCAATTTGGCCTTTTCTTTTTGTCCAGATTCTGTTTCCCTTAAGATGCAGAAGAGACACTGCAAATCTTGGGGAATGTGAGCAATAGAATGTACAGTCAGTACCCTCTGATAAGATATCAATGTACCGCTGAGCTAAGAATATGTTTTATTCATAAAGCTTTGTCACTTGTTTTTAAAAACTCTAAAGTATGCAAGAGTGGTTATTGGATGTGGTTAAATATTGCTAAATGATTTTAATACAGATAATCTTTAACTTATTAAAAAAACCAATTAACTGCATAGCAGACATAATTACCTGTTCTCCATTGTTATTTTTAATGTTGCAGGTAACAGGAGTAATGTATGTGCTAAATAATATGCAATTTATTTGTATATATATAATAGTTATTACAAGTTTTAATTGTATTACAATGAATTTATCAAATTGGCTCCAAAGACGCCTTTTGGTCTCGATAACCATTTTACAAACTCTCAGAATGAAATATAGTGGATGTCTCAAGGACAATGTTTCAAATCAGTACTATTCAAAATGTGTTGTAATTGTAGAGTTCCATTTAATTCTCCCCCATTGCAGTTTCTTTACAAAAATCTTAAAAAAGATGATTTTGGTAACCAAAAAACAAGAGTGGAATGAGGCCAATGATTCAATGATAATTCAACTCAAAGACTGCGGAAGTCAAGTCAAGTCTAGATGCACATGTGTGGCAATAAATCACTTTCATCTAGTTTTTCATTCAGATCTAGTGAACTTTTGCACAACCAGGACTGGTGTGTGAAAATCGACCTCCAAATACCTTTTCTGAACTACCATTAGCAGAGCCTCTCCGTTCCATTTACAAACTTAGACCACGCGACTCGCTTAGGGAAGTATTTAAGAAGATCGATATTTTAACTGTGCATGCTCAGTATATTTTAGATAACTTTATGTATGTGCGCAAAAACATGCATCTCTTTGAAAAAAAAACAGTGATACTCATAAACATAATACCAGAAATAAAAACAAATTGAATACTCCCAGTCTTAGGCTACACAAGGTGGGAAACTCATTTGTGCGTCAATCTGTGAAGTACATTAACAAAATACCTCAAAGTCTTGTTGATCTCTTCACAAGTTTAAGTCTGCAATTAAAGCAAAGTTAATGAAACAAGGTTATTTATAATGTAGAGGATTACTTGAACGACAAAAGTTTGTGGTCATAGTAGGAATAATCTGCTCTTCTGCTCAATGTAGTGTTCTTTTTTCTACTCTCATTGACTGTACTCTGAATTTATTTTTTGTAAAACAAACAGAGTTCAAAAGAGTAACTATCGAGTTTCTTGCCGGAGTCTTCTCGATAAGAAGCAACGTCCGAACCGGTGGTAGATTCACATTATGTATATTCACGATATCTACTAATATTGTACCATTTTATTTACGGTTATTATTATTTCTATATACTTTTATTTTGACATGTCATAAGTGCTTTGTACAAGCTTAAATGAACAAATGTTTTTTTTTACATTTACAACTATCGTTGTCATCTGGCATCTCTTCAACTCTACAGATTTTCTCAGCAGTGTTGAATTGGGTTGCGGAAACCCTCTATGCCACAAGTGTTGAATGATAGGGTATTGAAAATACCAGCGTCTAGTCCATTGCGACAGGTCAATTCTAGTCACTCAGATTGCGGAAATACTGAGATGCTAGAGACTTGTGGAAAGTATAATAATTATCCAAAGTCTATTTTATGGCCCACACAGGAGCAGGTATACACTAGAGTGCTCTCAGAAACACAAATCAGTATGAATACATTAATTTAAAAAAAAATTAAGCAAAGAAAGGAATTTCAAAGCCTATTTGCCTTTTGAGTCTTGCAACATTGACCGTTCCCGGAGGACGTTTTCAAAGTTGCAAAATGCGATTGTTTCTGAGAGGATTTTAGGGAGGACATCTCGGAGAGTGAAGAGTCCTGTCTGAGATTGAAGTGACACTGTTCACCAACTGAATTTGTGTTTTTTTTTTTTTTTTTTATATTGCCCGTCAAGATGACCTCACTCCACCTGATGGAAAGCGGTCGTGAGGTCCAGATATGAGGTTGACAAGCCCAGTCATTCAAACGAATCACTGGGCTGGCCATCCTCACCTTGAAGGCCTGCAGAAATGCCTTTTCACGCCCCGCTTGAAGAACCCGGGACTATAAGAGGAAGGAAACACATGTGCTGGAAGAGCGTTCCACGTCTGGATGGTACGACAAAGAAACGAGTCACCGAACCTTTTAGTTCGGGCCAACAAATGTTGAATTGTGTGTGGGTGACGCCGTAGTCCAGCACGCGTGGTACGGGAGTGGAAAGGTGAGGGTGGGATAAGCTGGAATAACTCGTCAGAGCATTCCCCATTGTAGAAGCGATAGAGAACACTTAGCCTGGCAATGTCTCTACGCAATTGGAGAGGCTCAAGGGTCAAAGTTGCCTCTGGGTTTCCAATAATACGGATAGCACGCCGCTGCAGCCTGTCAAGAGCTTCGAGTAGGTACTTAGCGGAACCGTCCCAGAGATGAGAGCAGTATTCCACACACGAGCGAACTTGTGTCTTATACAAGAGACAGAGCTGCTCAGGCGTGAAGAATCGTCTCACTCTGTTCAGGACTCCGAGTTTACGGGATGCAGTTCTAATGACGCTCTCAATGTAGTCCCGCTGGTTTAGGTTGCTACGAACATCCATGCCAAGGATGTTTAGGCTATCCTTAATCGGTAGTGGGGTGCTCTGAAGAGTGGGATGGGAAAGGAAAGGCGACGCCTTTGCTGTGAATGCACACACCTGCGTTTTCTTGGCATTGAACTCGACAAGATTGCATGCACCCCATTCTAAAATGCGGTCCAACACTCCGTCAAGCTCAACAACAAGACTTCGCCTCTTCTCCTCGATGTCAGTCTGCTTTGCCCCAGGGCGCTCGAAATATCGCGCGTGGACCGTGCTATCATCCGCATAGCAATGAATATTACCAAGAGATAACATGTCATTGATATGCAGAAGAAACAACGTCGGCGAGAAGACGGAGCCCTGCGGCACTCCGGCATTAATCTGGAGAAAGCGTGATTTTGGACCATCGCAAAGGACACGAATTCTACGTCCCTCCAGAAATCCGGCGACCCAGTCGCATAGGCGAGGTGGCAGACCATATGCCGGAAGCTTGGAAAGAAGCGAACGATGCCATACACGGTCGAAAGCTTTGGCAATGTCAAGGCTGACAGCCAAAGATTCCCCATGCTTGTCCATAGCCTCCCCCCAGATGTGTGTTACGTACGCTAGAAGATCACCCGTAGACCGTTTTGGTCGGAAGCCGTACTGACGGTCGTGAATGAGAGAGTGATCCTCTAGGTAGCGGATGAGCTGCGTGTTTATGATCCGCTCAAACACTTTAGCTAAAACTGAGGTTACGGCTATTGGACGGTAATTGGCAGGGTCAGGCCGGTCCCCTTTTTTGGGAACTGGTTGAACGTTCGCCTCCCTCCAAGACAGCGGCACAAGACCCGAATTGTAGGAGAGGCGATACAGGCTAGTAAACACTGGAGACAACTCCGCTGCACATTTCTTCAGCACCACAGCTGGAATTCCATCAGGGCCACTGGCTTTCCTGACATCGAGTGACTGCAGTTCGGCACGAACATCACACTGCCTGATACGAATATCAGGCATTGTGGAGCCGCAATGTGGAATATCAGGCGGCGCAGCACCGCAGTCATCGATGCAAGAGTTTGCGGCAAAGAGGTTAGCCAATAAATCGGCTTTCTCTTGCGGCTGATGAGCCAACGATCCATCAGGGAACCTCAGTGGGGGCAGCGAAGGCACGCAGAAGTTAGATTGCACGTGTTTAGCCAGTCGCCAGTAGGAGCGGCTACCCGTAGGGTGCGTGATGAGTTCTTGGCCAACACGTGCAATTCGCTGGGCGTCTGCTCTCATGTAAGCCCTCTTCGTGGCCTTGGTGGCTTTATTAAAGGCTGCTTTCAGGGAGGCAAGGTTTGAATGATCATTGAGTGCCTGGGCCCTAGACCAAGCACGGTACGCCGCCTGTTTTTGTTCAACAGCTGCGGCACACTCGCGATTGAACCAGGGACCAGTTTTGCTAGCACTGACGACATCAGTAAAAGGAATGTAGTATTCCATTCCGGTACTGATCTCGTCAGCGATAGCAGATGCACTCTCTGAAGCATCCATTTCTCCAAAGCAGCACTGCCGCCAAGGGACGGAGGCAAAATACTCTCGCAATCCGTCCCAATCTGCCGACGAGTAGTGCCATAACCGCCGCGTCACCTCCACAGGTTGTGGGGGAGCTGCACAAGGCACTGTAGCGCCAACCAGACAGTGATCGGAGGAGCCCAATGGAGCACCAACCGACACTTTATACCCGGCTGGGTGACTCGTCAGCAGAAGGTCCAATAAAGAGGGAGTATGACCGACAATATCTGGTAAGCGGGTGGGCTGGTGTACCAGTTGCGTCAGGTCTTGCGTGAGAGCAAACGCATGGGCAGTTCGGCCTGCATGGTCTGTTTTTGATGAGCCTAACCAGGACTCATGGTGGGCATTGAAGTCTCCCAAAAATACCATTTCGGCATTTGGGAACTGCGCCTGAGCGTTGTCTGCGGCCTGACTCAGATGCTCGAAGAGTCGAGTTGTCTCAGCGTCGCCTTTGTGGGAGCGGTATATGCACGCATAGACCCGGCTTGTGGAGCCCAGATCAACGTGCACCCAGAGAGTGGAGAAGGATGGGTCTTCTAGGCAGCGGAGACGGCTACAGCAGACGTCCGCCCTGACGAATAGACATACACCGGCTTTAGGTTGGAAGGACTCTTCCAGCACATAGCCGGGGTAGTGCAGGTATGACGTATCGGCAGGGCGGCCTATCTGTGTTTCCGTCAAAAAGAGCATCGCAGGCCTCGCCGTCTCAAGGTGTTGATGGACGGCGTTGAGGTTTGCATGGAGTCCGCGGATGTTAGCGAACTCCACCTCAAACAGCGTGTTGGTGGGGGATGGGGATGCCGCTGTAGGCCGTTTTTTCGTGCTTCTGACTGCCATGGAAGTTGGAGGATGGGAGGGGCGTGAAAGGACGACTGTGATCGAGGCAATGAAAGACAAAGCGTGGTGCCCTGCATTGGTATTAATCGCGTGGAATAGTGTAGGCCGGTCCGCCGGACGGAAGGGCCCCCGTACCCCCTCGGGTGTGGTCGCCGGGCCCCACCGGAACCGGGCACCACCCGGCACGACGAGCCACCCCGAGATTATGCGCGACCTGGTGGGGCAGCCTCCAGAGGTGGTTAACCCCTTTTGGGCCCCTGTACTATGCCGCGGGTGGCCAGCGGCACCACCGTTTCTACGGGTCTCCCTGGCCGGCGGGCCGATACACACTATACACACAATACCGCCGCTAGGGCCCCCACTGGTCCAACAATTGCCACGATCACAGTCCCCCTGGCACCGGTTAGTGCAGTGCTGATCCCGGAACGCGACCTGACCGAGATAGGTCAGAATCACTTGGCGGGTTTTACACAACTGCATGGTGGTAACAACAACCGGCCGACATAAGTCTCCCACCTGAAGAGCAGATGGTCTGCTGGAAGAAACCCTTAATCGCCTCTTACGACACCCATGGGAAGATATGGGGCTGTGGAAAGTATTATTTTAAAGTGCCGCCACCAGCACGGCACACACTAAGTTCAATATACTCCACTGAGCGCAGTGCGCTACAAAGAAGTCAGACACTTCCTTACCACCAACGCAGCGGATGCAGGATGGGGAGCTTGATTGAACGACATGTGCTTATAAGCTTAAGACATTAAGTTCAACTCACATTTAAAAGCCCAAAGGGTAATGTTACTAAACGTTCAATACAATAATTATTTAAATGTTGAAGTACTCAATCGTAAAATAAGATTACTATCCAATAATTATGACCATGTTACTTTTATTGACACTGATGTCGGCACGAGTTATAGCACTTCTAGCGTAAGGTTATACTTGGATTTAATGTCTTTTAAGCTGAATATTGCAATTGACTCCTTAAGATACGAGCATCAATTTATTAAAGAAATAAAATCAGCCGTAAAACTAAATACCTATACCTCTAAGTCTTCATATACCGCGAACGAGTACCGATCTCACTCAAGGAAAGGAACTATACCTTATTATTTTAAAAAGCTAAAAAAACCAAACTCGGACTGTGACGTTGATGTTTTACCTGACCTTTCTAATGACACCACGATTGATTGCAATGGTTTTGTAATACCTGACATTTCAAAAGACACTACGAATCATCTTATTAATAATATTTCGCCTGACATTTCAAATAAATCTATAGATCATCACAATGAACGTACGTTTTTTCGTTCCTAAAACCAAATCAAAATTTGTTTGACGGAGACGTTTATAAAACAAGGGGCAGAAGCTAATTTATGTATAAATAATTATCAAATGGTCTCATCCTACTGTCGTAAAAATGAACGCAGGGGAGGAACGTGTATACTTTTGCATAGAAATTATACACATAAACCTATAAAGATGAACATAGAACCCATTTCTTATCTATTTGAATATTGTTTGACGGAAATTCATAATTTACATTTAATTGTTGTTTGTATCTATAGAACTAAGCCTAGGGACGTAAAATTACCAGAGTGCATGAACATTTTCTTCGAGAATTTGGGAAAAATACTACGTAATATAACAAAACGGTTTCCAAAAAAGAGCATAATAGTTTGTGGAGACCTAAATATCAACTTACTTAAACACGATAGATATTCTAAGGAGTTGACATCTTTGATAACAAACTTTAACTTTCAACATCATATTCATGCACCTACAAGACAATCGTCTTGTCTTGATTTAATTTTCAGCAACCTACGAAATGTACGCTCAGACATACATTATATGGGGTTATCAGATCACGAGACTGCCCAGTCACTATCTTTTGACACTATAATGAACGAAAATGATTCCTTCTTTAGTGTCCCCTTCTGGTTTGAAAAGGTAAGGGACTATCATAAACAAAATGTTCAAAAATTTTGTGAATGTGTATCATCTCTCAGCTTTACCGATGTTCACGCGCAAAGTGACACAGATGAGGCATTTAATACTTTGCATAATCATTTAACTCTATTTCATGACTTGTGTTTTCCTATTATAAGAGTTAAAAAAGTAAACAAACAAAAACGTAACAAATGGATGACCAAAGGTATAAGGAACTCATGTATAAATAAAAGGCAGCTGTATCTGCGGTACAGACTAGATAAGACTTGTAAGCGTCGCAACAAAAGTAAATATTCTAAATATAATAGAATATTGAAAAAATGTATAACCTGGGCTCAAAAAGTAGGTAATTCAAACTATATCGAAAGAGCTGAAAATAAGTGTAGAGCATCATGGGATGTGATAAACTCCAGTTTAAATAGAAGTAACACGTCATTAAAAATTGCGGAAATTAGGGTAAACGAACAGGAGCCACCAGTAACATGCCCGCAACAAATAGCTGAAATGTTCAACAACTTTTTCATTGATCTTTCAAATAAAGAAAATCATTGCACTGATTCGACTTCAGCTACTAGATCTATGGCATGGTATCTTAATTCTATGTTCTTGGCGCCTACTGATCCACTGGAAGTGTTTAGGGTCATAAAATTGCTTCGTAATACCAATTCTACTGGTTATGATAGTATTAATAGTAAATTGTTGAAGCGTTGTGCGGATACTCTTGCTTTTCCCCTAAGTCACATTATAAATCTATCTTTTGTGCAGGGTAAATTTCCCTCACGTCTTAAATTGGCTGTAGTAAAACCACTATTCAAGAAAGGTGCCAGAGATAGTATGGATAATTATAGACCTATTACCTTAAACCCAGTAATTTCAAAGGTTTTGGAAAAGATTATGTTTTTTAGACTGAACTCGTACCTTGAAAAAAATGGAATTCTAAGTGAGAAGCAATTCGGCTTTCGAAAAAATAGTTCAACCACCTTAGCATGTTTCTCACTCATGAAAACCGTTACTGAAAGTCTGAGTAGAGGTTTCCGCGTTTTTTCTGTCTTCCTTGATATGACGAAAGCATTCGACATGGTATCCCACGATATTTTATTACAAAAACTTAATGCTTTCGGCGTGAGGGGTGAACCTCTGGAATGGCTAAGTAGCTATCTTGAAGACAGAGAGCAGTATGTGGAGATCTCGAACTTAGTCAAGTCACATAGTAAATCCTACCAGAGGGAAACATTTGCGTCCTCTCACATTGCGAACAAATATGGAGTGCCTCAAGGCAGTGTGCTCGGTCCATTATTGTTTCTTTGTTATATAAATAACTTCATAGCAGAGATGGGACATGAGTGTTTGCTTTTTGCTGATGACGCTACGCATATTATCAAAAGCAGGGACAGGGATACTATTGAATCAGAAATAGGTAAAGCTGTATCTTCTGTCATCAAATGGTTAGGAGTTAATAATTTAAATTTGAATGTGTCGAAAACTAAAATACTGGAATTCCAAACATATAATAGTACCTCGACGGAGATCAATGTGAAAATTGATAACGACCTGATTGAGATAGTAGAAAATATTTCTTTCTTAGGGATAACTATTGATAAATATTGCAACTGGAAGGCACACGTTGGCAAATTAGTGGCTAAAATTGATAAATACGTATTTGTCCTACACAGATTAAGAAATATTGCCACAAAAGAAGCAGTTCTGGCTGCTTATCATGCTTTGGTCTCCTCAAATATTCGATATGGTATAGTCTTGTGGGGAAACTCAGTGGAATCACATAGAGTATTTGTGACACAAAAAAAATGTCTTAGAGCTTTAAGCGGTATGAAGTTCGACGAGAGCTGCAGGCCAATCTTTAAGCAAGAAAACATACTTCCTCTACCGTCCTTGTATTTGTTTGAGATCTGTATGTTTGTTCATAAGCACCCACATTTATTTTTGAGACAAGGTGACACTACCCATAGAAATGGGCGACATGGGCGCGAAAATAGGCTATATGTACCGTTACAAAGGCTGGCTGTTTTTAGTAAAAGTTCATATTGCATGGCTATCAGAGTCTACAACCACCTACCAGATAGTTTGAGGGTGATGAACATAGTTAAATTCAAGAAACAGGCTTACGGTTTCTTTGCGCGGAAGTGCTATTATTCTGTGTCTGAGTACTTGAACCAAAAACTAACAATTTGAATTAATTTTATGTTTCTAGTGTTATCTGTTAATTTGTATTACTAATGATGAATCAATTTATTTAAGTGTTATTTATTTTTTATTTTTTTGTGTTATTTTTTAAAATGAAATTATTAATTGTTTAATCTTTTATAATTTTTATGTTTGCACGTCTTCATAAATAGATAAAATGTGTGTACAACTATCTTTAAGAACATCATGTAATCCACCATATTTCTGCAAATAAATATTCTAATTCTAATTCTAATTCTAATTCTAATTCTAAAAATTCTAATATGGCACTCCTATGTCAAGGAGTTGTATGCAGTGTATGGTACGATCCTATACCAACACAATGCATTAGAGGTAGCCCACATTCTGGAACAGCAAAACTGGTAGTATGCCATGCCATTAAGACATAAACAGTGGAGGCGCTCAGATCTCTGGCACTCCTAAAGTTGGCTACCAAACTTCTGAAGCAAAATTGTTGACCACCTGTCCAAGGTGGAGTGGCTCGCGACTGGCGTCTATTGCCCCTGGCCGCGGAAGCCATATTCAACATATGGGGATCCAGAAAATTATTTGTTTTAAATGCCACAGCAGCTGTTCCAGGCGATGTCGCTTTAGACACAAGAGATGAGTACCTAATTTTATTATGCGACGCCTTTTGTCGTCCCTGAGACTATCCCCTGATATGAGGGCTTCCAAATCCTAACCTGATACTGCTAGTTTTAGCACACTTTACTTATGTAAAGTGCATATTATATGATGTAATAAAAAAGTCAGTCATCTTAATGATTGCCCAGTGGCCCTTCTTATTCTTCTAGCTTCGCCGAACCAGATAACTATAAGACCCATGACCTACAAAGGATCTGCGGAAGACCTTGGTACATTGAACAGTTCCAAGGCCTTTCCCATGTGAACAAATGGTCCTCCTGCTATGGAAGATCGGGCGTGTATAGAGCGAATCTCCCACATAGTTTCTGTGAGTGAAATCCATCTTCATAATGGGCCCCCGTATAGGTACTATGATGATCTATAACAATTTATTGTTGCAGCTGTCACAATATTATAATAAACCTACTGACAGGCAATAAAAAGGTAGCTATATTCTTGTGAATACTATTTTTTGAGGATAAAATAGCCTCAGTGAACTAAAGGCCTATGTGTATTGTGTAACTACTAGTTGTGTCCAAATTCTGTGCCACATCAGTAGTTGAAACATTTTTTTCTTGCCAAGCGAGATATTTAAAAAACTCTGGTTTTAATATTCAACTAACATTTTGAATGAGTCTTGAAGGAGGTCTTTTCAGATTGTCCGTCTTGCTTTAGTGGGCATCGGGCCTATCTTGTATAGGTTGATGAAACTTGTTTAATAATGCACATGGTATGTTAAAATCTGACAGCAGATGTGTTGAAGCTCGGTTATAATATTCTTGACGGAATAACTCCAAATCCCATTTTATTCGTCCATTTACAACTTCAACCACCCATCGACACATTGTAACACATCTTGACCGATTTGCCTGTTCAGTTGTTATCTGATTTTCACCTTCCAGAAGGGATTCCGGCATATACGAGTACGCTTTATAGCCATATGTATGCAATTGGCCTATTACATCTCTAAATCCTCTATCCAAAATAAATACATCATCACGTCTAAAATAATTTCTAAACGTACTATTTCGTTACGAAATTCATTGGACATTAGAGCAGTCACTTTCGGTTGCTGGAAATGGACCAAGTGATTGTAATATTGTACCATCACAACATTCAAAAAGAAAAGGTTTAACGAGAATACAGTATTTATGCAAGCTATAAGTTTTTTTTTGTACAAATAATTACTGCTGCTTTGAATATATATGTATGTACCGTCACAAATTACAATTGCAGGCTTAACATGCTCTGCTAAGTCTGGGATAGCCCTCTGGGATAATTTTATTTTTGGAGCTACGCCTTGGATTGACAAACAACCTAACCCCAAATATAAAGGCACAAATGAATTCGTATATAATTCATAATTCATAATTCATAAACTTTATTTGCATAAGAACATGGTATTAACAGATGTACATATCATAGAGAAAGTGTGCGACATGTCTTGCCAATTTATTAGCATGCAAATCTTAATCCGAAGAGTAATAATTAATTAATAATATTCCAAACAATAATGTCATACTAGAGCCACACAAAACAAAGCGAAAATAGTAATAATGTTAAATCAAATATGGCTGGATCAGTACCTAGATACTAAATTAAATAAATTGAAAATTAATTAAGAATGTCACACTTAAAATCTACGGTCAATGAATTCTTTAATGTCATATATATTATTAATAATGAGCCATTTGTATAACTTGGCCTTGAATGCATTCAGAGTCAGATTTTTTATATCAAAGGGAACTTTATTATAAATTGTGACACACATGCTTACACAATTCTTTAATAACATTTCTCTCTGGACTATCCTCCGGCACTTGATGTGTCTTAGCTCTCATTATGAGCTTTCCACATACAAGGCGGGTGATGCGGGTGACCATAAGCTCGTACTACTTCAGCTCCAGTAGAGAAGGTTAAGGATTCATTTTGAATTATAACAAAACATACTTGACAGAGATAATTGTCTTCAGAGATCTAAAAAAAGAAAACAATAATAATTACCCAAATAAAATCCACCCAATCCAAATTATCACTAGTTTTAATAATTTGGTTCAACAGTCACCAATATTTTGGCCCAAACTAAGCAGATAAGATAAGTTCTGTTATAAAGTGTTTGTGCCCTTGCTTGTGATACTGAATTACTGCTAGTTGTATTTAGATGTTATTATTTACTTCTTGTATTCATGTTTAAACAGTTGTTTTAAAGGTGAAAAGTGCCTATTAAACAATCTTTACTCATTGTTTAATTGCATCGAGTTTAAACCATAATAACCAAATGTAATTAATTAAGAAGATAAGATATTTTAAAATCAATTAAATCAAAACTAAGCAGAGTTTGTACTATGTTGACTAGATAATGGATAAACAGACTTTTAAACATTATAATACGACATCCATGAATCAGGTAAAAATATGTGCTCATCACACTATCAATAATGCTCTTGCCGAATTCATACTTGCTTTAGTCTGGAGCGCAAACTAGACCAGGTTTTAAACTAAACATGTACTCATCATCTATCATCATCACCAACAGCAGCGTCAGCCCATACAAAGAGTAATTATTTCTTACAGTTGTCTGGTTTATCCAAGAGCTTAAAATACTAAGCATAGCATCCCTTGCCACTCCCACTTGACGGTGAGGCAGAGGATGTTTTAGAGCAAGGGAACAGTTTACACAGCGAGGCCACATCGTCAACGTTCGTTCGACACAACACAGCACTTGCACAAAAGAGTACGTTAACGTGGAGGAATTATTCAAAGTCAACCCAACACGAATTTCTGCAGCCCTATAACAAAAACGGTGACTACGGTAGCAACAAACGAATATTCATCCGAAACACTGCTTGCTTGTTTTTCACCAATGAATGAATGACAGACATTGACATAATTATTTTTAAAATAACATGAAAAATTCATTTTGTCGTTTACGGGGTTAAGTTATATAAAAAACTAAACCTCTTCTTTTACGTTGCAGCTAGTGATTTAATGTCAATGCATTATTTCTGACTTCACCTGTCTTTGTAAATGCACTTCAAATAGAATTTAGTCATTTAAGTTATCAATAAAAATGAATACTAAAACCCCACAAAATTTTCGTGTGTAAATAACGCGTATTAATCATAAAAATATGAAATAAATAATGGATTTTATTTCATGCCTATACTCGGCTTAGAAAAAGAGAAACAGGAATGGGCAATCTCCTTTATCGGTGCATGCATTCTAAAAATGAAAAACTGAAACTTTATCCATAATTATGTGACATAGTGACATAGTTGACATCAGGTCCATAACTCAAGAAAAACTGCGAAATGCACTGCCCTCTAAAGTGATGAAATTTTTTGATAAAATCAACCCTGCATATTGCAAATTAGGCACAGCCATTTTCTAAGATTGATTTATTCTACTCACAGAGGTTTTATTGGTTTGCAGTAGCAACCCTCGGACTTGAAGGGAAAACCATGGATGAATATCCTTAAAAGAGTACACTGAAGGTTACTGCCTGAAAAATAGAAGTGCACTTGTCAAAGCAATTATTGTGCTGATTAACTATGTGATATTTTTTGGAGTACTTACCTATTCAGATTATTTGAGAATGTTTTAATCTCCTCAATTTTCTTTCAAAACTTAAAAAGAAGATCAACTTTATTTGGTTATTGATGCTTAAATCTATCTATTTTTTTTTCCAAAACTGAATTAGAAGATTAACTTTATTTTGTTATTCAATTTGTGAGAAATTCATATTACAATTATTATTGTCTCTAAGTACCTAGATTTATTTATTTATTTATTTATTTGGTACACAAAACAAATTGCCTCAGTACATGGTGAATGTCTTATCTTATCTAAGCTTAGAACTAGAGTACAATTCTTAAACATGTGTACACGGCATGCTATGCAATATGCAGACTTAAAGTCATAAGGACTTACTTATGGGTTATTCAGTATTATACATTTAAAAGAGTATGTAAAAAGAAAAATGTGTGCTACTAATTTCTAAGGTCTAAAGAGGATAGACTGAAGTTCACTTTTGAAAGAAACCAATCTTGACCCAAATATATCTATATCATGTTTAGATGACAGATCATCGTACAGTCGACACATTCTTGATAGAGGGTTGTAGAAGGATGTATTGTTCTTATAAACCTGAATCAAAAAGGTTCTTGGGTTGCAAAATCTGTACAGAGTATTAATATTAATGGCAGCGAGAAGGCATGGTGAATCAATACATGATTGCAGTAACTTGTACAGGCAAAGAAGGTCGTATTGCTTGCGCCGGGTCTCAAGACTTTGGATATTAAAGTGCTTGCATCTATCTCCATAGGTCGATAAAATTCGTCCCATATTGTGCCGGAAGGACAAAGCCTTTACAAAGCGCCTCTGGGCCGTTTCGATGTTTTCAATATGCACTGCATAATAGGGAGACCATATTATACAACAGTATTCAAGAATAGACCGCACAAGACTACAGTATAACACATTGAGGCTCATGACATTCTTGAAATCCTTAGACGATCTAAGTATAAAACCCAACATCTTACAGCTTTTGGCAACAATGTGTTCGTAATGGGAGCGAAAAGTCAACTTGTCATCGAAACAAACTCCCAAATCTTTAGCCACTTGTCGACGTTCCAAAACCTGACCATCAACAGTATAATCGAACCTTACCGAAACTCGTTTTTGTGTAAACGTTATACAAAAACACTCAGAGACATTGAGATTCATAAGATTATCGTCACACCACCTGGACACAATGTTCACATTATCCTGAAGCAACTCACAATCACCAGAGTTTTTAATTGTAGAAAAAATTTTGAGGTCATCAGCATAAAGCAAACAAGGGCATGACAGAAGTTCGACTAGATCATTGAGATTGTTTGGTAAGTTAGATTAATTGATATAGATCAACTTAACTGGAACGAAAGGATGCATGACTATCTCTACACACATAAGGTTTCTAAGCTTGGTTAGAAAAAGTTTTGTCGGTATTTTTCTAATAGATCCATATATATAGAGAGAGAATCTTTTAAAATAATAAAATATTTTTATTTTTAATGATATTTTTGTAGTCAACAATATTTATTTTTTTATTCAACAATAGCGTTTTGCTTGACACCAGCAGATAACAAACAGGTATTCACAGCCAACACTGTGTTTTAGAAGACACATAATATAACTGTTTCAAAACAACTATTATGTGTTGGAGAAAACAGTGTTGCGGCAAGGCCTTGCTGGTGAAAAGACTATTGAATTTCACAGCCTTGACAGGTTGCAAAGCCAAGTAAGTTACGTACTCGGCAATCAGGTGTCAAGCCACAAAGTAAAAACAACTAAATATTTGGTAAGTTTTCATTATTTATGACAAATATCAGGACTGCTTTCTTCACAGCCAACACTGTGTTTTCTCCAACACATAATAGTTGTTTTGTTGTAATGCAAAACAGTTATATTTTATCTATGAAAATGAAATGTTTCATGAATAGTTTGGTTCAAGCATTGTATTGTAATTTATGTGCCTCCATGGCACTTATTTACATTCTATAATCCTTAGTTGAGTTGAACAGAATCTTTAAATATCGAATAATATATCAGAAAAATGAGGCCTTGCTGGCGTAGAGAGAGGTGAACTTGTTGCAGTAATGTGTTATTTTTGACTTGCAGTTCATAGAGACGATGCAGCTGAAGTATGACAAGGAAGCACGCGAGGCCGGCGTGTACATCATCAGTGCGTGCGGTATGGACAGCATCCCCAATGACTTGGGAGTCATCTACCTGGAACAAAACTTTGATGGTGAGAAGTCAATTATCCCTTTTGAAGTTTTATAAGTTGTAATAGAATAAAAACTATCCCTCTTTAAACATTTATTGGAATACTTTTTTAAATTTCACATGGAATTCAGAACTGTCAAATCTAATTTAGAATACGATAGACTAGCAGTTACACAAAGTACTAGATTGTACAAATTAAGTTATTGCATCATACTTGAGTTCACATGGGTATTTTTTTTAAACGAATGGTGTGTGAGATGCGGCTTCCCTTAGGTGGAACAGGTAGAACTAGTCGGAGACTGCATCTCGTACGTAATTAGAAAAGTTGGGTACCTGATGTTGTGGTCTTACGCTTCACCTTACCATGATCAGGCCTGGTTGGGTTAGTTTCCAATTACATCATCCTCTCATATTTCGGTCATTGAAATGAACGAAATTAAACCCTCCAGATTTTAGAAGAAAAAAGGGGAATAAAAAAAAACGCCGTAGGCTGTGGAGAAAAAGGTCACATTAATAAATGGAAACGAAAGAAAGCCTACTGCTTATAAATTATTAGAGGTTATCCCTATTCAACTTACCATTTTTTTATCAAAATTATTTATGATGGCCGCATTACGGAAAGCAAATAATGCTGCCTTAAGACGCCAGAGGCTGAAAATAGCATAATTAGGTTCTAAAACAAGGCGAGGACGCGAAATATTTTAGCGACCGCATGGATTCTTCCATGCATATGCATTCCATGCATTCATAGAAAGTTGAAATTGAACAAAAATCTTACCGTTTAATTAACAATAACACTCATGGTGATGGTTTTACGATGTAATCCCTATGGAAATTAAGGATCTTCTTGGATTCCCTTGTAAATGTTCGAGTTGCTCCATTTTGGAAGCGCTTGGGTAGGCGAATGGTGGAAAAAAATATGGCGTTCTGGGCAGAGCTGTGATGGGAGCTTGATGACATATGCACCACAGCGTTCAATTAGTCTGTCTGTCACTTTTTCAGTGGGTTTTATTTGAAAGTTAACTTGACAGATTCAATTCGAAACCGGTCCAGAGCCGAAAATGCTAAAAAAACGAGATTATGGAACAGTGTGTAAAAGCACTGTTACAAAGTAGTAGTAAAGAATGGTAGGAGTGCCTCGAGTGCGGTCCTTAGTTCAAATCCCAGTTCGATCAAATTCTTCAGACATTCAAGTTGCCTTCTTACTCAAAGGAAAATATGCAGAGTCCAGTAGTGTGGTAGCATTATATTATACATATTCATGGTTTCTTTACAATATTCTTTAGCGAAGAGACTAGAATTATACTAAATCAGTCCCAATACAAATTCAAATCTAGAACTGTCATGTGTAATTGATTATTTCTAAAGGAAAATACGCAGTCCATTTTTTTTGACAATGACGTTGCTGCTTGGCCTCTACGGCCTTAGCAGTCTCACCGGTCGGTTGGATGAGCCCAAAAGGCTTTCAACCCTAATATTTAAAGTAACGTGTGATAGCATTATACAGGGTGGGCCATAATATATAATATCGGTGACACCTCTGGTGTTGCAGTTGTCCATGGGCGGAGGTGATCACTCTCCATCAGGTGACCTTCTAGCTCGTTTGCTCCCTATTACATAAAAAAAAAAAAAAATTTTGCACATTTGAAACATGAATAAAAATAAAACTATTAATATTATTTTATTGATGATTTATTTAACGTTATAAACATTTAAAGCAATTTATTTTTTAAAAATGACATCATCGAGATGTGCCTCGTCTCGTCGCTGGCACTCCTGCAATCGACTACGTAAACTCTGGAAAACTCGTTGACACATGCTGCGAGGAATCGCGGCTATCTCCTCGTGGATGTTATCTTTCAATTGGGATATGGTCGTTGGTTTATTATGGTAAACTCGACTCTTCAGATATCCCCACAAGAAAAAATCGCAAGGTGTAAGGTCTGGGCTTCTTGGAGACCATGAAATATCACCTCTGCGAGAAATTAATTTGTTGGGAAACATTTCTTTGATCACCGGTAAAGTCACATTTGACGTATGACATGTTGCTCCATCTTGTTGCATCCAAGTCCTGCTGTTGTATCCTTCAAATTCATGTAACTGTGGTGTCAAAAACTCTCGCAACATCTTCACGTATTCCACTGAGTTTACAGTTACGTTATTTCCCTGACTGTTTTCAAAGAAATACGGACCGATTATGCCTTTAGCCGATATGGCAGCCCATACAGTCGTTTTAGGTGAATGAAGGGGCTTTTGGTGTTTAAGGCGAGGGTTTTCCGTGCTCCAGTACCAGCAATTGTGCTTATTTACGTGCCCATTGATGTGAAAATGGGCCTCGTCCGTAAACAATACATTCTCAAGGCTAGAGAATCGCTCCAGCATAGTGTCAGCCAATAACTTACGTTGAATGTAATCGTTTGGCTTCATCTCCTGCACAATTTGAAGCTTATACGGGTGTAGTTTAAGGTCCAAATGCAAAATTCGCCGCAGACTAGTTCTTGGTATTGCTAGAGCCGCCGAACGCTTACGCGAAGATGATTCTGGATCGTTCCGTACGGAAATTTCAACTTCCCGAATGTTCTCTTCGCTTCTTCTTGAACGTGGCCGCCCTGTTTGTTTAATATTGGTTGTCGATCCTGTTTGCTCGAACTTGTTGACCCAAGTTTTAATCAAATTAACACTTGGACACTCACTTATACGCTGTAATCCGTATTCAATTCTAAATAGCCGTCGTACAGTAACGTAGGAGTCGTTGTTTTTGTAAAACATTTTTACACAAAAAGCACGCTGTTTTCCCGTGGAGCGCTCCATCGTGACTAAAATTGCATAAAGCGGCGCATCATTCCCCGTACCCCGCGCGCCCCTCCCTGTAACGGTTTTTGAGAAATCGAGTGTTGCCTTTTGCAAAAATTTATGGCCCACCCTGTATATTCATGGTTTCTTTACAATGAGACTGAATGAGACTTATACCAAATCAGGCACATATTCAAATTTAGTACTGTCTAATTGATCATCCCATGCATATGCGGCCTCCATTACTACTTAGGTTAACCTTCTTCTCAGGTACTCTAAACTCAGTGGAATCGTACCTGAGCGCGGAAGTGAACCCAGAGTACAAGTGGGAAGCTTTCAAGAGCGGCTCCATCAACTACGGAACCTGGGAATCTTTGGTCCACAGGTCAGTTGCTTCGCTTGTCTATACTAATATTATAAAGAGTAAAGATTTGATTATTTGTTTGTTTGTATTAAATAGGCTCCGAAACTACTGATCCAAACGTGAAAATTATTTTACTAAAAGAAAGATAAACTATTCAGGAGTGATATAGACTATATTTTATTATGGTTGAACAAAAAATTGAGTGAATAATAAAATAGTATATTGAAATGGAGAAAAGCGGGCGAGATATGATAAAGGACACCAGCTGTCAAATGTTTGACAGAACGCAATCTGTTTGGGCAGCTCGTTCATTATAACTTCAGGTTAAGGAGGTCTCTCGGTCGTCCTAATGCGAAGTATCGTTAATCGTTAAACGTTGGAAAATCATACACCAACAGTTAAGATTACACAAACTTTTATTGCATTTCTAGCCTCTTAAAATTTTACATAACTTAGCAACGGTTGCGCTGAAGTAAACCTTAAGGTGTATTTCAAATGACAAGACCACGAAATTAAATCAGGAGATTCTAAGAACGTTCCCTCATCCTACTGACCGGTGTACCTTATAGTAAAAAAAAACCAAGGCGTTTTGCTTAGCAAAGACGTCATTCAAGTTACATAAGTTGTCACGTTTATTAACATTGTTAATGAATGAACTAATAGCAGTAAAGGATGTATGCACATTAAAATTTAATAATCTGTAAACACGGTACATGTTAGCGTCGTAAATGTTAGCATGTTTTTTGTACAGGAGCATCCGTTAGCAGGTTGTGACGTTCTGTATTATGTATGAAATGTAGTTAATTAATTGTTTAAATATTTTCTGCTACTCAGTATTTTACAATCGTATTTATTTTATGAGAGTGGAAGAAGCGCAAGAGGTGTGTCAGGACCTTAGCAAGTGGAAAGATGTGGTCTCTGCCTACGCTGTTAGGAAAAAGGCGTGATAGTATATTTGTATGGAGTATTTCACAATGGCCATATTTTAAATCTAGAGAAAGGAAAATTAAATGAAACAAGGCCAAAGGTATCATGCGCGACCAGGATTACCTGTTTTTCTTTATTCGTTTGTAAGTGCGCTTTCACATTTACGCGACTTTAGCAGCGCGACGGTCACGCGACAAACGCGCTTCTGTCGCGCTGCTGATGATTTTATACTATAAACGACAGCGCGGCGCGCGCCAGCGGCGCGTGGCAGTCGCTACATTAGTAGGCGCCGACCCAGTGTTGTAAGCGCACGTGTTTGTTGACAAACAGCAAAACGAGGGTGTTCGACACCGAAAGATTCATTGTTGCGTGGAATGCACCGCACTAATCCAAGTGCTGTGGTGCGGCGAAAGCGATGCTCTTTTTAAAATGTAAAGGCCTCCGCTGCTGCCGCGCTGCTGACGCCCTAATCTGGAAGCGGTCTAAAGGCTCTTAATGTTTCAGCCTCGCTCACTTCGACGAGCTGGGCCCGTTGAGGAAGCAGCTGTATCCAGAGCGGATCCCCACCTTTGAGCCCAAATTGAAAAACAGGTCAGTGTTCTTACCATAATAGAGACCGAATTCAAAAACTGTTAATCAGTTGAGCATCAAATTTTGCTGAGGATGTCCTAAGAATATGGCTATACCTACAACGGATAGCATTTTTGGGCCTTTTCTTATAGTGCCTAGTTAGAACTATGCATACTAATCAATGGTTATTATGGCACAAAACTCGTAGGGTTGCCACAAGCCAAGTTACACGAGTTCAAAAATTCTGCGTTTTCATACATTTATTGGTTTTAGAAAGTGTTGGAAAACATAAAATAATGACAGATATTGCTAGAAGTAACGATCTGAAGCATTTTCACTTTAATTTATACTTTTATTTATGAAAATGACGAATCTTTGTAATTGCATAACTTGACTTGGGGCAACCCTACAAGTTTTATGTAGCAATGATCATTACTCCAAATGACTAGTTCTAACTAAACGTACCAATTTTTATTGTTGGTCACCCTTCTTAGAAAAGAAATCGGGTAGGTATTATTATACAGAGTAAGGTATTTTTTTTTTGGTTTTTTGTTGAAAATTACGGTTTTCTAATTAACTGACAGCTTTCTTGCTAAAGTGAAAATGCTTCAGATCATTACTACTAGCCATATCTATCATTATTTTATATCTCCCAGCACTTACAAAAATCAATAAAATCTATGAAAATTACGAATCTTGGAACCCTATAAGGGTTCCTTGGTTTGTGGCAACCCTACGACATTTGTGTCATAATATCTATTGCTTCGCATGACTAGTTCTATCTATACGTATCATTTATTTTCGTTGCCCGGCACTTTCAGAACAGACCCCAAAATGTAATCATCATCCGTGCGGTCTATCCCGGTTGTGAAACCCACGCTGGTGTGTGGGGTCCCAGGGTCCGCCCTTCTTAGGCGGAAAATGTATGTAGCCTGAATGATCTCCTTGAGTTCGATCTTTACTAACATAAACATGTTAATTGTTAATGAAGATCGAACTGGACCAACTAGTGAGTTTATGCGAAACTGTTGATACGGTTTTGAGGGATCGATTTCGCAGACTTAATTTACTGATTTTTTTTTTTGGAAAGTTCTGATGTTTATCATGAGCGCGCTCATTTATATTATTTATCTTCATGTAATGTTGTTCCATTGTAAATTCATATAAGAAATACTCATCACATTTCATTTCTGCAAAACTTATCTGATACGAGTATGTAGCGAAATCCTGAGCCTCATGAGATTATTCATGAAACTTGCAAATGAGCCATACAATAACTTACAATTCGTTTTGTTCGAATTTAAGTTTCTTTAGATTGATAAAACTGACCCCTCCTCAACTGATCCTCCTAAACGTGGGCTAATCAATGGAATGCCCGTAACCAGACAAACATTTTTACAATATTATCGTATCTAAATTACGTGTTCTATTTTCAGGCCGCCCCTCCACAAGTATAACGGCTGGTGCGTGCCCTTCTTAGGCGCGGACAACTCCATAGTGTACCGCACGCAGCGCGCGCTGTACACTGGCGAGCAGAAGCGCCCCGTGCACTTCCGCGCCTACTTGCGCTTCGGCAGTCTGCTCACTGTGCTGCTTCTGGCGCTGGTGGCGGCGGTTCTGCTGCTGTTCTCTAAGTACGAGACCACGAGGAGGTGAGATCCATACTGTACCCTTGAAATAATTACCTCTAGAAGGATAGTTCCATAGAAAATTTTATTCACATGCATTAGTGATGCCAAAATCAACTGTAACTGTAAAAATAATAATTCGTTACATCTGTGTAATCACAATTTTCTGTATTTAACATGAAAGATAAAAAATAAAATTTATTAATTTACCAATTGTTAATTACAATATTATACATTTATACATTAACTCCCACACTAGGCTAAGCCTGTCTCGTGGTAATCAAATCAGTTTCAATTTTGGATGTACATGATGAATAGCTTAAAAAATATTTAGATAAACAAAAATATAACATAATAAGCAATTCTGCTGTGTCTGCGTGTGGGTGTGTGCCTGTTGGGGTGTGTGCGTGTCTGTGTGAGAATGTATTAATACTATTTGTGTTTCTCTGTGATATTGTTACAACCATTTAGGTACTGCACAAATATTTTAGAGAAGCTCTTACCTCAAGAAATTGACATCGGTAAGTTCAGATTAAGCCATCACGTCACATCCTAATATTTGTGGCATCAAAACGACTCCCCTATGTGTAATCATTCTGGGTAGTGTAGCGCACGCAGCGGACTCTGTACACTCGCGAACAGAACTGTACACTCGGGCGTACTTGCGTTCTTGTAGTCTGCTCACCGAGGTTTTTCCGGCACTGGTGGCTGCTGTTCTCCAAGCGTACGAGACCAGAAAGAAGTGAGATCTCGAACGTAGTAGCTCCTAAAAATAGTTTGCTTTTGATGTCTCTGCAACTAATGGTCGCGTGTTGCTGAATATAACTAGATGGTGGAGATTGAAAAGTCATTTTACCATTTTCTTGTATGGGTTACAGGCTTTTGAAAACCTTTTAATCATTATAATATTTTGTCTCAAACAACATTTTAGTAGCAATTTTTTAAGATATAAAGGCGATACTACGTAATTCGGAAGTAAAAAAGAAGATAACTAAAGTTTTTAAGTAGGGAAGTCAGTAAATACTAAAGGAAAGCTATGCTTTTTTATAATGCTCTGATAAACTACCAGAGCAATGTCATGAGTACCTACTAGTGTGCAGTTCCTCAGCTACTTTTTCGCTGACATGGTGTTGGTGGTAACTCTGTCAGTCGTATCTGTGAGGGTTGCGTTGTAAAAAATGGTAGAAAATCGAGTTATAAGTTTAACTCGATCTTCTAACATCCGCAACCCGTTAGTGCGAGATGCATAACGTGTGACGATTTACCGGCCGAAGGTAAATTGTATTAATAATAATATAATAATAAGTGAAATTTATTTCCTCTTCACAAAAGCCAAATATACAAACTTATCAACTAAACTTAAAGATAAGAACATGAGCCACCTTTGTGAGAGACTGGTGTCCATACTAGGGTAATCCCTGTGTGACGGATCGCCAGGCTCCCAGCCTCTCAATTTCGGTTACAAAATATAAAATATTAAAATCACTAGTTTAATGTAAATAGAAAAACAAAACATGAAAAATTTAGAAGAATATAACTACCTAATAAAGATAAAGTGGCATGCATGCATGCATGCATGCGTGTGTCGTGTGTTTGCGTGTGTGCATGAGTGTTTGTGTGTGTGTGAGTGTGTGTATTTTCGTGTGGGTTTGTATGGATGGGTGGGGGTGTGTGTGTATATATCTGAATGCAAGCGTGCGTGTGTGCGTGAGTTTGAGGTATGCGTGTGATTATATATTTAAAGCTAGGTGCCGTTTATTTACTTTTAGGATACAACTGCCAAAAGATTCTCTGTGGTATTGTAGTCTTTGCCTAGCAACCATTGCAGGACTCGCTGTTTGCAAGCATAAATAGGCAGGGGATAGAAAAGTAGTATTTTATTTAACTTGTTATAAAGAAACCCGCCTAAAAACGTGAAAAATTTGTGAGAGAATTGTGTCCTCAGTGACTTGCCAGGACAGACCTTTGCTTTTCATCTTTTGTTCACGATACCAGGGTCATATTGCAGGAGAGAGTGTTTATGTAGTATAGTATGCAAAATAAAAAGTTGGCGAACTGTTAAAACGTTACATCTTTTATACAGCTCATCAGTAGGGTACAAGAAGGGTAGGCCGTTACCAACCTTCAAGACAGCCCTCTGCGCTCTTTCAAGTTGTAACAATGTCGTTTTCGGTGCTCCACCCCAAGACGTGATGCAATACGTCAGTATTGATTGACATAACGCAAAGTACACCATTCTCAAAACCCTGTCATCAGCCGCATGACGCAAGTTTTTGAACACATATATTAATTTACGCACTCTGGATGTTAGAAGGTCAATATGAGGTTGAAAGCTTAATGTGTTATCGATCATTACACCAAGATATTTTATTGTATTTGTGCGCGATAATTCAGGGCAAGAACAAGTAATGTCAGTTTGAGAGCAGCAGTGTGCAGTAATCTTGAGAGAGTCCACTTCGGGCAAGGCAAGGTTTTTCGCACTAAATCGAATAAATTTTGTTTTGCTGATGTTCAAGGTGAGTTTGTTTTCTTTTAGCCACTCTGTCACTTTGTCAAACCCCAACTGCGCATAATGATAGGCATCACTCCATGAATCAGCGTGGAAGAGTAGGGCTGTGTCATCAGCAAAGGTAATAACCTTACCGTTTGTCAAGGCTATGTCACAAAGATCGTTTATGTATGTCAAAAACAAGGTTGGGCCCAACACACTTCCTTGAGGAACCCCGCATGATATAGGGAGGTCTTCGCTATAGTAATCACCAATCTTAACCCTTTGGAATCTGTCAGATAGATAGTCAGAAAACAACTGCAGCTGTGTATTTCTTACCCCAAGCCTCTCCAACTTCTGCAACAACAGTGAAACAGGGACAGAGTCGAACGCTTTGGCTAAATCAAGGAATATTATAATTACTTTTTTACTAGAATCAATGTTCGTAGCTATAAAATTGGTTAACTCATGTACAGCGTCGTTAGTTGACATTTTAGAACGGAAACCGTATTGAGAGGGAGACAGTAATTTGTTTTTTTCCAAGTAAAGAGTCAGTTGCTTATTAATAAGTTTTTCAAGGATTTTAGACAAAGTTGGTAAAATTGAAATAGGTCTATAATTATCGACGCTGTCTCGGCTGCCACTCTTGTAGATTGGGTGAATTTCAGCTTGCTTAAAGATTTTCGGGAATATGCCTGTTTTAATGGAAAGATTACAGATATGTGTGATCATTGGGGCAAGCAATTTGATGTAGCGCTTTAGAATCACTGCGGAAATGCCATCCCTACCAACAGTACAATCTGATTTTAAGTTTAAGATAATTGCTGCTACTTCTTCTTGATCAGCTTCAAGGAGAACCAGCGATTGGTGGTGCGATTTTACCTGGATGGCAGCTGAGGCTTGACTAGAGGTGGCATTGGAGTGCATCTGTTCAGCAGATTTCAGTCCTACATTCACGAAAAAGTGATTAACACAGTTGGTTGATTTAATTGGATCTGATTTGTCTAATAATTCTATCGCAGGGTTGTTTTGTTTAGTTGTATTTGTTACTTCTTTAATTTTATTCCATAGCTTTTTATTACTTGTTTTTGCTGCTGTAGATAATTCGCTTTTTTCATAATCTCTTTTAAGTTTTTTCAATAGTTCGCTACAAAAATTTCTGTATCTTTTGTAAGATGTTCTAATGACATTATTATCTGGTTCCCTTTTGCTTTTCTGATGGAGTCTGTCTCGGACTCTTAAACATTTAAGTACACCAGTTGTTACCCAAGCTTTTTTTATTTGCTTACGGTTAGATGTTTTTATTAGGCTAGTATTATTGAGGATCGCACTCTGTAGGTATTCTATAAAAATTGTTGTGGCTAAATTAACATTATCGCCTACAGCACAGACGCCATCAAAATCCAAATTAAGGAGTTCGGTATCCAAGCCTTTGTAGTTAATTCGTTATACAAATTTTTGCGGCGAAGAATGACGCTGAAGCTTGATATCTAGTAAAAAAAATATTGTGTCATGGTCTGTTACTGAAGTTTTCGCGACATAACATTCAGCATTCTTTTTAGTTTTTAGTATGACGTGGTCTAAACAAGTTTTATCATGCGTAGGTAAGATGTGTGCTGGAAGTAGGCCATATGAGGCTAAAACATTTAGGTAAAAGGCTGAATTTGGGTCCCTATTATTAGAACTAATATTAATATTCATATCACCAACAATAATTATGTCCTTGTGACTAGAATACGGATGAAGCGACTGATTGAGAGATTCTATAAAACTAGTAGGATTTTTAAAGCCATATGGTCTGTATATCGCGATTATCATAGTATTATTTATGTCTAATGTAATTGAGTTGCAGTCAGCTATTACTACCCCATGGCACCTGATGCTTAATCCCTCCTTACAGTAAACAACTACTCCTTCGTTTTGAGTCCTATTATTACATGACTTGAGACACGTATAACCATCGATTGCAGGAACTTGACGAGTTAGAGGAAGCCAGCATTCCGTAAGAACGATTATGTCCCACTTTATGTTAGTTCTCTGTATCAAAATACTCATTTCATCTATGTTCCGGGAGATACTTCGTATGTTCTGATGTATTATTTTAAGATAGGAGTTGGACTTTGCTATTATCTTCGTACAGTCACTGACATCGAGTAGTATGTCTGAGTGGGAAACAGAGAGTTGATCAATATCATCACTTATGTCATTTACAGTGTGATTAAAAGGTGAAACAGAAAAAGGTTCAACCGGAATTAGGGATTTTACAGACAAATGCCTATTACACCGGCGTCCCTTAAGAGAGAGCAACTCGCAAATATCCATTACAGGGCAGTGCTTAATATAGGGTAGTTTTTGTTTAGGATTAGAATTATTGTTTATGTATCTTTCAATTGTCGTATGATAGCACACAGTACTGTTTAAATAAATATAAAAGTAATATGTTAGTTCGCGTAAAGCTGTTGCACAGGTAAGAGTTTTGAGTGTGAGTGTCATTATGTATTTTGTATAGTGATAATTATAAAAATAAGTATTTTGTTTGAGTACAAAACTAAATAAATGTAAAATATCAAAAAATAAAATAATTAAATCTAGTCATTTCTTGGCAAGTTTTTGGAGATCCTCCTCGTTGTCGATCCGGAACACGGGGGAGTTCTCTGCTTCACGAAGGTATACTCTTCCGTACGAAGTCCAAGTGCTATAATAATCATTCATTTTGGCAAATTCTTTGGCTACATAACGCAGTCTTCTCGTTTTTGAGGTGAGCGACTCATCCACGTAGACCGGCTGCGGAGGCCCGGTAAGCCCAATATGGGCCGTGTTAAATTTGTTAGTTTTATTCTCTTTATTAAAAATTCTACACTTTTTGATTATCGATTCCTTCATAGCGGTCGTGTTAAACTGAACAACGATGTGGTTATTAGCCTCGGCTTTTGTTTTTAATCGATAGATCTCACGTATGTCAGAGTTGGCCACTGTTTGGCCCAATGCGACGCCAATGTTTTTAAGATGGGTGGATAATAACTCCCTGTTTTCATTCGGTTGTTTAGGTATATTTTTAAATTCGATCATAGACAAACGGGTAGTTCTTTCCATATTCTCAATTCTCTCTTCTAAGGCATCAACACGTTTTCTGTACACCGAATTCTCTTGTTCTAAGCAGGCAATTTTTGCTACAAACTCGTCGTGTTTTTGGCTCATAAAGTCAACACTTTTTTGAATATCTGAATTCTGATTCTCTAATGTGGCAAGGGTATTTATTATGGTCTCTAATTTTGCATCCTGCTTTTTCTCAAACTGCGAAAATAACGCCTGCATTTCTGACATAATTTGACTGTCTTTTGTGTTAGACTCAGGGCTCCCATCGCATTTGCGTTTAATTCTACGCATTAGATTTAATGAATCTGTTTGGGCATCTTTGCTTAGTCTTAATTGATCTATCTGTGTCTCAGATCCATAACTAGTTAGCTCTGAATCTAGGCTAGTCTTAACAGGACTACGGGGAAGGGGCATTCTGTATAGGCACGAGCCTACTTGAGTGAATTAAGTAGGCCTAAATATTGCTCTTAGCCGACGGCAATCGCAAGGACGTGTGGGTGGGACACTGATCCGGACGAAAGGAACAGTGCGTGTTATGAGGGAGAGCAATGTATGCGCCTGCGCTTCGCTTCCAGATGGTAGGAGGTGCTTGTCCGATGACGCAAGCCAACGGGCGGCTCAAGGAGCGGCAGTAGCACAACTAATTAGTGTTGTCTTAGTCTAATATGATGTTCCTACTCACGCGTATAAAGATGACATCTTGCCTTTATGCTATCCTGGTACTTCTGGCGATTTTCGAGTATTTTATTTTTGAATAAATGTTCTTTGTTTTACTAAAAATGCGTGCGTGCAACTCGAAATCCAAGAGGGGAGAGATTGTTGTTCTATTGTGTGTGTCTAACACAGGACATACTAAGGGTAGAGATGCTAGTGACTTCACCATCGCGTTTTGCGAGCATAAATGACAATTTGTTTGTCATCGAGTCAGCGCCACCTAGCGGCAAAATTGGGCAACGTTGAGGAATATTTACCCCTAGCTAGTATGTCATATGTGTTTAGGAGTGTGAAATGAATAATAATAAGTGTACCATTTGAAAATCCACACAATTTATAGTCTCTTCTGTTAGGAAACCATATTCATAAACGTAAAATTTAATAGATATAGCTGCCGAACAAGTGTCTTGCAGAACGCATAGAAATAGGCATACTGTGACGTCACCATCTTGCGACAGTTTGTTAGGAGCATTTCGGGCAAGTCCAAGAATATTATTTATAAATTGCCACATCTCGGGAAGTTTTCGTGTGTTCGAAATATTTCTCATACTAATGTTTCTAATTTTGAGAGGTCTTTCGATAACACCTCAACAAAAAAATAGTCACCTACCGTCTGCCGGACGATTTATCCAACTAGCACTGGGCACAATTATTTAACAATTCAATTCAAATTCATTTATTTCTCTCTCCAAAATGTATAACTAATAGATACTCAAGCTATGGTACCAATAAAGCAGGGATGTCGCGAATGTCATATTCTTGACATTCGCGAACGCGAATGTGCGAATGCGAATGTCCAGGAAATGCTTTTAAAAACACTCAGATAATGTTTTTTCATATTTTTTTATTGAATACCTAGTATAAATATAATTGGTAAACCTAAGGTTTCTTGTTTTATATTGTAAGTACAATTAAAATTAGTATTCAAATTTTAAAAGCGGCAAGTTATATTACCTTAAGCCTGGGCCCCTGCCTGTTAGCATGAATTACGACTTCATACTTTTCGGAATGAACGCTTTTTAAATGAGTTCGCAACGCCGATGTAATGCGCCCGATTCGGGAATAAACTTTTTAGCAAGCTTTGCATTACGCGTGGTCTCGTGGTAAAATATCGCCATTTTTTATCCCTGGTGCCATGTGAAAAGCCTTCAAAATGGCTCAAGAACAATGTATAACTTGTTGGGTACTTGTTTAACCACGTATTAATGAGTAACAACTAAAAACATTGCTAGTGGAGTGAACCAATCACAACAAAGAGTCGGAACCGTAAAAACGCTCGCTATTGGTCAAAAATGCCTGAGACGCCCCGCCCTCTATCTACTAGTCGTGACACGCAAAACATTTGCATTTTGCATTCGAAAAATATTCGCATTGCTTGAGGCGAATGCGAATATTTTAAAATGATGCGAATAATTCGCATTTGCAAATACGAACGCAAATATTCGTGACATCCCTAAAATAAAGATAGGAACATTGTAAGAGACTGGTGCCTGAAGTAGGTTTTACAAAACCTCTATTACAGGTCACCAGTGCCCTCCCGCGATTAAACAGCACGTTTGTTCCTAAGGGTTTTATTATCTATAACATAAAATTCCAGGTAGAAGAGGAAGAACAGACATGGACATGGATAAATGCAAAAGCGAAAAAAAACAAAAGAAATATGTAGAAAATTTAAGAACGATATTGTGTGTATGAGAGTGTGTGGTGTCAGTTCATGTGAGAGGGTTTGTATATACGTGAAGTATTGTGGTGTGTGTGATATGATAGTGAGAAGAGTGTGAAGCGAGCAAGTACGAGTGAGTATGAGTCAGATAACCAGAAATATAATTACCTTCTTTTATTCACCCTTAGATGGCTGCTAGCCCACCCACGTATATTCTCCGCCGGCGTGGTGGCGCGCGGGCCGGCGCAGCGCGTGCACGCGCACACGCGCGCGCTGTTCGAGCTGGTCGGCCGCGGCTGGTCGCGCGCGCTGGACCAGGGCTCCGAGCCGGACAAGACCACTGTGGCTAAGGTTCGTTTGACAAAGTAACATACATATTAGATTAGTAGGAATATTGTAGTCAAATTAACTAAACATAAACATATATATTTTTTATTCTATTTATTTCTTCTTTTAACACAATACAGTACTCTACTACAACATCTGTCCAACTGCAAAACAGTTTGTCGGCAGTTTAAGATATACATTTCTGTAGTGTTCCGGGCTCGATTCACAGTCGGGTATCATTACAAGAAACGATATTTTCTGTATTGACTCACGTCTGGGTGTACTGGGAGATGCCCCCGACTAAATTCCTTGTCTGCTACCTCGTAACACAGGGCTATTTATCTACTTCGAGACCATGACAAGCGGTGTGTTGTCTGACGCATAGTTTTTTAGTTTATATACATGAAAAAAAAAATGTTTATTTATGTAAAACAAGGCAGTTTTAACAATTAGGGGTGGACTCCTTCTAGTAAGTGCAGTAGCGCCTGTGTCAGAGTGAGCCACTCTTCCGTAGCTTATTTTTACATTTATAACGAACTACAATAACTTAATCTAATACCAAGTACTTCTCCTATTTTTATTTTATAACTACATATCCAGTTTTTTACAAAAAAAAAATCTGTAGAACAATATTTTACAATATATTGTACCATTTTATGCGTTTTATACATGGAATACTTTTCTATCTTAATTAGTTTTAAATATGTATTTATTATTGTACAAAGCTTCACATTGCGTGCGCGCGCGCGTGTGTGTGTGTGTGCGCGCGTGTGGGTGTATGAGTAAGAAGTGAGAAAGAGTGAGTGAAATAATGGTAATGTGTGAAGCAAGCAATTAGTTGTCCAATTAGCTAAGACTAATAGTAGCAATTTTATCTTTTCTTCTTCTGCTTTCATTTCCAGTGAGGTATTCCAAAGAAGCATGTTTTTTTGATGCTATATGCAGTATGTAAAGTTTTCTGACTGTTAATAAATCCGAAATTGTATACAGTCTATGAGTCGGGAATCTCCTTTTTTTAACAGCATTACTTTTATTAGAGACCTCTGTGCACGTTCAACCTCTAAAAATTTAGTTTTGAGGGTATACATACATCAACATGGTTTAGGAATATTTCAATTAAACCTAAATAACTAAAATTCTATTAACTTTTTGTTAAGACACCTTCACATTAAAATAAACCTTGTTTAATACCCTATCTAATCTGATAAAAAAACTTTTAGACAAAGTTAAATTTAAAAAAAACTTTGAAGAGGAAAAACTCAGACAAAATTTCAATCTTAACTTTATTTTTGAAACATCAAAACCTAAACAAAACAACTATTTTTTTTAATAAAAAGTGTTGAAAACTTAAAATTAATAATCCGTGGATCCACCTAAGACACTCCTGACACATCTGCAGCGGTTCTGCATACTCAAAACAAGGGTGTCAATATCCTGTTGTGGAATACTGTCCCAAGTCCTGCTAAGATGCAAGAAAAGCTGTTTTTCATGCACAATATCTTCAGGGAAATTCCTAAGAGCTCTTCTGTGAAGCATATCCCAGGCATGCTCAATAGGATTTAAGTCAGGGGATTGAGCAGGCCAGTCTAAAGCTTGGATATCATGCTGTTGTAACCAACTTTTAACGATATGCGCCGTATGTGGATGGGCATTGTCGTCAGTCATTAGCTGAAAATTTTGTCCCATTTGCTGCCTGTGGGGCAAGATTACAGGCTCTAGCACCTCATCTTGGTATTTTGTAGCAGTTATATTGCCTTGTATCCAAACGAGGTCCGTTCTACCGCCGAAACGAATTCCTGCCCAAACCATAATCGTGCCACCTTGATATGCATGAACTTGTTGTGGGTGCTGCAGTCGATTCCAACGTCCAGGTTCTCTCCAAACGCGTACTCTTCGTGAATCAGGATGAAATCCAAACCTGGATTCATCAGTGAAAAGCACAAGTGACCATTGAGAATGGTTCCAGTTTTCGTGTGCAATAGCCCATTGTAATCTTCTTCCTCGATTGCCTCTCCTTAGCGCTGTACCCAAAGTGGCCTACGAGCACGTAGGTTGACTTCATGCAGTCGTCTTCTCAAAGTTTGACCGCTTACCAGCAAACCATACTCTCTCTGTAGCCTTTGAACCAATTGCATCGCCATTACATTTGGTGACTTCGTGCAGCATTTACTATGAATCGGTCCTGTACATGTGTTGTAATGCGTTGAGGTCCTCGGTGCCGTTCCACCACTTCCCCCGTGACACGATAACGTGATCAAAGCCTGGATATAACGCTCCGACTGGTCCTCATGGCTTCAGAAACCGCAATTTGGGTAGCGCCAGCTTGAATCATGCCCACTGCTCTTAACATTTCGTTCCTGGTCAAGTGTTACGTGGCATGATTAAATGAACACGGGAGATGCGTTTGACAAAGATTTATAGAAATTTATGGTGTTTTAATCAAGTTAGAAGTTCGTGAAGATTTACTTCTTTGGAAGAAATTCAATGAATGCGAATTTCATCTTAAAACAAAACCTTTTATATACAAATTTGAATTTAAAAAAGGAACTTATAAATGTTTTTATAATCTGTCATTAATAGTTTTTTTGTAATGCCAGTACTTTTTAAGTTATTTAAAAAAGTTTTATATATCCCTGGACCATGTTGTTGTGTGTATAACAAATATCTCAATAGAAAGATTATGTAAGGATACACTAAAAATTATTACTTATTACTTACTTATTTTAAAAATTCCTTTACCGATATAAAAAGTTACATTATTAGCCTCAAACTTAAATTCAACATAGGCTATTTTTTCATATTAATCAATATTTGACACACAATATTTGACAGCATACGTGAACGAAGTTGGGGGCAAAAGCTAGTCATTAATAATTTAGTAACCAGGCGTGATAAGTTAACTAAATTAACCTATTTACGGTCTCAATACTCTGTGAGACACGTTTCCAAAACACTAACTCACAGAAACTTAAAACTGAAAAAAGAAAAATAATACCAAAATAAGAATTATCACAAAAACGTATGGCACGCTATTAAAAACCGGTTGCACTAGTGGTACGGGTTAAATACTAGCTGTCCGTCAGCGGCATCGCCCGCGTAGACTGTCTTTCCCGTCAAAATACAGCATAAATAAAGCCCTGATAATGTAGCTTTATATTGGTAAAAGATTTTTCAAAATCTATTCACTACAAAAAAGCAAACAAACAAATCTTTCTTCTATATACTATTAGTATAGACTACAAGAATAAATTAAATAACGTTAAAAAAAATAAAAAAATGAAATGAAAAATGTATTTCATCCATAATGATAGTGATGTTCATAAGATCGCTGTGGTCGTTTTCATTGTCTGATTTCAAACTAAATAGAGATTTTTATATCATACCAACTTACTTAGATATGGTGCCTACGTAGCAAGATTGACTCTCACCTATAGATGCGAAGCCGGTTATTAACGATTTTAACCAAGTGGTTAAGAATGCATTTTTCGTTGTTAACGGTTAATTAACCGCATTTTATGATTCTTCTTCTTCTTGAGGTGCTATCTTCTACCGGAGGTCGGCTATCATTATTGCTATCCCTATCTTTGATACAGCAGCTCGGAACAGGGATCTTGTGCTAAGGTTGAACCATGTCCGGAGATTCTTTAGCCACGAAGTACGCCTTCTTCCGGGTGGTCGCCTTCCCTGGATTTTCCCCTGTATTTTTATTATGTGACCAAAGTACTGGAGCTTGCGTTTCTTGACCGTTTTCAAGATCTCCACCTTTTTGTTCACCATCTGCAAAACTTTTTCGTTTTACACGACACTTCATCCGTCCACGATATCTTCAGAATCCTTCTGTACACCCACATTTCAAAGGCCTTCAAGCGGTTGCTCATATTTTGAGTTAAGGTCCATGATTCTACACCGTACAAGAGAACTGATAACACATAGCAACGTGCCAAACGCACTCTGGTAGATATCTTCAGCGAACGATTGCAGAGGAGATGACGTAGCTTCAGAAAAACGTTACGCGCCTGCTCTATCCGGCACTTGATTTCAACGCTGTGATTACACTGGTCGTTTACGATGCATCCAAGGTATTTGTAAGAGTGGACTCTTTGGGCTACCTGGTTCCTTACAATTAGATTAGTCGTTGTAAGGTGTTGAGATTTACCAACGATCATGACTTTTGTCTTTTTCAAGTTTATGTTTAGACCATAACTAGCACTAGTGCTGTCTACGCGTTGGAGCAAACTTTGTAAATCGTCGAAATTGGACGCATTTAATGATTGTTACGGTTTATTACCACCGCTAGATGGTGCTGGCGGCACTATTATTGACTGTTCCCCCAGGAAGTCGGATATACAGTCATACAGTGCGATGGGAATTCCATGAGAAGGAAGCTTCACCTAGGAATTGACAAATCAATAAAAAGACATTATTACAGTACTTCAAGATAAATAATGAGCATCGGAAAACATCGGAATTTCGGAAACAATTTACTATTTTTTCCGAAATTCCGATGGTGACATTACAGAAACCATTTTAAAAAAAGTAATTATTTTTAAAAAACACTGCTAATTGAAATTAAAATTGCTGCTAATTTCAATTAGCAGTGTTTTTTAAAAATAATTACTTTTTTGAAATAATTTTTCGCACAGAAATAAATGTCATTGCCATAGCCGTCTCGCTATTTTTCGCTTGTCATTAAGTTGCCTAGTTTCAGTCGGTCATCTTCGGGAACACGAAGTTAGTCAATGCCCATTATTTATCTTGAATAACTGTACTCTTTTTCTCAGTCGCAGTCGGATAATTAACCGTTAATAACCGCATTTTATCGTTAGTTAACGATAAATTTGGTTAAGTAACGGTAGCTAACGGGTTTTATACAACTATACTCTCACCCTAGCTAACACTGTCCGTGTACTCTGTTTTAAGTATGTTATAAAAACTGTATGTGCATAATCAGTCATAACAGCCAAGTTTTACTCAGTATAGGGTCACACATTGCGACTTGTAAAAAAGGTTGAATTTATATTTGAATGTTCTATTGTACATGATCATCTTCGTTTGCTAGATATCAGTGGTGGACCCCGGCTACGGCTTCACAGTCCTCGCGCTCATACAATCTGCTATCACCATCCTCAACGAGCACGAAAAGTTGCCTCCTCAGTAAGTAAAATTTTTTTTTTTGGCCTCACACTACACATTGGTTAGTCCGGTAATAATAGTGCAATTTTGTAAATGGAAATATGAAGAAAGTGCACAATAAGAACAAAAGATTCATTTCTTAAAAAGAAGAAAAAAAGCCGGGTATAAATTTATACCCGGCTTTTTTTCTGGGTGGTTATCAAAAGACTTAGAAAAACAATATTGCATACTCTCAGTAAGTATACTTTAGGTGACAAAACATTCATCAACTAGCTATTCCTAAAGATTTAGCTGAAAAAAGTGTGTTTTTTGCTATCATATTTTTCCAACAGATACCAATAAGACTGACGTATCGCTATGTAACCTTTTAAATTACCCTAACATATAAGGTAAGGTAAGACTTATAAAGAAAATGCCTAATACGGTTATGAATCTACAAAATACCAACACAACGAAAACCAGATATGTTTTTGTAATATACATACAACATATTCAGGGGTATCCAAAAATACCTAATATACCCGTTTTTTTGTGGTTTTAGAGTTATGAAGTTTTTTACGTTTTTTTTTGGGCTGAGTCACTTTTTCAGTCTCTGTGGCGCGATCTGTTATGATAAATAGATAATTATTTTTTCTGTATTAGATCAATAATAGCGCTAGATGATTCTGAAGAATTTACATCCATAATGCTTGTAATAAATATAACTGAAAAAAAACTATGAAATTGAAAAAGTTAGAAGTGCTGTTTTGTTCCCTAATTTTTAAGGCCGTCATCCAAATCTTTGTTAAAAACTTCACTACACTCTTTAACTAATTAGTAATTACCATGTTTTCAATGAGTTTCTTCAATGGCATCGTACTTACATTTTCATTCAATTTGTCAGAAGTGTAAAATTCAAGTAATTTGTGTCTCAACTAAAACTTGATTATAAGTGAACTAAAAACATCTTAATGAACAAAAAGCCTTATAAAGCTTTCTTAATGACCATTTTATTGCCCAATATAGATAACAAAAAAATCATCAGAACAAAAAAATAAATATTTAGATGACTTTTTTGTGATTTTTTTTAAACAACGTCAAATCTATGTGAAACTAAAAGTCACCATTTTGAACACTTAATGTAAAGTTTTTTCTTATAAAACCTCAATTTAACCTACTTGTAATCAAGTTTTTGTTGATGCACTGATTACTTGAATTTTACACTTCTGACACTTTGAATGAATGCATCTTGATACTTTGTTCTCAAGTGCAATAAAGTATAAATAACTTAAGCACTGTAAGTAAGTTTTTCACTTCTTAAGATGTTTGATATAAAACCCGTAATACACATGCGTGTAGCGGTCATGCCAGTAGCAAGCACGTCACAGCAGAACCAATCAAATGGTAGGTACAAAATTTTACAGCATTTAATTGGCTTTTGCTGTGACGTGCCTGCAAACTCAAACTCAAATAACTTTATTCAAATAGACTGTATCAGTACTTTCAAATCGTCAAATTTACAGCAAAATATACTAAATAATGGACATAAATACCATAATACCACCTCTCTACCACCGCGTCGGAGTTGTTTCTTGCTGAGAAGACCCGGCGAGAAACTCAGCAGTTACTCTTTTAAACTTGTTTTGGGTTTACAACAGGCGTTAGTAAAGTACAAGCAGTGTGTCATTTTGATACAAATAAACCTAAAAGAATATTAAAACAAAGAGAAAAAACCAACCATAAAATAATATAATAACAAGAATTCATTTAAACATTTCAAAAACAAAAATTGTTAGTCAGTACATACAAACTAGGTACCTATTAACTCTTACAATAAAACATCTGTTACAATAGAGCTATTTAATCCCGCATCGAGCAGAGCGCTTATACCCAGGCATTTTTATCTATAAGGTCTGCTACTGGCATGACCGCTACACGCATGTGTATTTCGGGCTTACGCCTAATATGCACACATGCTCATAGCTGGCGTGCCAGTGGCAGTCACAAGACAGCAGCAGCGTATCAAATGTCGAAAAAAATATACACACGCGTTCACATCAAGCTTTATATTGGGGGACCTTATGCTGCTGACATAGGACCCATTTTGCAATGTTTTTTAAATGTTGATATAAACGCGTCTATACCTGTCTAAATTTTTCAGATTTTACTGGCATGACAGCTACAGACATTTGTATTTCAGGCTAAACGAAAGTTAGCATAAGGTTAACGGTGACATTGTATTTTCAGGGGCGGAGTACTGACTACGGGGGTGGCATTCCGGAAAACCAATATCATAAAGAACATGCAGGAAAGCGACCCCAACGTTAAATTCGAAATAATCGAAGTTGAGTAATTTATTTTGTGCCAAATATTTATCAAAAATGTTTTCTCCCGTTTACGATTTTTAGCACTCTATTGCTGTAAAATCACACGCAAAAAAAAGCATTTTTAAATCTTAATATTCTTTTGTTAAATAATCATTCCAGTCATTGTATTTCAATCATAGTCATTAACCAAAAAAATCTTAGGCATAGTCTTTACTTAATAAAAACCTACTATTTAATTATTCTTTATAAGTTATTTATCATTTACGTGATAAATGAATAGGTGCTTGAACTTCATGTGAGAATGAGAGTAGCAATTCTATTCTGAAGTAAAACTTCGTTTTTCCAAAGGGCATAGCAGTATAAGAAATACATTATTTTATTCGGGACATAATTTACAGCCTAATATTCTAATAGCTTATAATTCGCCTGCAATGTGGCGCTCTAACGGGTTTTTGAGTAATAGAATTACTATTACTGATAGTTACGCCGATCTTGATGGGGTCTTAAAGTGGGATCAACATGCGTTTGGTATGAATGGTGCTATATAATGATGAAGGGCTCAGGAATGTGAGTTGTATACTCGTATCGTGCATTAATTATTTTTCAATGCATAAAGTAGATGATCTACTACTACTACAGTCCTCGAAATCTAATAGGGCCCTTTTGACAGCTAGCAAATACCGTAGAATGTAACTCGGCAATACTCAGCATAAAAACTTCGAATAAATAAAAACAATTATTCAGTTTTTGTGTTGAAATAAACACTTTGCAGGCCTTCAAGATGAGTATGCCCAGCTCAGTACACTGCTTTACATGAAGTGGAGTGAGGTCATCTTAACGGCCACCATAAAAAAATAAAACTCAATTAAAGGGCGCGGTAAGTGATATAACTATATAAAAGTTTTTCATTCACAAGTTATGTGCTAGTACATAAACTACCGTGCTAGTACATATACACACACACACCGTGCGCTTTCTTATGCAAGCAAACAAATACACAATCCTCCTCACTCACTCACATGCACGCACACGATCCCCAACACCTGCATTCATACTTACACATGCACACACGCACTTTCAAACGACTTATTTCACGCATTATTGCTATTTGACATTGAAATAATGTATACAATAAAAAACATTATAGGTACTCTATTTTTTAATAACGCTCGCGCACAAAGAATGTACAATTCCTGCATGGTCGGTGTGTACACGGATTGGGCGGTGTCGCCGGTGGTTGCTAAAATAACCACCTACCTTCATCTTTTTAATTTATTGTTTTTCTTGTGAATAATGAAGTATTATTGTTAAAAATAGATTAGTACGTGAGAATAAACAAACTTTATGCTCAACTGGTAAAACTCAACGAGTTTATGTGGTATCTTAACTATGTTCATTGTTATCGTATTTGCTGAATAAATAAATAAATAATAATAAATAAATTTCGAAACGTCTCAAAAACAGTTACGTTCTCAGTCCTCTTTTTTTAAATAATAGTGATGTAACCAATTCCATCCTAAAACCGGAAAGTCCGTTCACCGGTACGAATTACTTCCATACAAAAATATTAATTTAACTTGATAAATACTGACTATTCAGCTTAAATAATAACATCATGCAAAATGTGAGTAAAGAAATCATTAACATTATACTTGATACAACAATCCTTCAAACATTCACTTATTTGGAATCTTATCTTATCATGTACTTATTTGGAATTTTGTTGTAGAACTTTATGCTCACACATGCTCTAGCTACTTTTTTGGTTTAATGAGGCCTTAGGACTACAACAAGTCTGTCTGGGAATTGGTCGGTAATCAGGTTACCGACTCGCGTGCGGTTCACTACCATGACACATCCCTAATTATGCCGCAATGACAGGTGTCAAAACGGGCCTATTAGATTTAGACGACTGTAGTGATGAGTTTAAGAAGCTTAATAAAGTCACTTTATTAGATGTGCATATTCATGCTAAGGTATAAACCTACAGATATGATACAGGTGTTTCTGTTTATTATAAGTTCGATACGATTATTTTTGGTGTGTGCGTTCCAAAACACTTGTCACTCCGATAGTTCTACCTTGAGTGATTGTCACCCGTTTTGGAACGCAGTCTAATCAGAACAGTTTTAAATTAAGTCATTCCATATTTTACTACATTAAATAAGGAACAATTTTATTATTCTAACTTATTGTAGTTCTAACTGGTGTAACCCCTATATCTTCATATTTATTAAGATGAGTGCTAAATAAAATTATTTACCTTTTTAAATCTCTGTTTCATTTAAATTTTTAGTTCAGAGTAATGGAAATAGTTCTGAGGGACAAAAGGTTTCTGAATAAAACAGGTATTGACTATACCTATTTTTTTTAATTCGCCCTTTGATCAAAAAATAAGGGCAATGGTGAGAATGCTTCTAACCTGTCTCTAAATTCTACATGTTATTTCATACTTGCTATTTATAACAAAATCGGAAAAATATTTACTCGGCTGTCGCCGCACCCGCTGCTGCCTGGGTTGTCGGTTCACGCCACCGCTGCTAGATGGCGTTAGCTACACAGCTATTTGGTTCAAGCCGCGGCCGCTGTCTGTCGGTCTGTTTCCTTAATCATTACCTCGTGAATGGAAAGTACGAAGTGTTATTTGGTCAACACTTACATTATAAAGCGGAAAGCTACTGGACTTTTTTTTAAATGTATTTCACGAACATAAAGTTACATTATCAACGAGTAAAAAAATAGCGTATGTTAGATACGCTATTTTTTAAATCAAAATTTTGCATTATCTAGGCATCAGTACTAAACGTGAACGAAATCTGAAGCTAGTTGACAATAAGAAGCAACAAGTCCTTGCAGTTAGAGAGTACTGAATTTGAGTTATTCAAAATAGAAAAAGACAGGCTTTTGAATGAGACTTAATTACAGTAATGTAGTCTTGGTAACTATGCTTAAACACTAAGGTTCTTAAGGTGTATCCATCATTGTGCTCCATAAGCCTATCATATTTAGAATGTGGATTAGCCGTCAATTGACTACTTAATAACTGGATGAAAATAGGCAGGTAGGTAACTAAAACCAGACATTGAAAATAAATGTAATTAATTTATTGATAAAGTATTAGGTACTAACTTAATGATAGGAAATGTACACACAAACCAATCTAACACGCATTTTATATACATATATCATAGTTAATGACGTCTGTACAATATTAATTACATAGCCGTAACATTAGAATAAATTAGAAAAAATGAGCTTTGGTCTAAAAATAAAGTTTTTTATAAAATAAATATATCAAAGTTCGTAAAACTAATGCTTGATTTATAAATTACAGAGTGCACAAATGTACAATTTCAATACGAAACTTAGATGAAATGACAATCATAACTGAAGCGAGCCAGCGAAACGAGAACTTTCAAGATGCTTACTACATTTATCTAGAAAGTATAATTAATATCACCCAATGAATGATGGATGATTAAAGTTTGGGTATGTATCTCATTTCGTTGACCTTAGATACTTCATACACCATATCAATGTACCTATCTACTTATCGTAGGACAACAACGGTCTTAGTTTAATAGCTTAATCAAAAGCTTATGACACTAGATGAATATGTTATGACATTTTTTAGATATCTCCTAAAATGAAAGAGTAACGTACGCTCAACATTGCCAGTGCCACATTTGCATTGTAGAATCATGTTTTATGTACACAACAAGCTCACTTTGTAAATGACAAAGTTAACTGTGCTTCTTTAAAACCCGTTCGGCTTAAGCATTTTTCTTTTAAGAAAATCCTAAGTTATGTCACCAAGTTTCAGGAATGCGAAAACTTTTATTTAACCGCATAGCATTGTTCATTTGTCAACGAAGTCGTTAGATTTAACCATGTCGACATGTTCCAAAGGTGAATAAAAATGGAGCCTTATTAGATCCGTATTCTACAGTTTCTTAGCCGTAATATGTGATGGTTTACCTGAGGGATGTTCTTCATGAGCTACCGTTGTGAAATCTCTACTCAAAATTGTCACTGCTTACTACTTGATTTACCCCCGTATCCATAAACGCTAATCAAAAGTTGAGGACACCTCAAATTGATGCTGCCCTGTCACATGTAAGGACTGCTCAGCTTCTTAAATTAAATTATATTCGCAATTAAATTAAACAGTGAAAGTTGGCATCACCGAAGCTAAATAACCGTGACTGAACACTGTCCTCACATTGTACTCGTAGTAGTAATAGTAGGTACACTTATACTATCGCCAATATATCCTTTTTTAACTAAGACAAGAACAGAGTTTAGTTCTAGATCTTATCTATTAACTGTGAACAATTAGGTACACAGAGAAGCGATGCGATAACGCTGATATCTAGATTGTAGCTCGAAGGAAAGATTGGCGTTCCTGGCTCAAGTCGAGAAGAGATTATCAAGTCGACTACTATACATTTATCACTTCCTGTTGGTTACAAGTGTACTTACTGGTAAAAATACTTTAGGTGATCCTTTGGATTTTCCATAAAAAATATTTTATTATCATTGGTTGAATGGGTAATGTGCTCAAACGAATCAATGGACGTTCAAAACGCGAGTTTTAATGCAATGAGCGTTCAGCTTATTTTTTACAGTCTGCTTTTCCACCATAGATGTGAGCTATGGATGTAGCATATCCACCAATAAGGATAGCTTATTTTTGGTTATAGTCCTAATACCCCTTTGTATCTTGATGCGTCAGATTCGTGACCATCAAGTCGATGTTTTACCTCGGTAGGTATGTCATTTGTCCATCCAAAGTGTTGCTTTTAATATCGTACGATATTACACTTCGTTAGCTTAGAGTTTGAAAGGTACAAAAGCAACCTATCTACTCGTATTATTTTTTGTAGTATTTATAAGTATGTTAGGGATTATGAACGTGAGTCCCAAAATCTAAACAACACGTAATTTATTTGGAAGCGTTCTCATACTCATACTATACCTATGCATATATCCTAAAATATGTAAAATTGGACCGTCAAATGATCTTTCTTCATTTTATGGCCATTTGTAAATTATTAAATTCGCTTTAGTAATGTCAAGTTCGTAATAATCTCAAAGTACTTATTCCAAAAATGTTCTGCTATCAAGAAATAAAGAAAGACCATATTTTGCCGTTCCCATATTTAGTAACATGTCAATTTACAAGAAGGTACAGAGGCGTTCACATCAACCTTTACTTAGGGGCACCTTATGCTGCTAACATAAGACCCATTTTGCAATGGTTGTGATAAGATCGATGGGAACGCTTCTGTACAGAATGAGCGGGACACTAAATAAGTATTTTGTACTGTTCACGCACTCCACCGAGTTCACTTGCCGGGGCCTGATAGGCCATTGTTTTGTCACTTTAACTGGACTCCCGGCTGTTCTCGTTCGAACCCACGTTGGGCACGGACGACGGGGAGGGCGTCACTTCCGGGGCCACAATCAGGCCTTCCTTGATTCGTTTCTTCTGCTTCATCCGTCGGTTCTGGAACCAGATTTTTACTTGGGTTTCGTTAAGCTGGAGCGCGGAAGCTATTTCTATCCTTCTGGCTCTCGTGAGGTATTTGTTGAAGTGGAACTCTTTCTCGAGCTCGGTGAGCTGTTTGTTGGTGAAGTTGGTGCGGCCCGTGTTGTTGAGGTTGAGGAGGGGGTTGGCGAGCATCTGGCTGCCGGTGGGGGTGCGCAAGCCTTCCTGGGGGCTGCCGAGGACGCCTTGGTTGACGAACTCCGTGGGCGGGATCATCAGCTTTGGTGCTGGAAAGACAGAAAAAAGTGTGTGAATAAAAATTAAAAATGAAGCAGCAATCATCGCCCTATAGTTGAAAGACTAAGAATTCGTTGGAAAAGCCGTTGTCTTTTTTTCATTACTTGAAGCTCATTACTTGGTCATTTCACCTGAATGTCAACATGTTTTTTTTCAATTTATTAGCTCTTACAGGACAAAAATAGGTAAGTATTCTCTACGCCTTACGAAAACGCTATTTTATAAATGAATATATTGGTCATCATTAGATACATACTAAAACATTTGAGAGTTTTTGTTCGTTTAGAATAGGAACTAATTTATTTGGTAAACTTTCAGAAATATATGCAATTAAGAGGTAGTGATAGGGTACCAAATGGGTCACCATCTTAGCAAATATGAGTCACGGGCGGCAGGAGCGTCAAGAGAGAGTTTAATTTAGATCTTTATAAAGTAAACATTACTCATTAATAAAAGTGCTTTACGTGGGTTATTTCGTCCGTTAACTTTTTGTTACTTCGGGTACATAAGTAGTTTGGTCAGACAATAAAAAAAATACACAGGATATTTCATGTTGTATTGTTATCAGTAGCGTTCTACGATTCTCAGTTAACCTTTTTGTTCTTAAGACAATTTTTTTAGTAATAAATTTAGGAAACATCGCATACATACTTTGCCCTGGTCACAAAATGAGGTTTTCCTTTGCGTTATAATAGACACAACAATAGAGTCACAAAATATAGCTAGCATATCTGTTTCAACAACAAGTTTTTTTGGCTCTCGTAACCACCGTGCTAAACAGGTCGTCAAAATAAATAAAACTAAATGCATAACCTATGACAAAACATTCCACAAAAAGCTTGCAATCTTAGCTATTCACTTGTCCGTCACAGACACAGGTTTGTTTACACAAACGTCTCATTGCGGGGATTATCTTCCGGACAACAATCGTGGGAGCCACAGTCTCCATTTATGACAGGTGTCATTTTTTTCTAATTCGACACAAGGTAAAGGAACGAGATAAAAAGATATTTCAATATAGGAGTGAAGCGGGCGCCCCGCTGCGCCGGAGTGGACGCGCCCGGTGCGCGCGTTTACGGTGAACGTGAAGCTTTGACGTTCATTATTGTGGGCAGTGTTATGAGAAGCTTCTTTATTTAGTATTTTTTATCAATTGGCACACATACTTCATTTGCCTGCAGCAAAACTAATTTATCTCCGTTAATTTCTCAAAACTCCAGATTGCGAGTTTTTTAAATCGGCTACTTACAGTTCCCTACTTGCAATGGGACACCACATCATTGCTAGTTTCTTGTAATGTGCAGCTCTTTAGGTGAAGATCCTTAGATGCTGAAGTATTTGAAGTCATTTGTCCCTAACGCCATTTTATTGTAATCGAAGTTAGTCATTTAACCCTCGGGAGGCGTTTCTAATCAGTCTTTACTATCCTTATATCGCAATTAACATTATTATAAATCAGCATCAACCTAAATATCTTAACTTTTATGTAATGCTTCATTATGTAACTTAAATAATAAGAAGGACCTTTGATAGCTGTAAACGAGCGAGAAGAATGAAGAACGAGAGGAATTGTGATGAAGCTTATTTTGATTGAAAAGTAACAACTGTGACAAAAACATAACATACCATTACGACTATGTCCCAAACGGGGTAGTCAGAGGCAAGCGACTGTTGCCGTCATGGTGAATGGAACACTTAGAATCCCACTTTTCACCAATAGTATTAGAACCCAACTTGGTTGGTGGTGAGCCTGCCGCCGTTACCGGATTGATTTGGTTTTTCATCGTTGTTTTCCATCACCGGAGAGTTAGTTGGAAATTGAACAACGATGGTTCTGGCCAGATTTGAACTCGGTACCACACGTTCCACGATCTGAGTTGGGGTGCTTAACTTCTAGGCCACGACGCTAAGTAATAATTGTGCCAATACATGGCTTCTATTGTAACCAATGAAGAAGTTTTGTTCCCCTGTACATCAGACGATATTGCAGGTTTTGCCACCTTAAGAATCACAAGAAGACAATTAAGCCGGCATTCCCGTCAGTAGACTAAAACCGTTAAAACTCCGGTTTAGACAAGGCCTCGCACCAACTTTATTGCTTAATTGTGTGATTGTTTGCGCGCGCAGCAAGCTTTTTGTTCTCAAATTACAAATATTTGGACGAGGCCCGGCTAAGTTAGATCAAATATTTCTTCAGTCCAGTTTAGAGAGCAAATAGTAGGAGGACATTGAAAGGGTTTTGTAGTTGTTTGCTGCTTTGCCTACGAGTATTTTGTGCAGCTTTTGATTTGTCTATGAATTAGTTACTAATTGAAGTAGAATCACCTTTTAAATCAGTAGTTTGGGCAGCAGTGCAGTTATGTACTTAATTCTGCTATAGCTTCAAAATGTAATGCGCTATATTAAAAAAGCAAATAGGTTGATGATAAATAATATCGCTTACTCGTCCGTCATTCATCAGTTCGTAAAAACCAAGGCCCACATTGTGTTTTGCCAATGAAATACTTTAGTTCCCAAATTCAAAACACTCAATGTGCTATCGATAGTGTATTTCGCTACAAAAGTGAAAGAGAATTATAAAATCCTTAAAACCGAACAGCCCAATATTCTTGAGAAAGTTTGGCAGTGGCCACAGCACGGAGAACTGATGTCAGGTGGGGTTTGCTACAAGTGGCCAAATAGTTACTGTTGAAGAGACCCATGACCAGCTGTGGACGTCCCATTGTGGTCAATTTCGGTGATGAAGATGCTCATGAAGAAAATAATCATTTTACCTTAGACCGTAGATTTTAACAATTTTATAAGCGCATCTGTGATTGAAACCCATTCATCAGCAATTAACTCATTCCGAATTGAAATATCATAACCCCTGTTTCCGGTCAACATTGATCAAGTACAGATGTATCAATCGTACCCTAATCCTTTCATCGCGTCGAGGGTGAACAGATATTACGGATCGGCACGTTCGTCGCTGTAATCGGGTTAATTAATCTTTTACTTGTAATACACAGATGTTGGAGGGTTATTTTGTAAGATTACTTTGAGTTATATTATGTTGTTATTTTTGATTTGGTTGGCCGAGGTCTTTTAGCAAAAACACCAGTTGAGTACGATTTTGAGCGGAAGCATTTTACAATTAGCAAGGAAAGTTAGATACTCTCTACTATAATAAGGGTCCAAATTAAGTGTTGAACTGGCAGTTGGCGGGGCAGTATGAAGAACTGATGGCCTCTGGGCCTGAAAAGTTCTAGTCTGGGAGACTTTTCGAAGGCAAATGCAGCATGGTACACCCATTCGCAAGGTGAATGAACAACGAGGTAGAGGTAGGTAGCAGGATTCCGGTGGATGCAGACTGAATGCAACCGGTCGCTTTGGATATTTATGGTGGAGGCCTATGTTCAGCAGTGGACTTCTTATGGCTGTGAATCATGATAATGATGAAATTGAGATAGCGCTTATTCGATGAGACATCATTAACTTTCAGCGCTTCAATTGCGAGGTTAGTATGTTTGAACTAGAAGGCCATAAGATTTTAGGGCGCAAAATAATATTTAACACGATGCATGACCTTTTTCTAGATATGAGTCCTGGAAATAGCGTTTCAAAACTAGAAAACTTTTATTCAATGCACTTCAAGCTTGCTAACACTGTTTCTATTCATTTCTTATGAGTTAATGTCTTTTCATTATAGAGCATAACGTAAAATTTTTGTCCTCTTTTTTAATGAAAGACGTAAAAATGTACAAAAGCGTCCAAATTCCAACGTCCACTCATATTTGACGAGCATCTCAATCCGTAGGACGCAATCGGCGTAATCGCAGGCGCAAACATTTGCGCGCGTAATGGATGAGCGCGGCGCGGCACCGGCCTTCTTCAGTTTCATAGCACGCACACATGCGCCTTTGACGGAGCCGGCGAGTGATGACAGCGAGAATTGGTCGTTGAATCCTAATTATAATATTAATAATTACTTCATTCAGAGTGGAAGAATCGCAGGAGGTGGAAAGACGTTGTCTCTGCCTAACCCGTTAGGAAAAGGGCGTGGGTGTATATGCATCCAAGAAGAAGATAATTTATGCAATGATCTTTTGGTAGGTACGTCATCCTCAGTTAAAAAACACAACACAACTCCGGATTTTACAATTGCGTAAAAATTTAAAATTATAATTAATGTTTATTTTAAAATTATTAGGCATACTTAGTCGTGCAGATTTATTTGAACACTTAGCTGACCCATTACCCTCACCTATGCTACGATCGAGACACGTATTACACTATCATATAATCTTAGTAGAGCTAATTACAGTTATGGCTTGAGTGAGACTAGGTTTTTGTAGCTTTGAATTTTAGACTTCACATGTTTTATCTATTAGTTATAAACAAACAGTCTTTGCAAAAAGGAAGCTTTATAAAATAATTTGAATTTGAACATCAGTAGGTATATCGATATTTTTTGATGCCAATCCTTTACGGGCTTATCATGGGAATCATAGTCAAAATAATGGTTGTCTTTGGTTTTACGTCATCACAGTAAATATTGTCATAGGTGGGCAGTGCGGCCGACCGCACCGGGCCGCGGGACTGTGTCCACGAGTGAACACGATTCGGTTGTATCAATATTGCGATGAAAACTTCTAGATACTTCACCAATACAAGCCCATACAAATTAGCTAATGAATAACAACAAAGTGTCATTTTTACATATTATAATATATGTCGCATTATTATGGTTAATTTACTTCTTAAGGCCTTCTGAAGTATGAATCTTCAGTCAGTCTAATTATTTTCATATTGTTGTTGTTTTCATTTTGCAAGTCACGGGCTCATTCCCTAATAAAGACAACGTTCACATTCATGTGACGATTTTGTTATTCATTCCGTGTCTGAGTGGTATTATATTGAAGTATTTTAATATTGAAAGCCTTTTCAGCAGCTGACACTCTGCAAGCTCTGCTTAGTTTTGACGAATGATATTAGTTCTAGCGGTCCTGAATATTTTATTTTTATGTATTTCTTTGGCTATCTAACCCGAAGCATTTTATAATTTCGAGAAATCCTATCTCACCGCTGCCCTACACTTCCTAAGGAACATACGTGCCACAGCTTTCTTCGCCTAGTAGTCACTCGGTGAGTGACGAAGAGTTTTGATAATTGCATCGTTTGACAACGGAAACGTGCTCTACTCTGCGGGTTGAAGTGTATTGCGCAAACATAGAGGGTTCTGTGTGAGCTGCGCCCGCGCCGCTGCGGCTGCTGCCTGTAACGGCTTAGCTGTTGGTTTTTAACATCCTACGAGCTGATGGGTCTGATGTCGTAGTAATATGTCGTACTTTTGCACGGCAAGGTTATTGGCTGATTTGGTTTTTCAAAGGAGTATCAGTAATTAGACGGTCAATTTTAAGTACCTACCTATATTCTCATGACTATTCACTATTAGTAAAAACCCGCTACGAGTGACTTAGCGAATTTTTTTTTCTATCGGAATTGTTTAAAATCACTGCTAAATAACGGTTCGTAAAACGCTGCAGGTTATTTTTGGTCTTATATCAATATTTTTCTCTACCTTAACTCGAGTGCCATTTTTATTATTTGAATCTATTTATTTTATTTAATCTACAGCACAATTTTGAAAGGTTTTTTATTATCACATCTACACTATTAATTAGTGTATAAATGTTTCTGATATGGATTTAAGAAATCGGGTATGGGAAAAAAAACAAACATGGTCTAAATCGAAAACCTTTTCGAGGAATTTGTGTTTTATACCTTATTTAAATATTTAACATTTTAAAAGGCAAAGGATCTAGGATATTTTTTCATTAAATACGTTAGCAAGCTGGGGTCATTCATTTGACCCCAGTTTGCCAACGTACAAAAAGAGTACATTATGGTCCTTATAGGACTCTTGACAGTAATCAAATTGACATCTCACAATTGAAACCCATTGGGTCGTATGACCGTCATTTCACGTGATTGGTTGATAATCTTTCCATCAACTAATCAAATGACGCGATCTGTATCATAAGTGAGATTTTTAGCTAGGTGATTCTACTGCATGGTACTTATTAATGGTGTTGTCAGATAGCAGATTTTAAATTCCCCCAAGTGAAAAATATTTTTCATTTTGAATAATACGTACTTACATTAATTTACACCCATTGTCCAGACGGGTAGGTAAAACTTAAAATAGCCATTCGCTATAATCCCAACCCTATCAGGTAGGGTTTGGTTTCAGAACTTGGCAAAATAAATTGTATTTGAAGTCTACTTCTCACATTCTCGTCAGATGCTTCATGATGAACGGCGAGCTTCTGTTTCAGCCATAAGTGCTGTAAATCAGTAATTTTCTCCTCATTATTTATTTACCACGAATCGGGGAAAACACATGTGGGAACACTAAGTGAATTTGTGACGTCATGAGTTCGCAATATTCAAAAATTATTAAAAAAAAACTACCGGCTAGATCAACGAAATTTTCATATTAGTTACTTGAAATAGTGAAAGGTAGGTATTTATAAAAAATATATTTAAAAAAATGTGTTCCCATTCCCAATTAACCACTTAATAAGTAAATTTAGTCCCTGCTAATTTAAATCGTTTTGAAAACTATAGGCATTACATTTTGGCCATATAAACATATCTGGTCTGATGAATTAACATGGACATTTTAAAATGAATACGAGTTACATACAATACCTAGTCTAGTCATAAATATGACTATTCATCGAGCGAGTGAAAAATAATCTTACTGCATTATTAATGTTAATTCTTAAAACACGCTCGCACAGATGAAGAAAACAATTAAAATATTAAACTTACGGAACTATAAAGAGTTAACTGCTTAATTAAAATTGGCTATCGTTTTTATGTGGAAAGGAATTGTGTTAATTCAAGGCTAGCTGTTATAGAGATTTTCGGTTTCCCGTACATTTTGCTACAGGATGTTTGGCTTAACTCAATTCTTAATTCAATTGTAAGAATTTTGATCGCTTATTGCACATAAAAACCAGTACAATTGGCGGGCTTAATGCCTAGAGTCATCCTCAGGCATGCCGAACATATTCAATTAAGAACATGTTTCCATTTCCATTTTTGCAAATAACAACGTGGCTCATGTAAACGCTTAACAGTTGTATTATTTACCCTTATTTACCCGCGGACAATGCGGGTGGCAATCTATAACGTTCCGCTGCCGAATTAACCATAATTCAATCAATTCAATTGTTAAACACGAACGGCCATGTACCGCGTCAACGCCCTATGCTCTCAAAAAAAAATTCCCAATTCGATCTGACAGTCAATTGACAGCTAGGGGAGCGGGAAACGCCGCTATTGGTCCAAATTGGACAATGCGGCAGATGCGCTCGTAATATTTTTTTTCTACATAGGCACCGCCATGTTTGCTTAAATTCTTTACCGTAAAATGGGCGCTTAGGTAAATAAAAAATTTAAATGCAGCTGATGTCTTGCTTTACGACGGTTGACAGGAGATGTTTACGATTACAGTATACATATAAAGTAGGAATAAATGTATTATAGTAGAATTACAACGATCATAGGATATGATAGGGCGCGTGGATGGGGATGATGTATAGCGTTCCGACTTATCGGAATCACGAATTAATTTTATGCTCGAGTTCATTTCGCGATCGTGTACACTTCACGTGACCGGGAAATGTTTTGTAAATGTATTTTAGGCTTGTTCTTTATCGTAACGTTTCATTTCTATTGTATCGAATGACTTTCGCTGGGATATGCTTATTCTTACAAGAAGGTTTTTCATTTTATCAGCGAACTGTGAAATCAAAGTTTAATTACAACAACGCCGTAGTGGACTCTAGAACTCCTTCTTTTTTGTCTTTATTCCTAGGTTAACTATTGAATAACAGTAATTTATGAGAACCTAATGAAAGATTAGAAATTATGTGATTTAATTTCTGAATCCATAAAACATTTTTACAACTTTTCAGACATCGAACTGATAAGCGGAAGTGCAATATCTCGACTCAACATTGACTCTCGTATCTGGCAGGCCATAAATTTCTCGTCGAAAAAGTTGGATAATCAAAGGCTCGATAAAGGCCGGTATCGCCCAAATTGGAAAGCTAAGCACACACCCTGCTATACGGTAAGCCCGTAATCCTGCCTCCGGTAGCGATAGCCTGGAGTGTCAATGGCGCGCGTGACAATTTTATTATCGGTTTAGGGTTTTCATAAATCGAATGACCCATCAAACATGAGCGATGTTTTTTTAAAACACATAAACACGTTATTTGTTAGACATCTTGATTAAATCTAACCACGTCAATCAGAGCAAATTAAATATTCAAGTGATGAACGTTTTGTGGTTTTGTTATTTATATTGGAGCATAGGTATAACTATTTAGCTCCGACACCCGTTGTTTGACAAGCTCTGCTTAGTTTGAGTTCAAGTGACCTTAGTGCTGTCCCTGAAATCAATTTATTTAATTATGTAAGACTGGAGGGAAAAAAGTAGGTAAGCGGACCCTGGGCCCCGAAAGGACGCAATCGGGATAACGCTAGGATGATGACGATGAGGAGTAAATAAGAGTAAAAATCACACTTTACTCAAAAGTATGGATTATTTTGAAATAAGAAAAATAAGTTGTAAGAAAAAATATTAGGGAATAGATAATAAGTTTTTCTCAGTTCATTAATCCAAAATAATAAAGTATTTGGCATTTCGCCGAAACACTTATTCTTAGTTAATCAATCCCTTGCCGGGATAGGATACAATTCAGTCATAATTGATACTATTATACATTTGAGTCTGAACTTGTTGCGTATCTCTCTTGACCTATTATAGTTATACTTTTTAGTTTTTGGTGGTTTTAAAGGTCCTCTTTGGATGCTTTTTTATTTCACCTTTTGTGGCATTCAATGCAAGTTATATCGAAGTTTCATGTATACTACATTGTATTACACATTGTAGGAGTTGGAGCCGTTCGCCTCTCCCCAACTCTAGTACTCGCTAATATTCCGTGTGAGCGCATTACCCGCGACAGACGATGACCGATCACCGCCGCCCGTGGGAGGACCCGCCTGAATCGGGAATTACACGTACAGTCAACTACAGAATGTTCAACTTGAATTGAAATAAAATAAAACAATAAAACTTTATTTCATAAACAGTTCTTTCGAATCATCAATTATTATTTAACTATAGCATGGCATAGACTATAACATTAATACGATCTATTTACTAAATATAATACATGTTGGTACAATGTATATGTTATTCATAAAAAATAAACAAACTCTACCACCGCGGTCGGACTGCTGTTTCCTACTGAGAAGTCCCGGGATGAAACTCAGTTACTTTAAAAAAAAAGGTGGTGTACACTCGTACAATGCATGTAAGTCACTTACAATTTTTTAGCCATTGTAACCAAATTCATACAGTTTAAACATGAACATAGTGTTTTCATAACGGAACCCAAAAGATAGTGAACCTGATCGCTACGAACTAGCGCACTATGCACGGTCTATGGTGTGTGTTGGGAATGATTAAGTACTGTTGTCACTGACTGTACATTACTTTTACTTAGTTATTGTAATTTTCCAGTAAAGTAGGCTTTTTACCATGCAAATGTCACTAAATGCTTGCTCTTTATTTTATAAAAGAAAAAACGTATGAGAATAATCTGCAAACGCATTTACAAAAGACTGAAAGGACACCGTCGAAATCGGCCTTAGCATGCACAAACAAATGTTCTGCATTATGATTCTTCTTTTTTTTATTTCATTAGCAATTATTCATAGTAAACGGACCTTAGAATAATAACATAAAGAAACCGCGCGCCCATTTTGAAGCACCTTAATTGGAGCCATAAATGGCTCCAAACGGACTGCTTTGCAGTGTTTATTACAGCTCCGCAATGTTCAATGTCAAAGCGCGCCGCACGTAAGCAAGTAAAAGTCACGCATGTGGATCGGATTAGTGCTTTATTTTTGACGGAGCGGTCGTATGAAGACTATCCTTCTATACGTTATTATTCTAAGAAACGGACATTCTGTGGTTAGAAACCAAAAATAAAAAGTTCTGTAACTACTACACAATTTGATATGGTTGGTGGTGGCTATGATTGGTGGATGGTTTGTCAAAAGTGATGACAAATTAGTTTCAAGTGATACCAACAGATGGAGTTATACTCCTTCAGATCGCGCTATAATTGTGTTTCGCCTGAAGCATATAAGAACTTAAACTCGTAACACCCGCTGTTTGTCATTTCATCAGTAAATGTATAATAAAGGTGCCATCTGCCAACCAACACTCTAATAACAAAATGAATATGAGCATTCATGATTTTTTGATTTGAAGTTGTAATAAATAATTGTATTTTATGTTTATTCAATTCATATCACTTAAGTTCTTACATAGAGGTAAACAATATATCTATCAGAACAGAATATATTTACTATTATTTGATTTGTTTTTGTATTCTCTATTATTTGACATTTAATTTGATATTTTTTATTGTTTGACATTTTGTCATTGTTTTTTTTTCTCTGTTCTTTTAAATATTGTAAATGAATCTTTTTTTTTATTGTTGACTTGCTGGTGTTTTGATGTCAACTGTTAACTTGCATGTAAAATTTAATGAATAAATAAATGACTAACGAAAAGTGTACATCGTTTACGATTAAGAATTCAGAAGAAACCCCAAAATCAAATACATTCTGTAGTAGGCCACGTTTCCTCAAGTTGTCCTTGTTTCAACAAATGCCTGATAAGAATTTGTGAATGATTCCGAACACAACTAGTATTTTCTTATTGCTGTGCGTTCCTGGGCATTCAAATGGGTAACGAGCGATGTCCTTTGTAAAATTTGTTTTTTCATAGATTAGATTTCAACGCATCACGAGTATTTACCATGGTTTACTAATCATTTCAAATAGGCATCTACTAATTTATTACTGAAAGTGTTTCTTATAATCGTTATAAAAAGATGACAATAATTGTATTCCAACGAAATATTTGTTTATTCGGGCGAGTCCACAAGCACAACTGTTTGCGTCGCAAATTTGCGCAAGAGCGGCTCAATTTGAGATGGGGGCCTTTGTTTTTCTTTTCGTAACCTTATCTGTTTATCTTGTTTAATGCTTGAAGGTTTAAGATTGAAGCTCACTAAAACTGCTGTATTGCACACCCATGTATTTGATATAAATAAATAATAATAAAATAAATTTCTGGGACAATTTACACCAAGATTATCTGACCCCAAACTAAGCAGAGGTTGTACTATGGGTGCCAAAGTCTGATAAACATACTTCAATAGATAATAACACCAAGACACACCACAAACACAAATGTGCGTCACATGACTGTAATGAATAACCACATTGTTTAGATGAAATATAATTTCTAAAATGTAAAGTGAACCGACTGAAATAGCGTGCGTAGTATTATTGCGCTGCAATTTATCGCTACGATAACGTAATCCCAAAAAGCACTACAATTTTGAGTTGTGGAAACTGCTTTGTAAGCGGAGTTTCAAATAGTTGTAGGCTATTGTTATTGTTATTATTGTTTTATTTTTGTAATTTGTTTTTTTTTAAATTGCTTTTTATCTCAATTTTAACTAATTCTAAACCCTTGACTACTAACCTTATAAATAATAATCGTTCTTTATTATTACAGTAGATATAATTTGTGGTATAATCTGTGCTTTTGTAATGGGTTCTGAATTTACTCCGCAGTTTCAATTATTGTAACAAAATAATTATGAAACGATTAAAAAGAAACGTTTCTCGCTGTTACTTCTAGGAGTTCTCGGTACATAATCAACATTTACCCTAAAAGTGTGTTGTAGAGTCACTAACCAGTTTCGCACTGTTACTTTCATCATAGTTTCTTTGTAAATCGAATGTTTGTTAGTTTTATTTAACAAAATTTACAGCAGTTGCATATCTAGTTACAAAAATGTGCTGTTCCTATGCTTTTGGCAGCCACTTTATATGCTATTTATTGATATCTATCACTAAAAATCACAAGTTGCACTAAAATACTTCTCACAAGGATATAAAAGGGTGGGAACACTCTGTGGAAATAAAACCGGCAACTCAACAGTACACCTCCCTCGGGAGCGATCAATCGCCGGAGTGACGCAGGCCGAGGATACGAGGAGGGTAGTTCTAGCCCCTAGCCACATACAACAGTTACATTTTGTATCTGAACCTACGTAGATATACTCAGTTCTGAGGCTTATTACAATATTTTTAATGAATCATACAGTTCACTTTACGGGCTTAAGCAAAACTTGTTCTTTTGCGTACTACAAGGTGCAGTTAATAGATTCGCTTTAACCTCACTTTTCTTTAAATTTATTCAAAATGGACCCAACAAAAGAAAAAAAGTAACCAAACTTTACTGTAAAAAAATAGTTCAATTTGAAACCTAGGTAAATGCAGTTATGTGTACCTGTCAAAACCATAAATTGATAATGATTTATGCAATGAGTTACTTAATGATGTTTGTGACGCCAAAAGTGATCTATCCTTCATCATAAATAATCAAAATCTGCGAATTGTCTCAGTCATCAAAACAATCCTGAGGCGTATACATATTATAGATGATCTATCTAACAAGTAACACTGGCACACTTCAGCACGAGACATATAGGTACAACTTAAACTAGAGTTACGATATAAAAAATGTAAAAAATATGCGCTAGACAACACACCTCTTGTAATGGTCTTGAAGTGAAGTAGTGATTAATATCACGAGGTACCACACAAGTAAATAAACCAGGGGCGTCTCCCAGCACACCTAGACCAGAGTCTATTCAGAAAAGATCGTTTCCTGAATTGACCCGACCGGAAATCGAACCCGGGACACTACGGAAATCGGGGCGCGAAACCGTGCTACAGCGCACTACGCCAATCTTGTCGTCAACGAACTATGATATGACATTGAAGTTAATAGACATAGTTACACTATTTAGAATGTCAATATGATCAGTATGAAGAAAACGAGCAAGCTTACAACTGCGACATTAGTTTCCAACGCCCTCAGTGCCCCACCACCTGAACCATGGAGAACTGTAAATGGCGACTGATGCTGGGCTGGGTGTTGCTGGATTCTGGTCGGAATCCGTATAGTCAAACATTTGCCGTTGACACGAGAAGAAGAAGTTTCCAATGCAGGGACCATCTTTCTGAAGACAACAAAAGCGTGAAACATACCATCACGACTATTCCAAACGGGGTAGTCAGAGGCAAGGCTTGCCGTCATGGTGAACGGAACACTCAGAAGCCCACTTTTCATCGACGGTATTAGAACTTTATTAGGGAAGCGTAAAAATCTTGGCTTATTAAATGTTCCACGATATGAACATCAATTAGAAACCTAAAGAGGCAACGACAAAAGAATCACTAGCTGGGAAGGTGAATAACAGGCAGCGCTGAGTAACTAGCGTCCAAGATGTCGAAAAAGTGAATTATTTATTTTATTTATTTAATAAAGAAATCAAGCTGACATACAAAAACACAATGTCCCACAAAACTGTTTGAACAGTTTGCCTGTGGGATCAGGAGTCTCACAAACAATATTATTTTCTTAAACCCTACATCCCGTAAACTCGAAATCCTGAACAGAGTGAGACGATTCTTCACGCCTGTGCAGCTCTGTCTTTTGTATAAGACACAAGTTCGCTCGTGTGTGGAATACTGCTCTCATCTCTGGGACGGTTGCGCCAAGTACCTACTCGAAGCTCTTGACAGGTTGCAGCGGCGTGCCATCCGTATTATTGGAAACCCAGAGGCAACTTTGACCCTTGAGCCTCTCCAATCGGTTCTACAATGGGGAATGCTCTGACGAGTTATTCCAGCATATTCCACCCTCACCTAGTGGTCCCGTACCACGCGTACTGGACTACGGCGTCATCCACACACAATTTAACATTAGTTGGCCTGAACTAAAAGGTTCGGTGACTCGTTTCTTTGTCGTACCATCCAGACGTGGAATGTTCTTCCAGCACATGTGTTTCCTTCCTCGTATAGTCCCGGGTTCTTCAAGCGGGGCGTGAAAAGGCATTTCTGCAGGCCTTCAAGGTGAGGATGGCCAGCCCAGTGATTCGTTTGAATGACTGGGCTTGTCAACCTCATATCTGGACCTCACGACCGCTTTCCATCAGGTGGAGTAAGGTCATCTTGACGGGTAATAAAAAAAAAACTAATGTTATCTAAACTTATGCACTAAAATTGCGACAAAAGGTAACTTTGCAGCAACCTTATAAACGTCTTTTTATTCGTCTCCTGACGGATAAACCTAGGCAGACAGTTCAAAATGTTAGGCACTCGTTTTTTTAACGTTCCATCTACAAAGCAATTGTTAATGAAGATGATACGTGTTCAGACGGGAGTAGAATCGATCCGTGCAGATGTACTTTTATTAACTTAGTACATTCAGTTCTTTATATAAATAACTGTGAAATAATCAAAGAAATAAAGTTTTAGTGTAGTTTTGGACTTTAAGCTTAAGGTAAAAACGTATCTAACTTCAAACAATCGTTTTTATTGAAAATCACTTTTACACTCTTGTGTTCTTGACAACTAGGTACGAGTACACAAGACTAAATAAGAACTATTGCTTAATTGTAAAAGTGATCTAGATTTACTATTTTGATCAATGGGACGATGGAACCTTTGTATTTTTTCATGCAGTAATACGAGTAGGTGAGTTCCAAAAATAATGTTCTACTTTTGTGTGCTCTACGTTTTTCAACATTCATAAAGTGTTATGACAAGTGTTTTTGTGCTGAAATACAGAAAGACAATATCACAAAGATATGCACAGGGACACGTAATATCTGAGATTTGAGAAATATCAGCGTTATCGAAATGTACGATTGCACATAAATAAACTGGTGGCTTCCTGTCGTATGGGTATACATCATTCTAGTGATTGATTTAGCAGATAAAGTAATAATACTTGGATTTAAATTCGAGTGTAAAATACTACGATACTGCCTGTGTTCTCAGCCACTGAAAATCTGACAGTGGTAAAATTGAATCTGTCCGAACCACCGTGAGATATCTAGATACCTTTATCGATTTTTACTGAAGGACAGTTTTCTTTTATTTTGAAAGGTTTTGTAGCGACCGATAAAATGTGAAAGATACGATAACTTATAGCCACGAACTTGCTACATATACCTAGTATCAAATTAAATCTACATTTTATTCTCTTATCAAACAAACAAAAATATCTTAAATAAACCTGGAGCAAAATTTAAATCGTCGAATCTTAACAAGAAAAAAATATATACTTACTTAATATTAGACTTAAATACTGTAATAATATTGATATATAAATACACTGCATACAAACATACCTACTGTGACTCTCATCTGGCTCTGTTAAAGTTTATTTTGTCATTATTTTAACCCTACAGAAGTAGTGCGCCAAAATTAGATAAGACTCATTTGAATGTTCCCATGCACGGAAATCTTTAGTCAAAGTCGAAAGTTTTATACGTTCTCAAGAGAAACGAGATCATACGAGTATTATAAAAGTGAGGATCAGAAAAATACGTAATAAAGAACGATTGTCTGCTAAATAAGTTGATATGGTAAGCTTTTAAGTGACAATATAGAGAGAGCGTCGTGGCCTAGTGGTTAAGCACTCCACCTCGTGTGGTCCCACGTTCAAATCTTTCCAGAACAAAGATCGTTATGATCATTGTTTAATTTCCGACTAACTCTCCGGTGAAGGAAAACATCGATAAAAACCAAATCAACCCGGATAACGGCGGAAGGCTCACCACCTACCATGTTGGGTTCTAATACCATTGGTGAAAAGTGGGCTTCTGAGTGTTCCGTTCACCATGACTGCAACAGTCACTTGCCTCTGACTACCCAGTTTGGGATAAAGTCGTGATGTTAAGTATGTATAGTTAGATAGCCCATTCACCCCTACCTTCTTCAGAAATGCAACTTATGTAATACATATTTAATGGATATCCCAGTATCCGAATCAAAAGCTATTTTCATTAGCTAAAATTTATTTATCGGTAGATACGTATTATCTTAAAATCATTTGCTATTTTTTAATCGTCAATCTGTAATAAATGTTTTCACCTACACAAATATTATCACTATCGCCATCCTGACATTGATCATGTATTTATTAGGACATAAAAGTCCTAAATATTTCAAGTTTAAATCACAGCTTCTGGGGCTTTCAAAACCCAAAACAATCATCGCTCTTGTTTATCTTAACGATAAAATCTGTTTCTTTACGTAATTTCAGTTAAAATAAGGCAAGATCCGTACTGCATGGGATAATTGTGTGTAATGGCGGGCTAACATCATCCATCACGCTTATCACGGGCTTGTGATAACAGTATCGGCTCATTGTTATTATCTGTAGCCTGTAAACATAGTTTCTCTTAAGTAGAAGAAGCGAGCACTGAGAGGATGAGCTCCGAGTATGACTGAGAGCTCCAAAACGAATTAGCTATGTCTTGATCTAATGATCAAAATATTTAATGCTTAACGAGTAAGAATTTCATATCTGTTTTACTACTTTCATTTTAACTAAAAATAAAAACTTTATCGTGTCACTCCTTCGCCTGAAATTAAGCGCCTTCACATCTGTTTAAATTAGCCTAATATTCACCCAATTTCAATCCGATGTCACATTGTTGTTTTTCGAGAAATTGGTCTATTTACATACTTCCTTCACAATGTTTCATGCACACAAGCTTACTGCTGTCAATCACTCACAAAATAACTAGAAACACTAAATGTTAACTTATTTTTATCAATAAAGATACAACTTGAATAAATGATTGAAAATGATGGATTTGAGGCGCCGCGCAAGGAAATTTAACAATAAAAAAACAATAGCTCAGCCGTCCGTGACTGTCACTTTTTTAAAAACTTCGTTGTGGTTCTAATCTAATTTTTTTAATCACATCTCTACTAAATATTAAACTATTCTGCTTTGATCTGTGAAGAGATTGTGCCTAACGAATTTCCGCTATGTGCCATGCCAGCTTCCCATCTTTTATTATTTTGCCAAAATCAAATTGTATGCTTACAATGTTTACTCTCCATCTTCCCACATTATCCTGATTGTATCATTTGATCGCATTTTATCAGTAAGATGTTACGTTTGTATAATTGATTTATTGAGTGTTGACAGAGTAAAATGCTGGACACGCCATATCCGGAAGCCGCGCACTCCAAATGTAATAAATTATAATACCAACACGTGATACGAGCTGAGTGATCGATGCCTCACCGTAATCGATGGAGCCTGCGCCAAGATGGCGGCCAACTGTCAACTTGACAACTTCATTGTTGCCGCCATTGTTAGGCAAATACTGGTTCCGATTTTGGAAGCACGTGGTGAAAATGCTATGTTAAAATGATGCATTGGTTTCCATAATGCATTGTGTAGATTGTTAGAAAAAGACCGGCTGCACTCAATGGGACGTGATTTGGTGTGCTTTACAATATTTAATATATATATAACTGTTTAATAATATTTATAGGCAGTGGTATGGTCGAGGACATGGTAAAAGTATTTTTCTATGTCGAGGCGCTCTTGGTACCATGTGGGTTACAGGACCCAACGCCAACGGGCGTTTAGAGTCTGTGTGACAAGGCGAGGACTCATTATCTAAAGCAAGAGTCCTACTGAGGAAGAACATTGCGATAACAAACAATATTAAAACTTGCTGACTAAAAGTCAGCAATTTTTAATATTGTTTGTCTTGTGATGCTTACTGATGACTTCAATTAACCATTTTTATTTATTGTTTCGCGCCCGCTGAAGATGCTAAACGTACGATGAACCATTCGTATAAACAACATTTCCTCAAATATATTTAATCATTATCTCTATACTTTAACTCTTCGTAATCAGTGTGCACTCCTCGCCAACTAACCATTTGGTAACTGTGATTTTTATTTTAAAGCAAATATTATGTCAAAGTCATACAAAAATATAGATCGGGACGAAACATCCGTTTTTAGAAAAAAAAAATAGTTTCACGAGATTGACTGATTACACTGAAGAATTTTATCTTATATCCTGTCAAGGAGAATAGGTATTATGTTATTTCAAACATACCTAATAATTCTGATTATAAAACTTACTAAGTAATGCTTATTTGTATTTTTTCGGAAACTAAATAGTTGCTAATATTTATGTTGAATAAATGAAACAAATACTACATTCAATGATAAAATAAATTATGATAGTAGTTCAGTATGTCTACCACACTTTAAATTTACGTTATCATTCGCATAAAAAAATGTATTGGGATTTGACATGACACGACATGACAATGTCCAATCCCAATAAAATATTTTTACGCGAACGAAACGTAAATTTAAAGTGGCAACTCGTGGTAGAAGTACTGAAGTTATGAGAGATCAGTAGATATGTCTACCATAAGTTTCCGTCACGTTAGCGGCTATCGTGGCGTTCAGAAAGTATGGTATTTTTGGTTCCATTTTAAATCACTATGTAGCCATATGTATATGTACCGGTCAAAATCATAATATCTACATAGATCATTTCTCTTAAGAGTTTATTTTTTTTAAATTGAGCACATAATAATATGATCAGTAAACCAACTGACCACGTACGCAGTATCTGTCCTTAAAAAGTCGCTTACTCCTGGTCTATGTAACTTTGCAATTGTTGTGGCACGGATTTATATCGGGTTCTCGACCGATAGTATACCCTAATTTGAGCTGATAACATCCCGCTTTTTACCCAGGTGTGGACGCGAATTCGAATAAAATGTCTTAGAGAAAGCAAAGTTCGAAGCTTTAATTATTTCGAAATTATTTCACATTTTTATGAGTCAGTAGTAAAAAGTAGAGTACAAAAAGTGTTAAAAAAACACTGTTCGTGCGCAAATTGACCGTTTTAAATAAGTTGCTTTTGATGAGTAATTAAATAAAGCGTTAATTATTTCATTTCTTTCAATATTAAACGTTTGTTGGAGTCCGAGGGTGAGTGGGAGCATCTAACTAACGCAAGCAATCACTTCCAACTAGGTTACCATTAGCAAGCAACCGTCAAAGAAATATTACTAAATAGAGGGTGCAATTAGAGTTTTATTCCAGGAACATAGATATGGATAGTTTAGGAAAGTTTAGTAAGAAAAATTTAGATTTAGAAGAATTTAGAAGTTTAATAAGCAACCGCCCAATGGTTGACTGGTAGAGAATGCTTTTAGCATTAAGTCCGCCTTTTGTACTATTTTGTGCATTAAAGATTAAATAAATAAATAAAAATGCTAAAGTAGGTAGGTAGGTAGTTCCATTGTTTTTAACAAATAGCATGTGGTTTAATAATTTCTTGATTACTTATCAATTCCGCTTTTCTTGTGTTCGTGACAGATTATAATTATTTTGGGTTTTGCCGGTATAATCTTTTATCAGGATTAAAGAGATAATGATTTTCATGTCATTGTGCGAAATATTTTACAGATATTTCAGCAATCGCGATCATGCAGAATCATCCTCCTGTTTAAAATAGAATTGTGACACATCTCAAGAGAACACTATTATAGTCTCACGTCGATGTGTCATTGGCATTTGGTTGATTGAGAGACCATATTAGGCTCAAATAAAAAAAAGTCTACACACACTACAAAACAAGGTAGTATAAGGTTCTGGTGAAGATAAAATTAAATGTACCTACCTACACATATTTAACGGCCTGTTTTATTAGATCATGTTCAATTCAAAGTAAATGAATACTTTTATTTCCCTATAATAGGTATAAAATCTAACAAATCGCTACTTCAGTACTACAAACATGACCCATTTCGTCAATAAATTGAATTATCAAAGTGATAATGTTACAAAACCCATAAAATCTATTCGCCCCCAAACAGATAGAAACCCAGAGTGTGATAAGTGATAAGGTATCGCTTGTGATTTTTAAAGTGGCAACCAAATCGGTAATCTACCACGGCCGCCGGTACCGGTATCGCAGATACGCTAACCGATCTTGAGGATAAGATTTTTTAATCCTTTTGACGCAAATGTTCGCTATCAGAAGATTCCAATAACAATCCCTAATTCTGAATGGAATGTGAATGAAATCAAATCAATAAACCTTTGCTCAAGAGATACGATTTTATAAGTATACACAGAAATTGAAATGCAACAACTTCACGGATTGTACACGTGGTTCTTTTTTTCTCAACCATATATCCGAAATGTGGATCAAAGGGCTCAAAATAATTCGCATTACTTTTAAAATGTTATCCGATCCGATGTTAGGCCGAGTTGCATCGCCTTACATTAAGAGTGCCTAAATAGGTATCGGCTCTTACAAATCTTAGTAAAACTTGTTACAAACCAAATTCTGAAAGACACAAAATGGAGTCAAAGTCTCGCTTTTACATATCGTTTCGACCAAACTTTGCAACAGTCACTTGCCTCTGATTCCTAACTACCTACCTCGTTTGGGATATAGTCATGATGGTATGTTGGACCAAATTTCAAAATTATGCCACTCAACAACAATTTTGTTCAGATTTTAATAGCAGAATACGCTTTATATACTGACAAAAAATCACATACTGTTTGAAAATAATAATGGAAATAGTATTTCTAATTTGCACAATGATATATAAACTCGGCTAATCTACACAAATATTCATTTTTCTAACCATGTTGTGTTGATAAATTTAGTAAATCATCAAAATGATAAAGAAAATAGAAATCACAATAATAAACCATTACGTATCTATACGAAGTATTTATGTACTATCGATGCGATAAGTGAAGATATACTCACTGATATTGGCACTTGACAGAAGGAAAACATTTATTTAGTCTTATGTTCTATTAAAAGTAATAGATAAATAGTGAACGCCATTTTCATCGTCATTCCCAGCCATAAAAGTTCGTAGTAAGTATACAAAGTTATCCCTATGGAAACTAAATAGGTTCAGAACAGCACATACAGACAAACTTGCTGTCGCTGTCATAATATTATGACGAAGTAAAGCATTTACTTATTTATTTTAAGGCGGTGATTTGTGAGTTTTTTTTTGACACGATTGGCGTAGTGTGCTGTAGCACGGTTTCTCGCCTTGGCTAGTGTGGTTTCTTTTTTTTCCTCAATTGGCCCTGGGTGTGCTGGGAGACGCCCCTGGCTTGTTCTGGCTTGTCTGATGTTCATCCTTACTTCGACACCTTATCAGGCTGTGTGTTGTCTGGCGCATATTTATTTATTTATTAGATTACGTGGTTCATCCACCTTTTGTGCGTCCTGCGTTGCGCTTCCCATCCAGTGATTGCTATTTCGGAACTTTTGTGCCCAGGCAGCCATCATTTATCGTGATAATATGTTTGAATTGTTGTTTCTTGGGTTGTTACTATTCATTTGTGTATGTATTTTACCATAATATTGAAGAATTATTAGAACCAAATGATGTGGTCTAGTACCCATTTGCCTCATGTGGACACAGGCTATCACTCCATGTACGAGTGTGTGTCTAAAATCCCAGGTCGGGGAATAAGTCTTTGTAATTCAGTGAGCTCTCACTACCGGCCACCGAGGCGTCCAGATAAATAGACAAATTATTTTTAAAACAATACTTAATCAACCCGTGGGCGGAGATCGGAGCGCTCACTTATCGTCCTCACTAATGATGGTCTTATCGCCGGTGCTCGCAATAGACCCACTGATTCGGATAATCCACTGTGTATTAATATTTAGTGATCATCAACTTTCTAAATGCTCGACTTTGGTATTTTTAAGAATATCAGACTGTTCTCTCCTTTTTTGTTCCGATATCTCACTGAATGATATTACTGTATTAAATTAATTTCGCAGTTCTAGCCGTAACACTGTTGTATTAAATGGGTTTGTGTTTTGCCTCAGACTCGCCTGGTGGTTAGCGATGACGACGCCGATGGTGGTACACGCTTACCCACAAATGCCTATTCAATCTGGCCTTGAAGACACTAAGGTTGTAAGTATCCGGAAACACAGACGCAGGGAGAGCGTTCCACTCCCTAGCGGTGCGGACCAGAAAAGACGCAGCGAACCGTTGAGTGCGGATTGCTGGGAAGTCAACCACGTGGGAATGGAAGCTCTCTCGGCATCTCGTGGTCCGGTGGTAGAAAGTAGAGGGTGGTATGGTTATTATATTCTACAGAAGATATTAACAATGGATGGTGGCTGGCCTGTTCGCGCAATTGAAGCGATGCTGCTTTTGGCGCCGGAGGTCGTGGGTTCCATCGCCACCCACGACAAACATTCATGTGACGAACATTTGTGTTTATTGTTTGCCTAGGTGTTTATAATCTATTTTAGTATGTTTATCAGTCTTTGACACCCATATTTCTAGCTCTACTTAGTTTGAGGTTAGATAATCTTGATGTGATTTGTCCCAGATTTTTTATAATTAAAATTTATTAATAATATGCTAAAAATCATACTGCCTTAATAGTGGGAAAATATTGGTTGCAGTTACCACTTGAAGCGCCGACCTTTCATATTATTTAATTGCAGTACTTACTATGTTCTAATACTTATCTTAAACACTGAAATAAAATTCCTCACCATCACATTAATATTAGTCTTCAGGCTCTGATGATATACCTAGGCAGTCCTTGCGTCAAAGACTCAGACAAACCAAAATACCTTATTATTATATTTGACGATACGGTTGGCGTAAGTGCGCTGTAGCACGGTTTCTCGCCTCGATTTCCGTAGTGTCCCGGATTCGATTCCCGGGGGTCTGACGCATGTATATATGTATATATATTTCAAGTTACAACATTTTCAGTAGCAGTTTATGTTACTCGTAACAATGTATCTTAAAACGATAGCTAATATGTTACCCGCTGACATAATGCATTCCTAGATAAGTAGCTATTGTCCGCGGACAGACGGACAGACGGACGGGCGTGGGAGATGGTTTTTATTGTAACGGTGGTATTAATGGTATCATCATTAGCCGCGGACAAAGAATACTTAAGAGATATCTATGTATCGGCTATGAAGCCTGATGGCCTGTTTAATAGAGCATTCTCATTTTTTATTATTATAACATTCATTGTATATTTTAGGCGTCGTAGTCCGCTCGTACGTGGCCGGTTAAGAATTCTAGTGGTTTCAGGTCCAAAGCTAAATAGGTAGGTACAACACCTTAATAATTGAAAACTAAACTCGTACAGCTGAAGCGATGAAAAGGACTATAATTCATCTTGAGTGCCTAATTTAAATTTAGGTTTCAAATCCTAAAAGCATAGATTAGGTAATTTTCTTAAACTGAGGAGTTTTTCTGGTTCGATTTTTAAAAAGAGGTTCCACATAAGGTGTTGTTTGATTAGAGCATTCACTTGTATCAGAACGTGGAGCATTAGTCGTTTTTAAATTATTTGAACCACATTTCGATGATTTGCTACAACTTTTTCTTTAAAACCAAGCTAAAACGTTACATCGAAAAGACTATGGTGAGATATATTTTATGTGTCCTAGGCTGCGGTCACCGTTTCATTACCGCACTAGCAATACGAAAAATTTGCATTTATGAAGGCATGAAACCATTAACAACTTAAAATTCTCTCTACAAAAAATCCACTTTTCATTTGTTTTCCTTCTTCCGAAATTCTGAAACGTCGCTCAAAATTTTGTAGCTCCACAAGCATACCTACTCGTAGCAGTCGTATTCAGCTTTACTTCAAAAATTACCAGGTAAATGATCTTTGACTTTCAAAATTATAGAGGTTAATCTCTCTACAACAGTTACACCAGACCGGTACAGTAGTCTTGTATCGTGATGATTCCGTAAATTATTATTTTATGTTTATGCTCAAACTGTATGACACTGACTAGAATTGCAAAAAATGACAATAAATGCAGGTTGCATAGTAAACCACTTTTTTTTAAAAAAAGTAACTGGAGTTTCCTGCCGGGTCTTCTTTATTAAATCAGCGTACCGACGCGCCGGTGGTAGAGTCTCATTATATGAATGTATTATGTTTAGTTTAAGATCGTATTAATATAATTTCTATAATATCCAAAACAACTGTAATTATAAATGGGATACTTGAAGAAATCATCTATTGAATTTTGGTATGGATGGATAAACGAAGCAGACCCAACCGCCTCATAATCTTCCCGTAATTGTTACGTTTTAAGACACTAATAAAGCCGTGCTTATAAACCGGCCCTTTCAATCCCTGTTTACCGAAACGAGCATTTTATTGATATTAAATAAGTCAAGGGGTCATTACCAGGACAAAGCCGAAATCGTTCGCGTGCGGGGGTGGGTCGCGTGACGATCGCGATAGGCGCACTGGACCCGCCGTAATCGGTTTACTGGGACCAGTGCTTTGGCGCCTGGTGCAAGGCAAGGGGGAATGTGGAAGCTTCTTTTCTTCTAGCACGCACTGCCAAAGACGTACAAAAGATTGGCAATTACTTTAAATGGACCAAATCAGAATGGTAGGTTTGGTATTAAACTTTATGGTCCGTATGTGTGGTGGTGTTATTTTTTTAAGCTACGTCTGTGGTAAGCAAAAGCTTACTGCCTAACAGTTACCTTCTTTTTTGTTAAGACGTGCGATACTAGGCTAGAGGAATCGACTGGATTCGTGATATGTAAGGCATGGTAAACGTTTTGCAAACATTTTCAATCTTGCATCTCTCTTTCTTATGGACCAACCTCATCCAAGACTGTAGATATTATCCAACAGTTCAAAAAGTTTGAGTTCTCGTAGTATTTCATATCTAGAAGATGGATATCGTCCGCTCGTGACCATGGTGACATGCAATTGTCGCCGAAGCGTCGAGAAGAATAGGTAAAACAATTTACCGTAATTTTGTTTCGTTGCAAAAACCCGTTTTTAATAGAATTAGTTAAAATGCAACACGAAAATTTAAGTTTAAAATGTTAGATGGATATCTAATCTTCAGAATGGTAATTTTTTACTAACGCATTTCTAAGAGATTTGCCTTTATTGCAACATTTTTTATAATATTTGTCATACCATAGCCATGATGACTTAAACCCCGACTTATAAAAGGTGATGTTACTCCGAAACGTTACACACGTTAAAACTGGTTGATGTTTTTTTGATACGAGTATAGGCTTATTCCTACTTCTCGTATTTCTTACCCATAAACTTAGTAAGTCATTATTCCCGCTTCATCCTATCAGTTGGCCACCGCCGCGTGGCTAATGCAGGTGACTTGCAAGCTGTTAGTGAGCTGGCCACTTCCCGCTGTAATGACCCAGGACCTGTCTCCAAGAGGTACACCAACTCTCGCCATCGTAGAGCTAGCAAAGTAGGCGCGCTGTGTTACCTTACCTGCCAGTAGGTACTAGATGATGTGGAGCACGAGCCAATCCAGAGGAAAGCAATTCCACGGCAACTTGAATTGTCAAGGATTCATAGTCTCTCTCAAATTTTGAATCTTAATGTTCTGTTAGTGGATTGAGACTAAAGATAGGAAAATAGAGGGATACAGTAGAGCTGCTCAAGTGTTGGAACTCATTTCGCCTGTCATATGGACGTGCTTTAATAGTACATTATTGCAAAGGCAGCGAAATAGGCAATTGCAGGTCGAGTATGAGTTTGAAGGCCGAGCCGCAGGAGAGGACTTCAATGATACGAGACAGGCAATTGCCATTTCGGCCGAGGCATATATAGTGCTTTTCTTAAAAAAATGCAAGGAAATAAAAAGGGCCTTTTACATAATAAATTTAATTAATATTATTAACAAAATAACAACTCCGCTTTACCGCCAATTTGTTTTTTTTTATTTTACAATTTGTGCCGAAAGGTAAACGCATCTGTGGCTATACAGCCACGAGAACGCAATGTGTACGATAGATGAAAGAGTTCTAAATTCAAACAGCACACCGTTTCATTCAACATTGCCGGCGCGCTCTTCGTTCGAAATTCAAAGAACGCGCCGGGAAGTGATTTTGGGTTTTCAGTCTACGTAAATATGATACTTCGCGTGTTCTTTATTCAAAAGTAATGACAATATTTCCGAGCATGTTTAAGAAAAAAATATTATTGTACCGAAAATACACATTTTGGCAAATGTTATGCATGCCAAAAGTGACATATAGTATATAATACGTAGAATAGGATTACTTGTAACGTTAAATATGTATGATGTGGAAGTCCTTTTTAAATAAATAAAAAAAAGACTTGCTGCTCAATTATTGAAGAATTATAAAGAATCAGATCATGGAACACCTCCAAGTTCACAGATGACCTGATAAGATCATGTGATATCAAAAGATGCTAGCTGCATATAACCGGGTCAAATTATGGGGTAAGTAGTTAGTATAGCATAGCTACGGGTGATGATGTTGACAAATAGGGTGATTACTTAAATCCCCCGTCAAAATAATGCGATTTTAGAATAAGGTAACATACGCAAAAGCTGGCACAGTAATAAAATACGCAAATTGGATATTATAGTAATAATTATAATATATTAGAAAAAAGCAACAAAACAAATTATTCACTATGTTAGAGTTAAGTCGTTATTTCACTTTGGTCGGTGGTCGTAGGTACTGTAAATATTTGCGACTAGGTAAAATTGTAGTCATCTACTAATAATAATATATGTATTTACCAAAACATCCAACAGGCACAAAGTCAACTCCCAGAGGAAAAGCAAGATCGATTCCGCATTGACAAGGACTCTTATTCGTAAATTCCGTCAACAAAAACAAATCGTTTGTTATTCAAAAAGAAACCGTAGCCTCCGGATTTAGAAACGGAATTCTTTTGCAAAAATGGACACACAAACGGCAAGTCTTAGATGCAGTTCCAACCAGAAATTGACAATAAAAGATATGCTTCCTTTCACAAATGTAATTTGACAGCTGATACTAATAAATCTAACTCAAGCCCTTGGTTTTAAGGTTGAATTCAGCTCCGAATTTACGACGGTATTGGCAAATCGATGTTGGAGAGCTAAGCCGATGTCTCAGTATTGTAGTAATAGATACCATCGGGACTGTCCGCCGACAATACCCACGTGTGGTCTACTGAAGGTATGCGCTTTTTTGGCGCTGTGGTTATTCGAATTGCAGTTTTGCTGACGTCATTTGCGGTGACGTAACGTAAAAAATATTATTTTGTGGTATAATTTACAATCTGATTTTTACATGCAGTATTAAACTGGATTATTTCTGCATTTCTAGTGTTTACGTTTTTGTTTTTGAAGTTGGTTTCATTTGTTATCTCTTTTCAATACTTGCTCTTAGTCTTCAATACTTAATCTATAGTTTCAGGGCATTGTCTTCTATTATTGTTCTGCAACTCCGAAAGCCGCAATTACATCGTTTCTAAAGTAAAGTTAGCGTTACCTAATGAAATTTTGAATATAACAATAAATAATAATAAATAAATATGTGCCAGACAACACACCTCTTGTAATGGTCTCGAAGTAGGGATCAATATCCCTGTGTTACGAGGTACCACACAAGGAAATAAGCCAGGGGCGTCTCGCAGCACACCCAGACCCTAGTCAATGCAGAAAAGATCGTTTCCTAAATTGACCCGACCGGGAATCGAACCCGGGACACTACGGAAATCGAGGCGAGAGACCGTGCTACAGCGCACTACGCCAACCCTGTCGTCGAATATATAAAACAAGAAAACAACCATTTTTTTAAGGAATTTTCTGCTTTTAAATGTTATTATTATGACTGTGTTTAAATAATATTATTTACTTACTACATTCTATTTAATAATGAATTGTATATCGGTACGTAGGTGTGTACTAAAAGTGATAAATCGCAGTAAAAACAAATTAACAGTTACAGCTTACATCACAAGTTAATGATACTAAAAATATGCATTAAAAAAGTAAAGTTAGAAAACAACAAGGCTTCCTTCCTATTCATTTACTATGACATAATTATGTAAAAAGTAATAACCTCCTAATACGGTCTAATTTACTGTATGAAGCTCTCCCTATTGCATCGTTTGGAAAGTCCTAACAGCGCCGTTTACGACCCATAATGAGACCACCCGCGACTCTACCTCTACAATGTTTTCTAATGACTTTTAGCTTAGAATTCACCGTTTGGTGCCTAAAAAACTATAATAAAACAACTGCAACAAAGTAACCAAGTTTGTAATTAGACAATACAAAGTCTGCTAGTGGAATTAAATGTGTAATTATCGTTAGATTGGATTTTTTCAGTTGTGGAAATTGTTTTTTTCAGAAGTAAATTGTACCTACTGTACAGTCAACAACAGCTCAAGCGAATCGCTTTGAAATGAAATGAAATAATATTCACTCATGTAGGTGAGCTTTACAAGCATTTATGATAGGCCCCAGAAACCAAAATATAATCATAATAATAAACGTAAATATAGTAATACTATAATAATAAATATATGCATAGACTTAATGTGACTTTACCACCGATTCGGAGGTTGCTTCCATCGCAAGAAACGCGATAGTAAATAAATTAAATAAATAAATATGCGCCAGACAACACACCTCTTGTAATGGTCTCGAAGTAGGGATTAATATCCCTGTGTTACGAGGTACCACACAAGGAACTAAGCCAGGGGCATCTCCCAGCACACCCAGACCCGAGTCAATTCAGAAAAAATCGTTTCCTGAATTGACCCGACCGGGAATCGAACCCGGGACACTACGGAAATCGAGGTGAGAAACCGTGCTACAGCGCACTACGCCAACCGTGCCGTCAAAATCTTTTCAAAAATTCTTGTTTCAGAGTTAGGTACAGCATTCGGACGCAGACTTTGTTTAAATATTTACTAAACCACGACAAGAATAAGGTGCCATGTTAGGATCTGTCGACAAAATTGAATTTCCCATACAAAATATTCAGTCACGACAATTGCTGCCATGTTAGGAACGTAGACAAAATAGAGAAATCGAGGAATGGCCAAATTTGATTGGAGTATTTTTTGTCTACTCTTCTCGTAGGGCTCTTATCTTAGCCCCGCTGGTCGACATAGTGTTGTGAGGTATTCCAAGCTATAAATGACAAAAACAATGCAAGGCGATATAGTCCTCTATGAGACTTTAAAATTTAATCAAATAAATACAAGTTAAATGAATGTGAGTATGTGTTCCAAGGATTTTTGCCATTTAAATAAATAAATATATGTTAATACTTTATTATCCACGCAGCCCCTTTTGTGATGTCTAGCGGGGAAGGTTATCCGCATATTGGCTATACGAACGGCTCATTAATTTCACAATTTACAACCACATTACCGTTGCTACTTAACATGCATTTTCCTCGATTATATCAATTACTATTTAAGCATGTTTAACTTTGAGCAATTTATGGCTGACGGCAAAAAGTGGTCTATTTTGATTGTATTTTACTCGGAATATGCGGTTTCTATGTTTAACGATCTGAAAATGACAGTGGGATAGTTAAAAGCAGTCATGTCAGGCACATGGTCATAAAACAACTATAATGAAAGCATAGTTAAAACTTAAGCAAAATAAATAAGTTGGAAATAATAAACATAATTATAAATACTTTCTCCATAGATTCGATTTGAGAATTCGAGACTTTGAGAGTTCACGCGAGCTAGAGATTTTTTTTTAAATCCATCTAAAGGCATTTCATAGAAGCTTTAGCAAGAATATACTAAGCACAGTAACCTAACAATAATGAAAATAAACTTTCAAAAAATTATACTAAATTGTTTTATTCACAAAGAAGCCAAACGTGACTCTACGGCCGTTCGCGATATTTCCATTGAGGAGTCCTGCAATTTTTTAGTTCCACTCTTCATAATGAATTGCTAACAATACAACTCATAAAATAACAGAGCCAAATATTTTTTTTCAGACTTATAAAAAACAATATTACGATGAACAAAGTTTATAAGAAATCCTAAACTTGATGAGCTATGCATTAACAATAATTACTTGAAATTTTAACTTTCAAAGACGCAGTTTGCAGTTGCATATGAAAATTGAATAAACATCGAAAAACATTATGTGTGAATTACAAATTATAATGAAATGAAATGAAATGAAATGAAATGAACTTTATTGTGAACATAAATTTGGGTACATTGTTAGCGGATACATTTGCTTTTAAAGTATAATCGCCAAATTTTACCTTTTCAGATGAATTCACATTTCTATTATAACGCTCAAGCAAGACCATTACTACTCTACATTGTCGGTTACGGCACAACATGATCGTTCCGTCACATAATCATTTTGCTACAATAGCAATAAAGATTAGACACATAGCCCGTTTATTTGATTTTTATAAATTAAATTACGTATAAATATATTGTCCTGTGCTGTTCACGCAACATTATTGGTGATTACGAACGGTGATTGGCTACGCTGTAAGAAGATTTTGGTCGAAACCAAATAGGAACATTGTTTATTTATACTAGAGGAAAGTAGGAACCTACGGATGAAACTCTACTACTCGAGACAGGTTGTAGTTGGTTTTTCTTCAGCGAAATTCATTAGAAATATATGTTTGTCAAATGGGCGTCCAATTCCAATGATGCGTTTGAGAACAAAATTATTTCCGTTCCTGAACTGTGCTGTCCAAACCGCCACAGTCATGTTCACTTATGGTGTAAGAATACATTGGAGTTTTTTATCGTCTGATATAACATCACTGTCATAAATATTATCTTTTATTGTTGGTTTGCGAAAATAAGTCCCTAAATAAGTCCCCACATCTAACTACTATTTAGCGCGTGAATGTCTATTGATTTTTGTATGGAGCTTAGGTACTTTTTACTCCCTGGGCTACCGGTGTTTTTTATACTAGACTTTGTTGTAAAAGTATAATGATATTTCTAATGAATAGAAAAGCTCTGTATTTCCATAAACGAGGTACCAACCATAATCCTACATGTATCGCTGTTACTTACAAACCCCTAACATTATTAGCGTATTTCTTTATTTAGCCCTCTACGTTCCGTTTTACGTGTATCCGCGACACGTTTCGTTTCACGAACACGCGAGCGGTCCCGTTGGGAATAATCCTCTATGTTGCCTTTTTTATCTGTATTTGTTTTTATAATTGCACGCAACAAAATCTACTGGGTTCTAGGAAAGTGTGAATGTGGTAGTTGTTAAACTGTTTGCTTCCAAATGTTATTAGTGGCCATTGCGACACTGTTATTATGTTGTTGTGATTGCTACACGATAGTGAACAATGGTCGGTTGCTACCACACAATACTAGTTAGTAACATTGCTAGAATGTAAGAAAAATAAGAAAAGCTTTGGAGTTTATTGAAGCGAGTGCAGTATAAAAACAACATCATCGTTATCATGTTATCGGTAGATACAATGGGTATGGGTTAGTTACGAGTTACGACGCTTAAATGTGGGCTTTGTCACAGATATTTATTTCCCTAAAACTTAACTAAGCAGAGTTTGTATTATAGGTGCCAGAGACTGATAAACATACTACGTAATATTTTGAAATTTATATTATGTAGGAAGCGAACAATGTATTGATTAAAACTCTTTTAAATCCGTTTCTGTGGTAAGTACAAGTTCTGTTGTGTTTCTTTGAGTAAATAAAACCAAATTGAAGTCAAAATTCGTTCCACAAAACTGCATACACCTATAATATAAAATAGTATTGATAAAAAGACCTAATAAACTAATTTAAATACAAATAATGCATTTTAAGTTTCCTTGTATATTAACGCTTATCAGTGTGAAGTAACTTCGCGTACAAAAATTAGCAATTCAAATCGCCATAGAATTAGAAATAAGCGAATAAAAGTACAATTTCCACTTTTTAATTGCTGCTCAACAAAATAAAGGTGTTTGAATAGAAATGAAACTTCATAAGTCCGGTTGAGTGCGCCCGCGCACGTCGTGTCTCGCTTTATCTCTACATCTCGCTCTAGCGGAGGGTTGGCTGCTTTACAATCAATAATATCGTAGCGACAACAAATGACGTTGGATGTAAATACTTCATAATGTTAGTAAATTTTCAATATGGAAATTTACACACTTATATTTAAAATCGAAACTGACTGACATATCAACGTACTACTGGAATTAAACGTGAATTTTTTAAAACGTGGTTTCTGTAAATTTGTTCCAATAATAAGGAATGTAGGTAACTTAAAGTTGTTAGAAAACTTGTGATGGCCGTTATTCAAATTTAGAGCACCATGTAAAATCACTGCGCGCTCCCGATATGTCAGTGGAATTCAAACTAAAATTTCCCTGCATAATTCAGCATTGGATGTCCTCGTATTATGATTTCTGTATCAAAAGGTCCTGAAACTCCTGTGTTGTCTAGTAGGTACAGTTACTAGTTACGCCTACATATCTGTTTTACGACACCTGACCATTTCGATATTTCATATATTCCATAATTATCTTGCCAACCCTATGTTCGCCTGTCTGTCCTTCTGTCCCGCTTCGTATATTAATAGAAAATTCGTTTTAATTCAAGATCGTTAATTCACATTAAACGTATAGCGAATTATTACTAATTAGTTACATCGTAAGTGATACGCGATCGTTTTGGCTTTTAATCAATTTTATTAATGTAATCAAAGGTCACCAATGACAAATTATTTTACAATTGCGTCCAGTTTTATTTGGTACGTAATTAAAAAAGGTGAATCGCTCGTTTGAGGGGTCCGCAACGAATGGGCAAAAACGGATAAAATCGATACAACTAGTTAAGCTGCCAACCGCTAATTTAGAATAGTTTCAAATAAAGATTATCTATTGGATAAACATGGTTACTGAGTTTTATAGTAATTATCTTGTTCTTGCTGAGATAGCGTAAGGTTAAATGTATTAAAAAGATGTTTCCTAATCCAGTAGGTATTATATCTGGTCATTATTTCAAAAAAAAAAATAACAATTTTCAATGCTTAGTGGATGAACAAATTAGAGATTTGTAAGTCGACTTTATTTGAGGCATTAAGAACTTTTGTTTAATTTTATTTAAACGTATTTAATTAAATAATGACATAATTATAATTGAACTTATATTAAAAATAAAATATACTTAGCACATACCTATATACTTATTAAAAATAGGTACTGCACCACTACTCATCGGTACGCTACTGAGTATACCGTAATATTTTCCTTGCGGTATTAAGTAATGGTCACCCTGCATGAAAGAATCTCATTTTGCACAATCTATACATACTGTTTTCTAATTATTGTTGTTCAGCATAGTTTTCGACTTATGCGAGGCATTCGCCGCAGATACCGCTAAGTCAGATGTACATGGAATAAAAAATCTGAAATAATTACAATAAGTGCAGTTCTATGCAAAGCTTAAACTAAACAAGGAATGTTTCTACTCTCTAGTCTCTACTCAGCAAAGCGCGATTGAGTATTTAGTTTTTTTATGTTGAACTCTCCCTAACCCTAATTTGTCGTAAGTTGTACACACGAACACGCACTTTGGGCTTAACTAACAAAGTTGCTGGTTAAGGCGAGGTGGTTCTGCACAACAAGGACACTAGTGAGCGCCATGCTGACTGAAAATCACTAAATTAATCGATTAAAAAATTAAAAGATGTAAAAAAAAAACCCATCGGATGAAATCCCTCCAGTTATCTTTAAACTTTGTTTTGGTAAAGAACCCATATTATCAGATCAATTATTTTAGGAATAAAACCAAAAATAGAAGACAAAACGTCACGAAAAGAGGTAACTTTGTGAATTTATTCTATCGAGCCAACTTTATCAAATCATATTCCTAAAGATGAATTGCCTCTACTATTCCCTCAACAATATCAGTAAATTTTAAACGATTTTAATTTCACTGTTTACTACTTCAAAAATGAATTCTAAAAACGTGTTTTGTGAACCACCTCTCCTTAATCCGTTGGCTAACTTTATGATCATTAGATGTGAATAACACAAAAATGATAATAAATAAAAAGAACTGTGTCGAAATGTTGGTTCATATTGCTACGGAACAGAGATTTTAATTCAAGCACTAATTATGTCATTTAGATATTAGCTAAGAATTTTGTGCTGATAGAACACAGGCAATCTACCTAGTGTTATTTAGTATCTAAAAAAATATTTTTACATAAAATTTGGATTGACACATTAACTTCTCGGTCGGCAATTGTTTAAAAACATTTCAGCCGTGTATGATTGTTTTGCAAGCCCGCATGTCAAAAATCTTGATGTCGACAATCCAAAGACGAGAGAAAGACAAGACGAATGATTTTTTAACCAATGATGTTTTGATCGATGCCCGTGTAGAGGCTAGTGGTAGCAAGTGCCGAGGCAAAATCTAGAGTCACAAACCATGCGGTTTATTTTACAAGCAACTCATTTTGCTATCGCTTTAGATCGTTCACGACTTCTTGATAGGCAACTCTCCAAATATTTAACTCATTTGATAATAGTCTAATTTGATCCTAAATACTGATCCTACGATAACAGCATCTGACCGTGTCGGACTGTCCGTCCGTCCGCCGCGTTGACCGCCGTGTCAAACCCTTGACTCGCTGGCTCCGGCGCGAAGGAGCTTGTCAAAACTTGACTCATTTCGCTTTAGGACGGTTTACATGGGCCGATATTTGTAGAGAGTTTAGGCGATAGGCACATTTAGGCTCCAGTACAAAGAAATAAAGCATGAGACTGTATTGATAAATCTACTAATTAAACTTAGTAGACGAACAGGTTTAAATTCAAGTACCTACAATATTACTACAGTAACACTAGCTATTACAGGTCTTTCAGTTGTGGCTGTGTGTCATCTACCAGTCACTTAGTCAGGCGATCGCCCATGCCCTCAGTCAGCAATAGAAGATATTTCAATGTATTGATTGAATATTTCTCACCCAGCGTGCGAGATGATATAGTATCGTTTCGTGTAAATCGCTTGCGCGTGCGGCTGTCGATGGAAGACGTTTGTTTTGCTGTCAGTGTCAGCCCCGTGGTTAGGGGGCCTGCTGGGCCGCGGAGGTTATAGTGTTCAAATTGTCTGTGATCGTTATATTAAATTATTTTATTGCGTACTTATATTACTTTTTACATATTTTGAGTGTAGCTATTTAAATAGATATCCACCCACAATGGCTCTTTCTTTAACTACACCATAACAGTTAGTTAACACTGTGATGTAACACCTACACTACACTATGTCCCTAAGATAGAAATTGACATGACTTTGTCGGCTCAGACATTACAAATATTACAATCGGGCATTAATGTTAACCTCTCCTTATTGCCAATAGAAACTTCATAGAAACACTAAGTAAGGTATTTTCTGTAAAACTGGACTAGGAAATGAAGTTGGGCCAGAAGGTTGTGTTAAAACAAAAGACTTTTAATGGGTAAGTACATGAAGCCCACATTCATAATTCAGACCACTAGCATTTAACTAAAGCGGGATATAATAAATAATAAATAAATATCTGGGACAAATTTATACCAAGATCATCTGAACCCAAACTAAGCAGAGCTTGTAATATGGGTATCAGAGACTGATAAACATACTTAAATATTTCTAAATACATACTTAAATAGATAATAACACCCAGACACACAACAAATACAAATGTTCGTCACACAAATATTTGTCATGGGTGGGGATCGAACCCACGACCTCTGGCGCTAAAGGCAGGATCGCTGATAGCAAAGGTAGAGTAACGTGAGTACCTAAATAGTATGCCCCCCTAAACTTTGTTTCTTAGGTTACTAAATCAACGAGCTTAGGAAGGTCACCCAAAGTTTAATAAAAAAAGTGGCTGCTACTCCTACATAATATTTATGAGATCATAATTTTAGGTTACCTCTTAAAATTGGGGTAGGTATTGAACATCATCCATCAAATGGAATATCAGAGTACATTTTTACTCAATATTGATACAATAATCAATAAATTAAGTACGTTCTTTCGTTCAGTTTAAAATATTTTGATCGTATAGAAGTCTAGTTATAATTATTTTGTGTTTGTTTCGTGATAACATTTTTTCGCGTTTTAACCATGCGTGTGTAACTGGAGTCCATAAAGTAGACTATTTTTATAATTTACAAAGCCGTAACAACTCTGTGATTACTTCCTTCCCTAATGAAAACTATACGGCTATTACCTGGCAGAATGAAGCGATTCGCTGAATACATAAATTCATTTCAATTAAGCCTATTTGGGTGAGATTTTAGGGCGATTTTAACTCGCCTCGCAAGTTGTTAAGTGGCTGTAATAGAGCAGCTATAATTGCTGTAATGAAACCTTACAATTAAAGTCAGTTTAGGTAAATGGCACTTTTATTAAGAGGAATAGTTTAGCTATGTAAATAATAATCTCGAAAGAAGGCAAATAAAGAAAATGTGTCAAAAGTTACCAATAGAGATACAGACAAGACCAATTTCAACCTCGCAAATCAATTAGACCTTTCTCACCACCCCCCATCTATTTTTTTTGGTGTAGGTACCTAGGTACTAGGTGGGTGCTTAATATTGAGATGGTACCACATGCAGGAGGCTCTATTATCTCTATTTTTAGTTTATTCAATAAAGAAAATCAACCAATTTTATGAATGGTTGTTTTTTCGTTTCAGAAGTAGATTATTGAAAGAACTCCTTCGTTCTTCGGCGAACCCTATTATTTCGCACAGACGAAAACAAACTCATATGAAGCTTTCCCAAACGACCAAAACTTAACAACTTACTCGCAGTATCAAACATGGAATTGCTTCAATATTCGTTGGCCCAAGCTCAGACCAGAAATGTAGAGTTTCACCTCTTATAATAAGTGTACACGGACAAGACTTACCACTAGGCTTAGGGACATTCCTCTTGACCTGCATCCACTTGTACGTAGGCACCGCCGCGTGCGACGCGTGCTGCGCCGCGTGCTGTCCCAGGCACTCCCCCTCCCGCGGGAACTCCCTCAGCCCCCCGAACTCCTCCTTCGGCTGGTAGTGCTCGAACTCCCCCCCGCACGGCAGCGGCGAACCATGCCCGTACTGCATAGACCCCTCATCCACAAAATGCATGTTATACTTCGACTCCAAATAATGATTATCTAACTTATGCTCGTGATGCAACTCCTCATGCCTCGGAACTTCCTCTCTATGCTTGAAAGCCTCAGGGTGTGGCGGCAATGCATGAATTGGATAATTCGGCTGCAGCTCACCGTAGTCCAAATTCGTATAACACAAACCAGTATCCGTACTTATCACCGGCGGAGGCGGCTCATGAGAACTCTGTCCGTGCAATAATGGCTCGTAATAATGAGAAGGCGTCTCATAGTAACCTTCGTGATAACCTTCATAAGGCGGCTGGTAACCCGCTCCTTGCTGGTAGTACTCTGCGCTTCCGTAACCGTTCTGCTGGTTGTTATACATCCCGACGTCCATAGTCATCATGTTTGTCACGATCACCGTGTCTATCGATAACAATGTTTTACATCACACACAACACTAGAGCGGCTGATGAAAGGAGAGGGCGTCGCGTCCCGTCCCGGAATTCGCAGCGTTCGAATTTTGAACGGGCTAGCGCCGCACGCCCGCACGTCAGCTCCGCCGACTAACACTGAAGGCAACCGCGTAATTTTTCTTAACCACACCTAAAACCTAAATCGACCGTCCCTGTCTGGCGCACTCACAATCTTAGCAGGTGATAGAGATAGTGTTATCTTCAACCATGTTAATGATACAAACTTTGATAAGAAGCGTGATTTTTTAAGGAAAGATTGGGTTTGGTGGTCACATCGAGTGAATTTATGAGGGAAATTCTTTAAGGTCAGAAGTGCGACTAAGCCGTGTGGCGGTCAAGCAGGTAAAGCTTTGAACTGGGAACTTTTTGTGTGCGATGGGCGGAGCTCTCAAGGAGGGAGGTGTGCGAGGGTATTTCTCGTCCAATGAGGTCTTCGGATTTTGCTCTCCGCTCGTGATTGGTTGGTGCGAGATAACAGTGCGAATCTGGGAGGCTGGATGCAAGAGCGCGGATGTTTTTTATTTCCTGTGTGTTGTGTGAATGGTCCTTGGCTGTCCGTTTACGTGGAATGCTTTAATTTATCCCTGACGTAAATCGATTTCAAGGTGCGAACAGTCGCTTTTCTCTCTTATTTCCTTTCTCTGTAGCAGCTGTCACGGCGCTGGTACCAGATGTCTTAGTTTCCTGAATAGATGACGGATGCATTTATTCTTAGACTCCTGTGTTCAGTGGCGAGCGATTTCTTTCATATCTCTAAATTTGACAGTTGAAGAGCATGTTAAAGTGTGAAAAACTGATTGTAATAAAAATCTTGATGGATTAGTAGTACCTACCTACCTACCTACTTACGGGTTATCTATTGCAATGAAACTAGACGTAATGTTTTTTTTTAAGGTTGAGTGTTTAGGACAAGTCTAGCTCTAATGGGCAAGTTTTCAAAACATGAAGCCCAGAATTTCACCTAGGTTCAATTAATCCGGAAGTCCTTCATGATTGCGATGATCGGCAACGGGCAAAGGCCCAACAGTAGGAAAATTTGGAGGTCGATTGTTATATACTTAATACGAATTAATGCAATGCACTTCATATTAATTACTTATATACTGATTTAGACGCGTTTTGCCGCATGGCGATATTTTGTCTATTAATTAAATTAAAAATTGAATACTTAAATAAGGCATAAACAAATTAGTTAAGTACTTACCTAAATAACTCTGTAACTGATAGTTCAGGTAAAATAATCCTAACAAACAGCGGTACCTAAGGTTCGTACTAATTTTCGTTCATGCCTGTGTTTCTTGAAAGTGCTTTAGTCCAACTTTGATGATGGGTAGGTAAGTACCTGAATATTGATGAATTGGTGTGTGTCGAATTAGTGATGAATTGAGATAAGGATGTCACGGAGTATTATTATGAATGAAAAATGTTTCTTACCTCCCTAATTATTATTAAATTATTGTCAGTTCGAAGAGACCATGGAAGAAGTACTGAAAAAGGTTTGTAAATCAAACAAGAAGGTGGTTGTATGTGGGGATTTTAATGTTAACATTTTAGATTCTTCTCAGACCTCTGTAAGATTTTTAAATCTTTTTAAATCATTTGATTTACTTAATCTTTTTGATCAACCAACCAGGATCACCGAGTTAACAGCCACCTGCTTAGACAATATTTTTTGTGAAAATATCTCTATTGAGAAATCAATTATAAACTGTTTGAAATCAGATCACTGTGGTCTATTGACCAAATTTGAGCACCGTCATGTCTCTCAATCAGTGGATATTAGTTATAGACCAGTTACCAAGAGTCGAGTAAAAAAGTTTCAAACGAATATAAATAAAAATATTTCTAACCTACTGCCCCAAGGTCATCATAACATAGATAATCAGTATAGGCATCTCTTTGAGATAATATTGCATGAACATAACCATATTTTTCCTAAGAAGAAAGTAACTGTTGATAATTTTAAGTTTAAATTTAGTGATTGGGCCACTCCAGGCATCCATAAAAGTAGAAATAAATTATACGAATTATATGGATTAAAAGCTAACTCAAACTGTCAAAAACTAGTTGAGCATGTTAAATTATATTCAAAAACATTCAAGAAATCATGTCATATTGCTAAGTCCATTTTTTTGAGAGACAAAATAAAACTGGCTAAAAATAAAATCAAAGCCACTTGGAACATAATTAATAAAGAAACCTGTAAATCTAAACCTCGCGATCACTCATTCTCTCTCAAAATTCAAAATAATGTTATTGAGTCAGAGATTGAAATAGCAAATACATTTGAAACTTTTTTTTCTAATATACCTATTGTAACTACAAGCACGTTAAATTCTAGTCCACATATAGCTGAGTCCCTGCTAACATCTAGTGTTGATGGGTGCACAAATCAGTTCTGCTTTGATCATGTTGATTCTCATGACATCCTCAAGGTATTTAAGGAACTTAATATGAAAAATACAGAAGATTTGTGGGGTATTTCGATTAATCTACTCAAATCAATCATTAATACGATATCACCCCACTTAGCTAAACTTTTTAATAATTGCATAGACCAAGGTCAGTTTCCCAACTTGATGAAATTTAGTAAGGTCATCCCGCTTTTTAAATCTGGTAGCAAAAGTGACCCATCTAATTATAGACCCATTTCTATACTACCAGCTCTCAGTAAAATCTTTGAAAAAATTATATTGAACCAGCTGCTTTCACACTTTGATTTAAATAACTTACTACATGAGAAACAATTTGGTTTTACTAAACACAAGAGCACAACTGATGCAGGTGTAGCACTTATCAAACACATATTTGATGCTTGGGAAAACAAGCAAGATGCAGTAGGAATATTTTGTGATCTTTCAAAAGCATTTGATTGCGTGGATCATGAAATATTACTGATTAAGCTAAGACATTACGGTGTTTCAGGTATCTCATCTCAATTAATACAATCCTATCTTACAGATAGAACTCAAAAAGTTAGTATCAACGGAACTGCATCTTCCGGTGCCACCATACGTATGGGAGTGCCCCAGGGATCTATATTAGGACCTTTGCTTTTTCTTATTTATATAAATGATCTTCCTACCTATGTCAAAGATATTTGTGAGATAGTATTATTTGCTGACGATACCTCGTTGATTTTTAAAGTCGACAGAGGTAAGCAAGCATTTGACGATGTAAATAATACTCTCTCAAAAGTACTATGTTGGTTCACTAGTAATAATTTATTACTTAATGCAAAAAAAACAAAGTGCATCAAATTCTCTATGCCCAATGTGAGACAGGTAGATACTATTGTAACTATGAATGACGAGCCATTAGAATTAACAAATTCTACTGTATTTTTAGGAATAACTTTAGATTCTAAGTTGCAATGGGGTCCGCATATAACGGCCCTGGCAGGGAGACTCAGTTCCGCTGCTTGTGCTGTTAGAAAAATACGACTCTTGACTGATATTGAAACAGCAAGACTAGTATATTTTAGCTACTTCCATAGTGTTATGTCGTATGGTCTACTGTTGTGGGGTTCAGCTGCAGACTTGAACACCATTTTTGTACTTCAAAAAAGAGCCATCCGCTCCATTTACAAACTTAGACCACGCGACTCGCTTAGGGAAGTATTTAAGAAGATCGATATTTTAACTGTGCATGCTCAGTATATTTTAGATAACATAATGTATGTGCGCAAAAACTTGCATCTGTTCAAAAAAAACAGTGACACTCATAAACATAATACCAGAAATAAAAACAAATTGAAAACTCCCAGTCTTAGGCTACACAAGGTGGGAAACTCATTTGTGGGTCAATCTGTAAAATACTTTAACAAAATACCTCAAAGTCTTGTTGATCTACCTCTTCACAAGTTTAAGTCTGCAATTAAAGCAAAGTTAATGAAACAAGGTTATTATAATGTAGAGGATTACTTGAACGACAAAAGTTTGTGGTCATAGTAGGAATAATCTGCTCCTCTGCTCAATAATGCAATATTGTGTTCTTTTTTCTACTCGCATTGACTGTACTCTGAATTTATTTTTTGTAAAACAAACAAAGTTGAAAAGAGTAACTATCGAGTTTCTTGCCGGAGTCTTCTCGATAAGAAGCAACGTCCGAACCGGTGGTAGATTCACATTATGTATATTCACGATGTGTACTAATATTGTACTATTTTATTTACGTTTATTATTATTATTTCTGTATACTTTTTTTGACATGTCATAAGTGCTTTATACAAGCTTAAATGAATAAATGATTTTTTACTTACTTACTTACTTACTTAATAAATAAAGAAGCTTAAAAATGGTTTAGTATCTATAAGAAAAATATGATCTGGCCGTGCTTTCGCTACATGCATTGGCAGGGGCACTGCCATGATATCCAGTAAAATAAACTATAAACAAACAATAATGATTAGTGGACCCCTTTACAACTCAACATTAGGTACAGACTCGTAGCTTACCGTCACGATTTCATCCCAAATAGGGTAGTCAGAGGCAAGTGACTTTTGCCGTCGTCATGGTTAACGGAACACTCAGAAGCCCACTTTTCACCAATACTTAGTATTAGAACCTAACATTGGTAGATGGTGAGCCTTCCGCCGTTACCTGGATTTATTTGGTTTTTTATCCATTTTTTCTATCATCGGAGAGTTAGTCGGAAAACCATTGAACGTAAAGATGGTTTTGACCAGATTTGAACTCGGGATCACACGAACCACAAGCTGTGTGATTACTTATGCTGAGTTGGTACTTATCTACTCAGATACAGATTCAGATTATATTCTAGCTCTTTCATATACGGATACATTTACGGAATTGTTGGCTAAGTTGGAGTGAGACACCTTCACCATCATCATTATATTAGCCAAAGGACGTCCACTGCTGAACATAGGCCTCCCGCAATGATTTCTACCTATCCCTATTGGAAGCGGCCTGCATCCAGCGATTCCCCGCGGACTTGACCAGATCGTCCGTCCATCTCGCCCACCAACACCTGAAGCACCTTAATTATTTTAAATTATCCGTGTGAATAGCAGCTACAAATAATAGATCATTAGCTTAGTTTAGAGTCAAATGGTTATTTGTAAAGGTTGTCCAGAAACATTGAATGTAATAGAAGCCGCCGGGGGTCGTTTTTACAAAAAGACCACTCCAAAGACTCTTAATAAAGAAGTAAATTACAAAAAAAATATATGTCTACCCATTGCCTCTGAATCATTTCCCTGCTTAAAGTAACATGAATTAATGGCTTATAAGGTAAATTATATTTCATATTTATTTATTTGCTTGTCACATGGTTTTACAGATGGAATAATAAAAGCCAGTGCATTAAACACATGACATCCTGCTGGGGCACCGCAGTATAGATTAAAGAAGGCGTCACACAAAGCAAATCTAATAAAGAATGACAAAGACAAGTCATGAACCCACGAAACAAACAATAAGTACAACATAACGGTTGCTAAGCATTATCTGTAAAGAACACGTCGAGTGCATAGTATGCTTTTCCTATGAGGTAGATCTCAAGTTGGTTTGTGAAAGGCTTTATTTCTTTGATATCTTTTATATTACAAAGGATTTTATTATAGATTTTAATGGACAGCCAATGGGGACCCGATCTGATTAGTTGAAGGGGGTTGCGTTCCTTCTAATAGCAGTATTAGAGGAATATAGATACATTATATTTGCAATGATAGAATTTAACTCCAGCAGCGAACCTCCTCCAAAAGGTGTTCCAGTACTACCTGACAGTCTAAAAGCTATAAGTTATTCACAGATACACAACCGATGACAGTTGCTTGTAATCTGAACTAATTTAACCTGTTCATTCACAGTGGGTTTTAAAGCGAGGAGTCTAGGACGCAAAATGCATCATTTCGAATGGAAAATTATTTATAATGGGTATTATAACGAGGTGGGACGTGTTAACGCTCGAGACGAAACAGATAACGCGTTATGGACTGAGTTGATAGCTGTAGTGATGTGCTGTGTCGATGTTTTTATCGAAATGAGTAACATAATCCAGTATCTTAAAAACTATGTTAGCAGGTCAAATATATGAACCAACCAAAGCTAGGGTGTAAGACTGTGCATATTTCATTTATTTATTTATTAGTTCGTAAACAAAAATACAGTTTCGATGGATACAATTTAGGAATACAAAAGTACAGGTGAGTTGGTCTCTCTTAAGAGAGATTTCTTACAGCAGACCATGGTCACAGGATGGTATGGTCATGTCTCACGTATCTACTTAGATCGGCAAACTACATGGGCAACAAATGTCTGGCCATGCCACCTCCGCAGGATACCGGCAGGAGAGGTCGACCCAAGAAGAGGTGGCTCACCACTGAGGATGCACAAGACCCCGCGAAGTGGGCCAAGAAAATAAGATAGGTGGACCCTGAGACCCCACACACCAGTTTAGGTTCACAACTGGGATAGACCGCACGTATGATGACGATGATGATGATAATGACCATGGTTACAGGAAAAAGTTAGCTAAAAAGTTATGGATAGACAATTTGTGCTCAAGTAATGCAATACTATGTGATTCTTGTAAATACACAAGCCTAACTTATCAATAGATATAGTACATCAATAACATTTCATAGTGTTATGCACGGGCATTCATTGATTCTACCTAATAATTGTAAAAGACAATTAGAAAAGACCTATCTCTCTATACCTATTAAGGCTGTTTTAAAACGATTCCAAACCTAAATTTAAATGAAGTGACTAGTTAGATAAGTAGATTAAAAAAAGAAAAGAAACATATCCCATATTATTTTCATGACGTCAAACAATGAATGATCCCCTAATGATAAAACCATCGACTCACACTCACGACATCACTACCGGCCCTCTCTTGTTTTCAATTAAGTTGTCGAGTGCGGAATGTCGTCTCGCTCCCTCTTCGTACATTTGCGTACTACCATCTCCCTCTAGCTTAGCAACGGAAGCAGCTCGGTTAGATCTGATGATTAATAGTGTTAGGGAACTATTTGCTGGGAGTAAGGTACGGGACTGAGCGTGGATACCAATTTAATCTTTTACTTTTAACCCATTTTTTAGTTTGGGTTACTGTCTTGGTTGATAGTGATCCTGTCATACCACGGGGCGCAGGTTAGATTCTCGGTTTCCGGAGACGAATATTCGGATACGTTCTATGACGAGGTGTTAATATCTTTTTAAAAATTAGGATCTATTTTGTTTCCTTATAAATATTCGTTGTGTCACAAAATGCTAAAGGGTGCTGAGTTTTGTAGATATAATCAATTGCACATAATCACATTGGCTGGGCTGGCAATTTTATTTGAATATAGTAAAAAAAAATTGAAAAATGAACGAAATCGTCCAAATATTGTCAGGTCAACAAGAAATGTTATATGTTTTTGATAGAATCATTCGGATTCTATTTGTACTCAAAAGTGAGTAAGTACTTGATAGTCAAAGACTAAAAATCGCCAACCTAAGATAAGTTTTCGATAGCTACTTACCTGAAAGGAAGTAGATACAACCTACCCACATACTTAGTTACCAAAATTAAAAGTTTCTAATTTTACAGTAAACTGAAAATTAAAAATCTGTCTTGCTTCGAGTCAAATTCTGCCATTTGTTATTAATTTCAGAATTTTTCTTCTACCTTACACTTGTAAGTACTATAGAAAAGTATTTTTTCTTTCCGGATATTAAACAGAGATCATATAAAGTTTATTCGCCCTAATAATTTTGATATACCATTACTAGTACTTCAAATCAAACTAAGTAGGTACCTTCGGTTTAAACTACAATAACATTAAATCTCTTGATAACATCATTGAAAATTATTAGATGATTTTTATTTTAGTAGGAATGCTTGACACACTTGTTGATCTATTATACAGTTAATTCCAATATTATTTGATAAATAGAAATTACGTATACATAGATTACCATACTTTTACAAATATAAACATTTTATTAAATTACGTTTGTTATTCAGTAATGTAGGAATTCTTATTTATTTAAAAGGTTGGCATCTAAACCACCTTCCAACCCGTGCCTGCCTGCTACACAGGCATAAAATATAAAACAAGAGTAAATATAAGCCAATACCTACTTAACATATTCTTGGTCCATCTCGCCTTAAAAGCGTTACACGCTGGCTACATCAACATAATTATAAAAAGCCAACGGACAAGCGCACTCCATTATTAATCAGGCGACACGTCACAACACTATGATATCGTTATTCAATAATAACCCGTTCATTTGCTTTCAAATAGTATTTCACGACTTTAAAGCTAAACAAACAAAGTTGAATTTCGAATGACGCGGAAAATCACAAAGGACGTTTTAGTGATGCAACCACTATCGATAAGTCAAAGAAATATGAGCTTAATTTTTACTAACCGTAAAATCGGTTTTGCCTGCTTTTTTTGGGTTTGCTTTTTAATAGCATGTAAAATGATAGGGCATTGTTTTTGTGTTGGTGGTATGAAGACATCGGCTGTCAGACTGCTTTCATTGTCCGGGACGCGATAAGGCCGACTTTCGTTAATGTCCTCTGGATCTTTTTGGGGAGATTACGATAAGTCTGATCATTAAGTGGGAGTGGGATTGAGCGGGCTTCACTGACTTGTTAAAGTTTCGACACATTACAAAGTAAGGCATATTTGAATATTTATTGTGCGGTTGGAGCATCGGCTCGGGGTCACTCTGACTTTTATGAATAAAAATACAGACGCTCGCCATACTGAAAGATGGAATTAACGTTGTTCTGAACCGAGTAGTTTTACTCGAACATATTTTAACCACATTATTTTTGTGCTTTTGTTGTTTTTTTTAGAACAACTTTTTGTTGTTTCTTTTGTTGTTAATAATATAAACTAAAACCTTATTAGTGGGGATACACCATACGTTGAATGGTTAGTGATATTAAGAGTTTTCTTACGAGAAGAACAAAAATAATAATAATAATAATATTTACATAAATAGGGAAAAAAATGGAATTAGATACAATTTAATTCAACAATTTTTCATTACAATTTTTTCCTACTCAAGTAGGTATAGGCTGTAGGACCTAATTATTCACTGTCTCGGACCTACTTTTAAATACTTAATTGGCATCTATTGCATCAATGTTAACAAATTCAAATTCGCAAAGTTTACTAAATTGAGTAACAGCAGTGTCAATAAAACTGACAGCAAATGACAAGGTGGCAACGTAGACTAATTGATTACAGACGTTAATTAATCACTTCCGTCACGCTGACAGCCGCCACGTCAGAATGCTCTGACAGATGTCACCAGAGACAGCTCAAGGTTAACAGTCACGGTTGCACTTCTTTGGACATGAATTTTCCAAGGTAAACCGTTTTTTTTAAACATTGCCCGTCAGGATAACCTCACTCCACCTGATGGAAAGCGGTCGTGAGGTCCAGATATGAGGTTGACAAGCCCAGTCATTCAAACGAATCACTGGGCTAGCCAGCCTCACCTTGAAGGCCTGCAGAAATGCCTTTTCACGCCCCGCTTGAAGAACCCGGGACTATACGAGGAAGGAAACACATGTGCTGGAAGAGCGTTCCACGTCTGGATGGTACGAAAAAGAAACGAGTCACCGAACCTTTTAGTTCGGGCCAACAAATGTTGAATTGTGTGTGGGTGACGCCATAGTCCAGCACGCGTGGTACGGGAGTGGAAAGGTGAGGATGGAATAAGCTGGAATAACTCTATACTCTTTTTTGTATGAAAATAGTTATGAATTTTCCATAAAATTAATTTAATGTTATAGGTACTTTTTCACCTTTTTTTTCAAGCACCGAGAACCCACCGAACATTTTTCACTTGGTAGGGTCATATTTATTCGTCACCGACCAAATTTTGTCTCTTTAATTATATGTAGGAAGAAACAAAATAGTAAGTCATACACTTGCCAAATTGTACTCCTGTGGCCCTTGCCAATGACATAAGCATTCGTCTAGTCGAGAAGACATTGATGTCAGTTCCATACATTTTTTAATTTGACATGTCGAACCGAAAGTAGCGAGTTGCTCTTGGCTAGCCCCTCTGAATTCACTAATACAACTTGACATTTGCAAAATAAATAGCCAATGAACGCACGATTGCATTCCACTAAAATAAATCATAACATAACATAACATACCATCACGACTTTATCCCAAACGGGGTAGTCAGAGGCAAGTGAATGTGGCCGTCATGGTGAACGGAACACTCAGAAGACCACTGTTTACCAATGGTATTAGAACCCAACGTAGGTGGTGAGCCTTCCGCCGCTATCCAGGTTGATTGTTTTTCATCGATGTTTTCCATCACCGTAGAATTTGTAAAAAAATTAACTCATCATCAATTCAATTTTTTTTTTAATTCAATTCAATTTTATTCAGAGCAATACATAACGCGTTGAACATTACAATAATGATTATAAGTTGCATACATTGATTAAATAAGTTACTTAATTTTAATAACATTGATCAGATTAAATAAAAGTACATGGTCACATAAAATTATAACAAAAGATTCATGATTACAAAATAATTATAACAATGTCAAAATAATCCAAGATATTTTTCAAAACTGGCGCTTGTCCGCTAGGTATTCCTCCACAGAATAATAACATTTATTAATTAGAAAGCGTTTTAGTTTCCTTTTAAAGGTAGTCAATTTGCTTATTGTCTTAAATTCTGTCGGAAGCCTATTATACAGACGGACTGCCTGGTAGCGAGCACTGTGCCTAAAAATGTACAAACTTGGCCAGTCTGTACCGCCACTAACGGGAATATCTTTCCTCCTTGTAGACAGTCTTACTCGTATTTCTCTCTCCAGGGGTGTCTCTACTTTGTCCTGGTGTTTGATCAAGTCGCTTAATAAGACGAATATATAAAGACATGGCACTGTTAGAATCTCCAACCTGATGAAATAACTTTTGCATGACACTAGTTGAGATAACCGGTAAATAACCCTAATTGCCTGCATCATGCTTCACATCACACTTCACAACACATACACGCACACTCATACACATATCTACTATTATTCATACAAAAACACATTCACTTACACGCATATCCTAACACACACCACACAACATGTCCAAATACACTACTTGATTACAGTACTGCTTTGATCCTAGCTTAATTAATGTTTTATTTTTTAATCTGTCACTTGAGCTGTGTCCCTTACCAACTTTTGTTTGTAATTTCGTGTATGGACGTTGCGATACAAGCATTGCTTAGAGCAAAGTCCGATCTACGGAAAAACTTGTAAATACTTTTGATAATGAACATTACTTTACTTTACTTTTTGAATTTTGGTTCTGGCCAGATTTGAATTCGGGACCACACGATCCGCGATCCGAGTTTGAGTGCTGAACCACGAGGCTACGACGCTCTCTACAAGTAAATCACGTTTTGTAGAAATATTACTCTTTTCGTAAAACTTTGGTTAAGTAAGATTTTTGACATTATTTTGGTACCGAAAATCTGTGGTGTCAGAAGGTAGATGATTTTTGACAGTTATATGAATGCTGGATAACATTATCAAATTGCGCATAAAATTTACGACTTTCGAAAGTGCAAAGTTACCTAAAGCTGTCGGTTGAAAATACTTTTTGAGTTGCTTAACACTTATGTCTGGAATTTCGAAGTGTAGATGTCACCAAATTAGCAGTTCTCCTATCTGAGAACTGTTTATATTTTTTTAACTAGTCCATTATCCATCAAACTCTTTCACGGGCATGGCAATAACCTTGTTCCCTTGATTCCCATCAGCTGGTTCTCACGGCCTTATATTATGCTTTATGGTGTGATAACGAAGATCCGCGGGGCATAGATAAGGCTTGTCTATTGATTCCTCTAAAACAATCGCCGGGTGATAGCGGGCCCTTTGAGGCAGGGTGCATAACGGTCTAGTCTAGTGTGATCATAAATTTGAACTAAATATAAAAATTAATTTCAGCTTATATTGCGTAAAATCCATCATATAACCAACAATATAACAACGATCATTTTCTTTTATAGATCTTATATAAAGAAATATAAATCTGGGAAATGTGTTGTGTAGGTACACAAAAATCATCTGACCTTAAACTACGCAAAACTTGAACTACGGTTGTCGAAGACTGATTAACGTACTGGAATATTTTTACAACAGAAATAAATATAAATAAACCGAGGTACAATTTATAAAACACCTATTTTGTTTGTCTGCCTGTATGTAAAATTGTATGTGTAGAATACAGCTCGAAGGGACACAAGCTTCATCGCCGGAAAACGCGCTAGCTACGTTCGAACGGCCTGGTTGAGAGTGTCTGAGGCGGACGAAAACATGTTTCGAAAATGGATTTCAACGCATGTAACTTTAAATAGGTACTGCTTACTACTATACTTCAGAGAGCGTTGTAAAGTGAGCGACGTTACTAAACGGGTTGCGTAATTGAAATAATAATAATAATAATAAATATCCCTGGACATTATTCCACACAGCGCCATCTAGCCCCAAAGTAAGCTAATTAAAGCTTGTGTTATGGGATACTAGACAACGGATAAACATACTTAAATACATTTTCTTATGTAAATACATACTTATTATACACAGGAGACACCCAGACCAGTACAAACATGTATGGGAGAGGGCTGGCCATGTCGCCCGTAAGCAAGGCTCTTGGTGCAAGGCGGTGGTGGAATGGCGGCCGGCGGGCGAAAAGCGTCCACGAGGAAGACCGCAGATGCGTTGGTGTGACGACATCAAAGGACTGGCGGGAACAAAGTGGTTGGAAACTGCTCAAGACCGTGAAAGATGGCATAAACTGAAGGAGGCCTACACCTTAGCGGTTGAAAATGGCTAAAGAAGAAGAAAAAACTTTAAATAAATAGTGGTCAGATCAATTCATTTATTTTCACTCTGAAAAATATTTTTTAGTTTCGCAAAATTTACTGAGTGTCCCACGTATGTGTTAAATTTTGTTTCTTCTTCTTAGTTGTCGGCGTGGCGTGGTGTCCCGCGGGACGCCCGTCGCGGTGGGACCATCCGTCTTGCGTGAGGATGTTACGGAGAAGTAGGTACATTTTAAGCGTCTCAAAAGGGGTGTTTTTTTTCTAACACTATTTTTTAAGGCGGTGTTTTTCATCCTTATAGGGAAAATAAAACTACGAATGTTTTTATTCGTTATCTAGTTGTAAAAACGTAATCGGCATTACAACCCTTCTTTAGGTTACCAACGCACAAGATGCTAAAAAGTTATATTTAAAAAATGTTAGTGGAGTAGGTACCTAACTTCAAGTATTTAAAAATATAAATTAATACGTGTATTTTAATCTACTATGAATTTCCTGTTTTAATACCTATTGGTATTATCGACTTACAACAGTCTTTGTTTACGATTTCATTAACGTTCTGAATAGAGTCCGTGAATTGCAACTTTTGGTATCATTGGACAATTGGCGGTTTTCCCATTTACAAAATTTTAGCCTAATATCTTGATTGTGACTGTTGACATTGTGCATGCACATGAACTGTCTGCGTGTTGAGTTCCATTAGGGCCACTGTCCATTGGCGTAGCAGCATAGTTGCGCATATGTCAGTGTAGGATTGTCCAACTCCGACAGCTCAATAAAAAAATCCCTTGTAATATTGACAACATTATGTTGCTTATGATCTTATTTCATGTTATTCATCTTCATAATTTCAGCCTATAGCAGTCCACTGCTGGACATAATCACAAAGCACGGGCTCCCGTTTTTGCCATCCAGCCACTACCAGCCACTTTCTTTAGGTCGTCGGGTTATGTTTTTATAGATGATTTAATTGTAGCTACCTGCAACCTTTAAGTTTGATACATTACGAATGTGTTACATGTTAACTTCGCCTGTACTGTCCTATTGCTGGGCAAAGGCCAGTGACCCCTATCTGAATCCAAAATCTTCTTGTGAGTATTTTTCCCGATCGTCTCGGCATATTTTTTGGTCATCCCCGAAACCCCCCCAAAAATATATTTTGAGGAGTATTTTCTTTTTCATACTTTTTGAAGTGATTTTTCACTAGTCGGGTATAAGATTTTAAGCAAGTATAACTTTTCATTTGTACGCAACAAGCGGGTGTACACTGTACAGCTGTAGGTGTGTTGTGTTATGGCAGTTGCGCTACCGTGGACAGTGGCGCTAACTATAATGTGCTGTGCGACGGAGCGGAAGTACGACAACCGATAATGATAATGATAGTACGCAATGTACCTACTTAGCATACGTGATTCTCTTCAATAAACCAAGTATCTCACGCATGACTTAGTGTGTTATTTAAGAAAATAACAGCAAAATAAGTAACAGTAATAGTTTAAGAAAAGGCTTCAAATGTAACATTACATAAGGCGCCGGAAGTCGCCCACGACTGTGACCCAGATCTCCTAGATGGGATACTAAGGCAAGCTGGGTGTTGTTGTAGTGAACAGTGTTTAAGTCACCTACCATGAGTTTACCGGACACATACTGGGTCTGTGTGTTAACTTGAATGGCATATATGCATTATTTCGGCTTGCTAGCTGGAACAAGGGCCGTCTCCACTGAAATAAATACATATATATGGTAGGATCATGTACTCGTAGTATGTGACGCGGGTTTGAAAGTCCAAAAAATCGGTACAAATGGGTGTCCCCCTGGTGTATCATATAAATAGGTACTTTAGGTCCTAAGACATTGAAGTAAGTAAGTTGAAATATACACGAACAGTACATGAGTTAGTAAGGCCACATACGAACCTATCACATGGTCTCTCCTCTCACACCTACAGTACAAGCCAGCTCTACTTTTTGGATCAGATATCCGTGTGTGGTGTCTCTATAAATTATTTTATATTTGCTAAGCTTTTTCTATTTACAATAATACAAATATGTGAACCATTAGTAAGTATCAAACTTAAAGACTCTAAACTAGGAAAAATTCATCGCCAAAAAGTGGGCGCCCGGAACCTACTGTCATCAATTTTACAAGAGTCACACACACATCAACACACAATCTTGTTTTTGAAGTCTTTTTTACTAATGTTTAATTACTTGTAATTTTAAGATTATTTAGCTATGTTTTAATCAGACCCACTACCAGTAAAGGATAGCCTGAACATCCTTGGCATGGATGTTCGTAGCAACCTTAGCCAACGGGACTACATTGAGAGCGTCATCAAAACTGCATCCCGTAAACTCGGAATGCTGAAAAGAGTGGTACGTTTCTTTACGCCTGAGCAGCTCTGCATTTTGTACAAGACTCAAGTTTGCTCGTGTGTGGAATACTGCTCACATCTCTGAGACGGTTCCGCCAAGTACTTGCTCGATAAAAAAGAACTTATATCAATCAACTTTGATTTAAAAATGAAGTGACTATACCTACGACTTGAGTTACGAGAATTTTATAAGGGTACAAATATTTTGTTTACTAAAATAAGTTTTGTGAACCTAATATGTTTACCCTAAAAAGTATAAGTTACACCAAAAAAAAGAAAGAATAGTCTACCAAATATTGAATTTCTAAAAAAAAGTAAATTCGCATAACAAATAAGATGTAACTTGTATCTCAGAAAGTGAACCGTTACCTGTAAAATGTAACCGTAGTTACTTACCTACCTATACCAAAATTAGTAAATGTTCACTAAATTTGACATACCAACTTACGCAGCAAAATTTAAATTTAGAGTGCAACTTAAGATGACGCATTATTAAGTGGGGGTTTTGACATTCTCTCAAATACATTCATAGTTAAAATATGGTGTTATTTCAAAATCGGCAAATTTTGAGTTACAACTTTTTTTGGTTAATATTGGTGCGAAATCTACAAAAGTACCTACTCGTGAATATAGTAGGTCTTATCGGCAGTAATTATTAGCACGAGGCTCCATGTTGTTAGACCATATGTTTATTAAATAGGAAACTGTTTCAATATAATTGTCAGTCGATTTAATAATTAAAGCTATTTCAAATAAGGGGAATCTTTACTGTTTTTGGGAAAAGCAAACTTTTTTTGGATGCTGATATTTTATAAGACTAACAAAATGGTCATATTTATAATAAATAACAGATTTGAAAAAAATGGGAGTTAACATTTTGATTAACATCAACTAAATGTGTGTACTTTTATTGACATAATTTATGTGTCAGTTGCTTTATTTGGCCAACGTTGACTTAAATAAATAAGTTACGTTTTAGTATTAAATAGGGTAACAACATTTGGTGAACATTTACCAATTTTGGGTGACAAATAATATTTTTTGGATGTAGTTGCTTTATTTGGCCAACCTTGACCTAAATAAATGAGTACGTCTTAGTAGTAAATAGGGTAACCAAATTTGGTAAACATTTACCAATTTTGGGTGACAAATATAATTTTTTGGATGTCACTTTTAATCAAATTTGGTGAACAGTTAAACATAAGCCGTTTTATAATGCCCTGCTTTTACACTATCGGGTTTTTGCAACAAAAACAAATAAACAGTAAAATTGGTTTAGCGTTACCGTTTATTTGTTTTCGTTGCAAAAACCCGGAAGTGTAAAAGTTTTATAGTTCAAATACCTACAACAAAAAAGTTTAGAATGTCCTGCTTGATTCTAATAATGTTAAGAAATTAACGTTGCAGGATGTATAATAATTAAAAGTTATAGGTATTTTACTTCAAAATAAACATGAATGACGTCTTTTCAGATTATGTGGGTATTTCCGAGGTGCTATCACGCCGAAGTACTTACGCCGCTTATCTACTTATGCCTTGAATCCGATAGAATTGATACAAGATTTAGTATTTTTGGAGCCATTAATAAGTTATCTATACTGCAATAAATCTTGATATTGAATATTCACTTGGACAAATAAAGGCGACAAAAAAGGCGCTTTGTATTTTTGATTTGATTTTGGTTTTTATGGCCACTCATTGCTTTGAAGTAGATCTACGAGTATGTCGTGAACACTGGGCACTGTTTTAAAAAAAAATGTTCTAAAAATTAGGCATTTACTAGTAGGTACCAATATTTAAAAAAATCAGCCAATTGCGAGTCGGACTTGCGCGCCGAGGGTTCTGTACAAACCTGTAGATATATTTATTAAAAATATTTTGATTATATGATGTAACTAAAAATATATGTTGTTTGCAGCTTTTCCTTTATCTGTGCTATAAGACGTTGCTTCGTTCCAAATTTATAAATTCTGAGTTCTCGGGAAGTAGGTAGGTAGGTTTTGATTCCCTTGCGAGTGTCGAAAATTTGCGGCATAAACATGCTATATCTTTTGATTGCCTTGGGTTAGATGTTTGATTTTCACAGCTCCAAGGGACAGTACTTAGACCTAAGTATTTTATATGAATTCCAGCTTGATACCTTCACGCGTTTCTGAGAAAAAGGGTCTTGACAGACAGACAGACGGACGGACGGACAACAAAGTGATCCTATAAGGGTTCCGTTTTTTCTCTTCGAGGTACGGAACCCTAAAAACGAGTGTTTTGATATTTGCTAGACCCATTTACCACTTTAGACTGCATCATTTCACATTCTTATCAATATCACGGTTAATAAATTATGATCAAATTTCGACCTACTGAGCTCGTTAGCTCGATTAGTAGTAAACTTGCTTGATTAGCGACGTATCGTGGTTCCTAAGTTAGGCTCCAGGACAAACATTCATTTATAGAACAATATTTTGTATTCTTTTTGTGCCTGGGTGTATAATGTCCATTTAGATACTTTTATTTGAAATAACTCAAATTAACCAAATCTTTACTTTGATTGGGGTTCAAATCTTAATACACGTGCAACCTGTGGAGCAATTACACCAAAAAAACCGTCAGTACCCTGCACGTCCAATACAACAACGCCTTCGGGAGACTGTTTGGGCTGCCCTGGCGCTGCAGTGCCTCGGGGATGTTTGCTGCTTTCAATAACGATGGCAACCGTGGAACGCAAACGTATAAGTAGCATTCGTCTTTGTGAAAGCGTTTGAGGGGCAGCACCAACATTCTTCTCTTGGTGGTTGCAAATAAAATGGATAGCCCTATCATTTCTCTCTGGATATCCAATCACGTGAGGTCCAATGATTATCTTAAATATCACTAAAATCGATATTAAGCGTAACTAACATTTCTATGGATATAGATATAGTGTCCGAAACAACAATTACCTTCATTCACCGATTCATTCAAAAATAACAGAAAAAAAAGTCCAAATCACCAATACACATTACACTTACGAAACACCATGCCCTATTATTTTAATTTAATTGGGATATTGGAAGACTGTGACACTAACCGTTTCTGACGATGTGAATGGAATTCCATAGATTTAGAATTTTAAAGTCACATCAATTTTCAATCTTATCGGCTTTGCTTTAAAGCGTTGCTTCATTCATGTTTATCGATGGGGTAGATAAGAGTTAGAACCATATATCATGATTATCTGGACACCGCTACCGGGCAACGGTAATAATTATATTAGGTTTTGAAGTGTAAATGAGTTAGAGTTATCGAGTGTTGCGTACACGCAATTTGTTGAGCAAGATCTGATAATGTTCTTTGTCTAGCAATGTTTGTTTGATTATTATTATTGTTTTTAGTCTTAGGTGACGTATCGCTGGTTGATCTGAAATCTAGAAGTCCTAGGTTCAAAATATTCAAGTATATTCTGGAGTCAGGAGTTCTGAAAATAACCTGGCGTTAGGTATTCCTAACTTGGAAAACCTGGTGAATGAGCCATAGTCCATGCTATTGTAGCAATGCACAGATAGTGATAGAGACCTTTGCTTTGCAGTACTTAGGTAATTACGTTGGCTTAGTTTTGGCCTTTTAGCCAAATGATTTTACGTAGCTAGAGAAAGAACTCAGTCGTTTGACTGTTGAGTTGGTAAATGGTTGTCTTCTTGTTACATTGCTATAAAAAAAAAACAGTAAACTAATATGGTGAATTCCTAGTTGATTCTATCGAAAAGAATCTGGCAAGAAAGTTGATAAAGTTACATTTAATAATCGGGATTTTCACGAAAGCTTTATTTACTGAAAACTCAAACTAAAATACGGTTAAGTTAAGACAGAAGACGGGACAGAGTGGGCGGGACACATAGCGCGGAGAACCGATGGCCGTTGGGGCGGAAAGGTTCTCGAATGGCGACCGCGTACCGGACGACGTTCCGTGGGCAGGCCCTCTACAAGGTGGACCGACGATCTGGTCAAGGCCGCGGGAAGCCGCTGGATGCGCACAGCGCAGGACCGATCGTTGTGGAGATCCTTGGGGGAGGCCTATGCCCAGCAGTGGGCGTCGTTCGACTGAAATGATGATGATGATGAAGACAGAAGATGTGCAGAGAGAATGACAGTCTTTAACTTCAATGCCAACGAAGCATCTCAGACCAGTATGTCGACCAAGAGCTTTCGTCACGTCGACCGCCCTCGTTGCGTTCAGAAAGGAGATTGCCTAATTTTAAATGGAAGTTGGACCAAGGTTGCTGCCTCGAATGCTCATATCATTTTGTTCCTCAGACTATCAATTTGTAATTCAAATCGCATGAAAACCTATCCCAGAAGTCCAAAGAAAAGCAGCCTCTTGTTTTAAATATTTTGATTGAAAAAAATATTGTGCGTTGAATTATATATTTTTTCCTGGAGCCAATTTAAAAAAAAAATTATAGGTCATGTTACTGCTACAGTACCACTGGACCAACTCCTATTCCTAGGCAGCACTTAGTCCAAATCTTGGCAATGTCCTTTGTATGGCATTTTTGGTTTCACTTTAAGTCACTAGGGACGCCGCGCTGTGCCGAAATTCCATACAAAAACGTCAACGCGTATTACGCGGCTAGCGTCCGCGGCTAGCGTCCGCGGCTGCGTATATCTACGTATGGGAGACATACAATTCGCATGTTTGGTGATGTTCGACACTTAGAAGACCGATTACCAACCACCAAATATGCATAGTTATACCGGGAGATATAACTGTAAAGAAATCACTAGAGCGGTTCATACAAAAAATACTAACCACTCGAGTGATTTCTAAAGTGACCTTGAATGAAAGTTAGTTAAATAAATTTAATTTTCACTTAGATAGTTTCTACATCACTCAGTGTGTATTCCATATCGTTTTTGTAAGTTATTTGATAATCACCCGGTAGATACTAAATAACCTATGACATCAACGTCCTGATCTGAAAGTGTCAAACAAGTATAGGGTCAAAAACACATGTCAGGTGTAATTCCCGAGGGTCGGTGCCGCGTGTGGAAAGCAATAACCAGCGCGAGGATTACCGGATTAGCAGACCCTTCCCGATAAGATACCGGTATGCCCGAATTTGCTGCCGGTTAATTACACAGTGACACTGATATACAGGGTTAACGGCACAACAGAAAATTGAAACAGATGACGCTAGCACAAAATAAAGAGTTCACAGTTGATCCGCTCGTGCCTTTTTCCTATATCTACTTGCCTGACCGCCTAGGGTTACTACTATATTCGCTCTGAATTTTTAAAATGAAGTAGGTAGGTTTTACTAAATCAAAGTAAGACAAAATGCATGCATATACACTCGCCTTACAATCGATTAGCGTTGAGACTAAATCACCAGGATTTAAATATAGTGTGTCACAGCTATGAGTGTCTGCATGGCGCCGTAGGTGCCTGCCGCTGTGCCGGCCTACAGTTTGTTGAATCATTTAAATACCTGGGTCTCCATGTGGACTGTAAATTCAGTTGGAGGGTTCACGTCGGTGAGGTGTGTACGAAGTTGCGGATTATCTTAGGAAAATTTTACCATCTTAAATCCGTATTGAATAAGCGCAGTCTGCGAATAATCTATTATGCACTGGTTGACTCAATACTAAGCTACGGACTTTAGCTGTTATGGCCGAACCTTTGATACGTATCTCAGTGATGTTAAGACCCTACAAATGAGATTTCTGAAATATTTAGTTAGCAAGAAAGTCAAAGCAAAATGTCAAGGTGATTATGAGAAATTGTTTGCTATTTGTAAAATCCTACCTGTCAAGGCTAAGTATCAGTATTTGGTTGTCATTGAAAATTATTATAATTTAGGTACTTTAAACTACATAACTCATAAATATAATACAAGGAGAGTAAGAGAAAATAAATATGTATGTCCTACTGTTAAGAAATATTATGGAAAAAGAACAAATAAAAATGTACTGCCAAATATTTTCAATAAGATAGATTTTTTGAGAGAAACTAAAAAAAAATGTAAATTTACCTTAAAAAAAAAACTTAAAGCTATACTTTTAGACAAGCTCAATGTAAAATTTGCATAGGGAAGTATCTAATACTTGTCTTTTGTGATAAAAAAAAAAAAAAAAAAAAAAAGAGTGTTAACTTGCCAACAAACTGCTCCTGCAGTTTGGCGAGATGTATCTAATTAAGACAGTGTTATGTTTTCTTGATTAATAAATAAATAAATAAATAAATACCTACTTGATATAACCGGCCAAAAACAAAATTCATCATGTGAAAAATTGCACAAGTTCGACCAAAACAAAAACACTCGCGACAGTGCGACTCGCCGCGTGACCGATTCTCACCGGTATCACAATATGTAAACTCACGTTGTCTGTGTGCGTGATCTTAATGCGGTTTGGTCTAAGCGGACTATCTCTCCGAGTCACCGCGCCACATGCGTAATTTGTGATGCGAAATCGTAATTTAGTCCGCCTGATGCCCTACTACAGTAACGGATGGATGAATCAAAAAAAATAAAAATAAAAATAAAAAAATCAAATCAAAATCAGCAACCGTGCGGTTTTCGCGTCAATTTCTTCCACGTACAGCCAAGATATGGAATGATCTTCCTGCGGCGGTGTTCCCAAAGGGATATGACATCGGGGCCTTCAAGAAGAGAGCGTATTCCCATCTAAAAGGCAAGCAACGCATCGGTGACACCTCTGGTGTTGCAGTTGTCCATGGGCGGAGGTGATCACTCTCCATCAGGTGACCTTCTAGCTCGTTTGCTCCCTATTACATAAAAAAAAAACGGCAACGGATGTCAGAATCATACTGTTCCTCTGTTTATAAACTCAACTGTAATCTATTGAGATTTCCCCATAGTTATTAATGCGCTGGCATTCTACATACACACGAAAGACTTGTGTTGTCTATTTACTTACGTTCATATACCCATATACCCAGTTAACGGAGCTTAGACGGGTCTGTTAATAAAATAATTTGCTTGCTGAGCATGAAGTTTCGTTCTTCTGCAGGATGCAAGCTGTCTCTTTGCTTAATTCCATAATGACTAGCAGATACTGAGTAACTGAGTGATAGGAGGGCACATATAACTGATTGTTGGTGCAGGCAGGCCCCTGTCATTTCACGAACTTGCACGTGAAAATTACCTACTTACCAGCTGTCGGGAACTGGAATTACCATTTGGCAGTTGATTGTCAACATCCGCGTAGAGTATTTGCAAGAAGGCTAGAGACTAAGGAGAGATAACTCCCGAAGTGGGGGTGAGCTTTCGAGGGCCGAAAGTCGTATACTCTGTGCCGGGCAAAACGCTGTATTGCGCATGTGCAGCGGCAGCTATTTGTCATTTCATGGTCACATGGTTTTGTTTTGAACGGTGTCACGTGCGACAGTTGTTGTTTTTTGTTGTTTCCCAAGTGAAGAAAGATAAGATACAGAATTAATTCATATGATGGCAATGTTGTTGATTTTATCTCCAGAGTAATTGCTAATTTTTTTTGACATTTTCGAGGTTGTGTTGACCAATTTTGACACTTCGCGAGGATCGCGGCAAAGAAGCGTAATGCGCATGCGTCACTGTGGGATACGGATTTAGTCCAACCCTTTCCAGGGAGTTATCTCTCCTTAGTCTCTAGCCTTCTTGAGTATTTGTATGCGAATCTTGCGGTTCAATGACACATGACAGATGACAGCACGCATTAGGATTAAGCAAGAAGGCTAGAGACTAAGGAGAGATAACTCCCTGGAAAGGGTTGGACTAAATCCGTATCCCACAGTGACGCATGCGCATTACGCTTCTTTGCCGCGATCCTCGCGAAGTGTCAAAATTGGTCAACACAACCTCGAAAATGTCAAAAAACAACAACTGTCGCACGTGACACCGTTCAAAACAAAACCATGTGACCATGAAATGACAAATAGCTGCCGCTGCACATGCGCAATACAGCGTTTTGCCCGGCACAGAGTATACGACTTTCGGCCCTCGAAAGCTTACCCCCACTTCGGGAGTTATCTCTCCTTAGTTTCTAGCCTTCTTGGGATTAAGTTATTTGGCATTTTTCTATTGATGGGATTTATCTGTTACGTTAGTTACTATTAAGTAATCTGTGGTGCAGGTAAGATCTGCATTTGTCACTCCATGTACTTGCGTGTAATAATGACCTACCAGCCGCCATTATTTAGATTCGTGTAACCGGCACGTGCCAGGTCGCTTCTCTCCTCAAACCTACGTCCGTTCGCCGTCTCCCAGTAACGCCCTAATCCGAGGTTCGTGTCCCCCCTTGGGGCGCCCTTAGGCACGTTACTTAAATTTTAGGGTTGAGAGCCTTCCGCTCACCCACTTGTCCGGTGAAATTGTTAAAGCCATCAGCGGCTAACAACGCATGCCACGTAGAAAAAAATTACTAGCCGCCAGCCCCCCGCCCCGATTCAGAACGAAGTTATCGACCGATTCGGTAAGTTTGTTTTTATTATAGTAAATTACCCGCTTAGCGCTGGCAATCAATATTTTCACATGTTAAAGCCAACGGCCTTTAGTTTTCATACACAAATTGTATAAAACGACCTATGCTTAAATAATGAATTAAAAATGAAAGAAAATAACCGAATCGGTCGATAACTTCGTTCTGAATCGGGGGGCAGGTCTTCCAAAACCCGTTTGGCAGTTGTGTGTTAACAGCCGCGTAGAGCATTCGAAGTATTCGAACGCGAATTTTGCTGTTGAACGGCGTTTTAAATGAATGATTCATCATCTAAGATCTTGAAAAAGTTTTTGCTAAGTAAGGATACGAGCATTTACTAATCATTGCTAAGAAATCAGTAAATAGGTTGATAGTAGGTATAATAATACCACGAAAAACTTATTATAGATACTAAACTAACACGTTTATGATAGTGTATCTGCACAATGGTACATGCTCGTAGTCTTGAGAGCTAAAATTTACAATATATATTATTCAAAACAAAGCTTATAAGGTATTTAATATGTATTAATAATATTAATAAATTAGAATAATTATATATTATATTTTATTAACAGATGATCTTGCACTCAAACTGTTGTGCAGTTTTGCGGGACATAATTCAGTTCCAAAGTCTATGTTTCTTATATTCTAATAACTTTAAATAAATAATAAATAACATCCAAAAATCAGAATATTATGAATGGGAATTCATTCATAATGTTAGTAGAATATTATACTATCTACTTAGATAGTTTTATGATGATTAAATGAAAGTCAACCCTTCTATAATCAGGTCAAAAATATAAAAACAAAAAAGGGTCAGACGGACATCGAAAACTCACATGATAAAAATGGCAGTGTCACCGAAAAATAATATTTCAAAAAAGCAAAAAGTCGTACCTGGCAAGACATTATCAAACTTTTAGCGAAGCTTCGAAGCAATATATACCTTATTTTTAGGAGTGTAAGATCATTTTGTTTTTTCAGATAGTTGGCTGTCGGGTCAATTATTATGAAAAAACTGTCTTGTGTTTCTAATTACGCGGCGATGGGCTGTCGACAAGCGAAGAGATAAACAAATAAGAAGATGATATTTTCCGGTCTGACAAAAAATTAAGAAAAAAGCCAAGTAAGAGTGGTTTCGTATGGACACTAATTTTATTTAAGGAATGGTTGTAAATTACGCGAGAGATTTTCCAAAGATTTTTTTGAAAGTTTTGTTTTGGTAAGTAATTTTGAAAGTTGAGGAGCCTTTAGCTTTAAATGTAAAAATTTCGGGGTCGATCACACAATAATAGGTGAAATAATTCACCTACTCAGGGAATATAAAAAAAAAGAAGTTGTGCGGGCCATTTAGTTGATTTATGGTTTCTTAATATTTCCTAGCAACTATCAGAATATTTTAACATGAAAAGTTTTTACTTAAAACGTTTGCAATTTATGATTAAAGTCCCTACCCACCGCGCCAATGTTTTTTCTTGCCCTGCCAACCACACGCCAGCTTGGTCGAGCTCCTGTAAATTAGAACTACTTTACCGACGCCCAAATTCTGACAAGACTTTCAAAGAGCAGACCTCGCATGTATAGCTATCCTTTTCACATAGGTCTACTGTCACGTAGGTTCTGACATGTGTACCTACGTGACAGTCATTTCATCAATTTTAGGTATGCTTTGAGTTTCTAATTTTCGATTTTTTTTCGAGGGGATGTAGGTGTATAAGTCTTGGGGATCCCTAAAACCTTCAACAAAAAGAGTGCAATGTCATCTCCGTTATCGCGATCCGCCGCGAGCATTCGGGTTGCCTCGCTTGACACTTTACTGACTTCCCTGAGTTGGCAGATTGGCAGAGGGCGATTGTGACGAAAGTGACCATCTAAAGACTAATTTTTGTAAACGATTTCTGTCTAAGGAGAACCAAAAATAGTTCCCTGCAGAATAAAGAGCGTTAGCTGGGGGTGGTTTATGAACGTTGCATTTTTATAATATTTTTGTGATTATGTCATTGAATTTAAAAACACATTAAATTGTCTAAAATTAGGTAGTCGCCAATTATTTGCTAAATTTAATAAAAAACCATTTTATTTTAAAAATCGATAAGACCAATTTACTGTAGATACACTGTTAAAGTTATAATTATGAAATTGAAAGGTTCATTCAATAATAGAGAGATAATTTATATTCAGCTAATTAATCACGAAAACCTTTAAAAAATGCGACGTTTTCGATCTACCCCAACCGCAAAAAGCAAACCCTCTTAAGTAGTCTTTTATTTTTAGTTGAGACGTTCCGTGGGGGATGACTATGTCCAGCAGTAGACTTCTAGAGGCTGTAAATGATGACGATGATATCATTTTCAGAATTCTATGAGAATTTTAAAGGATTTTTGCTAAATAAGCATTAATATTGCCCTGCGCAACTAATTATACCTTAAGCCACCACATGTTACGTGAGGTGAGTTGCAAGTGCAATTTATGCCGCCCTTTCGAGAATCACGTGTAAGACGGAGAATCCAATTTGATTTTCAGCTTCAATTAATGCAAACTTGTGTGAAAGATCTATGTTTTAAATAACTATTCTTGAAAAATCGCCCACAACATAGCACATAGTCTAGGCAACGAATGATTTTGGATGGAAAAGGCGAAAGCAGAAAGTTTGACTCAGGAACTTTGTTTGGACTAGTCCAAATTCCGAATACTTTAGGAGATGAACATACCTACTAAAAGTCCTTACCCCTCCGACGTGAGCCCTAGAGTGGGGGCCCGAAGAAGGTCCCGCTTTTTGTTTATTTGCGTACATCTGAAAAACGGTGCGTCATACGAAATTTTGTTGTACTACATAATGAAAGCTAATGAAATTCTCTACAACTTTGTCATTAACATTTTTTATCTATCTCCAATCTTTGCCTAGCTATGAGCTTCGAAAAACATTTTCAAAAATGTGTTAAATTCGCTATAGCATGTGTAGTATGTTTGTTAGTATCTGTAGTATGTTTGTTACCTCAGATCTTTTGACGGGGTGAACCGATTTTGATAATTCTTTTTTTATTTGTGCTTCACGTACCATACGTGACCCATTTTAATTTGGTCCCGTTCTGACAGTGGCATCTATGAGAAAACCATATTAGTCTTAAATTTGCATTAGGTATGTTTGAAGTTGTTTTATTCTTTTTGTTAAATTTTTCTACAATATGGTATCCTGAAATCTACGATTGCAGTTAGTTAGTTATTTAATTATTGAGAAATTTATGACAGAAAACACATTTTTCAAAATCGATAATTTTTCGAAACTCATAGCAGGGCAAATATTGGTAATAGATAAAAAATAACAAGCCAAAGTTGGAGAAAATTTTATCAGCTCTCATTCTGTGGTACAACCAAATTTCGTACGACGCACCGTTTTCGAGATAAGCAAAAAAACAAAAAACGGGACCTTTTTTGGGCCCGACTTTTAGTATGTTTATCTCCTAGCTAGTCCAAACAAAGTTCTTAAGTCAAACTTTCTGCTTTCGACTTTTCCTTGTGAACATTCATTAACTGGACCTACACTGAATCCGTTGCTTCCAATTTCGACTACCTACTGTGAAAGTCTCAAACGATGACGTATCGCCGTACTAACGAAATAGTATAGTTATTGATATTTTGGCATCTTGTGTATAGAAAATTTGTGTATTCTATGAATGTATTATTTACTGTAGTAAAGTTCAAGTTCCAATTTTGAAAATCGCTTTCCTATAGTGGACATCATGAAATGGCGAATAATGACGATACCGCAGATTTGGAAAACAAGCGTTAATCGCTTTTCGAAGCTGAAATTTTTGCCATTTACATTCAACCTCATTGCTCAATCATGCATATAGCTTATTTGTTTTCAAAACTTGACCAGCTATTCCTATAAAAAATCAAACACCTGATAAGAAGTGTCTCAATCGGCTTGACAGGGAACAGGCTCAAGCCTGAATGACGTCACGGCAAAACAACAAACGCGCGACATCTACACTGGCCCAAACTGGATCACCCTTGTAAGTACCTGCGGGGGCGCCAGTCTCCCTCGTCACCGACACCGACTGTTGTGACGGACCCACCGGCTACGAATGGGGTTCCACGGCAGAATAAGAAATCTGTGCTTTAAGACTTTCATGATTTTATATCGGTCATTTATGTCAGGTCAATAGGTTACCATAAGTGATGTGACGTTATGACGACACGATTGGCGTAGTGCGCTGTAGCACGGTTTCTCGCCTCGATTTCCTTAGTGTCCCGGGTTCGATTCCCGGTCGGGTCAATTTAGGAAACGATCTTTTCTGAATTGACTCTGGTCTGGGTGTGCTGGGAGACGCCCCTGGCTTATTTCCTTGTGTGGTATCTCGTAACACAGGGTTATTAATCCCTACTTCGAGACCATTACAAGAGGTGTGTTGTCTAGCGCATATTTATATTTATAAGACAAGGAAATAACGAATGATGCTGAACCATGAGCTTTTCTTTTAATTTACTAAAGTTAATTTAGTTGACCGGTATGAGCGAACTGCCTAAGGATCTGTCTGTGTGGTAACTAAAGTAGAAGTACACACGAGATCACGTCATGCTTTACCCAGAGGCACCTTATGCTACCTATAATAAGTTATTAATGTTTTATAACAAAAAAACCCATTTTGCAATAGTTTTGTACAGATTGACTTGTCGTCCTGACAGTCTTGCGCTTGCTGTAAGGCTGTAAAACTGTATAAAACAGACATACCGTGACCAAACATTCTTGTCAAATTAATCGTTGCTTATTAATTTACCAAAAGTTAAATTTTAGTTCGCGTAAATTCGCACAATGAAAAATATATAAATCCTAGTTCTCATCAATATTATTTTTATTTGAAAAATTTAGGGTAGATAATAAATAATAAAATAAATAAATCCCTAGACATTATTCCACACAGCGCCATCTAGCCCCAAAGTAAGCTAATTAAAGCTTGTGTTATGGGATACTAGACAACGGATAAACATACTTAAATACATTTTCTTTTGTAAATACATACTTATTATACATAGGAGACACCCAGACCAGTACAAACAGACATGTTCATGCACACAAATGTTTGTACTATGCGAGGATCGAACCCGCGACCTCTGGTGTAGTAGCCAACTTCTTAACCATTACACCAAGTCGGTCGTCGTCAAGATGAAAGTTCGCTCTGGGTCGCAAACGAATTCTACCCGCTTTTGTCGCCCGCTTGTTGATTTTGCCTATAATCTTTCGACAGCTTCCATGCCTTCCATTCGGTACGCGCAGTTTTGATGATACTCTTCAACAAACCAGTTCACCTAATAGGTAATGCGAACATCTGCTAATGTGTATTTTGGGTCTATTGTGTGTGATAGTGTTTCGTCGGTTTCGGAGTATTCGACGGTTTTGTGAAGCTCCATTATCGTAAAATTGAGAATAGTATTTCTCGTGTGACGCTAATGAAGCTACACTTGTAAGGTAAGTGGCCAGTTATTTGCTTCAATTTCATTGACCCAGTTCACTGTGGTTTCATCCATTTTTGTGTTTTTCTTTGTTGTAAAAGTTGTAATTTATTTATTTTTCGCCTTCATTGATATGATCTGCCTTGTAGGCCCTACAAGGCATGTGTTTATTTATTTATGAAAGACCACACAATTGTATTTATTAGAGGCTTTCTTTAATAGTCAACCGCAGGGTTCAACAGAGATATTGTACGAGTTGCGATAAAGATACAGAATACATAACACAAAGCATACATAGTCAACACTCGAGTGTGGCCTCTTGACTAACACGTGGCCATAGGCTGCGGTAACCGCTTACATCACATTACCCATTCCCTGCCGAATAAATAATACAAAATAAATCGATTGTTAAAACGCTCCGGTGCGTGGTGTGGCAGCGAACGTGTGAGCCAACATCAAGAAGATGCTTATTTTTATATAAGTTAAAATTAAACTGGATAGCATATCATCTCAAACATTTCTGTCTTGACTGTTTTTTATTGGCCGTGTCATACATGTAACCCGACCGCGGGTTTGCCCGCGAGGTGTTACAAGAGCAACTGACCACAACACACGTGCTTGATGTTCAATTATAAAATATTTTGAGCACATCACTTTTACACCTCACTACACTTTTACTAATAGCGTCATATTTAACAAGTAGGGTATTGGACACCTTTTATAATCACGCACATCAAAATATACTTATAATTTGACATTGTTCAGTGTCGGCCGGTCCAGTCGAAGCCTAGGCAACGAATGATTTTGGATGGAGAAGTCGAAAGCAGAAAGTTTGACTTGGGAACTTTGTGTGGACTAGTTAGGAGATAATTTGCTAAAAGACCTTACTCTTCCGACTTGAGCCCGAAAAACGGGACACTTTTGACTGATTTGATTTATAATTCCATAAATATAATAAAACGTCTTCATTCTTAATCAAAATCTCTCGTGGAAATGTCTCGATGGCGATTGTTTTTATTCCTATTAAAGTTTGGTATGTCGATTTCGATACCTTGTTGATTGTTCAAAGTACTTATGTGAATTTAACATTAGTTAAAAATAACTGAACAACAACAATTTCCTCAAATTGGTTGGCAGATACCACCAAAAAGTAGACAAAAATAATATGTTCTTGGTTAGTACATACAAGCCCAACCACCCGATACAACCACATTTGCGAGAAGACTGTACCTATTACCTTTGTGTAGTTATCTTTCTATAAGTATAAACCACCTATGGTAAATTGTTTTGTCTCACGAATTTGTCCTCGTCCGGGTATATTCCCGAGGGAGCTCTGGTATGTCCTCCTTTTGTCCGGGCATTTCAGCAGTGATCGATGACTCAACTTTTTCTAACGGTTAAACATTTTGCTACCAACATTTTTTGGAAATAAAAAAGGCTCGTTGCTCGCCGTTTGTTACGTTATTTGTAAAAAAGAATCTACTAAAATAATAATAAATTTAAAGTAAATAAGCAATCCGACAGAGAACTAAAGTCGTTGACATAGCTCACAGGATCAGTAAGCTGAAGTGGCAGTGGGCAGGTCACTTATGTTGTAGAACAGATAACCGTTATGGCGGCGTTATTGCAGATTGCTCGGTATACCCTTTTTTCGATTCAATGGTTAAGTGTTTATTTTTTAATAATGGTTTTGAAATAAATATATGATACGCTTATGGATATTGTCTAGACTCTAGAACCTGTGCTTATTTGTTACATGATAGGATGTACTTTACTCGATCATAAAAAAATCCGAAACCAGGCTTTAATGTAATTTTTAAACAAATCATTAGCAATGAGGTAATGATTAAGGAGAAAATATTATGAAATAAATGGCGGCAATGCTTTTGAAGGGTATGTCCCCCGCAACATTTGTCAGATTTTGACAGAAATTTAATTTGAAATCTTTTAAATATCCGCCTTAAGCGTGTTCTAGAGTAGAGACCGCATATCGGCAAACGTAGTGTAGGAAGTCCTCGAGCCAGGTGGGGTGCTGACTTGTGAAAGGTTGCATAGCAGAAACTGGATGCGTCAAGCTAAGGATAGGGCGCGATGGCTGGCGCGCATGCGGGAAGGCTTATGTCCAGCAGTGAGCGATGATAGGCTGATGATGATGAAACTAAATGAGAAATCAGAAGTGTTTTTAGGTACATACAATACGATGGTCTTCGTCATGAATACTCGGCGTGAAATAAGATGATTGTGAATTTACAATTCCTGTGCGGACAAGGAGTGTTTTCAGACATTTCAGGTGTAAGCCCAAGTTTGTGGCGCGGTGGACAGCCGTTCGCGTTATAATAACGTTAATAATGCCATTACCCATTTATTTCAGCGTTGATTACATTTCGATAATGAAAACCGAATGACGTTTTTATAGCTAATGACTTCAACTACTACTCCTACCGAGCCTGGAATCGTTTCTGACGAACGTATCTAATATTCATTTTCTTTTCCGGTAATAATGTAATGTAGCTAGATTAACCCATTACAGCGTTTAGGCCTTGCTTAACCTTAGCTTTAAATAGGCCGCACGCCACACGTAGCCTAGGCGTTGCCAATTTCCTGCAGTGTCGGCCGACGCGCCTATCGGCCACCATCGCCGGTGAAGCCTCCACGCCAAGGTCAGGATACTGCCTCCTTTACGTACGTTTAAAAATAGGGTACAACTGCTTTTAAAATATAAACTTTTTTAGGCTTTTTGTAATGAGGTAAAATTGAGATTGACTGCAGTAGCCCGTCCCGTTGGCAAAATAAGGGTAAAAATCATTTACTTCAGAGTAAATCCATGAGAATATTAGAACAATAGCAATAATTATTATTGACGGGCCTGTTGGCGCAAAGGCAGCGATCCTGCCTTTAGCGCCAGAGCTCGTGGGTTCGATCCCCACCCATGACAAACATTTATGTGACGAACATTTGTGCTTGTGGTGTGTGTGGGTGTTATTATCTATATAAGTATGTATTTAGAAATATTCAAGTATGTTTATCAGTCTCTGACACCCATAGTACAAGCTCTGCTTAGTTTGGGGTCAGATGATCTTGGTGTAAATTGTCCCAGATATTTATTATTATTTATTTATTTATTAAGTAAGTTGGAAAATTATCGCTAGATACTCTAAAATTAATTTGTCATTCACGAAGAATGATGCGCAGTGGCTTGCGTTCGGTTCGCGGTCAGGAAGCCTAATAGTCAAATAGCCCCCAGTTATAAAGACTGTATATTCGCATTCGTATTCGCGAATATTGGTGGCAGATATTTGCATCCGTTACATCACTAATACCTATATTTTACTTTGTTTGTGGTTAAAGAACTTTATTTTTCATCAGAATTTCACATTTTCTTACATGAGAATATATCGCATCTTTCCTACTATAGGGGTACATCTCAAAATTTTGAGATTTCGAGTTTTAATAATATATGGGCACAAAATTAACACGTCTACACGATTCTCTTGACAGAAAGAGTCAGAGCATACTGTTGAACCGCGAAAACTATTTGTGTCTCTTTCACATTTCCGAGTGAAGCATCTCAGTTTCCACGATACAAGGAGCAATTCAGTGTCGTGCCTGTAGTAGTTGAGGAAGGAGGACCGCTCAATTGTTCGCCGTTCAATTGTTGAGTTTATGCTTTTTCTATGAATAGTTTAATTTATTTATGACCGATATTGTGAAAATACAGGGGCTCAAAAATCTTTAAACGCGTTTTCCCAACAATCATGTATTTCGAATTGTGCCCCTATAGTATGAAAACTGCGATATATTAAAATAATGAATATGCGCCAGACAACACACCACTTCTCATGGTCTCGAAGTAAGGACAAATATCCCTATGTTACAAGGTACCAGACAAGAATTTGAGCCAAATAAGAAAACATCGTTTCCTGTATTTTTCACTACGCAAGTCAAGGTGGGAAACCGTGCTACAGCGTAGTGCTACAGCGCACTACGCCAATCGTGTGGTCAATTCAATAATAAAAAATTTAAAATCGAAACGTAATCCCTTATTTTTTGTCTTGTATTGTGTGTATGGTGAAGTGTGAAGTTAGGAAATACATGAATGATTGCAAAAATTTAATCTCCCGATTCACGTATAAATAACAAATAGTCGTAAGCATTAACCTGCGAAACTGAACAAAATACAACCAACACACGTGGCGAGATTTGATCGATGGCCGATCCGACCTAGAGATGCCTGATGACTTTGAAGATTTGATTCAATAATTTTCAGCTAGATTTCAGTGATCACAAGTGCATGTGATGGATTATGATTTATGACAAATATCAATGTTACGAGTACATAGTTTTTCATGCTTACCCTTTCAATTGAATTTTCTGTTATCTGTGACTGTTTTTTAGATAGGTTGGTAAACCCTGCCTCTGACCTCTTCGTCGTGAGTTCGGCTTTCATGACGACCTCGACATTCATGCGGAAGTTTTTTTCTTCTTTCTGTTACTATCTATGAATTTCGGGTTTAAGACATTTATTTTCTCAAAAAGAATTACAATTCACATAAATAAGAAACTTATAGAACTATACAAAGCGGGTATCGAACACAGATCAACAAAAATAATACAATGCATAGCGACGGTAGTCCAATATTAAACTTAAATCGGTTGGTCCGCTTTGTGCAACCCGTCGTTGTCATTAGCACAGTCATTAACATAATCAGGATTTAAGCAGAAAATAATTAAGCTTTATATACTGTTCTATCCTTGGGCAAAGGCCTTCATCATTAAAATCAGTCATAGCTACACTTGTTAGGTTTGGACTTAGTCACCAGCACCACGCTTGCAGGTTCGTGATCGATCAATAACACGCGTATCCTCCGAACAGAACCTATGGATTTTAGCATTAGCCAAAAAACACACATTAAACTTAAACCCTTCCATTTAATATTAATTTAAAATTATCTAAGTTTCTCAACTATCGTAGGCTTAGCTGTAAGTTTATAATGTAAATGAATAAATAAATGAATGTGTACAGCCTCTAGAACCATTAAGAAACAAGAGATTTGCTTATTTTGGAGTCAAACGATGATCGTTTGAACGTTCAACGTGTAAAGTTCACCAGATATAATTATTTATTTATCAAATATTCATGTTGATAGTAGGTGCTAAAATATCCTTGAGGCAGTTATAGTAATCTATTTGTATCATTCGTGATAAGACTGTTTTTAGATATTTATTTATCTCTTGACACCTATTTTCATACTACGTTGCTTAGAATGAAGTTAGACACTCTTTTTGCATAAATGTAAGTATCTAAGTATATCTAATATTATCTCTGTAGTTTGACATATTAAACTTCTCGTTTTTGTAGAAGTAAATGATTTTCCTAACATTCGCCGTCCAGGCATAAATAGAAGATTATCTCACAAAAACGGCATCAGCCATACCTGGGTAGCTCGGCACCGTCCGGTAACTTCTTGTTGCCACAAAAAACATGCGCCCGCGCGGGACATGTCCGAATCATTGAGCAGTTGACGTGTCCGAGGCAACGGTGCTAAAACTGTTACAAGTTATCGAAAAATAGTAATAAACAAGTCTAGCCATAGGAAGTGAGTACCTAAATACCAATTCATAAAAAAATGTACTTTAAAGCCGAAACGTAAATCAAGAATGTACAGAAGTACGTAAAAATTTAATAAGAAGCTTGGAAATAACGCTGGAGTTTTTAATATTATTTTCTACTAGCTTTCCGCCCGCGGCTTCGCCTGCGTGAACTTTAATTTTTTTCATGAAATCTTTATAAATTGTGGCCTATGTTTTATTCTGATATATAATCTGTATTACTGTTAAGTTTGATATAAATCCGTTCTGTAGTTTTTGCGTGAAAGAGTAACAAACAAACATACATCCTCACAAAATTTCGCATTTATAATATTAGTAAGATTTCTATTGTGAGAAATTTTATAAATAATATTAGTAGTGGAGATTGTATTTAGCAAAAAAACCTCTCCTAAAGTTACACTCAGAGTGAGTGTCGACGTGTATGCATGTTGCAATCGTCATCTGGAAGGACACACTTCCAGCTATTGTAGTGTGAGCAACGAAAATCTCCGAAATTGCTTAAATGCAGCCACTCCCAGCTAGGCTTTCATTCAAACATTCGGATTCAGCTGAACCTTCCTCTCGTTGACATCCTCAACCTAAAGATTACCTTTAAGGAGAGGCAACGCTAAACAATAATCTCAAATCCTTCACCGCGTTTCAAAAACAGTATTTTTAATTTAAAACATATACTTACTTTTTTAAAAGAATCCAAATTGGCATATTAATGAGAATGTTTAAACTAATATAATAAAGTAAATTTAGAGGCTTCACTCGGTCATTTTAGAGTGGATAATAAAAATCTCTAAATAAGGAGAGGCGTTTTTGAAATTTCTTTTTGTGTTATTTATGGAAGGAACGAATCATGATAAACAATGGGCAAACTAATGTTAGTAAATAAATTATTATTTCAATCTGATTTGTAATTACTGAGAAAAATGTATATACCTTGAAACCAAAATGTTCAATACGTCCCTAACTTTTTTCTGAAAGTTTGGCAACCGCATCGGCATCCGGCGCGATCGCGACAGGTCGTGCTGTTTTGACAGCTCGCTAGGACGCCTGCGACAAACAATAACTCGCCTGTCCGGGATGGCATCTTGATTTCCTACGGGAATTAGCATGCGTTTTATTGTTGAGGTGAGTTTGCAAACGAAAAAACTACGAATAAACGAGACAGGGCATTATAAGATAAACCTTAACGGTATGCAGCTGATGTCGAAATTCATTATATTTTAATGAATGCGTGCCTTTTGAATTAAAACTTTCAGTACAAGCAAATTTAATTTACAGAGTAACTTCTAAAAGCAGGGAACTTATGACGTCTAACGATATAACTTACTTCGTGTTCAGACAAACGAGACTAAACGAGTGAAACTATTTAATATCTATTTATGTAAGTACCATGTTCCTTGTAAATGAATAAATTATTAAGATTAAGAACGAGAGTAGGCCTTCTGCATACTTTAATACTAATCTTTTTGATTTGCAAATGTAAAATTATATTTCGCGCCCAAAGACATTTTTAACTACGTAAACACGAAGTATAGTCCGCCCTAATTCCAAGCCCTTGAAACTTTCGTAATCATGTCCCAAATCAATAATATAAAAATCATTGCAGTGCTATCATGGAATGCCTACTTTAATTCGGCAGGCTTAATCCCTCTATCTCGCTATCGGTGTACGCGCTGTCACGTTATCACTCTATCATAATATATTAGCAATTAATCAATTGCTTGGCTTTTTTCGTTGCAGTATGATTGTTATCAGCTGTGACTGTGAATGTTAGTAGGTCTAGAACAGTCGTAAAGATTGTTAATTATTTAATAGCTTATATACGAATCATGCAAGAATCATAAATGCTCTACCATATTAACAATTAGGATTATTTTGTTACTAGTATAAACATGTTTTCTTACATGATGTTTGTCATCATCATCATTATTGTTGATAGTAAATAATCCTGTAAATTAAAATGCAAAGGTTACCAAACTTTGCAATGTAAAATTCCGAATAGTAACTGTTAATACCTATCTAATATCTATTTACACTTACCTACTACTTATTATCAATTTAAGTTTATTCTGTATCTGGGTGAAATCATTTTTACTTAAAGTGTTTAACATAAGAAAAATTCAAGAATGTAATGTAGTTTTTGACACTCATACGCTGGTGGCTACTTAGTTTTGGGTGATATTTTGGTGTAAAATGTCAGAGATACGAGTATTCATTATTACTTACTTCCTTTTTATTTATTTATTGTGCTTAATACATTTTTATATTATTTATAAGTATAAAAAAATCAGGACTAAAACTTACCTTCCTACGTTATTAAGCAAAAACCTCTTCAAAAGTCACGTCTCGAAACTCTTAAATGGAACATCTCGCCGGACAATACGTCAAATGTCAAAAAAGTATCAATGGCGCTCATCCGCGGCCACAACAACATAAGTGCACAAAGGCTCCACGGTGGCACTCGATACACAAATCCTTTTAAGTTGGACATTGATATCTTTTGTTAGGTTTTTTGTGCGTGGGTGCATTTTGAGTTCTGAAGAATGCAGATTAAATATCGTATTCGGAAAACATCCGCAAGTAAATTATATGGAGATATAGTGAGTTATGGTAGACAAATAATCCGCGGATAGTTTGTGTTGTGTAGGTATTGCAAAAAACGCTCAAGTGTAGATTTTCAAGAGATATTCTGTAAATTATTAGGTATATAAGGATTAGGTACGTATATTTTAATATCAAATATAAAATAAACTTCTGACACCATAGCACGTATTTCAATATAATATTGCCAAATAAAAGCATATATTTTTTCACAGTTTTGCTTAGAGGCCTATGAGGTTACTAAATAATTTGTTAGAAAGGTTTTATTTTCAATACGTAGGCTACGTCAGACGGACCGAAAAAACAGGCGTCTGTCAGGCGAACTTTTTTTTTATTGCCCGTCAAGGTGACCCACTCCACCTGATGGAAAGCAGTCGTGAGGTCCAAATATGAGGTTGACAAGCCCAGTCATTCAAACGAATCACTGGGCTGGCCATCCTCACCTTGAAGGCCTGCAGAAATGCCTTTTCACGCCCCGCTGGAAGAACCCGGGACTATACGGGGAAGGAAACACATGTGCTGGAAGAGCGTTCCACGTCTGGATGGTACGACAAAGAAACGAGTCACCGAACCTATTAGTTCGGGCCAAAAAATGCTGAATTGTGTGTGGATGGCGCCGCAGTCCAGCAAGCGTGGTAGTGGAGAGGTGAGGGTAGAATAAGCTGGAATAACTCGTCAGAGCATTCCATATTGTAGAAGGGATAGAGAACACTTAGCCTGGCAATATAAAGGTCAAAGTTGCCGAAAAAAGAACTGTAAGGGTTTTATGTTTTATACGGAAGCCTAACCAGCTAGAAAGTTTGTTACACATAGGTTCATTAGCCGTTCACAACACTTTATTGCTCCTTGACATGTGCCCTATATATTTTTTTTTCTTTTATTACCTTTTTAATGTCGAAATAATTTTCCAAATACAATTTGTTAATGATTATTGTTTATTATTATTGTACCTAATTTTCTACTTTGATTATTACTTATATGAATTATGATGACATGAGCACGAAGCACCAATGCAATCAATTAGGAACTAATTTTAAAGTGAGTTAGTCGATATTGAGTTATTACACTATGAGAAGATTTCTCTTTTTAACTCTCTTATCATCCAGCTATACGAAAAACATGCTCCAGTCCATCCAGTCAAAATCAAACATTCTCCTGCACCCTGGCTCACTGATGAGCTAAAGGCACTAAGAGACAAAAAGAACTCAGCTAAGTGTCACTACAAATTGAACCCATCTGAGACAAACCGGGATAAATACAAAGCTATTCGGAATCGCTGCAATAGGTTGTGTACGGACGCTCAACGACGCCATATTCATAAATCTGTAGAAAATGGAAATCCAGTAAAAGTTTGGAAATTTCTTAAGTCTATTGGAATTGGAAGAACCCGTAAAGCTGGATAGAAGCTTCACGGGTTCTTCCAATGACGTAAATGTCGACCTTCTTAATAAACATTTCTCTTCTTCTACTTGCATTGATAGTACTTTAAAGTCTAACACACTTACTCAACTTTCATCTCTTCCAGCACCTGACTACATGTCGTTTACTTGTAGTCAAATTTACGATTGTGATGTTGAGAAGATCGTTCACTCTATCGCTTCTGATGCGGTGGGTAGTGATAGCATTAGTCGTAAAATGATTATACCCCTTCTTGATCTCCTTTCTCCTGTCATCACCCGTATCCTCAACCATTCCCTCACCACCGGTATTTTTCCAAAATTGTAGAAAGATGCGCAAATAATACCACTCCCAAAAAAATCCAAACCTACTGCATACACTGACTATCGTCCAATATCCATCCTACCGTTCCTGTCAAAAGTACTAGAGCGCGTTGTTCACCAGCAACTTAGTGGTTTCTTGACTAGGAACCAGCTCCCAAATAATTTCCAATCCGGCTTCCGTCCCGGTCATAGTACGACTACTGCACTTGTCAAGATCACGGATGACATTCGCTTTGGCATGGACTCTAAATGCCTTTCCGTATTAATTCTGCTGGATTTCAGTAATGCTTTTAACACTGTTGATCTTGACATCCTACTCGGCGTGTTGCGTTCTCTCAATATATCTCCAATGGTAATTGACTGGTTTCATAGTTACTTGCATGGGCGCCGGCAACGCATTAGGGCTGAGGATTCTTTCTCTTCATGGTGCGACGTTAGTGCCGGTGTACCGCAAGGTGGCGTTTTGTCCCCTCTTCTCTTTGCTACTTTCATTAATTCGATAACCAATAATATCTCTTCTTTTTACCACCTATATGCAGATGATCTCCAAATCTACTCCCAAGGCAGCCTTGTTGAACTTCCAAACGTCGTTCTGACCTTAAATGATGACCTGGAACAGATCTCTAATTGGAGCAGGTCGTTCGGGCTTAAAGTTAATCCTGCAAAAACTCAAGCACTGATTGTTGGTAGTTCGTGGCTAACTGCTAGAATTGATTGGAGTGTTTTGCCAGCAATTGTGTTTGATGGTGTTCAAATTCCGTTCAGTAAGGAAGTGAAAAACCTAGGAGTACACATTGACAGTACGTTGGCTTGGACAACTCAAGTTGGTCAGGTCAGCAGGAGAATGTTTGCTTCTGCTAGTTCCCTAAGTAGACTTCGTAATTTTCTGCCAATACCCACCAAAATTGCTCTTGTACAAGCCTTACTCTTTCCCATTCTAGATTATGCCGACTGTTGCTACTTAGAACTTAATGAGAATCTCCTAAATAAACTTGAGCGGCTTCAAAATTTTTGCATTCGCATTATTTTTGGACTTCGCAAGTACGACCATGTTTCCGAGTATCGGGCCCAGCTAAACTGGCTTCCCATTCGTCTTCGCCGTGATTCTCATGTCCTTTTCCTTCTATATAACATTCTGTTCAACCCAATGTCACCCCGTTATCTCAAGGAGCGGTTCCAATTTCTGTATCCCATCCGTGGACGAGAAATGCGTTCTTCCAAGAAACTCCGCCTTCAATTCCCTGCTCATTCTTCCCACTCCTACACACAGTCATTTACTGTGAAATCCATACGTTTATGGAACTCCTTACCCCTATCAATCAGAGAGTCCCAATCCTTATCCATCTTTAAAGCAAGGGTCAAAGCACATTTCTTTGCACTTTGACATCAGTCGTTGTTGTTCTTCCTTTTTCTTCTTTATCCTTTATATTTCCTGATCATTTTAGTTGCAACTGAGCTGATTGCTATTGTCTGTTTAAATAACGTCACATTTGTTTCTACTTTTTATATATAGTATGTATGTGTCATGTGAATATATAAACCTAGTCCTATACTGTGTAGATATTTATAATTAAACTTATTTTATTTACTATTTTTCTTGATGCACTTACTTGCCCTTTTCGCCAAATTTCCTTTGCTTGTGGGTTGCTTGGCAGAGATCGCTTTTTAGCGATAAAGCCGCCCAAATTGTACTTTTATTTATTGTAAATTATTTCTGTACTGTAAGTTTTGTGTGCAATAAAGAATATATTACTATTATTATTACACTAGGGGGCTCAAGCGCCGCTCTGAACAGTCAAACTACCCACCTGCGGCAGATTATTATTAATTTCCAGTTGCAGCACCACCTGTATTGTGCTGTACCAACACACACACGCACACACACACACACACAACACACTACACATTCGGTACCGTATCTATTGTCTATGTATTGTATTACAATTATTACACTACACAATATGTTGAATCACCCACAATTTATTTTTATCTATACTATAGTATTTATAATACTTATATGTATATGCACATACGTATGTCCGCCGCAAATGTCCGTGCGTCATCTCAGTCTGGGCCTACTGAAAATCAGCGCCTGGGCCGATAAAGCCCAGGCTATATGCTGAGTCCATTTGTCTTTTTGGGCATAGGGACACCGCTGTCTGATGGTATGATCTTTTTTTCCTGTTACCTATATGTATTGTTTTGTATACCTATATGTATTGCTTACTTCTTTTGTGTTTACTTTATAAATGTAACGATGTCCATAAAGGTAATAAATGTTTTTCTATTTCTATTTCTATTTACATTTAATAAAAAAAAGAATAGAAAGATTAAGCAGAGATTGTTATGAACGTGTTATTGCTCTTTCATAATCAGCAGGAGTTAATATTCTAACGGTAATCGTAGTGCAGCAATGAAAATGATAGTGTGGGTCATTTTTATTTAGTTTTAAGTTAAAACGTTTAAAGATATTTTCCTGTAATTTCAGTTATTTTGTGGTGGTTGTTTAGTCAAAATCGTTTTAAAATGACTACAAATTCAATATTGTTTACTGGTAGGTACCTCTATTAGGATTCGGCCATTGAACAACAAGAAAAACAGTACTTATGCTCAGACATAGATGTACATAAGATTGAACAAATTTGAATAAATTAAAGGCCTGTTCAAACCTAAGCGGTATTTGCTGCCGCTGTGGGTAGAGGTACCTACATACCGCGCGGATTTCGCTCAGGTAAATCTTCTTACCTTCCTGGGCGAAACTCGAATACCGCGCGGTATTCTACCCACAAGGATAGCGAAATCCGCTTTGGTGTGGACAGTAACTTCACCGCACACCCACTGGGCTTTCTCTGTAGCAGATAGTAACGAATACTGCCTAGGTGTGAATAGGCCTTTAGACGTCAACCTATGCTAGAAAGGTAACGCCTCAGCTAGACTGGCGGATTAGTACGTAAAATAATCGTAGCTTTCAGCCCTACAGAGCCAAAGATCGTGGCTTCGATTGCTAGATACCAAAAACTTGAACATTTAAGTTGGTCTTTAACTGGGTGTTAATGTACGTTCAAACGGTTAGATACTTAGTAGAAAATCAAACTTATATCTAGTTACATCTAACAACTTCTGGTCAGTCGTCCATTTGACACATACGAGGGGCATGCCAAAAGAAATCAGGTAAGTACTCAAAAATTATAAAATTTATTCTTTATTACAAGTATCGATCTTTTCGAAGTATTCACCCTGAGCACGTATACACTTTTCCATACGTTTGAAACAATCGGAAAATACCTGTGACCACTCTTCTCTAGACTACTCAGAAATGTCAAAGTTATTGGCAGCCAGTGCATCTTCTTTGCTTTCAAACCTCCTTAACCTTCTTTAGTTTTTCTTAAATTTTTGGAAACAGGTGAAAATCACAAGGTGCTAGGTCAGGGGAAAATGGTAGCTGAGGAAGGATTGACACATTTTTTGAGTTGAAAAAGTCAAGTGTTCTGGCAGACGTGTGCGGCGCCGCATTGTCGTGGTGCCAGAGAAGGTGCCAAATTCCTGACTTCGGTCACTTGTCACACCAAGCTGATATTACTGTTGGAGCACAAACGGTCACATACTATTCAGAGTTCACCGTTCTTTGATCCTCTAGCTCTGCAGTAGCAATATGACCCGTTTTGTAGAAAAACGAGGCGACCATATTTTGTTTCTGTGTGCTTCGTGCACGGCGACATTTCGTTGGAATTGGTTCATCTTCAAAACACCACACAGTCGACTGTCGTTTTGTTTCGGGATCATAGTTATATAGCCATGTTTCGTGACGAGCCAGTATATCATACACGTTTTTTTTCTCGCCACCGTCGAATTTATCTATCATGAATAGGCAACATTTCACCCGACTGCCTTTCTGCTCATCGGTAAGTTTACGTAGAGGAAGGTGGTCATTAATTATGGTTTGGATTGCTGCTGATCCAATACTCAGTTCTCGTTCCAGCTTTACATACGTAATTCGTCGGTTTTCGCAAATAAGTTTTTCGACTGCACGAACATAATAAATCATAGCGCGAAAATCACGTCGACTGAGCGCCATTGCTGCAAGCGAGTTCCCGCCAGATTTTCGGAAAAATTATGCTCATTTTGCTAAATAATTCATTTGGTCTTTTAAATTTTGAAATTACATTTGTTGTTCTTTTTTCATTTGTTTGAAATTAGATTTGCATGCAGAAGTTTTGATTTTCTAATATGCAACCGTTCAAACATGTCTTTAGAAATAATAAAGAGTAGGAGTCTCTTACATCCAGAAACCCTGTTTTGGATATTCGTTACCATTATGTGTTTAAGTGATGAATGAATATCAACTCGAATTTAACCAGCTTATGCAGTGTTTTTTCTAGTTATTGTACTCGTATGCACTATATATGTGAAACATGAATGCAAACCAATCTGAAGTAGTTGGAGTAAGGGATGAAATTAGTAAACTCAAAAAATAAGTTAAAACCCAGTTTAGTACACAAACGTTTATTGACGTATAAAATGAGGTAAGCTTAAGCTTAACATTTACACTACAAATCTCAAATTACTTAAAACTACAGTCAAAATTATTGGTAATCAATGTTTCCCGAAAATATATCTCGCTGAAGTCAGTAGAACTGATAATGTCAGTTCTTCATGAAAGGGCACGGGGTTCGGGGTTTATTTACGTAGTTACATGGGTACCTGCATCTAGTCATAACATAACGAATATTAGTATTTTTTTAAGTAAGTTCCAATCAAAATAATGTACAGTGGTTTTCAATTTTGAATTGATGAAGTCCGATTTGAGTTAACTATTATTTCAGCTAGGGTTTACAATGTTTTCTGTTTATGTTTCCTGCAGATTTCTGTATCAAAAAACCTCAGTAGAAGTATAAAAGTCCTTTTGACACACATTTTATTTTATTTAAGTAACTATATTCGACACCTAAAATAATTAGCTATTATTAATTAAGTCAATATTTAATTAAAACATAATCGGTAAAATGGCAATAAAGAAAACTAATGGTACAAATCAGGGGCTTTATTACCCTTCGATTTTCATTCCTTTAAAAGTACTCTATGGTAAAATCGAAAAAGTGACAAACTAAACCTGACTGATTATTATGATTGCTGTTATTCGTGCGTTAGTAGTTTAAAGCCTGAGTAAAGTCCTAAAAAAGCCTCAATAGACTAAGGAGGCTGAGGTCATGAGAGTACTCGTCACAACTATGTCAGAAATCTTCTACTCCTACCGGTATTTAAGATTAGCTTGTTGTTGATAAACAGTATAGTGCAGCAATGATAGAATTTGGATATGTAAGGCCAGTCCTACAAAGGGTAGGAGAGATATTCTGCGTAGAAGTCACGATACACGAACATGACGCAAGAAGGACTGCATAAGTTAGTGATTAGTTGGGTACAAGAATATAATTATTTTTTTATAATTGCAGCTGTAGGGAAGAATGGATAAAGTGGCCCAGGCAGGTAAAGTGACCACCTCCTTTTTTGGAATGAACTAATCAGCGGTATCGGTCACCGGGTTATGGAAATAATTAATTAGTTGACGCCATTTTGCCTTAGTAAACGTCAAATGGATAAGAGCTTGTGTCCAGATTTTATGGTGAAAAAAATGATTTTGGTGGTGTTCGATCTAAGGTAAGTGCAGCAAAAAATTATTCTCAATAGATTTAGAGAAACATAATGCATGATTTTCATAGATTCAGTGTATGAATTTAGCAATTAATGCCACTGAAAAGTAGACCTACTTAACCGCATTTGTCATTTAAATTTGGTTTTTTTCAGCGCACGCCATTAGGGTAAAATGGCCTACCAATGGGTAAGGTGAACTGACCCACGACATTTTGCAACAATTTCTCTGAGAATAACTTTGTGCCATTCATTTAAAATACTATTTTGTAAGACTGATTGCTGTGAATTTTAATTTTTTGCATGTTAAATTACAATTATTTTGAGTTCTAAAACAATTATTGAACAATTATGAGACTTTTGCTGGCGTTAAATATGTTCTATGCAAAATTTAAATAAATCCATATTTGATTATTATAATATTGATGTTTTATCTGAAGTAACCTACTTTACCCGTTTATGAATTTCTAAAGGCCAATTTACCCGACCTGGTAAAGTGTTCAATTTCTCATTTCGGCTTAAATCTTAAAATACGCTTAAATTATCAGAATGTCGGTTTAAAAACAATGTAATATCGAAACTTTATTAGTCAGACGAGATAAATAATGAAACTCACTTGACATTTTTTGACATTTATTTGTTTGGCAAGAGTTTAAAGCTTTGGGTGGCCACTTTACCCGACCTTACCTAGGGGACGTAGGTATGTAGACTAGAACGACCTAATCCATTAAAAACTAAGGCGTAGGTACTGCAGTTTCTTAAAACTGAGGCCCTACTCTGGTACAAATTTACGAAGTTTTGTGAAACTTTGGAAAGGTAAACCGGACACAAAAACTAGTATGATATAAATGGTTTTCATGTGTTTTGTACATTAAAATATGGTTATTGGAATATCAAAAAATGAACACCAATTTCAACCGGTAAGTTTGTTTTTTTAACGAGTGAAAACGTGTTCGACGAACGGGAGAAGAGGGGCCTGGATTCGGATATTTCGTCTAAAGGTTGAAGTTTTTTTAAAGGTGACACTTGAGTTTCTTATCGTTCATCAGGCAATTAAATCGAGTATAGCTTGGTTTAGTAGTTATTTCAAGGTTAAAAGGTATTTGCTTACCCTTCCTTTAGCCGTTCGACAGAGGAACTTTCCCTTGTTTTGTTTTTGTTTATGTTTAGTTTTAGAATAACGACCTAGGTAGGTTTTCGTAATTAGTGTCCTAATAACAGCCTAAATAACAGCAGTTATCCTGACAATTGAATGGAAGCTCTGGAGAGCATCTATTCTGATGCGCTGCTTGTCATCGCCATTCGGTATTATCAAGCGTAGAAAGGACTCATTATGAACTACTACCGAATGACACATCATTTATACAATAGAACACCAAAACAAGAAGTTTTATAGACAAGTTTAAAAGACCCTTTTTCTGGTTATTGCCTAGAAAACAAAATTGGCTAGTTTTTGACTAGTTATTTGCTTACCTATTGGCCATTCGAAAAGTGTCCTAAAGCCCGCATTTTGAAACGCAACCCAGTTTTTAATTTGTGCTCAGAAAGAGATCTGTTTTTCTCTTTTGTAGTAACTAAAGCTATTAAGGCTTAACTCAAGTACGTAGTTACTAAATGCGGTCTTCAGAGCTCTTCCAATTTTTTTCGGGCTTAGATCTAGTTCTAGAAGCAGTCCTAGTGAGTGAGCCTTATTGACTGTTGGTGGCAGTTCTTCTGACAACGGCGCGGAAACCCTGGTGGTCGTCGGCAGTGTAGTGCACGGTGCGCTGCTTGCCGTCCGCGTCCATGAAGGTGTAGAAGCCGTGCACCACGCCGCCGTCGCGCGTCTCGTGGGCTGACTTGGAGTCGCCAGTCAGCTTGTCCTGGAACCGGAAAAATTGTACTTTAGTTTTATGCTTTCCTTTTTATTTGTTCTTCATTGCAGATCCGTGACATGAAAGCCTGTCCTGGGTGGAAGTTGAAATTACACACCATCATTATGGATTCTTAGATACCTACATGTTGAAGTTTCTTAGGTCTAGTGTCTCATGGGACATCTGACAACCTTAAGCACTGAGGAAACATGACGCAAAGAAGACATGGGCCTTAATCTTCTAGGTTTTTCGTAGTACTCTTGGTATGTGGGGAGACAAAACCACTAACCATTGAGTGATTGTCTATACAAAAGTATAAAATTTGGTAACAGGACTTAGCTTTGCCAGTACCAATCAATTAGAATAGCAAAAAAACATAGTCGCAATCCTCACGAGTCTCACAAACGCAAGTATGAATTAAGTACGCTGGTACTTAATTTAACAAGACCCGATTGTAATGTAGGTTGTTACTTCCTGGTGCCACTCCTTATGTGAAAGTAGTTGGTTGACCTATTGTAATAAAAAAAAACAAACTGAACATACTAAACAAGTTATATCATAGTCCATAGTAAAAAAAAAGTTGCTCCTCTCGTAGGCAAATTTTTAGAGCGCCTAGCCCCAGATCCTAGCAAGGTCTGGCAAAGTATTTTTTTGGTTTTTCGGCGCAAGCTCGGGTTGCTGACAAAAACCTTTGCTGACAACGCTTGTGTGATAGTGACAACTGTTCAATTGTAGCGATGACTTGATTCTGATGATGAAGGCCTTTGTCCAGTCTTGGAACAGTGTGTTAGGTAGACTATTTTATTTAGAGTAGTGCCCTGTCCAATTTCTTCTGCTAGAATAGAATATAATAAATAAAAGTGGTATAAAAGATGGCACAAATTAAAATGAGCTCACATTTCACCAGAACCTGGCATGCAAACATAATTGCTATTTTCTTTACTTCCTCTTTCAACAGTACAAGTACACTGTACTATTACCTATTATGTAGTACAAGGCACGAAGCAGCAGAAACTGTACTAATGAATGGTAAAGAAAAATGTTGGTTCCAAGGTGAAGAGGTCAAGCACTAGGACAGCAAAAACGAACTCGGCAAAATCGCCTAATTGCCAAAACTGAAATTGGAATTTTCTGCTGGTGGCCCAGTGGGTGGTAACTTTTAATTACAGCAAATACTCTTTGATTCTGATGGCCATGATGATGACTTAGCTTAGAACTAGAAGTGCAATAGATCAAGTTTCAGGCCAACGTAATCTCAATTTATGTTTCTCAATGAACTATGCGCATTCCGGTGCACCGTTTTGAAACTCAGTTACTGAGCTCTATAAAATCAAGGTCGTTGTTAAATTTTTTTCAAATTATTTGTCTAATTAAAAATCACGCTACAATTATGCGAAGACATTGGTGTGCGTGTGTGTGATTGCAATCTCATTTTTGCAAACAATTACCTTTTTAATGACCTTCGAGGGAGGGCCATTGCGGGTACTTAAGTATGTAATAGCAACGTTGAGAATTTTTTAATTGCTGATTGGTTTTAGTAAAGGATCAACTCGCAAGGTCAGCCGTTTATGCGTTCACGCATATTTCAAAAAAATTACAAGTATACTCGACTTCTACATTCAATTAGTTATCAGGTGTAATTTAGTTATCGGGGGAAACACGTTGATTATTGAATATTCAGTATTAGCAAACTAGTTCCTCATTTCGTATAATATTACTTGGACACGGATTTGTATATTATAACTCACTAACTTTGTTTTTATTCTCTAAATTCTAAACATAAAAGACGTATCAATGTTGGTTACTGTTTTTCATAGATAATTATAACAAACTAGTGACTATAGATTTTCCAATATAGCATGGTTTACTAAATTTAATTATAAAAAACAATCGTTTCTTCTATTCCTAAACAACTTGGAAAATTAAAAAAGTCATAGAAAGAAAACGAATCTGATTTACATACACCCAAACACGTCACGCTCGTTTTCGTCAGTCGAGTATACTCTCATTGCGTAACTGACCACACCTCCATTGCGCATTACTTCCTACCATGGCAATGAATTACGGCATTCCTCATCTATATCTTACATTGCCGTTTAAGTGCCATTAAGTTGCCGTATAAGTCCAATAAAACCAGCAACGTGTAGGCTGTGATTCGTTCGACTCGCCAATGCTGACATTGCTCTACTTACGAGTTACGAGATTTGTCGTGAATTGAATTGGAGAACGATAAACTGAATTAAGTGAATTTCCTAAACAGATGTAAACTACACCAATTACTTATTATAAATCATAGGCTACCAGTCAGATGTGGCAACTGACCAACACCAAAAGGTTTTGAGTCTGTTAAATTCTCCCATGCACACTGCAGTATAGTTTTGGTTATTTTTTAGTTCTTTTCCAAAACGAACACACGCACACTTTTTTATACACACATTCACACCAGATAACGCTCTAATTATACGTTCCGCTCATATTACTAGGACTACTTTCCTTCTGGAGTAACGTACGCGGTGTTTCGCGATCTTCCTAGCATTTTTCAAAATTACGGCTCTGCCTGTTCACAAAAAACAAAAACATTGCCTTATATAACAAACAATTACGCTTGGCGCTACAATACACCTTTGTTATCCGATTCGTTTGACTACTGATTAAAACGTGGGCGCAAACAAACAAACAATCATTCTTATAAGACAATCACCGATTTGTAAACGTCGTATTGATATGATCTAATTATATTGCCAAACCAATCTGCTTATCAAAGGTCACTTCATAGTGTCACATTGAATGTACATATATTTTAGATATTTCGATAATGGTAGAGGCCTTGTCGCCTAAGTTTATTAAGAAAACCAATTATCGTTAAGTTGGATGTTTGATACAATAAATAAATGAAACAGGGCAATCGGTCATTATAATTTTATTCGCATATAATAATTGATTATGATACATGGAGCTCCAACGCGCACAAGCCGACCAACGCCGGAAGGCAAGCGTTTTTACTCCGAATTATATTTATTATTCATTTATATTGCATCGACATTAGTCCTGCAAAAAACTATGTTTTATTTAATTTAAAGCTGTATTTCGTTAGTGAACGATTTAAATAAACCAGGGCCTGAGGATTTTAGTCAACAGGCCAGTCTAAATGCTTTTCGTGTGTTTTCCGCGTTTTACCACAAGCCTCTTTAAGAAAACATAGATATTTGTTAGGCAACTGTTCAGTTGTAATTTGGCAAATTAATTTAAAAAGTAATTTTAAAATCAGATTGCTATCTCTCTAACCAATCACATTACGAACTTTACTTGTTTGTTTTAAAATTAATTGATGCATCTGTGAAGCTGATGCTTGCGTTGATGTCTTTTTTATTTATTTACTTGTGGTTATGATTGTGAGTGTGAATCTTAACGCTTTTATACTAATATGACCACATGTAGTAACTTAGATCGCATCATCATTGAAATCAGATACGAATAACATTCGAAAATGCAGTGTTACAATCAAGTTTCTTGTTAATTTTCTGAAAGTGAAAGTAAATTTGCTTGGATTCGCATGCGAAAGTGTTGCGTGTGCTTTAAAACGACAGTTCCGATCGGCGTGAACAAAATAATGGGTTGAGGTGGATTTTAAAAACAAAGTATGGATATTTTCTACTTCTAGTAAGGGAGTATATTTTTAAACCTTGTTCATTTTTACATGCACTGCCTGCTGTCTGCCAAAGCATTCACAAACATTCTCATAAAAAACAAAAGGGTATAAATACGAGTACATGTAAGGTAACATTACACTAAAGCCGACAATACACAGGGATGTAGACGATATAAATTTATCGTACAAAATGAAGAATGAGTGTCTTGTGCGAGACGAAAGTTATTGCTGCATGATAACAAAAAAAACGATTGTAAATTTATTGAACTCAATAAATCCCTCGTTGCGGTCGTCAGCAAGTTTTGTAATTTAACTGAAGTGATTTTGTTTAAACGCGAACAGATGTCTAATTTTAGAAAAGCCATTTATTTTTTGTACATCGTTCTGTAGCAGCTTCCGGCAAACAGCTTAGCAAAAAATCATGACAAAAATGAAAAATCCAGAATGGTTTAAAAATGCGGAAGGTTTTATTATTTACAAAATATTCGCGTAAAACACATGTCTACTTATCCATTTAGTTTTATTCAATTGTTTGTTGGATTACGAGTATAATTATTATTATTAATATTCATAGAGGATATGCAAACTTACATAAATATTAATAATAGGTAGAGTTGGCACTTAATTTTCAACAAGTAAATGTTTCTGAATGGAATTAGAATTGTATATCACCGATATCATGTACATACTCGTATGTACGTAATGCGCGGATTATTAAATGTAAAAAACATAAAAACATCCTGCATGCAAAGTTGTATCTAGAAAAATACGTAGGATGAATAGTTATCAACATTTTGTATCAGCGAAAGACATTATACTCGTACAATAAGTTATAATATTTAATAAATGTTGCATATTTGATCGATCAAGAGTTATTGATGTACATATCGAAGTGCCTAGTACTACTTGATTACATAATTGTAATATAAATAATTACCAACGCCATGTACTACTTTTTTAAATTTATTACTAAATTATTGTTTTCTCATGTTACGAGCGTCACTGGTTTGACTCCCTTACTTGCAAAAAACGTCCGTTGATAAATTGATGGTACTTCGTATATAATCAATTAGTTATTATATAATGTTATTTACATTAATTACAAATACTTGCTTTACTTATACCTAAACCAGCGGGACTACATTGAGAGCGTCATTAGAACTGCATCCCGAAAACTCGGAATCCTGAACAGAGTTACACGATTCTTCACGCCTGGGCAGCTCTGCTTTTTGTATAAGACACAAGTTCGCTCGTGTATGGAATACTGCTCTCATCTCTGGGACGGTTCCGCAAAGTACCTACTCGAAGCTCTTGACAGGCTGCAGCGGCGTGCTATCCGTATTATTGGAAATCCAGAGGCAACTTTGACCCTTAAGCCTTTTTAATTGCGTAGAGACATTGCCAGGCTAAGTGTTCTCTATCGCTTCTACAATGGGGAATACTCTGACGAGTTATTCCAGCTTATTCCACCCTCACCTTTCCACTCCCGTACCACCCGTGCCGGACTACGGCGTCACCCACACACAATTCAACATTTGTTGGCCCGAACTAAAAGGTTCGGTGACTCGTTTCTTTGTCGTACCATCCAGACGTGGAACGCTATTCCAGTACATGTGTTTCCTTCCTCGTATAGTCCCGGGTTCTTCAAGCGGGGCGTGAAAAGGCATTTCTGCAGGCCTTCAAGGTGAGGATGGCCAGCCCAGTTATTCGTTTGAATGACTGGGATTGTCAACCTCATATCTGGACCTCACGACCGCTTTCCATCAGGTGGAGTGAGGTCATCGTGACAGGCAATATAAAAAAAAAGTGGTCACACATATGTAACTATGGTATTCTTATTTTTTTGGTAGGGTACTTACACTTGAATGCCTTAAATTAATAAAATATGTTAACATTATAGTACAATTTTGTTGTACCTATGTAAGTAAAAGTTGTAGAGTTTTGATAGGATTTTTCGTTCCAAGTCATTGCCACAGTATATTTCGCATGCCCCATGTAATTATAAAATTGATCAACCCCTGGCATCCGGGAAGCTTGACCACAACCGACCATGTTACAATCCGATTTATCAAGTGGTACAGCACTTTGTAATGGCGCTTGCAAAATCTGAGCAAAACTGGTTAGTTTAAGTAAACGATTTTGATCCGTTTGTTTCACGACCTACACAACGTCCTTCTCTACGTCATACAACGTTTATTTCGTGATGTTTTATATTTATTAACAATATTACTTCTCAGCAAATGTATTTTTGAAATTTCCGATTTAATTTAATCTAAGGGATAGGTCAGGTTTACAAATATGGCACTTTATCTACACAGAAGTCCTATTTTATATGATTTGACTTTTTTTAGCACAGCTGTTGTGAATTTAGTAGAACATGGTTACTGTGGTCACAAAACGAGCCATCTTCAGTGGCAATTGTGATTGTAAAATACAATATTTATAGAAGACGCTATGTTTTATATTTAAAACACACAACCCTTCTGAAGCAATCAATTTGTTTGTAACATGTTATCGCGTAAAAGCAAAAAGTGCACCAAAATAATAAAGGCCTACATTACTACGCAGCGTGTAACATACATGTTAAAATGATAATTGAATCACTTCCACCTCTCATACTAATCGTAGATTTCCTTCTGATTGGCTGCCATCGGAACTTGATTTAAATTCTTCACTGACAGTATCAGCCCAAATTGCTGTTGGGCAATACGTAGCTAAAAATCGAATAATAATGCGATTTAAAATTTACGTAATTTGGAAATCAGGTTTTCATTCATTTTCTGCGGAACGGCATAACCACAGATGTAGCGCTTGGGCTACATAATCTAGTGTCATTATTTTTTAAATTAAAAATATGACAAGAAATAAAAAAAATAACACTGAAATAGACATACACATAAAAATTTAGGATAAAGTTACTAAGTGTAATTAACAAATAGATAAACACCTGATGCAAAAAAAAACTTACAAACTAAATACTTACTATTGTGTACTCTCAAACAATGAATATAACTAGAATTATACAGTATGCTCAGAGTAAAAAAAACAAAGGAAACAATTCCGTGAAGCGCCGTCTAGGTATATCTGTAATATTAGGTACTTAGATCCGTCCTGCCACTCACGAGACAGCAGTGACTCGAGATATTCTGTTCCAAAATATCCATTTGCCAATAGCATAATAACTACTAATTCAGTCTGCTGACATGTTCAATGCGTAACGTCACAACTCTAAAAGCCACAACATATATTTTCTCTTAACATTTGATATTAAGTATCTCAATCGACTTAATAAACGCGCTTGAATTCAACGGCACCAACCTAAATAGTTTCTGCATTAATCCTATTCAAATACAGAAGGATGAGTGTGTAATCGGCTTATAAAAAGTAAGGTTAAGTACTTGGCTGGGCTCGCGGGGGGGCCTGCGCAGTAGAGCGCATCGAAGGCTTGACTTTCTACCTTCATTGAACTCGAAGGTGTTCTAATTACAGATATTAATAAAGATATGCGCTAGACAACACACTAATTTTCATGGTTGCAAAGTAAGCATACATATCCTTGTGTCACGCGGTAGATTTGAGACAGGGGCGTCTCTTCACACTCAGACTCAAACTAATCTAAAAAAGTTCATTTTCTGAATAGACCCCACCGAGAATCAAACCCGGTACACTACACGACGACGACGATGAGAACCCATGCTACTGCACACTAACGTCTGTCGTGCCATAGATTTTCAAAAAGTTAATGGGCTATGACATTATGAGCATGCAGTTCAAAGCAATAACACGATGTACTTACATACATATATCTTCATGAAGACCTAAATTAACTATTGCTTAAACAAACAACCACAAACGGTAATATCAGCAAGTTGAATCAGAATCAGTTTTTTTGGGTTAGGTGATAATCGAAGCAGTAACTTGATTTCAATGATAAGTATTGTGTGTAGTAGTGACATGGTACATGGTTTAATTGCAGCATGTCGTCTAGGTCTATCAAGTAACTCTATCTCAAACTATTCCAAAAAATATAGATTACTTTGATATCGAGTTTCTCGTGAGATCAGATATCACATCACATGCAATCGTCATTTTGACGGAATACCTTGACAGTTACTAACTTCTGAACAGTAATCCAATTCTTTATGAACAAAAATAAAACATCATGTCCCATTTAGAATGACCAGCGTTATCTCAGCGAATAATATTTTGAAATAAGATAAGATAAACTTTATTTCCCAAAGAAAATATTACAGTTTTATTTAGATAAACTAATTTTACAATTTAGGCTTCAGGTAGATTAAAAATCAAATCATTCTTTTAAAAAATATTAGTGAAGATCAGGATCGCATATACACGGCAATCAGGTTGTATATTTCCGTTGTACGGGAGAAATTGCGTATACGCAGAGATTCGGGCACTCCGCGCTTGCGACACGCATCCGACCTTGTTTCTTCAACGTCGGGTGAACTTGTTTGTGTAATGAACTTATTTTAAGGTCTTTTAGCCGAGAAGCTACTTTTTTAATTTTGTGCTGAGACCAAGCCAATATCATTAACGTAGTTTTGAGAAGTTATTATAAGGCTTCAAAGTTATATTTTTATGTTATTCATACATACCTGATTTGAACAGTACTTTAAAACCAATAAATTTAGTCAATCAAAAATTTAGCCACAAGTTACATGATATGATAATTTAATTTATTAATCTTTAGTTCCATACCATTTGCCCTACAAGTCTAAAACCGCTACCGTCCGCAGCATTAACGATTTAAAAAAAATACTAATATAAATCACTGACAATAGGTGCCAGCGCGACTTGTCGCACATGTCATGTTTGTCATGATTAGCACTTTCGTTTACCAGTTAAGTATTAAGTAAATTAATTGGAAAGAAAATGTTGAAATCACGTTTGGATCTTTCACAAAGCCAGATCGCAGCTCAAGGAGAAGGCGCTGATCAAGCTGAAGAAGAACACGTCTCAGAACAGCTTGTAGGAGAAGGGGTAGTTGAAGAAGAAGAAAAAAAGATAATTTTCCCTCAACGGGTGCTGCAGAAAGAACAAGTTAGCGTCAGACTCAGTCACTTAGGGAAAACTGCAGAAGGAGACGGCTACACCTATCTGAAAGCCACACTCACTGGCATGAGTCTAACAGATATATCAGCAATTATAACCTTTAAACATCTCCAATTTGTCGATATATCTAACAACAATCTTGAGCTAGAAGCACTCCAAATCGTCACGGAGCTACCTTTTTTAGTCCTTATCCAAGCAGACAGAAACGTTTTAAATTCTGCAGCTCTCAAAACTACGAAGTATCTCCAAGTCATTATAATGAATAACAATCAGATCTCCACAGTCCAGGATATTTATCAACCAGAACTGTGCACATTAGAAGTTGGCTACAATAAGATTAACAGAGTATATTTCTCAAAAGTAATGCTGCAAATTAAATGTTTAGACTTCCGATATAATTTATTAGAAGATATTTTAAACTTTGACTTCATAAATTTGGACAGCTTGTACCTAGCTGGGAATAAAATTAAAAGTCTTGTGGGACTGGAAAGGTTAGTCAATTTAAGAATATTGCATGTACGGTACAATCCTATTAAATTGTTGGATGGATTTGACGAGGGGCTCAAAAAACTGCAATACATCAATCTCAGGAACTGCAAAGTAGCGACATTAAAACAAGTTAAGAAATTACGATGTTTGCCTGCTTTGGAAACCCTTGTAATGAAAGGCTGTCCATATATGGGAGGGACTGGGGAAGAAAATGCGGAGGTAGACCAAGAAGAAGAAGATCCAGAAATAAGAGTGGAAGTACTCGCTACCTTGCAGAGACTAAAGAGGATAAACAAGGGAGTGGTCACATCTGAAGAAAGAACAGAGGCCAAAGATTTGATGATGCAATGGCTAGAAGAGGGTGAAAAAGACGAAGAAGAAATAGAGGCTGAGCATCAAGAGGAGTATTCGTTAGATGAGTAGTTAATATTATCTTTTATCATTATGAATATTTTATTTTAGTTAATTCACTGTCATCTGTTTCATTGCAATGTGCATAGTGTTTTCCTATAGCGCCGAAGCTCGTGAGTTCGTTCACCACCCAGATAAACATTCAAATAGGTCCTGTCAGAATACCAGCGCTGCTGCAGCTGATAGGGGACGGGGACTTTGTTGTCGCCACATTGTGGTCAGCATTTTATAACGATTTTTAACGATGTCTTTTTTAAGGCGATGTTTGCCGCCAACTAGCGCCACCGAATGATTTATTTTTGTAACTCCCCTAATAAGACATTGTTTTTAAAAACTGAACAATGAATATCTCTATAAAAATACTTCTTTTAAATATTGAATGTCTGTCCACGACTTTTTATTCTAACGTTAAGTTTTAGATCGCGTTTTTGCTAAAAGTAAACAGAATTCAATTCTTCCTCTTATTGTTGTTGTCTTATTCAATCCTTCAGACATTCAATTTAAGAAGTAATTTTTGAGATATGTATTTATTTTTCAGTTTTTAAAAACAATGTCTAATTTATTTCTTTGTTTAGGTATACCATTCTAATTTAGAGTCATAAAAATAAATCAATTGGTGGCGTTAGTTGGCGGCTAAACTCGCCTTAAGGGTGCGTTTCCACCAGAGATGTGCGAGGATGCGTTGTGAGGAATGTGTGTGTTAAGAACCAATAGAATTGTTTCATTCACCTAGCTTCACCAGGAAGTGAATGATTTAGTTTCGTACCAGTAAATTACTTTTACTTTAAATGACGAATATACGTGTTGGTTCTATGTTGAGGTGTTATCATCAATTCAAATACGTATTATGAAATATTTAAGTATGTTCAAAAGTCCCCGGCTGCTTTAAGCTTTGCGTATGCGTGTTGAAGTGTCGGGTGTTCTAGGTGTGAGCTGTCCAATTAAGTCCCATTTATTTTTATTTATGTATGTATAGTTACTTCGTTTTGCTTTTATGATTCCAAACGCAACTAAAATTTATTATTACTGAGCTATTATTACGTAACTACCGTAACGCTATTTGTAGTATTGTTCTGTCTGACATAATGCGCGAATGATCTCTAGCTATTGTTTGAAAATATGCAAGAATAATTTCCAATCATAACAACTCACAAAACAATAAGAACGTTTTGGTAACTAGTAAAGCATGTGATGTCAAAATAAAAATAAATTCAGTGTTATGTAGCAAAGTGAGGCATGACGTATCTAAAAAGGTATTACCCAAATAATATTTGTGATTATATCACCACCGCGCCACGCACTATAAATACCTAAATTAAGCTACTTACATGTACTCCATAAGAGAATGAATACTGCGGATTGGGATTGAAATCTTTGTCTTCCTCCGCGGCAGGATCCCTCGTGAAATGTGCCAAGTTCAGCGGACTGTTCTTCACCGACTGAATTTTGTGGAAACTGAATGGGTCTCCTTTAGGTCTTTCCAGTTCCTGTTTCTTCACATAGCCTGAGTGATATCCGTGATAGGGGTTTGAATTTGAATGGATCACATTCACATCTATGTTCGAATTTTGGAACATGCCGTTGTTTTCTGAGAAAGGATATGACGGTCTTTCTTGTTTATAATATGGCTTCTGAGAGCTAATTAAGTTCTGAACAGCTTTGACCCTCTCATGTTCAGGCAGTTTAGTGTCGGGGTCGTCTAAGTATCCTACTAAAGCTTCGTCTAGGGTCTTAAACGTGTTGTACGCAAATTCGCGGCCCTTGGCCCCAGGGCCTGTTTCGTCGTATTTGTTTTCGATGGCAAAACGTATTTGTGCTTCGGAAGCCGCCGAGCGAAAGTCTGGTCGGAAGGAGTCGAATGAGCTGGCTCCGGAACTCATCAGCAGGATTGGAATCTGTAACAAATAAGATTACATTTGAAACTGGAAATAGCTTTTCTATTTTAAAGCCACATTATTATTAATTAATTGTCATCCACAGATTAGGCCTAAAGGAGTTGGTCCATTAAACAGCTCAGCACGCGACCCACTCTCACAACTATCCAATGAGCTATTTCAACCGCTTTGATTTTTCTGTATTATTTCAAGAGCAAAGCATAATACGATCGTAAAATCTTAATATCTTTTTTTTGCCGAATTATTAATAATTTACCATTTACCACTGATCACGATTGATATATCCGGTTCGGCAGTTTAACTGCTAACAAAATAATGGTCACTTTCCGCAGGTTATCTATCAATTTATGTATATATGTAACGTGCGAGAAGTTGCTGTGATAATGAGCAACGTTTAGAAATTATAATGTAAGCGCATTTAATATGATAGAAGAGGCGGAAAAATTAAACTTCAGATTGATAACGTTAGAAAACGAACTTAGGGCATGCATTACGACGATGTACTTCACGTATACTACAATACTTAACTACAGTATCTCGTGTGCCATTTTTAGTTCGATTTCTGTTCACTAGCAACGCTGTCACGAAATGTCATACAAATCAAATAGAAATACACACATCAAAAGTGTCTAGGGATCAACATATATTTTTGCAATAACTTTTCTCCTGATTGATATTAATTAAAATTTTCTTTAAGGATTCATCAAATAAAGTGTTTTCGTTTGTCTACAGTAACGATAAACCAAGTCACCTTTGCATTAATAAAGAAATTTGCCATTTTCCTAATAAAGGGATTTTTGACATTTGAACCACTAACATTAAAGTTCGAAAAAAAGACTGAAATAACAGTTTTCTTTAAAATTTTATTGGGTAACTTAAACAATTAATAATCCGTGTTTCTACCGCGAACACTAACAACACAAGAACATCGGTTTGGCATACTCAAAATGAGTTCATCCAAATCACGCTGTGGAATGGCCGCCCATGTTCGTTGCAACAACAAAAAAAGGTCTTCTTGCGACTGGATACCCTCCATATTCGGCAGAGCTCTTCTCTGTAGCATATCCCATGCATGCTCAATCGGGTTCAAGTCTGGCGACTGAGCAGGCCAGGGCAGGACATTGATGTTAGCTGCGGCGAGAGTCTGTCTTACAACTCTTGCGGTGTGCGGTCGTAAATTATTATGCATTAACTGAAATAAGGGACCGATTTGCACTTGTAGAGGAACGATGACGTTCCCGAAGACCGCTAAGGGTACCACCTATAGCAATGCATAATCGTAGGATTCGATATCAATGGGCTCTTGAACACAGAAATTGGGCAGAAGAACAATGGCGTTTCGTGTGCTTTTCTGATGAGTCTCGATTTGGTATGACACCGGATACAAGACGTATACGACACTGGAGAACCCCTGGACGCCAACAGCGATTAAAATCCTGCCAGGAAGTCATCCTTATAGTGGTGGAACCATCATGGTATGGGCGGGTATTTGGATCGGCGGAAGAACTGAGTTGATTTGGATCAGAGGCAACCTCAACGCTCAAATTTATGCTGAGACGATTGTATCAGACGTCATCGTTCCTCTACAAGTGCAAATCGGTCCCTTATTTCAGTTAATGCATGATAATTTACGACCGTACACCGCAAGAGTTGTAAGACAGACTCTCGCCGCAGCTAACATCAATGTCCTGCCCTGGCCTGCTCAGTCGCCAGACTTGAACCCGATTGAGCATGCATGGGATATGCTACAGAGAAGAGCTCTGCCGAATATGGAGGGTATCCAGTCGCAAGAAGACCTTTTTTTGTTGTTGCAATGAACATGGGCGGCCATTCCATAGCGTGATTTGGATGAACTCATTTTGAGTATGCCAAACCGATGTTCTTGTGTTGTTAGTGTTTGCGGTAGAAACACAGATTATTAATTGTTCAAGTTACCCAATAAAATTTTAAAGAAAACTGTTATTTCAGTCTTTTTTTTGAACTTTAATGTTAGTGGTTCAAATGTCAAAAATCCCTTTATTAGGAAAATGGCAAATTTCTTTATTAATGCAAAGGTGGATTGGTTTATCGTTACTGTAGACAAACGAAAACACTTTATTTGATGAATCCTTAAAGAAAATTGTAATTAATATCAATCAGGAGAAAAGTTATTGCAAAAATATATGTTGATCCCTAGACACTTTTGATGTGTGTATGTGAAGCTGTGTAGAGAAATAATGGCACAATAACCTGACCATTCGATGAGAATGTCACTACAACGAAACTCATTCGGCATCATCATCATTCAAAGAGCAAATGATTTACCAAATGATGGTATGTCAGATCATATGGCGATCGACGACCAAAAAATGCCAACATTTGGGACATACTCGTACACTTAACCTTCCCACTACACAATGAATTCTCAGAAAGATTTGAACGATAACAGCTAACTATACTGTGTGTAAACGCACTTTTTGAAACGATTTTTGATCTCGTAATTAAGGATTGTTTTTAAATAATTATCTTTTTAACAATCGAACTCGAAACTCTTTGGGTATTTCACCTCACACTGAAGTGTGCATTGTTCTAATGTTTCTTAATACATAGGTTCCGTTCAGTTAAGCAACTTTAGATCTTATTGCAATGGTGTAGGAACCAATGTAACATTTGAGCCTGACTATTACTAGCAATGATTAACTGATGCAGACAATCTCATCATCTAATTATGATAGAGTGAACATGCAGTGTGACTCGGTTAGTTTTTCTTAGATTTTATTGCCAATGAGTAGTAAAGATGTCAACATTCTTACTCATAAGCGCTGCGCAAACATAGACACTTTTTGTTGCCGACACGGCACACCATCACAGGGAACCGTAGTTGCTGTGTCCTGTAGCGGTGATAGGATACAGTTTACGTATGCGCAGGGAGTGGATGATTTCATACTGGTTTTATAGAAATCGAATATTCATCGCTAGCTTGTATCTGGCACAAGACACCAAAGTGTCCACTTTTGTGCCCTGCCTTAGGGTGCTTTTCCACCAGAGATGAACTATGCTACGTTACTGTGAATGCGTTTGATATCCACCTATGTTTTCAATATGACACATGGATACGTGCCGTGGATGCGTGCTATGGGGGCGTGCTATGGCTGCGTGCTAAACGTGCCTTCCCTACTGTCAAAACATCGCATAGCTCGAGCTGCGCATCCCCCTTGCAGCGGTGCATCTACGTAGCAAATCTTACTCGCTCCGTTACGTAGCACAGCATCAGTGTAAACGGTTCAATAGTTTCGTAGCTAAGCTTGCACATCCTCGCAGCTTAGCTGCACATCTCTGGTTGAAAAGCAGCCTCACTACGATGGTGTTGCCTTTGAAACTCATAGTTATTTATGCCTTGGAGCTGGTGGCTTCAAACACAATTTCATCGGGATAGGAGTAATCAACTGTGACATGGGTACTGGGGGCTTGAAGTCTTTATCATGTAAGGAACTAAAAGTGTCAAGCTGCAAGGAATCTCTATAGCAAGCTGTAGACTGACACAGGCTGAATTCATAATGAGCGATTGAATTCGGACTATGGTTATAATATTTCAGTATAGTGGAATATATCGCTCTGTAGTGATGACCGCCTTAATTGTACGTTTTGTGTTTCTTTCGTTGTATTTTGTTTGTGCAGTAAAGATTATTTATCTTATCTTATCTATCTTATAGTCGGATGCAGCCAGAAACCTCACGTGGTTGAATAGCAGCATAACAATGAACAAAAACTACTAGTTAAACTGAATAATTATGACTTTAAAATGAAGGATATGAATTCTTGCCAACATGCTGAAAACTGTGCAAAAAATGAAACCTTCCAATTGAGTTTTGCAAGAGAAAGCGTTGAACCTTTCATGTAGGTTAACACGATCTCAAAATAAGTGCATCACGGCAAACAGGATCAGCATGTTGTCATCGCGCGGAAGCGAACCTCCGTACCTTGGCACCGTTACCTCACCACTTGAACTAAAGCATGATGGATTACCAATAAGTGGATTCGTATAAACTTATTTTATTCCATATAGTATATAATAAATTTGTAGCAATGTAGTGCGATAATATGAATGTCGATTACAAACTAGTAAGTTCTCTATAATGTCTGCGTTTACTTACCCTTTCGGTCATCTTTCCTCTATCCGCGTAGATCGTCTGGAAGAGATTGCTTTTAGCAATAAGACCGCCTAAATTGTACATCAACTTTACTTGTTATTTTCCTCTGTTTATAGTAACATAGAGGATAGGTATATCCTAATAATATCTGTAGATGTACCATGTACCATGTTTTATAAAAACCTAACCTTTTTATAAAACTAACGAGCATTCCCGACATACTTAATGTCAATTTTTTGACAGCTGGTGTCCATTATCACATCTTGCTTGCTTTTCTTTGACTTGATTTACATACGAGTACATATACTATTATTTTTCATTGAATTTTTTGTTCAATCGTAATAAAATATAACCTATGTCACTCCTGAATAATTTAGCTGATAGTGAAAGAAGTTTCGCGATCGGATCAGTAGTTTACGAGCTTATTCAATACAAACAAAAAAAAAACAATCAAATTAGATTTATTCTTGCCCATATAAAATATTAGTATAGATATTCGTGACATCTTGAAATACATAGTTAGCAAATCACAGCAAAGAAACGCATTGCGGTGAAAATAATTTTTATTTTAGCGAGCTATTTGGACCTTTTTATGGACATACCTTTTTTGCAGTTTTTTTATTATTGGCTTATGTATTGGTTATCCCTGCCGTGTCTCTACCAACTGATACATCGCATACTTGCTATATGCTGTTGTTCGTGCAACATGTCACATTTTATGTGTAACGAGACAAGTTTTGTAAGTTTGTACGCACGTACGCGCATAAAATTACGAAAACCTAGCAGATGATCCAAATAAGAGCGGCTTATTTTGTATAAACCGGTTTGGTTTATCCGAGATTTAGGGTTCTTTGTCAGAAATTCAAAAACACAGCTCCTAAATGAATGAGACCGAGCATGACTTTAAAAGAACAGTAAAACAACAGTACTAAGTCTAACCTACTAACGCTCAAAATTTGAAACATCAAATGAAATAAATTGGGCATCACAATTAAATCTAACTTCATCGGATTGTCATTAGGGTAGCTTTATTTAAAAAAATTCATGAAAGACATTTCTTCAGAGGTCATCCGAAGAAATACTGAGCCAGCGTACTCTGTTACGTAACTTTTGTTTATGTTTCATGATTCGGTGTTAAGTTGCAATATAAAAAAACAAAGTATGTGTTAATAAAGCAGATTTTTAAATCAATAAAATAGGCAAATTAATTGTTCTTTTGACTGTCAAATGATTAATAAGAATAAAAACAAAATATTAGCATCTTTTAAGTTAAAGTATCTAAAATATCTACGGAACATCACTTACAGCTGCTGTTAAGTCAGCAAAGTAGTGTTGCTCGTTTTCTCTGCGCGACCTTATTACGCGTCTCGTTATGCGCCCGCGCACACTTCTTGATCTCTACTGATTAATCATTGCACATTAATTTATTAGTCTTCTTGTGTGATGTTATTTAAATTCCAACAAGTCTAAAGTCACAACAAGGTATAATAACAAGTAGTGTAGTATTTTAGTTGAGTCAAATACGACCGTGATAACTAACGACTTTCAAATTATAAGTACTACATGAATAACTAAAAATGAAAATCAAGAACGTTGTCAGTTGAAATAAAAAATGGTCCAGTAACTCATAAATATTTTCAAGATCTTTTTTACAAGGTTATAAAACATCAAGGGATCAATATTTTTTTGTTAAAGATGCACCCTGACCTGGCCAGATGTCAAACGATGGTGTCGATGATTACCTGCCCGCACGTTAACTGCGAGAATTAATTTTCAATCTATTGTGACAGTAGCATAGATAACTGAAAAATAACAATGACGTTCTAAATAATTCTAAATTTACCGTTCCCTACGAATCACACTAAAGCCAGGCCTTTGTCACTCCATGTACTTGCGGGCGATAATAACCTACCAGCCGCCGGGTCGCCTAGCCGCGTAGAGCATTTGTACGCGAATCTTGCGGTTGAACTGACGCGATGGTACTGATTACTGACGTCTAAATCCAAAGAGGTAGAGGTAGCCCTTTCAATGTATGCCTGTCACATGACAGCTCGCATTTAAAATTGTCAAAATTGTTAATTTTGTATGTAGTGATTTATCTGTTACGTTAGTAACTATTAGGTAATCTGTGCTTAATTAGCTTAGTAGCTTTATTTTACCAGCTCAAATTATGGTTTGCTATTGGCAACCCATATACATTTTTTTAGTTAACAGCGAAGCTATTGCAAAAGTTGCGTTGAAACTCACCCTTAGGACGAGTGAATAAAAAAAACAATTCATCCCCTAAAGGATTAAAAAAACCATGTAAAAATAAGTTGCTATGTTATTCATACACGAATAGCTTAAGTAATATTAACAGCAGAACTTACAAAATGACCATTAAGACGGATCTTTTTAGTGTAAAAATCACAATAATTATAATCGAACGTTTGGCCCCTAATACACTCTTGCGGTTTTATTTTCAAACTTTGTAAAGCCAAAAATGTACTTACCACAAACAGCAACATATTCAAAAAAATCTAACACAATATCACGTCACTTATAATTTTAATTTTTCATAGAGTTCAATATCCGCATCACAATTCAAAGGTTCCCGCCACGCGCACGCGCTCGCTCGGCCGACCGCTGTTGAATGCGCCGGCGCACGTGAAGCGGCCAAGATCAGCGTTCGGAAGTGGGCTGATATGACAGTATCATTACTCTTGCATAGTTGTCACTTTTGTTTTATGCGTCAATGGCAGGCGTGCCGATGGTGACAGTTACAGCCATCGACACGCAACAACAGACTCGCACGTTGCCGAGGTTATTTTTAAATATCTAGTCAGCAAGACGAAAATGGCAAACATTTGACCACATAGCTTCCTGAGCTCTACCACGAGTAGGAACAGAAAGGTTTTTTTTTCATATTTTGTACATAAAGAGACATAAACATGGAAAACAATAAGGAGTACAAAAAAATACAGATAGCTTAACCCTAGAAAGAGATTTCTTCCAGCAGACCAAGACGACAGGACAGTTCATTGAAAATTGTATGTGTGGTTGAAGAAAGTCTGAGGTCCTGGGTTTAATTCTCAGGTCGGGCAAAGTGAGTTTTCGGATTTTTCGGAACACAGCCCGGGTTTGTTATCACGTGTGATTAAGCCAATACCCATCATTATTGTGGCGATGACTGAAATCTAATGATGTAGGCCTTTGCCTAGCAGTGGGACAGTATATAGGCTAATTACTTTACTTTTCAGGAAGTGTATATTTGCATCTTGCAGGGTTACTTAATTACGGGAGCGAAAAGCCGCTGAGCTCTATCTATCTTAAACACCATATGCGTAGTAAAAAATATTATTTATGATGAAGATGAAGCCGATAGTGATAACTATCGGCTTCAAACACCTATTTTTGGTTTAACTTATTATGTACATATGACATTATTTTGTATCAAGATACGATCGTTTTTATTTGGTCCATAATGCCAGATGGTCATATAACATGTCCTGATGTCCGAGAGATATTTATTTCATAAATATTCATTTAAGTGCCATTGTAATGTGCCATGATATCTGATAATTTCTCCATAGGGAAAGTGCAGTTTGTAATACGAGTATATTTACCTCAGTTTCCGTATTGCATTAGGTAACGGCATCGCCTGTGACTAGCATTTTAATTGCACTGTGGGTGCCTATCAGGTCATGTCTGTAGCCTTGTGGAATAAAGAATGGTGGTTGGTCGTGATCTCACTGACCACTTCGTTTTTATATAGTAGTTACCTTTGTAATATTTATGAGGTATCCCGTCATTCAAATTCAATTTCGTTTATTGTTTCATGTAGAGGTTATAAAAACCCTCAGCGCCTTGGTCGCGAATTGGATCACTCTAATTTTCAACTAATGCTGTCCACCGCTGGGCAGGCCATCATTAAAGGAAACAAGTAGTCACTTCAAAGAATGCGTTGCACGTTGTCCTATCATCGCACTTGGCAAAGCCATGTTGAGTACCTATAGTTATAAACCTGAGGGCCTACTACGGTATAAATTTATGAAGTTTCGTGAAACTTTGGAAGGGTAAAAAGAACACAAAACGTAGTACGATACGAATAGGTTTAGAATATTTTGTACAATACAATATGATTATTATAAAATCAATTTCAATTTCGAACAGTAAGTGTGTTTTTTGAACGACTGAAAATTCACGTAACTACGTGTTGGACGAACGGGAGTGTACGCTCTGGACTTATATGAAAAATATTAATAATATTACAATAGTTAGGTACCTACGGGATTTCTACCATGAATCTCTTTTTATATATGTTGTCTTTTTATATGTTAGTGACCATGAAAGTTAAAACAATATTTAAGTAATTAATATTACTGATCATACTGTATAGTACCTACTGCTGCAGTAAAATTATATATTTCAACAACATTTTGGCGAAACTTTGGTACACAAGTAGGTATGACCACATTTCCTAAACACCACTGAGCTCGTAACTATGCAGGCTATAATCGAGTATCGATTTAGACGTCACTCAATCGATAAATCGTTTCATATGATTGGTGGTTAGAACGAGGGCATTCTCGTGACTAGCGCAGTGTTCAATTCTGATAATAATACGGGGATAATGATAGCTAACAATGTATTGTTATTTCAGTGTTGGGTACTATCTGTAATGATGTTAAACGAATGATTTATTATGATACGTTAAAACATGCTTTAGTACTTCTGTTTTAGTCTGAAGTCATTGTAACATTAATCGTTGTTAAATATAGTGTTCCTACCCTTTCATATTCATTTTAATAGATAGAAGTACTTAGACAGAAAATTGCCTTCGAAAATTATCCAGTACACCTTGTAACACCTTAAATTAATAAATAATTATGGATTTGACCAGTACACCAAAAAGTAGGTCACCAACAAACGATAGGCGTGAGAGGCATTAGAAAATTATTTAAGAAAATGAGCAATTATGTAGGTTACGTCATTGTCAATCTCTGTGTAGATCATAGTCGCTCGAATCCACGAACGACAATCAAATTTGGGGGGTCCCAAATTGATGCTGTCCTGCCACATGTCAGTAGATGGTAAAGGGACATTATACATTTGAGGTTTGCTCAACTTTGATTGTCGGTTCTATTCAAGCGAGGGAATCAATGAGTACAAGAAAACCTAGTCATCAAAAATAGAGTAATGCATCAAACAACTATTGACCAGTTCCAAAAACAAAGCCCATGGCAGAGCAAGGTCATAACATGTCAGGCAGCAGGCCTCCGGCGTCACGACCGCAACCTTACGAACATTGATGATTGATGTTAGGCCGAAGCAATGAGGTCTCTCAATGTCATGGTGAGAACAGAAAAATAACAGTTTTGTTCGTTGTCAGCTGTGCACGCGCATGCCGCGGTCGGTTCCTTAGCTCATAATTTGCGTCCAAAATTCAAAACATTGGTTAAAATGTCAATTAAATCACCGAAAGTTGTAACAATGTATAATATCAAAACCAGGAATTATCTGATTTGAAAAAACGATGTAACCGCATTGTCGACTGATTTGATGGATTTATTAAAATGAAGCTTTCAATTTTGGGGCTCAATAATAATAAAGAGGGTTCTATCACACAAGGAAATAAGCCAGGGGCGTCTCCCAGCACACCCAGACCCGAGTCAATTCAGAAAAGATCGTTTTCTGAATTGACCCGACCGGGAATCGAACCCGGGACACTACGGAAATCGAGGCGAGAAACCGTGCTACAGCGCACTACGCCAACCGTGTCGTCGTTGATATTCAGATAGATGTCTTGATCCTAGACTAGCATTCTTATCAGTTATCCTTTGTCTAGCTAGACCAACCGGTCAAGCCAGCCACAACGCCCTTCGTAGTACAATTGATTTATGTAATTTAAAAGTTAGTGTGATTACAATTGAAATAAATAACTCAAACTAACTATTCGCTAAAGCTAATTTGTAAAGCAGTTATTTAAGAGTCTATTACAGTTCCGCATAGCGGCCACTTGGCTGGTAAATGCGAAATGTCGAAGGGTTCCTAATCAGAGCCCGGTGGCCTTGACGGCCTATATCCTGATTGACTTTCGTTTGTTGTCTTTATGCGGTTATTTAAAGACCACCTTTTTGTTGTATTAGCAGACAATCTCTGCTACAGTGGCAGTTTTAGAAAGTAGTTCCAAAGATAAATCACAAGGTACTAACTTCTAATTCTCTGAGGAGACATTTCGCTAAATGGTAAACGGTAAAGGAGTGAAATGTTATTCTTTCTTGCACAAGAGATTCCAGTGCATTATTCGGATGGAGTGAATTGTTCAAACATTTGTTTAGCTAGCTTGATAGACAAACAAAAACAATGCCGACATAAACTAGGTGTCCATTGTACGGTGTGCAGCAGGTTACAAAACCAATGTCAAAACACTACGTTATGGTATTATTTTTTGGGGAAATTCTTCTTAAAGGGATATCATATTTAGGGCACAAAAAAAGTGTATAAGGGCCATTTGTGGACTAAAACCCATAGAAAGCTGCCAGCCCTATTTCAAATCTTTAAGACTTTTAAAACCTTTCCATGCATATACATCTATGAATGCTGTAAGTTTGTTAAATGCTATACACATCTAATTGAAGTAGTAAAATCCGCTAAGGACTTTCGCCTGCAGGAAACCTTTTGTCCGTACTCAAATATGTAAAGCAGCTATATGTTACAGAAAAGTGTAGTAGTTATGGCTCCACGTTTGTATAATAAATTACCTGTTGATATAAGAAGTTTAAGTGATGAAAAATTAAAAAATGAGCTATTTAAATTTCTTATCGAAAAATGCTTTCATAATATTAATGATTACTTTGATGACGACTTGACATTGTGTTTTTAAATTTTAAAATTGTATATTTTTAATTCATTTCATTGAATGGTTTAATTTCATAAAAATTTGTTCACCAATTTCTATTTTGTATGTGAGTAAACTGCTCAAATTTATCGTCACTGAATTGCCTTATATTCATGTACCTGCGTAGGTGAAACATAGGGTTCAAAATCTCGTAATAACATATTTTTATATTATGTTATGAATGTATGAATGATTATGATTATGAAGTCTCATGTTGACAGCTTAAGGTGCCTACTTGTAAAGCTTGATGTGCTCTCGCGTGTATATTGCTGCTCTCGCACACTATGCTTGGAAGGTACGAAGTCCACATTGTTGGTTTATTTGTGACCGTTATATCTGTTAACCCTAGATCGCATCATCATCATTACCTGTACCTTTCTGTTGTACTAAAAATATTGCGGTAATCAATTTGAACTCTCCTTAACTTTGATTAACGCCTCAGTAGGTCAGTAAGTAACCTTTTTAAATTTATAAAATGCTGTGTGGAGTTTGCAGCACGCATAAAAAACACTAGGTGCAAGCGGAGGGAATGTTTATTTTATTTATTTATTTATTTATTTATTCATTCAAAACACTTGCATGCTTACAGACTAAGTCCAAGGTGCTTACAAGTTTAATATACAAATTAAGGAATCAAAATTATTTTATAGAATAGTACAAAAAAAAAACAAAATTATTACATATTGAAATGAGAATGAATGTCAAGATATAAAATTGTCAGAATAAAATGTCACAAAAGGTCAATAAAATGTTAAAATTATAAAAAGCAAACACAGCACTAACAAATAAAGTCATAGATTAACAATGAGAAACAAATGAAAAAAGAAACAGTCAAATTACAAAGAGATACTCGTACAACTAACAAAGGTCAAAATAATTAGGCACAATAATCATCAAAATCAAACAAATAAAATACTAGAGATGTGTGTCATTTAAAAAAATACAAAATTGATTAAATATGTGGCCCAGCTTGTCGGCGAAGATGTCAATGTCATTGTGCTGAGCGAGCAAGTCCCCGATACAGCGGAGTGCGCGGGCGGTGGGCGCGTGCGCGGCGCGCTGCGTGCGCGTGGTCGGCCGCGCCAGCAGCCGGGGCCGGCGGCGCGGCGCGACCTGCCCGTCCGAGTCACGTGGAATATTTAAAGGGACTAAAAGGCAAAATTTCTCTAACACCGCTGGGCTTTCAATTACGTTGCGTATTATTGAAAGGTAATGCTTTAGTAATAGCATTAGTCGTCTGAACTTGAGGGAGTTCAAATCGACCATTGCAGAGACAAACATAGACGGGTACAAATAAGGATAGTATCCGTATCTTTTTTTATACAGCCAGCGGGCAAACTTACGCTGTATTTTCTCTACCATAAGCGCATATTTATTTTCATACGGATCCCAGATAACCGCACCATATTCTAACCTACTGCGGACATAGGCATTGTATAAAACTTCTGCCGCTTTCAGGTTACTAAACTGACTAGCGGTTCTTAAAACAAATCCTAACATCCTATTAGCCATCTCGCAGATTGTTGTCACATGTGTATGAAAGTCAAATTTGATGTCAATTTCTAATCCTAAGTCGCGTATACTATTTACTCTTTCCAATGGTGCGTCAAATAGGCTATAGGTTGTATCTGTCAAACAGCGTTTACGGGAACAAGTAACAACTTTACATTTATTTCCATTCAGCGGGAGACGATTGCTTTGGCTCCATTCCCCTACAGAGTTAATGTCCCTCTGCAATGCCTCAGTATCGTCATTACTTCCAATTCCTAGACTCAATTTAAGGTCATCTGCGAATAAAAGGCATTTGGCTACGTGAATCTTGTCTGGCAAATCATTTACAAAAATAAAAAACAAAGTAGGGCCCAAGGTACTTCCCTGACTCACTCCCGATCTAGTATAGTATTCGGGAGATTCATATCCGTTCAGTCTGACATATTGACGGCGATTACGAAGGTAGGAAGACATTAGTTTAAGCAGGTTAGGTGTGAAGCCTACTATTGCTAACTTCCGCAGCAAGATATCGTTATCGATATCGACTTGGTGTCGAAGGCCCTTCTAAAATCAAAGTAGGCCACGTCCACTTGCCGACCCCGGTCCATTTCAGAACAGACGTAGTCCGCATGTGCTACAAGATTAGTGACAGTAGAACGGGCATGCCGAAATCCATGCTGGTCATCATGCAACAATGTACAAACCTGATTACCAATATGATTATTCAAGATTGTCTCATAGATTTTGGCAAAAACCGAAAGGACCGCGATTGGTCTGAATGACGAAACATCTGTGCCACCATCCCTCTTAGAAACAGGAATAACCCGTGTTAATTTCCATCGCTCGGGATACTTTGCCTGACTCAAAGACAAATTAAAAATATACAGCAGAGGCGCACTCAAAGCCGACACACAATCCTTTGCCAAGAATACCGGAATATTATCGGGCCCTGCCGAGGAACGTGGCTTAAGCCGCCGCACAGCCTTCCTTAGATCAGCTTTCTCCACCGACAACACTGTGACAGAAGCAGCATCAGGATAGGTGTGGGCTGCATGCGCTGCCTCAGTATGATCCAACAGGGGATCATCGGGGAGGAAAACCGAGCTAAAGTATTCGGCAAAGGCGTCAGCTGCATTCTGGCCCAGCACCTCAGCACCACCGCAAGTGTAGGTATCGACAGCGCCTCTCTCCTTTTTCTTCTCCCTCATAAAGTCCCAAAATTTTACAGGATCATTGATTATGTTATTTTGAATAAGCATCAGATGCTGTTGATACTCATAATCAATTAACTTCTTAACCCGCTCTCGGTAGTATTTGAAAAGTTCCCTGTTAAGTTCCTTGCCTTCCTTTTTGAACCTTTTCAAGTGAAAATACTTGTTCTTAATGTGTCTAATTATTTCCCCGGTGTACCAGTTTGGATAAGTATGAGGTTGGCTATACTTTGGACGTTTTTTTAATGGAACAAACTCTCTAATGCACGCATTTAACTTGTCGTAGTATAGCGCGACAGCTGAATCCTGGTCTGTTAGTGTTAACATATCCGACCAGTCTATCGTAGCCAATGCTGCATACAATCCCTGTAGATCGCCCTTACGCCAATTGAATTCGGGGCTAGAGGCAGAACGACACTCTGGAGGTTGCAAAAGCACCAGCACCGGCTGCTTCCCGCATCGAAGTTTAATTTCTGCCGCAAGCGCTGGATGATACTCATCTATTTGCACCAAGGGGTCTACGCTTAAATCTACACTGACCATATCAGACTCAAGATCGCTCAGCACAAGATCTAGCATACCGCCGCGGCTATTAAATACATTATTATGTTGTTGTAGAGAACAAAAGTCACAAAAGAAGCCGAAATGTCTTTTAACATTAGCGCTATAAGAGTTCAAATTAAAATCTCCCAAAATTATAACATTCATATCAGAGTAAGCACAAATGGCGTCTTCAATACACGATAAAACATTCAAATATTGCTCATCATTGTAATTAGGAGGAAGATATACCACACAACACAGAAGCTTTACATTTCCGCCACTGACGGTAGCCACTATTAGTTCTTTGTCGGCAGTTAGAGAGTCAATATCTGTAACCAACCGCACCGAATAACAGCCGCGGACCGCAAGTAGAACTCCACCCCATCCAGTATCTCCTGCTCTGTCCCTGCGCACTACTTTATACCCAGCAGGAAATAGTTCACCATCGCAAACGGATCGTGTTAAAAAGGTTTCAGTTAACATAATAATATCACATGTGTTCTGCACTACGTTTTTATAAAACACACTTGTCTTAGAACGCAGACCTCGTACATTTTGGTAGAACACATTTATTGTATTAAACCGCCGTGAGCTCCTACGTGCTGCTCTCTTTGGGACGAAAATTCTGGCGCCAGGGCTTAATGCATATGTCTTTAGCCCAGTTATCAGTGCACATGACGACATCAGCGATATTCGACGGAACACCCAGCTTAAAAGACGCGTAACGCCCACGCGGCTTTAATTCATCAACGGTACACGCGTCACTACCACACACGGTTGAAAGATAATCGCTGACCTGTTGCACAGTGGTGCCCTCCTGCACGTAGTACAGATGAAGGTATCGCCGTCTCTCAGCTGCTCTCAGCGACGTAGCTCCCGGTGCGGCAGTACCCCTGAGCACACCAGAAAGTGAGGTACTCACACGTTTGCGTTTTACCTCAGTCCATTTACCCTCTGCATCAGAGTTCACGGTTGTCTCTGGGGTAGATGATGGTCGTGGAGGCGGATTTATTACTGTTAGCGCTCAAACTATTTTTTTTTCTTTGCTGGGTGGGCTCGGCGTTATGATCAGGCTTTTCCATCGATGGGGTGGCTGCCTCCAGACATAAACTAGGTGCAGCAGTATTTAAACCACCAGTCTTGTTGGTTACTTTGACTGATTCGGTTTTTGAGTCAATTTTGTGTTTTAACTCATCAGTTTTATTAGCTAACATGTCTATTCTGCTAAAAAGTTCTGTTTTCAAGGCGGAGAATTGCTGGACCACTAAAATTTGAATTTTGTTTATAAGTTGGTTTTCAAATTCACACTTTCCACAGCAGCTTGCAACTCTTCCCTCACCATGGTTTGTATTTTCTCCGTCGTCGGTTGGTCAGAACAAACATATTGCTGGTCCACAACGTTCTTCTGGGGCAGTCTTTGGGCTGTTCGCATGGTAACATTCTCGAAGCCCCCCATGGGTGTGTCAACAGGAATATTCACCGATTTATCGCGGCTGCGAACACTCTGCCGAAGTGGTGTGTTTGTGTTATCACCTTCAGGTTGTTTGCTCCGACATTCAACACATAACCATTCACTCAAAACCACCGGCGAAAGCTCTAAAAATACCTTGTCGGAAATATTAGCGCATAGCAGATCATACCAACCGCTGCACAGCGAACATTTCTGCGCACGGTACGAACTACAATAGTAAGAAAGGGGGGGGGGGGGGGGGGGCAATCATACAACCAATTTCCTACGTTCGCAAGCTCCTGGCTAGCTTTCTTTCTAGATGACGGGAACTACCAACAAATGCGATTGGAATCCATAAATATGCCATGTACAAGAAGGTTCTGCGAATGTCCTATGTCTTCCTTGATAGTGTGCCCTATTGTGAATCAATGAATAAGTGGTGCCTAAAACTAAACAACCTGCTCCTAACCGCGAAGGCCTTTCTAATTACACGTTATAATTAAGTAGTATTAGAAACGATAGTTTATCTATTCGTGGGCGTAGTACGAAGCGTGGTCACGACTCACCTTCGGCGTTGGTTTACCTTGGTTGGCCCATACTGCCGACGCCCAAACAATAGCTATCATTTTAACTGCGAGAATAATTATTTAGGTTCATTAAATGCAAATTAGATAGTGCATTTGATGTAATACATAAATCGAGTTTATAAAATTGGTTGTAAATTCGCACGATTCGAAAGAGATATTTTCAATGTATGCGAAATTACAGTCATGAAATGTACCTACCTACAAAAGGTGGTTTTCTCTAGCAATTAAATAAAACATTTTACCGATTACCTCGTGGCTTGAATTTTTTACATTTTACCATACCCGACGTTACCTCTAGCTGTTACTTCAGTTAAGGCTAAGCTCTAAAGTGCAATAGGTGATGTTGTAAAATGAAAAAAACGGTTATCAGAACACAGAGAATGAACACTTCCTAAGAAATCCGACGAAAAGTTCATTTGATCCATGATTAGATTAGATTAGATTGTTTATTACTCAGCATAACATTACAATGTCAATGTAAAAGTACATGGTGTCAAATTACAAGAACTTATATTGAGATCGTCAAAATGAATAAAAATAAAATGTCAAAAGCAAAAATAATACAGAATGGAATTACAATAGTAAAATAGGTAAAGATACCTACGTGACGTCATAAAACAAAAAAAAGAATAACAATATGTCAACAATAACCTTTACACACTATCTTACACTCATATACACACTTAAACACTGTCACACACATTTTTTCACACTCACACAAACATTATGGCTCGCATTCTTATACTCACATACTCACACACTTACACAACCCACAACTTTATTTTGACAAACTGGCCTATCCTTTAACCTATGCACCCTGTTTCAGTTTCGATGGCTAATAAAAGAGAGAAACGTTTGAGATTGGGGCTGCTTAATGTAAGATCACTGAACACAGGACAGGATGAACTCGAAGTTGCGGTTTTAAGGTACAATTTTGACATTCTGGCTTTTAATGAAACCTGGCTCCGTCACGGAGAGGAGGCTCTAGCTCCCGCAATACCCAACTATAGATTTATTCATAGAGCACGAAAGGGTAAGAAAGGTGGTGGGGTTGGTTTTTACGTGAGGAAAGGATTTATTACTAAAGTGAGGCAGCACCCCCCGTCGATGCTGGAACAGTTGTGGATCGAGGTTCGACTACCTGGAGGGACATTGGCGCTGGGTACAGCCTACAGACCGGAGACTATCTGTGTCCGGGACGCCCTAGATTCCCTTAGTGAAACTGTTAATGTTATGTCGAACTGCGACTACATATGTTTAATGGGTGACTTGAATATCAACCTCAGAAAAGCAGACTCAGTACAAGCTAAGGAACTATTTTCATTTTGTACTCATCACAACCCTGATCAGCTGGTTAAGGAACCTACCAGGGTAACGGATAATACTGAAACGATCCTTGACGTAATCATTACTGATAAGGCGTCCCGTTGTAGCAATGTTAAGGTTGTGCATAATGATAGTTTAAGCGATCATGCAACAGTCATGGTAGACTTTGATATAAAGAAACCTAAATTTATAAACAAAATAATATATAAACGTGCTTTACATGATATAATCCCAGACCTCTTTGAAGTAGACTTAGATTCTATACCGTGGCAATCTATTGCAAAGGCAGAAAGGGTGGATGAGATGGTTGCAAAATTCAATGAATACATTTTAATGTTATTTGACTTACACGCGCCAAACAAAAGGTTAGAAATAAGGGGCAGGTGCAAACCCTGGATAACGGAAACGATAAAATTTATAACGAATTAGGTTTAGGTTTAAAGAATTTATTCTCATAAGAAATTTACATTTCACTTAAAATGAGATAACTACTACTAAATTTATACATAATATAATAATTAGTCTTCGCAGCTTGCTGTTATGTGTATTTTCAGTTTGCGCTTAAACGTTTCCACGCTCTTACATTTCTTGATGCTCTCTGGCAAGTTGTTATATAGCTGTACTCCCTCAAATAGTATGGTCTTTTTACCGTTATTCGTTCTCGGAGTAATTAGTTCTAGTTTATTCTGTTTTCGCAAGTTATATTTATTAGTTTTTATATTCAAATCCAAATTTGATTTTATTGTTTTAGTTAAGATCTTTTTTATTAAAATGCATGTGTTATGAATGTAAATTTGATTAAGATTAAATATTTTTGTTTTATTATATAATTGTATTGTAGCAGTACGGAACGGATAATGGAATAACACTTTTATTATTTTATTTTGAGTTCTTTGTAAAGAGTTCAAGTTAGATGACGCAGCAGATCCCCAAATTTCCACTAGGTATTCTAAATGTGGTTTAACTAGGGTGTTTGGTTTAATTGTTTTCGGAATACAGTGGGATACCTTTCGTAGTGCTCCTAGCAATGATGTTAATTTGGATTGGACGCGCTCAATGTGCGGTCTCCATGTTAATTTATCGTCAATAAGTAATCCTAGGTACTTCTCCTCGTGTGATCTGTTTATTAATTCATTATTTATTCTTAAAGGTTCAAATTCAGGTATAACTTTGTTTTTAGCCGCTAGGATCATGTATGATGTCTTTGACGTATTGATGGTTAACAAGTTCATTAACAACCATTCATTGAGCAAGTCCAAGTCCTTTTGAGCGTCAGCGATAATTTTGTGGATTGACTGGCCGAAATAAAATAAGCACGTATCGTCAGCGTATAATGTTAGATGTCCAGTCAATCCAATTTTTTTAATATTATTTACATATGCTAAAAAAAGCAGGGGGCCTAGTATGAAGCCTTGAGGTATACCAAATGTGATACTTTGAGAGTCACCCACAAAGTTTTCAATTTTAACAATTTGATGTCTATTGTGTAGATATGACTTAAACATATTTAGAGCTGAGCCATTAATTCCAGCGTCATTTAACTTCAGAAGCAACTTTTGGTGACTGACGGTATCAAAAGCTTTTTTCAAGTCAACGAAAATACCCAATGCAATATCCTTTTTGTCTATTTGAGTTTTAATTTTGGTTAAAAGATCTATGGCAGCTGTAAGAGTACTAGACTTTGGGCGAAAGCCGTATTGTTCCTCGATTAGAAATTCTTTTTGAGTAAGATGATTGCTTAGCCGATTATACAAATTCTCTCAAATATTTTAGATATAACGGGCAGCACCGATATTGGTCTATAATTACTCGGATCACTTCTAGAAGCAGCTTTGTATATAGGATTGACTTTAGCTACCTTAAGTGAGTCCGGGAAAATACCGGCTTTAAAACATTTATTAATTGTAATAACCAATTTTTCAACAATGAGTTCTTTTAGGCATTTAATTGCTTTAGTGGATATTCCATCTATCCCGGTACTCGCATTAGTATCTAAGTTATCAATAATCATTCTTATTTCGTCTGCACTGCAAGGTTTAAGTTCATTTAAAGTTACATCATGGACGTAGCTATGACCATACAATAAGATATTTTCTGTGTTTGTGTGGTATTCATTAGGTATCTTATTAGCCAGGTCAGCACCAATTGATGAGAAAAAGGAGTTAAATAAGTTGCAAATTTCAGTTCCATCAGTTACCAAATTAGAATTCGACACCAAATTTGGGGGAGCACAGCTATTTTTTACTTTATTGACTGCAAGGGTATTAATAAGTTCCCACATTTTTTTTGGTTTATTGTATGTTTCGTGGAATAACCTGTGGTAGTAATCTTTCTTTGTGTTCTTGATCATACTTTGTACTCTATCTCGCTCATTTTCAAATAACTTTTTAGTATTTTCATCCGTAGGTTTTCTTTTAGTTTCCTTCCATAAGTGGTTCCTTAAGTTAATTTTACTAAGAATATCCTTATTGATCCAGTCATTTTGTGGTGGATTTAGTACTTTAGTTTTCATTACCTTGGCAAGTTCAATGTTTTCTAAAATATGTTTTTCTAAACTACAATAGTCATCTTCAACACTATCTATTGATTTTAATGAATTTTCGTATAGGTTGTCGTAATCCAGGGCTGTATATTGAACTCTTTTATTTAAAACTGGGGTCAACTTGCCAACTTCAAGGAACAGTTGCTTGTGATCTGATAGGGACGATTCCATAATCGAGAGACCAAAAGAATGATTGTATATGTTTGTACTCACATGGTCTATAATGGTTTTAGTTGTGGTAGTTTCACGCGTGCAGTACATGGGGTCAATTTTATTTAAAATTTCGTATCCACTTTCCTTCACTCTATTTAGGTATTCGAGGACGTATCTATCTTTTTTTAGCAGATCAATGTTAAAGTCGCCACAGACTATAGCTCTTTTCCGCTGTTCTAGTTGAGCTGAGTAGATCTCTAGGAATTTGTCAATTTCAGAATCTCCATCAGGCTTGTATATAACTCCAAGGTTATGTGTCAATTTTCTTATATATACCCATAAATAGTGGTTGCCGTTATCGATGACATCTTCTGTTAGGCTGAATTGTATCGTGTTATGAATATAAATGGATACGCCACCACCTCTATTATCCTTTCTGTAGTTATATATGTGTGTATAGTTTGGAATTTGATATAGCTTAGCGTCTTCTTCAGAGATGATCCATGTTTCTGTAAATACTAAGAGGTGAGTTGTCTTGGGTATAGCCTTCAATATGCACTTTATTTCGTCGATTTTGTCTTTATTCCGGATACTACGTAGATTTGTGATAAAAAATTCGGAGTGACGAAGGTACGAGGGGGAGATCCTCATATTTATTAATTAAATGATGACATAGCTTAGGAGTATTTAAATGGCCTTGTACGGCAGCAGGATTCAGTTTTTTTTATTGATTTTATCTTTAACGATTCGGGGTATTCCTTTTATATATTTAATAATCAAATCGGTTGTTGGTGAATTTAAGGGATGAAGCTTTAGCAAAATGGCATAAGGTAAAAACGAATGCTTCAAAACAGTATTATTGTAGTCTTAAACATTATGTGAATATGGCTATAAAACATGAAAAAAGAGCTTACTTTAACTCCCATGTTAATAATAATATTAAAAAACCCAATATATTGTGGAAAAATTTCAAAAATGCCACTCTTATGAATAACACACAGAATGATTGCATACCTGACCATGTAAACGATCCAGACAAAATTAGTGACCATTTTCTAACTTTACCAACCTGCAACGACATCGACTTGGAATGTGTCATGGACAATATGAAAAAACCGGGAGTATTGAATAAATTTGATCTCAAACCAACAACAGAATCCGAAGTACACAAAATTATTAACGGTATAACGACTAACTCGGCTGGTCAAGATGGTTTAAACATAAAAATGGTTAAGCTTACATTGCGTAAAACACTTCCGATTATTACAGCAATCATTAATAAATCGATTGAAACTCAAACGTTCCCTGTGCAATGGAAAAAAGCACTCGTTAGACCTATACCCAAAAAGGAATCGGTAAAAGAGCTGAAGGACTTACGTCCTATTTCCATACTGCCAATACTATCAAAAGTTTTGGAAAAAGTTGTGTTGAACCAAGTTGTTGATTACTTAGACGGTACAGATATTATACCTAAATTCCAGTCTGGCTTTCGTCGAAAACACGGCACTGAAACAGCTTTACTTCATGTTACAGATGATCTCTCAAAAGCTTCAGATATTGGGTTGAGTAGTGTGTTGATACTGTTGGACTGCTCGAGAGCTTTCGATTGTTTACACCCACAGCTTTTGCTGTCTAAATTGGGTCATTACGGGTTCTCAGCCAATACATGTCAGTGGTTTGCAACATTTCATTAGGGAGCAAACTGTAGTAACTTATGGAAATAACGGTGAGAAGAGACTCTCATCTCCCAGAAAAGTTGCACGAGGCGTACCACAAGGCTCTATATTGAGTCCCGTGTTGTTCACAATTTTTACAGCTGACCTCCCGCATTACATAGCAACATGTAAATATCACTTGTACGCAGATGATACACAGCTATATTACTCATTTGACTCGAAAGAAACCAAACAGGCATTTAGAAAGATCAATGAGGATCTGCAAAACATCAATGAGTGGTCGGAAAAAAACTCCTTAGTACTGAATCCGAATAAATCACAAGTAATAATATTGGGAACAAAACACCAAGTAAAAAAGTCGTTGATTTCAAGGAAGAAATTTCTATAGTGTTGTGCTTAATAGTGTTAAGTCCGCACGAAATTTGGGTTTAATTCTAGATGAGGAACAAAAATACGAAGATCACGTTAGTGGTAAAATCAGACATGCATTCTTCAAATTAAAAACTTTGTACAAATTTCGTCAATTTTTAAGAGAGGACTTACGGGTACTTCTAGTAGACTCACTTGTCCTTTCTCCATTTAATTACTGTAGTCCCGTGATCGGCCCCAGGTTAACCGTCAGAACCGAAAAAGCTATACAACGTGTACAAAACGCCTGCATTCGCTTTTGTTTTAATGTGCCTAAAAGAGAATATATTACTCCATTCCTCAACAAGAAAGGTATTTTGAACATGAAGGCTAGACGGGAGCTCCAGTACGCATGTACTACACACATCAAAAGTGTCTAGGGATCAAGCATTTTTATGCGGATTTCTTGAGATTGAGATGTGGCTTTGTAATAAATTTATGATTTTATAAATTTATATGGATCCTTTTTGGTGCATTTCATAATTTGAAACTGGAACTGTCAATCAAATTCGAGTAAAAGATGAAAATCAGCTGTCAATATTTTCCCTATAAAAACATACAACGCATCGAAGACATTTTATTAGTGCTACTGTTTTCCTACTACTGTTTAAAACCAACGTTATTATGGAGCGGCGACGTCATTTAAGCAGGGAAGAAATGCTCAGAGCCGTGGGAATGATAGAAGCTGGTTCCCGGCAACGTACTGTGGCTTTAGCTCTGAATACAAGTCAGAGTGTTATCAGTCGACTATGGACACGTTACCGAAGCACTGGTACCGTGGCTGAGCGCCATGGAGGACGGTATCGCTGCACCACACGGAGACAAGACCGATACATTCAAATCACAACTCGAAGAGCTCCAACAATAACCGCCATGATGTTAGCCGTGAGGCTTCATCACTCTTCAGGGAACTTAATTAGCGACCAAACAGTCAGAAACCGCTTGCATGAAGTGAACCTTCATTCCCGAAGACCGCTAAGGGTACCACCTATAGCAATACACAATCGTAGGATTCGATATCAATGGGCTCTTGAACACAGAAATTGGGCAGAAGAACAATGGCGTTTCGTGTGCTTTTCTGATGAGTCTCGTTTTGGTATGAGACCGGATACAAGACGTATACGACACCGGAGAACTCCTGGACGCCAACTGCGATTAAAATCCTGCCAGGAAGTCCATCCTTATAGTGGTGGAACCATCATGGTATGGGCGGGTATTTGAATCGGCGGAAGAACTGAGTTGATTTGGATCAGAGGCAACCTCAACGCTCAAATTTATGCTGAGACGATTGTATCAGACGTCATCGTTCCTCTACAAGTGCAAATCGGTCCCTTATTTCAGTTAATGCATGATAATGCACGACCGCACACCGCAAGAGTTGTAAGACAGACTCTCGCCGCAGCTAACATCAATGTCCTGCCCTGGCCTGCTCAGTCGCCAGACTTGAACCCGATTGAGCATGCATGGGATATGCTACAGAGAAGAGCTCTGCCGAATATGGAGGGTATCCAGTCGCAAGAAGACCTTTTTTTGTTGTTGCAACGAACATGGGCGGCCATTCCACAGCGTGATTTGGATGAACTCATTTTGAGTATGCCAAACCGATGTTCTTGTGTTGTTAGTGTTCGCGGTAGAAACACGGATTATTAATTGTTTAAGTTACCCAATAAAATTTTAAAGAAAACTGTTATTTCAGTCTTTTTTCGAACTTTAATGTTAGTGGTTCAAATGTCAAAAATCCCTTTATTAGGAAAATGGCAAATTTCTTTATTAATGCAAAGGTGGATTGGTTTATCGTTACTGTAGACAAACGAAAACACTTTATTTGATGAATCCTTAAAGAAAATTTTAATTAATATCAATCAGGAGAAAAGTTATTGCAAAAATATATGTTGATCCCTAGACACTTTTGATGTGTGTATTCACAGGGTGATCTGGAATTAAAAACCAGAGTATCTTTTTGAGAAACTTACCTGGGCCAAAGATAAACCTCAGAGGAGTTTACGGTCTGCGAGAGAAAATTTACTAAAAATTCCAAAACACAATTCTACGCGATACCGAGGATCGTTCAAATTCTACGCAGCAAGCATTTGGAACAATTTAACTCCCCCCATGAAATTAAAGATGAGTGCCGATTTGTCTAAGAAGAAATACAAAGCTGCCTTATTAAAGAAACAAATCGCTGCAGAAGACATTAATAGTGGATATTGGAAGTCGTTACCCCTGAAAAAATATTTTTAGTGACAGAATGCACGCACCCTTACACACACACGCACTCAGATATACACACACACACACACACACACACACACACACACACACAGATACACATACACACACACACACGCACAAACACACACACATATACAGACACATAAACACACGCGCATAACACACAAAAGAGAACCGCTTTTAATTTTATTTGATTTGTAGTCTTCTTTGAATTTTAAAATATTTGAATTTAACCTAACTTTTGTATATGTTTAGCCCTCATTACTAATTCTCGTTTAACACCCTCAGAGAAATGGGTGGGGCTGAAAATCAGCGCTGTCTAGGGTCCCGATCCTAGGTCAGCACAAGCTGAGCCTTCTCCAATTGCTTTCTGTAATTACTGTATGTTAAATTTATAACTATTTTTTGTATCTGTTGGGAAGTAATAAACACATTTTTAATTTAATTTAATAATACCAACATTGAACATTAAGTGGAAATAAATTAAAATTGAATGTCACAATAAAAATGACAATAAAATGTGTCAATAAAAATGTCAACGATTTAAACAACGAGAACAGGTAAAAAACATTAATAATAATATACAACTTCAGTCAGTGGATTTATGACGCTTGTCTCATAAATTATGTAATGGAATAGATAGGGTTATCCTCTCAGAAGGATAGGTTTCTCAGGTTTCTCAGACAGCGACTAAAGGCTTCGTCATATTTTTCATTTTTTATTTAAGCAGGGAGACGCTCTTAGTACGTTGGGCCTATGACTCTGGGGTTCTTCTCAGCAAGAGTCATGCGACGAGGAACTGCTCTGAGGCGGCCTGCTGTGTGGGAGCCCTTTATTATCCATTTTTGAGAACTAATTGAAATTTTGCTTAATAAATAATAATATTTCGAATAGATATCCCCAATACAGGTCCCCCATTATGCAGAGCTATGCCCTATGTTAGTGATGGTCGGGAATTGATCCCACAACTCTTGCGTAAAAGGCTTGTTTGTTAACTATACTATCTATGTATGCTCTTAAATACCATGTGCAATGCTTTGAGTCAGGCAAACGAATTATTTATTTAATTATGTTTATTTATTAATACAGAAAAATTATCATACAGTTAACAATACCCTGCAAAACTGTATTAACAGTTTGACTGCAGGAAGGAGTCTCAAATAATACAGGTATTAACACTTAACAACTTAATATATAGATACGCCTTAGTTAGTTATGTTATTTTCACACAAGCGAATCCAAGAAAAGCTTTTTTAACATTATCTTGAATTTTTTTAATCGGTTCAAGGCGGATGTCCTCGGGCAAACTATTTAGCAGATAAGGTAGACGCTTTTTTAGGGTTCTGTCACCATAATAGTTGGAAACTCTCGGTACTTCAAATTTACCCGCGCACACCGACCTCGTGCAATAGCCGTGTATCAACTGAGGGTCCAGCCGGACCACGACGGCCAGACTGCCGTGGTTGTTTGATGCTAACAAATATTTGTGCATAAGGCTTACTGGTAAGATTTTGCAGATTTTAAACAATTTTCTATAGTCACCTTTACAGTTTCTTTTAATTTTATTATTCACAAGCAATTTTAAAAATCTAATTTGTAGTGATTCAAGTTTCTCAATATATGTTTTAAATGTCAGGCCATAACAATCTAGAGCATAACCCAAATTGAATCAACTAAAGAAAAATATAAACATTTTAATGTACTTAAATGGTAAAACTTGCCAAGCAACGTAAGAACGTTATAAGCTAAGAAGCTTATTACTAATATAATCAATGTGATTAGACCAGGAAAAACTGAACGAATGTTCCAAATAATTGCGGCATTACGAGATCGTCAATATTTAAAGTTATTTGAAGCAGCTTTTGCGCAAAAATTACAGCGTTTCGCAAAATAGGATCCTTATGTACACGAATTTTATCTCAACAAATATCGTAAATGAGAATGTCTCGCCGGGAAAAAAACTCGTCTAATTCTGCCCTCTCGCGCAGACAGCAGGGGTGGAGGGGTGTGCAGAAGGGGGGAAGGGTCCGATCCATCACCGGCGCTGTCACATGCCATTAGCGCGGCCTACCCGCCATAGCTGGCAGAAAGTACTGGGATAGTATTTTTTTTCTTATAATAGTCACCTTGATAAGTAAGCATATAGATAAGAAAGATAATTTTACCCGTTTAATAGAAAATTTCAGACGGCTTCAGTTTTTAGAACCTATTTAATACTTAGGCAAGTGGTACCGAATAAACTGCAAGAGATTTATTAAACAGAAAAATTTAGGAGTCCAAACAATTTTAATTTCCTATGTTTGCTAAATAGTTGTTCATTTTATTGTTGTATATTTAATTTTTTTTTATATAATTGGTCGAAGTATGTAAAAAAAACCTACTAGGTTAATATAAATAAAATAGTAGAGCTTGTCTGATCTGAAATAACGCGCCTCTCCACTGCATTCACGCTCACATAAAGTGAAGTAATTCAATGAAATGCTGGGCAAAAGCCTCCATCATTGAAATCTAGGCATCGCTACAATGAATGGGTATTGGCTTCAGATACATTTTTAATAGTATTTTGTTTTCATTTCTTAATCATTTATTGTAATATTCAACACAATGTATATTGTATGAACATGAATAAATGAATTGAATTGAATAAAAAAGTAGTGGGGCGCGTCATTTCTGGTTAGACAAGCTCTAAAAGTATTTGTTTATCGCAATTCTAAGGATACGTAGGAGGAAACAACCATTGGTACTTTCTCGCAGCTCTAGAGCCGCGGGCTTCGCACAAATAAACGTGTAAGCAGCAAATATCTCCATCCACCCGGCCGGGCTTAGCCACGTAAATTGCACATACATACAAACAGAACAACCCTACCTAAATAAATTATATCATTTTGGTAGGTAGGTAGCCTTCACTTTTATAACTACTCGTGGAAAGAAAAATTGAAGGTGTCTAAGAATTACCTCGCAATAATCTTACTAATATTATAAATCCGAAAGTTTGTGAGTAAGTATGTATGTTACTCTTTCACGCAAAAACTTCTGAACGGATTTAGATAAAACTTCACAATAATACAGCCTGAATAACACATGGGCTACAACTTCTAAAAATTTTATGAAAATTAAGGTCACGCGGGTGAAGCCGCGAGGAGCAAGTTAGTTGGAATCTAATATAACTTCACACGGAAAAACTAAAAACCTGATAGTTATTCTGTTAAGTAAATCATAAATAAACATAATTTAATATGAATTAGTTTTACTTAAATTATGTATTAAATAACAAATAAACATAGAGTAGTGGGTTAAAATTGTATTTGTTTTTTTTGACGACCGACTTGGTGTAATGGTTAAGAAGTTGGCTACTACACCAGAGGTCGCGGGTTCGATCCCCGCACAGTACAAACATTTGTGTGCATGAACATGTCTGTTTGTACTGGTCTGGGTGTCTCCTATGTATAATAAGTATGTATTTACAAAAGAAAATGTATTTAAGTATGTTTATCCGTTGTCTAGTATCCCATAACACAAGCTTTAATTAGCTTACTTTGGGGCTAGATGGCGCTGTGTGGAATAATGTCCAGGGATATTTATTTATTTATTTATTATTCATTGTATTTGTTGATCTTTTTGTCATTTTATTCTTATTTCCAATAACGGGCTCTACATTCATTTTTGCTAAAAGGAAGGCTGAAAAATAAGCAAATTAGTAGGTCTACAAGCAGGGTTGTGAATTTGTGATCTACAGTTATGCTAATGTGTATTTGATTACTGGCATCTTTTTCACGTATCCACCATGTCTCTAGCTGGATCTTGGTTTCCCATTCGGTCACTCAGACTACGAGCGCTTAGCCTGAAATCCAGAAGTCCTGGATAAAAGCCTAGTATGTCTGCCATGAGTGACACCAATGGCAGCTACAGGTACTATTTGGAACCGAGCTGCCGACTGCAACTGCCGAACGCATCTAAAAAAACTCATGTTCTAATTATACTGATCAGTGCACAAAATATATTATGATAGCTATTAAGACATACAAGGGTTTTTCCCAACAAGTTACAGACTGGGCCAGGGCTTACAGTGTAAATACGAGGTTTAAAGTAAGTGCTCTAGTGTGGATTTTGATTTAAGCCCCTTGACATAGAAATCTTCTAACCCTTATCGCCTCCGATCCCCACTCGGTAGATTGAAGGCACCCTTCCGCCTAATAACACTCAATTGGCTGTTTAAAGCGACTTTAGAGTCAACGAGGGGTGACGTGTTTAATATGCGGTAGATTTTGTTTATTTAATTAGGGGATTGCGACATTTTGAGGTTTAGGGGTTTCTTGGCGTGATATTGTGATGCTATTTTTCCGTACGGTTATAGAAGGTATTCAAAAATTCAAGGTTTTTTTTTCCCAAAACACGTTTTTAAATATATTTTTATGCTGTGGGTTTGTGCCGTCTCATTCAGACATCATTCACTATGTTCGTAGATCTAGATATGAATATTTTTTTAACGGATCGTTTTTTATTTCTGCAAGAATGTTTCACGTTGGTATTAAAAAACTTGCATTAACCCTCTAATTTATTTATTCTGTGCGAAGGTCCCCAATGGAAATTCAATACCAAATTCACAGTATAAAGAACTGTGCCAATTTCTTTAAAAGCTGTTCAGGAGGCTGTGCGTGTTTCGCACGTCATCAGTTTTGTGTGGCTACGAACTACACAACAGTTAAAATGCATTTATGGCTCCTTTAATGATATTTAAATTGTATAGGTACTTACATTTTGTACCAATTGCAAAGATCGCCGTTCTATCTCCTACGTAAGTATTGTTTTATTGCATTCTGCTTGGACAAAATGTAGAGATCGCGGCAGTTTAACATTATCTTAATAAATTTAAAAGCAGTTTATCCAAAACTTTGCCCTAATCGTCCCACATTTACTAACAGTTGTTCCCAAACGCTAAACGGTGTCGTTGTCGTCGTTGCGTCCTCCGCAACTTTGTGATGGATCGTCCAACTTGCAGTTATTTTGGTAGATACAAGCAACTTAGGTAGGTAGAGAACTGTTAGGTTGTTGGAGGAAAAGTTATGGAAAAGATGCGGCAAGATGAGCATCACCAATGATTAAGTATAATATGTACCTAAGTACAAACATGTATAGACAGTTAAGACGCAGGTATAAATACTCATGAACAAATAAATATTTGAAGCGCAATTATCAACTGATATAACTCTTGCACTAACGGTTTTTTTCCTAATTGTGGTTTTGCTTTGCTACATGTTTGTTCGAACAGTTTTTAAACGCCGCTTGTACATACGAACGTAACATACTCGTATGAGATATAAAATAATGTTAACTTTGCTGAGACTTGTTCTGCTGAGCCTGATGCGTTTATTTTCTAATGTTATATCTTCCAAATTAAATTTAACTGGTTATGTAAGTGTGATAACACTAATAACCGGATAAAAAGTTTGGATGTTGTCACCAACTACCTACTTGCCTGCATAATTAAAATATGAAAGTAGATTTTGCTCACATTGACTACTACCTCGATGTAAATATCTAATGGAACACCAGTCGAAGTATTTAAGAAGATCGATATTTTAACTGTGCATGCTCAGTATATTTTAGATAACATAATGTATGTGCGCAAAAACTTGCATCTGTTCAAAAAAACAGTGACACAAATAAACAAAATACCAGAAATAAAAACAAATTGAAAACTCCCAGTCTTAGGCTACACAAGGTGGGAAACTCATTTGTGGGTCAATCTGTAAAATACTTTAACAAAATACCTCAAAGTCTTGTTGATCTACCTCTTCACAAGTTTAAGTCTGCAATTAAAGCAAAGTTAATGAAACAAGGTTATTATAGTGTAGAGGATTACTTGAACGACAAAAGTTTGTGGTCATAGTAGGAATAATCTGCTCCTCTGCTCAATATTGTGTTCTTTTTTCTACTCGCATTGACTGTACTCTGAATTTATTTTTTGTAAAACAAACAAAGTTGAAAAGAGTAACTATCGAGTTTCTTGCCGGAGTCTTCTCGATAAGAAGCAACGTCCGAACCGGTGGTAGATTCACATTATGTATATTCACGATGTGTACTAATATTGTACTATTTTATTTACGTTTATTATTATTATTTCTGTATACTTTTTTTGACATGTCATAAGTGCTTTGTACAAGCTTAAATGAACAAATGATTTTTTACTTACTTTACTTACTTACTAGTCTTCAACTTTAAGACTTCTTCGCTATCAATATATATATAAAACAGTAATCGATGTAAAACATTAAGTATTTTTTCAGTCATATTCATGAATCACCATGACGACACAGTCACTTGCCTCTGACTACCCCGTTTGGGATAAAGTCGTGATGTATGTATGTATTAATGAATATTGCGAATATTGCGACATAAAAGAAAGATTGGGAATAAGAAAAAATCTGTTTGTCTGTAAGTACGTTACAGTATCGAGTGAAAACTGTGACTGATGGGTGTTAATGCAACGTTGTACACTTTATAATGAAAGCTGGAATACATTTTGATATTTTAACTCGCTGGCATCGGATAATAAAGAAATAAGAATCCACTGTTTGCGTAAATAATGGAAAATCGTTTAGATGAATTACTATGTGTTTGCTCATCAGTATCGTTAGGAAATAGTTAACATAGATGCATAAGCACGCGTGCAAATTGATTTATGCAGGTGTAAGGCGTAAAATTGTTTTAATGTGTGCGGCCTCGCACGACGCGCACCAAACACCTGTTTTGATTGCTTGCTGTCAAATTTATTGCTTTTGTTGAGACCGTAACAATACACGTTTGTTGCAAATCTAGCTGTTTTGCTGTCTTAAATCAGCAAATAGCTAACTATGTGGTAAGTACAAAGATGTTCGGTTAATGGTGTTTTCACTATCAGCTGTTGCTCGCTACTATTAAAATTATTTTCTTTGTTTATTAATTTAAAGTCATCATCATCATCATCCGTGCGGTCTATCCCGGTTGTGCATCCTCAGTGGTGAGTCTGTTGGCACGCATGTCTCCCTTAACGACGTCGAGTCAGCGCTTGGGTCGACCTCTTCTACGGGTCCCTGGCGGGGGCGGCATGGTCAGACATTTGTTGCCCACGTAGTTTGCCGATCTCCGTGAGACATGACCATACCAACGAAGGCGGCACTCCTGCAGCTTGCTGCGATGTCACGAACACCTAGGCCGCCGCGGATGCGGGTGTTCCGCACGAGATCTTCGCGTGAGACTCCACACATTCACCGCTACCGCAGCATCTACATTTCCGTGACGCACAGCTCCTGCTTGTGTCGCTCTAGTAACGGCCATGTTTCACTGCCATATAAAAGGACATGCCTAATGATGGTTTTATAGACCTGCCCCTTCAGCTTGATCGGCATTTTCGTCGGCTTAACTTAAAGTAAACTACTTTATCCAGCGTGTAAAATGTAGGTGAAATCAATCCAGTAGGTTTTACGTGATGATATTCCACCAAAATACAAGTAGAATTTTCAGTCTTCAAAATTTGAACGTCCGGCGATCTGCCGGATATATAGGTACCGAACGTTCTGCTGGCGAAAAGGTGTGTCCTCAAGTTCCTTTGCAGACCTATTATTGAATAGGTCTGCAAAGGAACTTGAGGAAACACATTGAGTTCATTGGAACCTAATGTGTTTTGTGAAGTTGTAGGTACTTGAAGTGATGTTTGAGCTAAGCACGGTCTATAGATGTCGGCCTAAGCCACGAGTACCATGTGTTGTAAAACCATTTTCGCCGTGACAAAATCCATTTTTATTATTAGCTGGCACACATACACGTGCAATATAAGAGCGGCTCAAAATCTGTCTCCAGCCGTGATGGATCACCAGTATTACGGCATTGTGGGGACACAAATTATACCTTACCGATTGACGGTTTCGTTAGAGGTGCCTTAGATTTTTCGCGTTGAAAGCGAATTGACGGTTAGGAAATTGAGATATTATTTTTTGGGTAAAATCCTTGTTTTGTTCTCCTACGCATACAGTAGCTTAAGTAGGTAGGATACGCGGCCGGTGTGCTTCATATATGAGCCCCATAAGTAATCACCATACAGTGGGGTGGGGTAAAACAAAAAATACCATACCATCACGACTATATCCCAAACAGGGTAGTTAGAGGCATGTGACTGTTGCCATCATGGTAATCGGAACACGCAGAAACAAATTTTTCACCAGTAGTATTAGAACCCAATATTTCAGGTGGTGAGCCTTCCGCCGTTATCCGGGGTGATTTACAAAAAACATATCAACATAGTTTTAGATCATTGAATCAACTGATGCGTACAATGATTGTGCGTAGCTTTCCATACTATTAGGTACCTACCTATAGAACGTCAATGACCTAAGGTACCCATGTTCAACACTGACGTTCTACTTTACAGCTGATGAAGATGAATAAGGCAAAGACCTAAGTACATTCTCATTCTCAAAACTATTTTTTGAGTAATTTGTTTTCTAAGTAATATCGAGATTATCTCCTCTTACAGTGAATCTAGGAACTAGCAGGCAGCTTACTGTAACTTATATTGTTTTTGTTCTAGGCTTTATTTTGACTGCGTTATTATTTTCTAACACTTGATAAATAAATGCATTTGAGAACCTTATCAACTGAACTATCTCTCAGCAATATCATTCTGTACCCAGTAGGTATCCAACAATCCTCCAACGCGTTTTTCTCTCGCTACTTACTCCTTGAGTCCCAACATCCCTCGTCCGCTGGCGATCCATCAAGCTGTCCGGAGACCGGCAATGCGTACATCCATTGTTTACCTACTGGCCTGTCGAGGTACTCGCTATTTAGATATTGCATTTTTCTTTTATTTCAGATCGGAAGTTTTTAGGTTTGTGATCATTCCTGGGGATTATTATCCTACAACTAATTCCAGCCAATACACAGCGTAGGACCACTAAAAGGGCGGAAATCTTAATAAATAATTATCTAGCACACCTTAAGGGTACTTACCTAACTTATCTGATCCGAATTTAAGCAGAGCTTGTACTGTGGTGGGCGTCAGAGACATATTAAAAAACCTAAATATCATGATATCACAATTTATGTTGTGAAGCGTCATTATTTCTTTTCATTAACGCTGCGAAAAGTGAAACTTTATAACAACAGAGCTTGCTTAAACAACAGTAAATACACACATCAAAAGTGTCTAGGGATCAACATATATTTTTGCAATAACTTTTCTCCTGATTGATATTAATTAAAATTTTCTTTAAGGATTCATCAAATAAAGTGTTTTCGTTTGTCTACAGTAACGATAAACCAAGTCACCTTTGCATTAATAAAGAAATTTGCCATTTTCCTATTAAAGGGATTTTTGACATTTGAACCACTAACATTAAAGTTCGAAAAAAAGACTGAAATAACAGTTTTCTTTAAAATTTTATTGGGTAACTTAAACAATTAATAATCCGTGTTTCTACCGCGAACACTAACAACACAAGAACATCGGTTTGGCATACTCAAAATGAGTTCATCCAAATCACGCTGTGGAATGGCCGCCCATGTTCGTTGCAACAACAAAAAAAGGTCTTCTTGCGACTGGATACCCTCCATATTCGGCAGAGCTCTTCTCTGTAGCATATCCCATGCATGCTCAATCGGGTTCAAGTCTGGCGACTGAGCAGGCCAGGGCAGGACATTGATGTTAGCTGCGGCGAGAGTCTGTCTTACAACTCTTGCGGTGTGCGGTCGTGCATTATCATGCATTAACTGAAATAAGGGACCGATTTGCACTTGTAGAGGAACGATGACGTCTGATACAATCGTCTCAGCATAAATTTGAGCGTTGAGGTTGCCTCTGATCCAAATCAACTCAGTTCTTCCGCCGATCCAAATACCCGCCCATACCATGATGGTTCCACCACTATAAGGATGGACTTCCTGGCAGGATTTTAATCGCTGTTGGCGTCCAGGGGTTCTCCAGTGTCGTATACGTCTTGTATCCGGTCTCATACCAAAACGAGACTCATCAGAAAAGCACACGAAACGCCATTGTTCTTCTGCCCAATTTCTGTGTTCAAGAGCCCATTGATATCGAATCCTACGATTGTGCATTGCTATAGGTGGTACCCTTAGCGGTCTTCGGGAATGAAGGTTCACTTCATGCAAGCGGTTTCTGACTGTTTGGTCGCTAATTAAGTTCCCTGAAGAGTGATGAAGCCGCACGGCTAACATCATGGCGGTTATTGTTGGAGCTCTTAGAGTTGTGATTTGAATGTATCGGTCTTGTCTCCGTGTGGTGCAGCGATACCGTCCTCCATGGCGCTCAGCCACGGTACCAGTGCTTCGGTAACGTGTCCAAAGTCGACTGATAACACTCTGACTTGTATTCAGAGCTAAAGCCACAGTACGTTGCCGGGAACCAGCTTCTATCATTTCCACGGCTCTGAGCATTTCTTCCCTGCTTAAATGACGTCGCCGCTCCATAATAACGTTGGTTTTAATCAGTAGTAGGGAAACAGTAGCACTAATAATGTCTTCAATGCGTTGTATGTTTTTATAGGGAAAATATTGACAGCCGATTTTCATCTTTTACTCGAATTTGATTGACAGTTCCTGTTTCAAATTATGAAATGCACCAAAAAGGATCCATATAAATGTATAAAATCATAAATTTATTATAAAGCCACCTCTCAATCTCAAGAAATCCGCATAAAAATGCTTGATCCCTAGACACTTTTGATGTGTGTAGGTATACGATTCAGCCCTACATGCATACGAATTGGAGGATACTAAGGCCCGTATTCTAGCATCGTTAGAGATTTCAAAACGTTAGTTCATACAAAAACGTCACTCAGATCTATACTCAAGTACAGATTTTGTTTTAGAATACGGGCCTAAGTATTCTAAAGTAGATAAAATATGCTATTTAATTGAAACCCATGATAAAGTCAATGTAACGTGACTCTACCACCGATGTCGGACAGTATTTATTTATATTATGAACCGGCAAGAAACTCAGCTATTCTCTTTTCAACAATGTACATACTTTACAGAGTAAGTAACCGGTTAACATAATTTTATGGCCAGTAATCTACTGCACTAAAAACTGTATTTATTTAACGTAATTATCACGATTATCAGCATTAAAACACGGTCAGTTACGAAGTAACTAGCGATGCGTGAGCTACATTATTTCATGTACCTACTGAATTGTGATTGTTTGATTTAGGCAAAATATTTGAATATTGTTTTGTAACTCCTACGGCGAAGAGAGGTTTATTCACTCGTTTCTTTTTCTTACCATCCAGACGTAAAACGCTGTTCCAGCGAACGTTTCCTTCATCTTATAGTCCCAGGCGGGGTCTTCGAGCAGGACGTGAAAGGGCATTCTAACCGACCTTCAAAATGAGGTGGACTAGCCCAGTAGTTGCTATGCAAAGCTGTGCTTGCCAACCTCATATATGAACCTCGCAGCCGTTCACTATCAGATGGGGTGATGTCAATATGAAAAAAATCAAATACTTATGAGTTTTGTCTTCGATATAGTTCTTATATGGGGCTAAATCATTGGTTAATAAGGTTATAGATACAGATTTAAGAGAATAATGATGCGAATTCGTTGAACTCTTAAACCGATAGCTTACCTACTCGTAGATGTACGATTTTATAACCACTTATTTAGATCTCACTGCCATCAGATTGTGCGTGTAGGGTAGCCGGGTGGCGAGTGTAGCGATCCATCAAGCTGTCCGGCGACGCTATTGTTGCTCTACGTTAGCTGTGGCTGGACCACTCACTTCCATCTTAATTGTTTATTAAAAATCTAGGTTATGAAGCGTGAATATAATAAAAAGTAACAATTTACTACTACTGACCTGCTGGTCAACTCGGTACCCATTGAAATACTGTTATTCACCGAAAAGAAGACTTATTCGACGCTTTATATTACGAAATATAGAAATGTCTAACTATGAAGTCTCATTATGTCCGCCTATAATACGAGGTAGGTATGTGCATTTGTGCAATTAAGTAGGTATAGTAAATGAATATGCCACATCAGCTCCGCCACCAGAATCATTAAAGATTATGCAAGATTAAGTTAATCAACTTTTTTTAAGGGGCACTCAACGAATTTGAGGACTTGTCAACTTTGAGTAAGGGTTCAGAATTCATAAATAAGTTTTGAGCATTAGCCGAATGAGGTACTTATGCAATTTCATTTTGGACATCGTTACACCGTTCTGCTTAAAGTAGTATTTTTTTAAGTTAATTTATATTGATGTAGGTTTGCTTACAATAAGATGAAGTAAATACTCGTAAAAATATAGTAATTGTAATTCTTTATTCTAACGATACCGAATTGATTGATCGTAGATATCATAATATTGAAAAGCACTTATCGGGTGCGAATCTGGGAATAAGAGATTGTAATAAGCCCTAGGAAATAAATACAAACGTTCATTCGTCCGAATCCCACGCATTGTGTACCGCGGCGCCGTCCTCCGATCCATCACGGTGTCCGAGGAACGATGTGTTGGCATTATTCAACTCTACGGTGGCTCTGACAGCCTGGTACTTTGGATGATGTTTTTGTTGTATTTTTATTTAAAATTATGATTTTTACGATGGTAGCAAATAGTGGTTAAGTAGCATGCAAAAAGTGATAGAGGTGAAGTTTGTTTAGCATTTTTCAATGTTTTTTTAAGATATAGGTAAGTATTGAAGAAGCCTTTTATTGAAGAAATCATGACGAAAGACCGGGTTATGATGACAACTTTAAAATTAAAGAAAAAAATTGTTTTGTTATCAAGAGAATGGGCATGTTGTCACGCACTGCTAGTTTCTAAACATCATTGATAGAAAAAAAGCATGACACAGCTCCTGGGTTTTTGTCTTATAATTAGGTGTTAATATTTAGCGTCTCTAGTGAATATTGATGGAAGTAAAAATGGCATTCACCAGGTGGCACCACCGGGAAGCTAAGAGGGCTCAGTAGTTGTTATCGTAGTTTACGTATGTAATGTTAACTCATGGTATGGTAGTGATACTGTGGTAAATAAAAGGTCCTCTTTGATAGGGGTAAGGTTATGAACGCTAGTAAGAGTGCGTTTCCACCAGAGATGTGCGAGGATGCGTTGCGAGGAATGTGTGTGTTAAGAAGCAATAGAATTGGGTATGGGAAAAAAAACAAACATGTCCTAAATCGAAAACCATTTCGAGGTATTTGTATTTTATACCTTATTTAAATATTTAACATTTTTAAAGGCAAAGAATCTAGGATATTTTTAATTAAATACGTTGGCAAACTGGGATCATTCATTTGACCCCAGATTGCCAACGTACGCAAAGAGTACAATAAGGTTCTAATTGGACTCTTGACGGCAATCAAATTAACATCTCACAATTGAAATTCTTGGTCGTATAAACGTTCTTTCACCTGATTGGGTGATTATATATCCATCAATCAATCACATGACGCGATCTGTTTCATTCGTGAGATTTTTAGCTAGGTGATTCTACGGCAAGGTATTAATTAGGTAGGACTTATAATAGCTATTCGCTATAATCCAAACCCTTTCAGGTAGGGCTTGGTTTCAGAACTTGGCAAAATAATTTGTATCTGAGGTCTACTTCTCACATTCTCGTGAGATGCTACATGATGAACGGCGAGCTCTGTTTCAGCCGTGAGTGTTGTAAAATCAGTATTTTTTTCCTCATTATTTATTTACCACGGATCGGGAAAACAACACATGTGCGAACACTAAGTAAAATTGTGACGTCATGAGTTCGCAATGTTTAAAAGGCTAGATCAACAAAATATTCAAATTAGTTACATAAAATAGTAAAAGGTATTTATATATATAAAAAAATGTTTCCATACCCAATTGTTTCATTCATCTAGCTTCGCGATTCTATTGATTCTGAACAAACACATTTCTCGCAACGCATCCTCGCACATCTTTGGTCTGAACGCACCCTTATACCACGTAATATTACCATGCTTATACTAATACTTAGTGGAAATGTGTGCAAAAATGTCCCAAGACAGTATTTAAAAAATATGCAGTTCTCTGTTCAGCGAGTTAAAATCAGAACAACTAGCGGCACCTATTTAACTTTGCTGACACTATTATGTCTTCATACAAAAGACAACAGAAATGCCTTATCCTTTCAAATTTTATTTCTTACTTTACTAGTGAATCTAGATACTTATTTTGCAAGGATTGCTTTCGTATGAAGAATAGTGTCGGCAAAGTTCGATAGGTGCCGCTAGTATAAACGTTACTCTATAGTCACTGTCTATCGGTAATAAAACTGCATGAAAATCCGTTGCGTAGTTTGAAAGATCTAAGCGTAAAGACAAAGAAAAGCGACTTTGTTGGTTATTATTCTCGTAAATCATTATTTCAGTGTTAGTGGAATCAAAAAGCTTTTTAATTTCGCCTCTCTTTCTCTGCTCTCTGCCAGGCTATTTAGCAGTTGGTTGTCAACAGCCGCGAAGAGCAGTGTACGCGATTCGTGTACACTATGCTCGTGTACGTGGCAACTCGTGGTAGACGTACTGGCAATATGTCTATCACACGGCAGCACGCATTTAGGATTAGGAAATTGTCAGTTTCCTATGAATGTGATTTATCTGTTACGTAGTAACTATTATGCAATCTGTGGCTCTGCTTAGTTCTGCGTCGGATTGTCGACGCGGAGTCGTCTCAAACACTGTTTAGTGCTGTTTTTGTAAATGATAGCTTAACTGTTTCTTAATTCATACATCATAGTTTTTAATTCTTAAAGCCTCGTATCCAGCCAGTGCCCAGTGCACTGGGCAACAATTGACGCGCAATACGTAACGCTCAACAAGACCAATAATGCACAACAACGCGTGACGTTGTCAGTCGTCGGCAACATGTCACTGTCAACGTTGTGCAACATGTTGCACGCCAAATCTTGGATAATGGATACGAGGCTTTAAGAATGCAACATTAAATCCTTTACTCGTACTAAGGGAGGATGACAGGTCAACCTTTACCACCTCAAACTACTACAAAATGGGTCTTATGTCAGCAGCATAAGGTATATAAAATGTTGACGTGATCTCGTGTGTACTTAACACTTCTAAAGGATAATGATTACAAAAAAGGCCAATGTAATAAATTCGTTTATTAATAATAAATAACAATATTCTATACGTTTGCACTTGCACCGATTGCGCACAGTTCCAATCACATTTACAAGCAGACTCGAGCAATATGTATGACAGTGGGAATATTTACAATGACTCGGAGCCCCGCGCTAAAGATTTGCTAGAGATTCACCTCATTGGCTCACTGCTTCACTGATTCTGAAACAATAAGTCTTACATTACAAAGTATAGTAATTTAGTTCAAAGCTCTTCTGAGCTGTTTTGTCTTGTAAATGTCAGATGATCTACAGACGTGAAGGATTTCATTAGATTATCTATTTCACATTCCAAAAATACAGAGTAAATAACATAAGATGGTAAATGGTTTTCACATTGAGATTTTTATTTTTGAAAGCTATACCTGCAAGGGTTTTAAAGGGACTCAAGAGTGACGTTTTATAAATCTGCCATATGATTTTACAGCATTTTATAACGATAGTATCGTATCTTTACTATCTAACTGATAGTTTTGTTACTTGTACCAATAGTATCGTTAGTTTTAGGCGGACCCTGGGACCCCACACACCAGTGTGAGTTCACAACCGGGATAGACCGCACGGATGATGATGATGACTAATAGTATCGTTATTTAAACGGTTAGTACCGTCACTTAATTCAATTCAATTCAATTCAATCGTTTATTGCGTATCACATTACAATTTTAGGATTTTAAATATATTAAGGTAGGTATACATGTGACGCCCTGTAAGGGCATGGCAAAACATAACTTATACTTAGTAAATAATTCATTTATAATTAAGTTGACTCCTTGTTGAATATAATAATGACATCAAAGTATTACGACAACTTAGTTTCGAAGGTCTTTGTTGAAACTTTCATCAAAAAATTCTGTTAAGCTATAATAGCCCTTACCTATTAAAAATGTTTTCAATGCTTTGGTGAAGAGTGAAGGCTTTTGTATGTTTTTTATTTTATTAGGTAAGTGATTATAAATTTTGATTAGCATGGTGGGTGAACTAGACGTGACCAATTTTAATTTGGAAAAGGGCGTCTTTAGCTTATTTAAATTTCTGTTATTTCTTTTCATTATTGTTATTGGAGAATACAGATTAGGGTTTTTTTTTACAAATTTACATGACTCAAGAATGTAGATAGACGTTAGGGTTAGAATTTGGTTATTGATGAAGTGTGGTCTGCAGGATTCGAGTTGATCTATGTTTGTTAAAATTCTGACGCATTTCTTTTGTAATATAAAGACTTTGTTTGTATCGCAAGAGTTTCCCCACAATATTATACCATATGATAGTCGTGAATAAGCATATGCATAATAAGCTGAGAGGGCAGTTTTAAAATCTGTCACGCGTTTCAGATGCTGGAGAGCGTATATGAAGGATGACAATTTCGCTAAAAGTGCTTGGATGTGCTGCTTCCAGTTCAGATGCATGTCCAGATGTATTCCTAATAAGCTAGCCGACTTATATCGATAGTATCGCAACTATAGTCTGTTTTTTTTAACAAACGAGTACTGAGTATGTCTTCCGCATATTTCCGATATTGACAATGAGATGGGTTATCGTTAGAGGCGGGGTTACGCCTTTGTTCTTGTTTTAAAATTGTTAAGGCCCGTTCATATTGAATACTTCTAAATTTAACTGTAAAGCATGTAAATTAAATTATTATTTTATGATTTAAATTTGTATACTTAGTTGTATACTATTCCAAAACAAAGCACTAAAAGTAAAGAAATAATTGCGTATTCTTCTAAAACTTATACGATAATATGATGTAGGTACAATTATTGTTATTGTTGGAGTCGGTGTCAGCCAAGGAAACACTACAATATACCTAGCAATATACCTATTTCTTACATATCACGTTTAGGTATGTATGTAGGTAGTTACAAACACCTACATTGGCTGACACAGACCAGCTGACTAGACCAAATTAAAATGGGACCATTCGAGAAGCACCAGCTTTCAAATAAAAAAAGAATGATCAAAATCGGTTCACCCAGTCGAAAGTCATGAGGTAACAATCATAAAAAAAACACGAATTGAGAACCTCCTCCTTTTTTTGAAGTCGGTTGAAAAAACAGCCTATAATATCGATAATATCTTAAGTTATTCCGATGGTATCGTCACTTCTACCGATAGTACCGTCACCTATACCGTTAGTACTGTCACCTATACCGATAGTACCGTCACCTATACCGATAGTACCGTCACTTATATCAACAACAACAACAACAAATACAGCCATATACGTCCCACTTCTGGGCACAGGCCTCACCTCAACTATGAGGTGGTACAAGCCATACTCCAACACGCGGGCTCAGTGCGGATTGTTGGAGAGGTGAATGTAAGGCCAGTGATAAACCTTACCGTCAGATGTTATCAAGCCGCCTTTTTAAGCCTCTGACTAGGCTTCACGACTGATATCTTGCGACGTCAGCCGGGACCAACTGTTTAACGTGCCTTCCGAAGCACGGAGATGCCCGAAAAACGCATCACTTAATTTCGGTCGGGATGGTCACCCATCCATAACCCGACCTGTCTGGCGTTGCTTAACATCGGATCGTTGCCGATCCGCTGCCGTCACTTAGCCACGGGCACCTCACTTACTTCGATAAATAATGTTAATGTTTTCTTCGATAATGTTCGTCACTTATATCGATAAATACTATTTTCAAACCGCAACTAACTTGTTGGCGAGAACACTCGAGACCGCGGCGACCACGTCCGCCGGCCGCGGCAGCGCGAGCGCCTCGATGCTGCGCGCGTACGGCATCGGCACGTCGGCGCCCGTCACGCGCCACACCGGCGCGTCCAGCTCGAAGAATACGGGGGACTCCATTACGCGGGCGCAGATTTCGGCGCCGATACCTATGAAATACAATTAACGCATGAAAAAAAAGGCAAAAACAAGAAAGTATACCTCTAAATAAAGTTAAGAGTATAAGAACTTCCCTACAGAGAATTTTACAGATTATCCTTATTTGTGGAAGCCCCACAGGTTACAAGAATGAAAACTCCAAGGCAGACTAAGGAATTTCAGAGTCTATTCTAATAAAACTATTTTAAGAAACTATCGCCTCATCTCGTAAATGCATCATATTTTTAATACATCATCATCGGTATCATTATTCGAATGAATGACGTATATTTCGGTGCGATACGATAATGATTATGATTATAACCCGATTTCTATAAATGCACTTCGAGCTGTCAAAATCGTCAGGTTGGCAGCGTTGAATTTCACCCGCCCACAAACTTCCTCACCACTCCGATCACACCCGAAAGCGTGTCAGCGGAGTGGATGACGACTCGAAGTGCACAGTTATAAAAATCGGGTTATACAGTAAGGTTTTGCGTTGTTTAATAATTTTTGCGTTTATTTTGGTAAATAATCATGTTCGAATAATATTTGTGACCAACATAGACCACATTCATCATTGCTGTTATTGTAAAGTGAGACATGCTCTGTTGCAGCTACATAGCAACCAGCAGCACTAACTAAGACAGAAGCTTGAGTTGCTCCTATTTGTAGTCCATGTAATTCTTACTACTTTCTTGTTGTTTTTACTTTTGCAAGGCTCATTCTTCTTATCAATAATTATAATAGGGTATTAAACTAAATTTTGAAGTGTCTCTATTAGATACTATAGTTCAAGTAAACCCCTAAAAACACAAATTATTTATTCAAACGCTAACTACCCAAAAAATGCATTTAAAATTTACATTTTAAAATTTGAAGGACGCATTGGACGCCATATTTGTTTTGTGGTTATGACGTCAGTTGGCTGTGTAAACAAATGCGCTAATATAAAAAAAAGGTACTGCGCGGCGCCGTCCGAGCTTAAGTTTACACAGCCGAATAACGTAATCAACATTGTGGCTATTTCATGGTAAAAAAAGATAAAAAAGAAAAACTGAAAACTTTGAACTGAATTTTAAAATTTATTTTGTTATACTCTGTCCATTTAAATCAAAACTATCAAAATTTTCATATGCTCTCTTTGAATTAGTACATAGCACAAACAAAGAAGCCGCACTAACAGCCTACTATGCTTATGCCTACTCTCAACTTAAATATGGCATTATGCTATGGGGGAATAGCACAAATATGAACGATCTCTTCATACAAAAAAAAGTAGTTAGAATTATAGCCCAGATAGATAACACCCAGTCTTGCAAACCGTTTTTTAAAAAACTTAATTTACTTACCGTACCATCCTTATACATATACGATATATGTATATTTACCTTTAAAAATATGAAGCAATTTAGCAAAGTAAAAGATACTCATGATTTAAATACTAGACATAAAAATAGACTTTACTTGCCACAATCTAGGATTAAAATGTTAAATACCAGCCCTTACTATATGTCTGTAAAAATCTTTAATAATTTGCCTCCGCACATAAAGAATGAAACGAACAGTAGGAAATTTACAAAAACTTTAAAATCATACCTAGTATCTGAAACTTTTTATTCCATAAATGAATATTTAACTACAAAAAATTTAAAATACAAATAAAAACATAATAAACTAAATTGAAATTATATGTAAAAAGGTTTAGAAAAAATATATTATAATAATAATAATAAGTCTGCTCTATGCATCCTTTAAGGTTGTGATTAGTTAAGTAAAGAGCCTTTATTTTATTTTAATTTTTAGTATATTGTTTTAGCTCTAATGTAAAACTGCTGTCCTCAAACGTTTGCAATACCATAGCGGTAACTAAGTTTTAAGTACTATTTTGTTATTAAACACCTATTTGTAACACTTAGTAAGCAAATAAAGAATTGTGAATTGAATTGAATTTTATTAATGGTTTTTTGACAGCTCGACGATTGACAAGTTAGTGATGTCCTGAAGTATCTCAAATGTGATACCATCGGGTCCATATTGGCTCACCTAAAGTGCTTTACCCGAAATTTTTCTTCCTACCGATTTGTAGTCCGAATGATCACTCTTCCTAAAGTTTTTCTTCCTAAAGTTTTCATTCATACAATTTGTAGCACTACCGACGATGTTCATAACACTCATGTTTACGAAAATTTTGATTAATATTATCTTAACACCTACTGTTGTTTTTCATAACGCTTTTTATCCCTAAACATAATTTCCATAATATTTTTTCTCATATGCGGAAAGTAAAGTGATGTACATATTAATGTGAGAAACGCTCTAAAGTCGCTTCTGGCACTCGCCGGCTGCTGCCGCGGCAAGCTCGCTTCGCTCGCTCGGCTCGTGCGCTGTGTTTGGGTGCGTTCCGAGACAGACCAAAATCGATTTCAGCACCCATTCCAATTCGCCGTTATCGCGCTAACAGTGACTGGTAGTACATAGGGCGGTCTTATGTATGACGTCCGGCATCTTGCGATTACGACGCCCATGGTCGCGAGCATAATCACTGTTGGCGGTCCGTCAAAAATGATAGGTGATCAGTGTGTAAGCGTTTGGTTAGGTTAGTTGTTTGTTTCTAAAGTGGATTCAAGAAACACAACTACATACAAATAACAATGCTACGCTCGCGAGGTTATCTTCTTTCTGATCTGCGAGGTTAGCTAGGTAGCTGTCGAACAGTGGTCAATCAAACAAACATTTTCGTGTTACGAATCACAATTGTCATCATCGCGCTAACTGTTTCGGAACGTTATGTAACGATGACAGTGCTGAAATCGATTTTAGTCTGTCTCGGAACGCACCCTTTATGTAAACCTAACAATCATGAGTGTTGTGAACATCGTCGGTAGTACTACGAATTGTATGAATGAAAACTTTAGAAAGAAAAATTTTAGGAAGAGTGACCACTCTGATTATGAACATTAGAAACAGAGTAGTTAGCAATTGTGATTGTTAGGATGAAAAATGCTAGGAAGAAAATTTTCGGAGTTCCAATTAACGGAGTTGAAATTTTAGGTGAACTTTGGCGCACCCGATACCATTCCGATTGTACTATTATCAGAGTTTTGAAAATAATTGGCTTTTCTAATAAATATTATAATGCTTTGGCACGACGTGACTTTTTAAGACAGGCAAAAAAATTCAAGTTTGGACAAATATTGTCTTTACGGATGAAACATGGCTCAACGCTGACCACACCGAATCACAATCCTGGACCGACGATACTGCTGCTTCCACCTCCGCATTACCAATGGGAAAAGGCGAACGCCTTGTAGCGACATCTACACCACATACGAACTAAGAACTGTCGTATCCTACATCGCGATATCAAAGTTATCCGAGCGATTAAACATAAATACAAGAACGCGACAACAACCGTCGGGCAGTAGCCCACCAGGCACAACACCCGTCTGGTCGGAGGATCCTCCCTTTTCAATGGTGGACGAGGAACTTTACACCCTGTTCCTCACACTCCCCAAAGCCTAATCATTTGAAACCCAGGTACAGCTAAAGGTTTTAAATCTAGCATGCTAGCATTTAAATCAAAGAAATCAGGCGATTACCACGAGGAAATGAATGCGGTGGTGTTGATAATTTATGCACACAATTTACGGAATTCTGGTCGCACGTAGTGTAGTGCTGCCACTCGAAACGATAAGATGAAGATTACTGAAGACTCCTCATCGACTAATCTAGTACAAATGATCAAATCAAATAATATTTATTCACACAAAATACAGTACATTTCAGATGATGGTGATTTTTAACATTTTGAGCGTCTATTTTGCCAAGCGCAGGGCATGTGAATGTCAGATGAAACAATGCAAAATTAATAAGGAACTTTTGTGTCGCAATTAATTATGTTATTTCAATTTTAGAAGCTAAATATTCTTTGATAGAGTAAAAGCATTTCATTGATAACCATTTACGCAATTTTATTTTAAACGTGGATAATCCAAGCTATCTTAACTTAGGTGGTAGCTTATTATACATTATAACATAATTTGGATAGCAGTTTCTTTGTAATATTGTGTGTGCATATTGGGCAATAGCAGTCTACCATGGTGTCTCACTAGTTTACTGGTATTTGTATTTTTAGCTTGAGAGATATGTTTGAGTGTGTTTTAACGAAGATACAACATTCTAAAATAAACATAGAGGAGTGAGTAAGCAAATTCAATTGAGGAAATAACTGCCTACCTACATGATTTCATTGGCGGAACATCGTAGATAGCTGGGATGCATTGCTTTTGCGATATCAAAGCTCTGTTTATATCAGTGGAGTTTCCCCATATTATTATACCGTACCTAAGATTAGATGCGACATATCCGTGATAGGCCATTAATGCTGCCTTTTGATTCACTTGGGTAGTCAACCGCCATAATGCATATGCAAACATATTTATTTTATTGCAAATCTTCCTAAAGTGATATTTCCATGAGCATTGATTGTCGATTTCTATTCCTAAAAAAGTTACTGACTTTGAGTCTAATATAGGCTCATTATTTATGAAAACATTTAATTTATTTGATTTATGATTGATATTATAAAAGTTTAGATATTTGGTTTTAGTAATATTCAATTGTAAATTATTGTTACTGAGCCATTAAGAAATATTATTTATAGTGTCATTAATTTCATCATTGAAGTTAAAGTTAGTTTTTTTAGTAATAATTACTGAAATATCTTCAGCGAATAAGTTACATTGGTGAGGCGTTACATTTGGTAAATCGTTGATGTAAATAAAAAAAAGCAATGGCCCCAGGATGGTGCCTTGGGGGACTCCTACTTTATTCATAGCTAGTGTTGAGCTAAAAGATTTTTCCACCTTGCTTTCATTTATATTTCTGCTTTCTACATATTGACGTCTATTTTGTAAATATGATTTTATCCAATTTAATGCTACTTCTCTCAAACTATATTTTTCACATTTATACAACAGAATATCATGTGAAACAAAGTCGAAAGCGAACTCGAAAAACACCGCTTCTGTATCTATATGTCTATCAATATTTTCAGTTACAGTCTTAATTAAATCAAACACAGCAAGCGCAATGGACTTGCCTTTGCGGAAACCATTTTGTTCCTGCTTTAGTTCATCGTATTTATTCAGAAACAAAACAAAGTCGAAAGCAAACTCGAAAAACACCGCTTCTGTATCTATATGTATCAATATTTTCAGTTACAGTCTTAATTAAATCAAACACAGCAAGCGCAATGGACTTGCCTTTGCGGAAACCATTTTGTTCCTGCTTTAGTTAATCGTATTTATTCAGAAATACATAGATTTAGCTAGTATTGGTACTAAAGCAATTGTTCTAAAATTGTTAAACACATCTGTGTCATCTTTTTTGTGAATACTTTTTATAACAGATATTTTCAATCTTTCAGGATATTCACCTTCATTTAAGGATCAATTAACATGGTGCGATAACATATTTGAGAGGATTAACCCACAATATTTGATGATGATGAGTCATGTTAATGAAAGGAATTAAACAATTTCAGGTGTTTTATTTGTATGCCTTATACTCGTACTAAAAAAAAAGTAAAACTTTATATTATGTTAATATTTAAATTGATTGGTTTCAACCTTAAAATTTTGTTTTCTTTCTGTTTAAATAACATATTACACCTTATTAACATAATTTAAAGAGTTTTTCTTAATCAGATTTACTCATATTTTTTTTTCTACCGATTATTTGTAATCTTTGGGAAATCGTGATAATCGTTGTATGGCACATCACTGTGTCGGCGGTACCCGTTCATGAAGTGCAATATTATTTGTATGAAATTTTAACGTTAACAACACGAAACTTCATGGGCGTGAGCTGTCAAAAAACCAATAATAAAATGGACAGAGTTTAGTTTATGAACTAAAACTAACACTTACCGTCTGCTTTTTGCCTAAGCTATCTCAATAATAGTTTTTATACTACACCTGCTCAGAAAGTACCTTGATACTTTATCAAATTTACGGTAGAAAGTACGTTATTGCATATCGAACAAATATGCGGGGTGAAAACGCATCTAAACGGGAGAGAAAAGGGTATGAAAATCTATTTCTTACGTGGTTTTTCTTTTTTAATTTTGGGTAAGACTATGCGGCGGTAACCTAAATATCAAAAGCCAAAAAGTTTTAACAGTGAGTTTTTATCTGCAAGTTCGCAAAATGACACTGGCCACTAGCTGTGTGTCGGATGGTGTCGGGCTGGCAGTGCGACCCTGCGGCGGCAGGATAAACAATTTGAAAAAAGAACATGTGAAAGTTGCAGACGCCATTGGCGCCATTTTCAATTTGTGTGTTGTTTGAGGATTCAGTTTTCGTAGAAAGTAAAATAAAACTATCAAAATGATAAGTAGTGATTAGTGATAGTGATGATGAAGATTTTTTAACTCCGCCGCAGTTGAAGGAAACAGCAAAAATAATAAAGAAAGAAAAAGTGTTACATTAAGCTTCACTAACTGCAACAATTTCAATATAAATTTCAATTAGTAAAGATTTAGTTTTTTATTTTCCTCGTAGGTGTAGTATAAAGCACTATGTATCACTCGAGAGAAAGTGCGATTCCCGATCTCGGGTGTTTTAAAGCCCTCGCCTACGGCTCGGGCTTCAAACGACACCCTCGACGGTAATCGGTCTCTTTCTCCTCTCGGTGAACAATGTACTATTTTTTCATTCAGAGTAAAATACACTATTGTACATCAGCTTTATATATCTTTCTCACTCACCGGACTGCGGCCAGCCCTGCTCCACGGTGACGAGGTGGTGCGTCTTGGCGACGGACTGCGCGATGGTCGGGAAGTCCAGCGGCCGGATGGAGCGCAGGTTTATCACTTCACACTCGATTCCTATTTATAGGCGAAATAAAACGGTTAGAGCTTGCGCTGGAGGATTGGCAACGTCGTATTTCTAATTAACAATATAGTTATTGGCATCATGCTTCCATGGCCGAGTAGTTTAGGAGCTCAGCCCGAATGCCAGAGGCTCCGTGTCCGAAGCTAAGTCGGAAAAGTGTGTTTTTATAACATTGCCTGGATTTTTGATCACCAACGCGCATTAGCTTAAGACTTCAGCAAAAAAATCAACTAACATTATGGAGTTTCCAGCATATTTCATTTTCATTCAACAAGCTTGGTTTTGTTATTTTTTATGTCTCATGAATGGCTCAATTTTTGGCTGATTTACTACAGTAAAATGTTTATTTCATTTCAATGGCATGTAGAGCCACCTATGGTCTATTGTCTACACTACCTTTTAGATAACGTGGAAAGATGTCGGCTTGGTTTGAAATATATAATAGAGATGGCTATGTTACGTTTTTTTAAATAGCGATGCCAAAGAATATTAATCTTGTATGTTTTTTGAGTATTAAATAACTAACATTATAAATGGGATATTGCGATTATAATAACGGCTATTTTATCTAGCGCTAAACCTTACATTACGAAGTATTTTTAAAAGTTAGTTGCATCCTCCTCAACACTACGAGTATAGGGATGTTGACTAATCTTCGAAATTAATTAATTAGTCTAAACAAGAAAATATTAATATCATGAAAAAAAGCGTTAAATTAAAAAAATATATAAGTAATTAAAATTAGTTTTTATAATTCCCACCAAAACGCTCCAAGCTCTGTCAAAGTAAGTTAACCTGTTGTTTTTGGGTTTACAGTTCTGTAAGTTTGTTTGTCGGTTAGTGACGTCATCGCGCTTTGATGGGCGTAAAATATATTCTTAAAATGTTATTATAGGTTTTTAAATACTGTCTTTAATGTATAAAACATTAATTTACATGAATTGGTAACATGTGTCAATTTTTAAGGTATCTTAGGATGGCAGTGTAAAATAAAAATAAATAAATGTGCGCCAGACATTACACCACTTGTTATGGTCTCGAAGTAAGGATAATATCCTTGTGTTACGAGGTACGGAACAGGGATTTAAGCCGTCCTCTCCTAGCTCACCCTGATCCGAATCAATGTCAAGGCGAGAAACCATGTTACAGCACACTACGCCAAACGTGTCGTCATCCGCACTCAACGGTTTGCTGCGTCTTTACTGGTCCGCACCGCTAGGTAGTGGAACGCTCTCCCTGCGTCTGTGTTTCCGGATATTTACAACCTTAGTATCTTTAAGGCCAGAGTGAATAGGCATTTTCTGGGTAAGCGTGTACCTCCATCGGACTCGTCATTTACCACCAGGCGAGACTCAGGCCAAACGCAAACCCATTCAAAATTCAAAAAATAAATTATGAAATAACTGTTGCTGACTCCTTGTCTATGTGATTTTTTTGTGAATGTTTGGTTTTTTATTCAGATTTAAAAGGTGAGAATTGTGTTCTGTTATGATGACATCAATGGTGAAAAGAAATGTTTATTCGGAAAATGTGAAAATATTGCTTATTTTATATTATTGGTTTTAATGCCGTAATTATTAGAACCACTTGAAACAATATCAGTACCTTTTCCGGCGAGCTCGTTGGCGGCCTGCAGCGCCGTGTCGGTGGCGCGGCCCGCGCACACCAGCGTGACGTGCTTGCCGGGACGCTCCACTTTAGCCTTACCTGGGAACAACATTACTCTTGTCAAAGACTATAACACGCGAATACGTCTTCAAATTAAGGAAAAAATGCAATACTTTGGGATATCATATCACAAAAAATTGTTAGAATGAGTACGTATTACAATATTATTAAGGGCCGATTTTTCAATCCTCAAATAATGAAATTTATCTGTAGAATAAAGTTCATTTGAAGGTTAACAAGATTTTTAATTTTTCAATGGTCAGATAGATGTTATCTGTTGAATAAAGCCGCTAACTGAGGAATAAAGTTATCCGCTTCTTGAGGGGCTGGATAAGATTTATCTATGCGTTTTCTTTGACATTTTGAGGTTATGTGGTGTGTCATTTTAGATTATTTTCATTTTGTTAAGGAGTTTGGAGTGTTATTATAATCACAAACTTTTTACCACAACTTTAGACAACAAAAAAAGCTGAGGTTGTTTTTCTTATACGTCAGTGTCAATTTGTCAAACATCAGCTTTTGTCTTGTTTCATTGTAACATTGCAATGATTGTATAAGTGCATCTCGCTTGTGGATAATCAGTGTGAAGTTAGCGATATACGAAGACAAACGATAGATAGCTATTCTTTGGATAAAAGATGATTGAAAAATTTAAAATATCTATCCGCTTGATAAACAGCCAGTTAATTTTATACTTCAGTTAGCTATCTAGGGAAAAAACTAAGAATTGTAAAATCGAGCTTAAGAGGAAAGATTTGTTTGTTTTATAAAGCTAAATTATTAGGGAGCGACATGAGCTATATTCTGTCGGGAAAGACAGTCTAGTCTACGCGAGCGAAGTCGATAACGGACAGGTTGTTAAAAATGAATAAGAAAAGTTGCTGCGATAGATTTTTTTAAAGCGAAAATTTATACAAATAATGAACCCTGTTTACAAGGCCAATTTTGTTTTTATTCAACAAAGCAATTCAACAATTTGTTGGCCATTCAGAGTAATCCATAAAAATTCAATTTAACAAGTTTTATGATCAGTTTTAATTTCTAGTCCTGGTCCAAAAATGAAAAAACTGAAATCAATTGATACCTTTAAGAAAATGAACGCACTGTCACTTCAGAATCAAAAACTATAGGTATTGATTTATTAGTTCACATCCCTATTCTGATAACTTTAGCACCTGTCGAGATAAATCTTAGATAAGTTAAAATGTAAGTAAACATACCCATAGGTAGGACGAAGTCTGACGAAAGCGCCTCATCGGACATGGGGAATGGAATGCCGTACAGAATCTCATCCTCCAACACAACCACTGGGTCGGGATCCCTGATTGCTGCCTTTAACAGACCTGAAACATGAGGTGAACTTAAATAAAAAGAGAGACAACATTACATACATTGTCCAACTTCCAAAGTAAGGGTTACCCTTGTGTTACGGGATCCAGAAAAAGTGTAGGTCCCGGTACTCAGCTTAGACCCACCACAGACAAAAATAAATGAGCAGATGTACCCTGTTTTTTGGGGCGCTAAAGATATTTCGGCCCGATTTTATTTGTTCGGTGAGCGGATGAGGTTCTCTAACCCTTGCAGTGTCGAGCGCGAGTTGCAGTGGGAGAAGTGAATGACTTCAACATTGCGTTTTGCGAGTAAAATGTATGACATCGAGTCAGCGCCATCTAGCGGCCTTAATAGATAGCGCTCACTCGATTCCATACTAATTGAAATTCACGTGCGCGCAAAACGGGATGGCGAAGTCATAACTTCTCTCACTGCAACTCGCACTCGGCACTCAGAAGGCAGGGTTCCAGAACCTCTGCCGCTTCGATCTATATTTCAGCCTACTTATTTATCTTCTTGTTTACGTTAATTTGCAATCAAACAAAAAGTAAAAATAGACAGAGGACCATCATAGGTTTTAAAAAGCAATTAGAGGCGGCTCAAGCCCGCCTCTTACTATTTTTTGAAACTGTTGAGCTAAAATGAGTGATCTCTCATTAAGAAAATATTCAAAAATGCGAAACCAAAATAAACAAACTCTCAAAGAAAATAAAAAAAATTCCCAAGCAATAATAAGATACTTAACAACTGAGCATACCCTTAGCGTCCTCAGAGGAGTACGGCATGAGCACCTTCAGGCCCGGACAGTGGCTGTACCACGCGCCGAAGCACTGCGAGTGCTGCGCGCCCACGCCGGATGCCGCGCCGTTGGGCCCGCGGAACACCATGGACACCGGGATCTGACCAGCTGACATGTAGTAGGTTTTGGCTGCTGAGTTTATTACCTGGACAAAAAATCTAGATTAAAACATTATGGCATTCCTAAGGCGAGAGTATGGGCAGAGATTACTTAATAGTTACTTAAATCACAATGTCCAGCAGTGAACTGCTATAGACTAAAAAGAAAGAAAGAAAAGATAAATCACTTCATAAAAAAATGACAATTTGTTTTTTTTTTAAATGCGCGTTGTCATGTGACAGGCATATATTGCCAGGGATACCTCTTTCGATTTGTCAATTTCCATCATGCCACGGATACCTCTTTCGATATAAAAAAAAAACAATTCTGTCATTTGTAAATGCGTGTTGCCAGGGATACCTCTTTCGATTCGTCAATTTCCATCATGCCTGTCACATGACAACACGCATTTACAAATGACAAAATAGACAATTTTTATGACATCTATATGTATAGATGTCAGTAGTCAGAACTTACAATACGTCATCGCGTCAGTTCAACCGCAAGATTCGCGAACAAATGCTCCATGCGGCTGTTGACAACCATCCAAATAGGTCTGAGAAGACCCGGCGGATGGTAGGTAATTATCGCGCGCAAGTACATGGAGTGACAGAGGCCTAGTATGGGGTCAATATTTGCCAAATAGTCAAAACAAATACTATAAATTTCTATCGAAACGAGCCAAAAGACCAATGGGCTAGTTAGTAAACATGATATGTTCTGTATGAATGCATTCCTAGCATATTCATACAGAAAATACTAATAAACAACTAAAAAAAGTGAATTTACTGATTCCATTCTAATTTGGCTCTAATATCATTTAGCAACTCTTGACTACCCTGTTTAGGATATAGTCGTGATGGTATGTATGAAACATTTAGAATCATCATCATCATCAGCCTATCATAGTCCACTGCTGGACATAGGCACCCCAATGCGTGCCATCGCGCCCTATCCTCAGCTTGACGCATCCATTTTCTGCCAGCGACATTTCGCAAGTCATCACCCCACCTGGCCGGGGGGCTTCCTACACTACGTTTGCCGATACGCGGTCTCCACTCTAGAACACGCTTACCCCAACGGCTATCTGTTCTACGGCATAAATGGCCTGCCCACTGCCACTTCAGCTTACTAATCCTGTGAGCTATGTCGACGACCTTAGTTCTCTGTCGGATTACTTCGTTGCGAATCTTATCCTTCAGAAAAACACCGAGCATAGCTCTCTCCATAGCTCGCTGAGCTACTTTTAACTGGTGGGCTAGGCGCACTGTTAGTGTCCACGTCTCGGCTTTGTATATTATCATGACGGGTAGGACACACTAGTCGAAGACTTTAGTCTTCAGGCACTGTGGTATGGGTCTCGTCCACCCAGCGAAGTTTGCCGAAAGCTGCCCAGCCCAGCTGAATTCTTCTTTTGACCTAACATTTAGAATAATCAATTTCATTAGTGATTAAATTACTGTTTAGGTTTGAGGGGGAATTTCACATTTGAGTTACACTGAAATGCTTTACCGTTTTGTTGAGGGAATTGATTGGTGGTTCAAATAAGAAACTTCCTGTAGAATCTTAACCATGTTTGATACTAAACCAACAACTGTGTACTTCTGACTGTGATAAGTTTGATTGATGTTTGTGGATAAGCATAACCTAGAGTTGATTGTAAATTGCAATGCTGGACTGAAATTTTTTGAAAAAAATATTCCAATTCAAAATAAAACTAGCTATTTGGGTTCACCTAACTGTTGACTGGACTTTGTAACAACATCATAATCATATTAAGCTAGCCATAAGACATCCACTGCTGAAAAAATAGCACCCACAGATTTTCAAAGATTTTTGCTTGCAGCCTGCATCCAAAGTCCTGAGACCTTAATATCAGGGCACAAGTAGTGTTTGCCTTTGAATTGACATCATTACACATTGAATAAAATATTTACATGATCAATAGCTTGCATAGAGAAGTTAAAGGTCATGAACTCGCAGATAGGCTTGAGGCCAGCGAAGGCCGCTCCCACAGCTATACCGGCGAAGCCAATCTCTGTGATGGGTGTGTCAATGACTCTCTTGTCACCATATTTTTTCCACAGACCTCTGAAATAAGTATTGTAATATTAAAAACAATAATAATGTTTGTTTGCAAATAGGTGAGAAAGTAACAGATACATTGTAATGCCAGAAGTTTCACTCGCACATTGTTCACTATATAAGAATGGATTACTTACCAGAAAGAATGCATTTTTTAATATAAATTTGATTGTATTAATAAGATGACTGATATTAAAAGGAATATTTAAGATTATTATTTATTTATTTATTTATTGCACGAAAAAGTACAATTGGCAGACCTAATGCCTTGAGGCATTTAACCACTGGGCAAAGCAGAAATCTTTACGGTGGGGTTTTGTAAAATCAAGAGTGAATAAAATAAAGGGAACAGTTTTCTTACATTAAATATAAATATATACCAGTAGGTATAAATATCATATTAAAAAAAATCCTTCACAGTTATTTCTTACGAATACCTTAATTTGAATAATTGGTAGGTATATAATGGTTTTCTCTTAGATTCAGCTCATCAATCGTAATCATTCCGAGACAATGTTTCATGTGTTTGATATACTTATTATAATACAAATATATACATATGGCAAACATATATTTACATACACATTCAATATTCATAAGAATACTGTCCTAAAAACTTTAACTAAACACATGAAACATTGTCTCGGAATGATTATGATTGATGAGCTGAATATAAGAGAAATTATTCAAATTAGGGTATTTGTAAGAAAAGACTGAAGGATTTTATTTTTAGAAGGCAAATTTACTGAAAGACATTTTAATTTTGTTAGGAAGCAATTACCTTAACCTAATAGCAGCTGAAGTAAAAGAGTTGGACACGTGCAGGGACAGATGAGTGTAAAATTTGAAAAAAGTATCAAGTATTCAAGGAAGGTGTTGTAAATTTACTAATTTACATTGTCATTTGATAAAAACTAGGCTCATAGAATTTTACTAAGTATGTATTACCTACTAAAGATTTTATTTACATTTCTTATCAGCCCCTAAATCCAACTGCAATGAATCTCTGAATTTGTTTACATTAAGATTTAAAAATCTATTTTGTAATTTAACATTTATAATTTATTGATACATAATATGATAGTAGGTAATCAGATTCTAAGATTACTTCTGACTTCATAAAGTCATCAATATTATTATGTGTGCGATCTCAGATAACATTAGTCTACACCTGGGAGATCTGTCAACAAACTTGTTGGTTATGTAACATATGCGTTTTGCACTTGGTAAATGGCAAAATAGCTTGTTTGATACATCTTCTACAAATGATTGAACATATTCTAAAGAATTTAAAAACATAGACCCTCAAATTTGACCGCAAAGAAGGATAACCTGCGCGTAGAAAGGGTGCAACATCTCACCTCGTTACTTTATAAGCTCCGTCGTATTGGGCCACTTCCTCACCCAAAACAAAAACCCGTTCATCCTTCTCCATCTCTTCATCGATGGCCTGGTTGAGGGCATCACGGACAGTCACAGGCTTCGAGGCTAAAGCCTTTGCAGTTGAAAAACTACGACGAGATAATCGAGCCAGCAAACCGAACCCTACCGGCGATGATTTCAACGCCATTTTCAATAATTATAACACACTTTTACACTTAATAATTAATTATAAACACTTGACGGCCTACTAAAAGGATTTAGTGTAATCAAATCGTTGAAAATGGAGTTAAAATCGCGATTTTGTTGGAACGAAGGATGAATGGAGGTCGCGACTGATGGATGAAGGTGAAGTTCGCGTAGAACGTGTCAGTGTCATCTGTCAAACTTGTCAAAGTGACGTTTATAATGGAAGCATTCGTGCCGTACGTATTCAAGAGTTACGTTCATTTCTTTCAAAATAGGTCGTCTTGTGGTCGTGCGTGCGTTATACCGTGAACTTATGGCAGCAAATAAATAAAAAATAAATAAATAAAAATAAAATGTTTTTATTTTCATTAACTAATATTTTGTAGTCTTAAACATGTAACTCAAGTATTCCCTTTTAAGCCTTTATTAGCCTGTGTCAGGGAGATACCGCTCTTCTTTCAAACAATTCTCATTTATTAGCTTTTGAAGTACTTAGAGGTAAAACATTTCTTTACTTTTACAAATAAATGTGTGTGTATGTGTGTGCGTTTGTGTGTGAGAGTGTTAGAGTGTATGCGTGTGCGTGAGTGTGTAGGGTGTATGTGAATGTGTTCGATCAAGAGTGATTCCATATCCTCGTAGGTTTTTGATTGTAGCCATGATCTTAGCAATTTCTTACATTCGAAGAACTGTGTATCACATATATTTAACCCCCTGTCAATAGCATTATACAAATCAATTGATCGTCTATCGTATTGGGCTTTAGCAAATTGAGTATTTACCCTGTGCGCTCGAAAAGCACCATTTTTTCTCCTTCTTCGTGTAACGTTATTTGCAGTGTTATAAGTTGACGTTTTGTGTCTTTTTAGAACCGTTTGCATACATTATAGTTTTCTAATCGACAGGAGGTTACTCAGCTCATAGAGGCTGTTTGTTGGATATCGCATATTTTTAAAATACATGACCTTAATGAGGCTACGTTGGGCACGTTCTACACCAATAAGGCGGGTTTTGGCGGCCCCTCCCCAAACAGGTATACAGTATATCAATACAGATTGAACTAGTGAGATGTAAATGCTAGTTAACAAATCCCTACCAGAATCATTTTTCCTTCCCGGCACCACATGCCTTAGTATCTTAAAGATCCAAATTAGTTTTCTAAGCCTTGAAGACACGTGTTCCAGATGTGGATACCAGGAAAGCCGCTGATCCACATAAACGCCCAAGTATTTAGCTTGTTCAACCTTCTGTATAGAAGGGCACTGACAACCACCTATATTTGTGTCGTCTACTAACAAAACCCGCTAGATCCAGAAAGGTCAGTTTTACAATAAATGATTTTTCTCCTCTGTTACAGTTACAAATGACATACCCTTCTAAACATTTAAAGTAAAATTGCTTTATTCGAATCTTCGACTTTTCTCAGACAAATTATTTTTAGCTTATAAATTATACAACTAAATTTAAGCAAAAAAGATGGATGTAACGGATATTGGTATATATATTCAACTATGGATCTGACGGACTTTGTTAATCAACTCAATGGATTTAGCGGATTTTGCCATTGACATTCTTGTTTATACAGGAGGATGATATTAAAAGAATGACAAATTGATCGTTAGTTGTTTATGAAATAAGCGAATAATGCAATTCTAATGAAATAAAATAAAATCACATCACCTACATACTTACTTTTGAATAAAAAACGGACACTTGAACAACCTGTATAGCAATTTCAATGAAATTTAACTCACAGTTCTCGACGTTTTCGTTCTCTTTTCCAGTATTCTTTGTTCTCACCTCGCTTCCTTGCCTGATGAGGCGGAACTTTTTCTATTTTTTTAGTCAATCTGCCATACATTTTTGTCAATTCACGACAGAAATGTACGGGCGACCATACTAATACCGAGAACGCCATGACGGTTACTTGTCAAAACCCGGTGTTCTAATTGGTCTATTTGGATCTGGCGGAGAACGAACCTCATTCGTAGAAGATCTGGCGGGATTTGATACTAAATACAGTTTTTGACCAGGATTTGAAAGGGATGTGGCTGGGATTGATACGAACTCATTAATTGGAACCATAGATTCTAAGAAGATAAAACCATTGAGCTTAATAACTTTTTTTTCATTAAAATGGATCTGGCGGGTTTTGATACTAGACGACACATTTGTGCTTTGATTAGTTTTGTTACATTGGTGTATTTTAATGTCCATGTTCATATTAGGTTGCATGTTGTTATAAATACCAAAACAAATGTAATTGGTTTTATCTGTGTTAAGTGTGAGAAGGTTAATACGTAACCTTTCACTTATTTGTTTTAAACCACTTTCAGCATAATCCCTAACAGCAGTCCATGAATCAGCGTTAAAAACTACAGCTGTGTCATCGGCGTAGCAGAAAATGTTTGTATGTTCAATGTTCATGTTACAAAGGTCGTTAATGTAAATAAGAAATAATGTCGGGCCAAGAACGCTACCTTGTGGCACGCCGTATGAAACATTTGCATCTCTGCTGTAGGTAAAATCCAATTTGATACGCTGGTGTCTTTCAGAAAGATAGTCCTTAAAAAGTTCGAGAGGTATCCCATTTATTCCAACCTTTTCCAGCTTGCGTACAAGAATGGGGACAGAAACAGTGTCAAACGCTTTTTTTAAAGAAAGAAATGCTGCTATACATTTCTTCCGTTTGTCGAGCTGCTCAACTACGAGTGAACTGAGTGCAGATACTGCATCCTCTGTTGATTTTGCTTGTCGGAATCCAAATTGAGTGGGGGATAAAATATGAAAGTTGTTAAGATAATTAAGTAACCTTTTGTTGAGCAGCTTTTCAATTATTTTTGAAATTGCAGACAATACAAAAATAGGTCTGTAGTTATTAACACTGCCTCTATCACCTGCCTTGTACACTGGTGTAATGACAGATTGTTTAAGAGACGATGGGAAAACTCCTCTGTTAAAGCAGAGGTTTGCTAGGTATGTTATAATTGGAACAACTTCTGTCTTAACATGCTTTAGAAAATCGGTTGGGATGTTGTCCCAGCCTGGAGCACTACATGATTTAAGTGACATTAAAACACTGCAAACTTCATCCTGGTCAGTTTCCAGCAACACAAACGATTGCGGTTGCCTTGGCAGTGTTCGCATATAGCTACACAATTCCTCAGAAGATGTTTCTATTTGCTGAGCTAATTGCTTACCGATATTTGCAAAATACTCATTAACGAAGTCTGCAGAAGCAGTCGGAGATGATTTGGCGCAAAGCAGATCTGCATTTGTGTTGTTTTTTTTGGGGTGTAAGTAATATTTTTAATGGTTTTCCAAAGTGACTTATTATTTTTGACCGATGATGCTAGTACTCGTAACTCTCTTTCATAATTTCTCTTTTATTTTTTTATGAGTTCATTGCAATAATTTCTGTATCTAATGTATGTTATTTTAGCTATTTCATTAAAAGGTTATTTCTTTACTTTCATTTGTAATTTATTTCTATTGTTAATACAACGCAGTATTCCTATTCGTAATCCACGGTTTTATGATGCGATATTTCTTTGATATTTGTGTAATTACTGTGTTCTCTTTGACTGTCTCTATTAGTTTAGAGATCAAGCAATCAAGGACCACCTTAGGGTCATTACAGCACAGCAACTCAGGCAACTTTTTGGTTTTCAGATTCTCTAAAGCAGTTTCATAATTTATACGAGTTTTAATTTTTGACGCAGTCAAATTGGTCTTTATCTTTGCTATTGTGAGGAAAGTCGTAAAATGATCTGTAATACTTGTATGCAAAACAGCTATTCTGGCTTGTAGTTTTGTGCTATTTATTTTAATCATGAAGTGGTCCAAACAGTTCTTTTCCCTAGTAGGTATTATGTGGCCAGCTAATAAGCCATGGAACGACAGGGCATTTAAGTAGTTTATACGATTTTTTTGTTCATGGGGTGGCTCAGTAGATTTAGGAGTGATGTTTATGTTTATATCGCCTGAGACAATTATATTTCGGGCGATATAAACATAAACATTGAAATGGGGCTCCATTGCTTTCTGCTTAAACTCACCCCCGTTTTCCAAGTTTCGTTCCATACTCAATACAATTTTTTTTATTGCATTTACAATGTAGTACCTAACTACTTAAAAATACAAGATCTCACTCTCACATTTCAATAGTTCACCATGAGCCCTGTCTGATGTGTAATGTGTGTAAAGTTTAGTTTTGATACGTAGTGCCCATGAGTTGCCACCCAGTCGAGTGCTATCACCTTTGCCATGGTCTCGGTCAATATAAGTCGCGACGAGCCCCCACTCGCGGCGCGCAGCTAGTTCATTCAAAAAGACGTAAGATGAATAACATTTTATCGCATATTAAGCTTTCGAATTATAAACAAATATCTTTGACAAAAAACATAAGATAAAGATAAATATACTTTATTGTACAACAAATCATACTTAACTTAAGCATAACATAATCTTAGATTGTACAATGTAGGCGGTCTTATCGCTAGGAAGCGATCTCTTCCAGACAACCTGCAGGTAGAGGAAATGACAAGATTAAAATGAGAAAATAGGTAAGGTAGTGTGAGATAGTGAGATAATTATATACATACATGAAGTTATTTTATGCATTGAATGCAATTACATATAGGTAGTAGGTACTTATAAACGTAGTAAATATCTGTAAACATACACAAAATTATAAAGAAACGGTAAAAAAGACTTATTCAGGGTTGGTTTATCCACGCACTAGAGACATTTAAAAGTTACAGTGTGAGGAAATAAGCTTTGAGTCGGGATTTGAAAATAGGTTAAGATTGAGATTGCATATTAAGTAAAGGTAGCGAATTCCACAAGCGATTGAATTGGACAGTGAAATAATTGGAATAACAACTTGAAGAATGAGAGGGGAAAGCGAGAAGAAGATTCCGGGTTGACCGAATATTATCACTCTTGGCAGACCGCTGAAATTGGAACAACTCCTTAGGATAAGGAGGTGACCGGGTATCGAACAACACAGAGTAAAGCAAGGAGAGAATATGAAGATCTCGTCGGCGACGAATTGGAAGTCATTTTAATTGGGCGCGGAATTATGTATGTATGTACCGTATGCTCCCTACCATAAGACTCATTTCGCAATGGTTGGAGAAGGTTAACCTGAAATCCTCCGTGCCTGGCGCGTAAATTAAAACTAAGATGTGTATAATACCTATATTATTATGTACTTTTAACTTTACTATACAACTAGAAACATTAAAATGTTAATATAGTATTAGGAATTAGTAGATACGTAAGTACTTTTTAACTGTATAGCATCCTCGAGAGCTACTGCCGACAAACTGTTTTGCAGTTTAGCAGATGTTGTAGTAGAGTACTGTATTCTGTTATAGGAACAAATAAAAATAAATAAATAATCAGATACATGATTATACTTGCGTAGGCCAAAGATGATGCGAATGCAGAAATTCTGAAGGCGTTCCAGTTTTTTCCAAATTTTGAGTAACATCGAGATAACAGCAGTCGGCATAATCGAGAATCGGCAGGAGAAGGGCTTGGACTAGAGAAGCTTGGGCAAAAAATTACGTAGTCTGCTAAGTGCACCTGCAGAAGCAAACACCTTCCTGATAACCTCGCCAATTTGTTTACCCCAATCAAGTGAGCTATCAATGAATATCCCCAGATTCTTTACCACATTACTGTTAGGTATATGGACTCCCTCAAAAACTATTTGTAGCAAAGTTTTCCAGTCAATTCAAGAAATCAACCATGAGCTACCGACAACTAAAGCTTGTGTTTTAGTAGGGTTAACCGTAAGATCAAAAGATTTACCTACTCCAGTCCAGAATACGAGCCAGATCTGCGTTCACGATTTGGACAACCTTATGCAAGTTATGAAGGCGACCTTGAGAATATATTTGAAGATCATCTGCATATAGGTGGTAAGAACAAAGGAGATTAACGGAAATTGAATTAATGAAAATAGCGAAAAGAAGAGGAGACAGGACGCCACCTTGCGGAACAGCGGCAGAGATAGCACGCCATGTAGAAAACGACTCTTCAACACGAACGCGCTGCCGGCGTCAAAATTATCTGACTACAAAGTAAGCAGAACTTGTATTAAAAATGTCAATACATACTTGAATACGAATATATATTGTTACGAATATTTTAAAAGGGTTTGCGTTTGGCCTAGTGTTGCCCAAAATCGGTCTCGCTCTTGCAGTCTTGGTCTTGTTCTTGCATTTTCGCAAGACCAAAAACAAGAACAAGACCAAGACAGACCGTGCAAGATTTGCGCAGTAACAAGACTAAGCCTGCGAGACTCTTGCGTCTTGCAGTTAGGACTGAGTGTCGTTTCAGGGAGTATAGGAGTTCGGGTATACGCTTAGGGACTCCATGAGACGCAATTTTTTTTATAAAAAATTGGAAAATTGGACTGAATATGATGAAGATGAAAACATAATAGACTTTAAGAAACTTTATGCATGTCCATCGACGACATCTGGATCTTGTCTTCAAGGTTTAGTTATTGACGAGTTGGAGGAGTACATAATATGTAAACCCAGAGCAGCCAGCTCGGAAGACATTTTAGAGTGGTGGAGGACGCATGAGACAGAATATCCAACTTTATCAAAGATGGTCCGTGATTTTCTTTCAGTAACTGCAACTTCAGTACCTGCTGAGAGATTATTTTCTAAAGTGTCTTTAGTAATTAGAAAACATAGAAATAGGTTGAGTGATGAGTCAGGAAGGTGGTTATTTTGTATTCATTCTTGGTCAAAAGAATTAATATAGAGTAACAGTAATGTCAAAGCTATTGTGTACTGTTCTGTAATTTAATTGTGTTATATTTTTAATTCCATAAATAGTAAATTCAATAAATTGTATTACTTTGTATTTATTCTTGGTCAAAAGAATTAAAATTAAGTAAGTTACTTTAAGTAACAATAATCTCAAAGCTGTTGTTCTGTAATTTAATTTGTATTGCATTTTATTTTTTATTAAAATAAATGGTAAATTGTACATAATGTGTAACTCTTTTATTCCATTTCATATAAGGTGAGTGTCTATCAATATTTTTAAGTATTGTTGAAGTTAAGTTTAAAGTCAAGTTAATGTAATTAATTTCTTCATTATAAAATATGTCTTAACCATATTTTAGCACATTTAAGCTTATTATAATTATGTAAACGTTTATTCAGAAACAGACCGACTCCCGTAGGTCACGGGAGATAGCTCAGTTGGTAAGAGCATCGGCACGGATCGCTTAGGTCGTGGGTTCAAACCCCACCCGGTGTCAGTTAATTTTTAGAATTTCTCACTAAATGTTTAGACATTTATTAATTTGGTTGGTTTTTACTACGGCTATGTAAGTTCAAGCTCAAAATGTACCTACTCTGTTACCTTTTTCTAAGATATAAATAAACGTTCAATTAATAGCAATGGGCTAATAGGTAATTGCGAGAATTGCGTGACTCTTGCTGCAAGACCAAAACCAAGACCAAGACTGGGAGCGCAATACCAAGACCAAGACCAAGACTGGCTAAGTCCCGTCTCGTTCTTGTTGAAATAGAAATAGAAAAACATTTATTAACATTAAGGACATCGTTACATTACAATCTAGGAAGTAAACACAAAAGAGGTAAGTATGGCATTATAAACAAAACATAAAACAGAAAAAAGGACCACAATACCAGACAGCGGTGTCCCGATGCCCAAAAAGATGAATGGACCTCACTCAGCATAGTTGATTGCGTTGAGTGTTGAATTCATAATTTACACCCAGACACACAACAAACACAAATGCTCGTCACAGGAACACGACTACGTCATACTAATAAAATAACGAGCTATGATTGTCATAGGTTTGTTCGTTGCTTATTTCTAATATTGAGTTCGAGATCACCAGCAGATTTTGTTACCAAAATCGAGAGGGGAGCAGAGGATAAAATGCAGAGAAATCAAGACCACTCTGTGGTGTAAGGTGTAGCTCCTCAAGGGCGAATTATAAATAAATATAAAAGCCAAATTATAATATTGAGGTGGAGTTCGCTAACATCCGCGGACTCCATGCAAACCTCAACGCGGTCCATCAACACCTTGAGACGGCGAGGCCTGCGATGCTCTTTTTGACGGAAACACAGATAGGCCGCCCTGCCGATACGTCATACCTGCACTACCCCGGCTATGTGCTGGAAGAGTCCTTCCAACCTAAAGCCGGTGTATGTCTATTCGTCAGGGCGGACGTCTGCTGTAGCCGTCTCCGCTGCCTAGAAGACCCATCCTTCTCCACCCTCTGGGTGCACGTTGACCTGGGCTCCACAAGCCGGGTCTATGCGTGCATATACCGCTCCCACAAAGGGGACGCCGAGACAACTCGACTCTTCGAGCATCTGAGTCAGGCCGCAGACAACGCTCAGGCGCAGATCCCAAATGCTGAAATGGTGTTTTTGGGAGACTTCAATGCCCACCATGAGTCCTGGTTAGGCTCATCAAAAACAGACCATGCAGGCCGAACTGCCCATGCGTTTGCTCTCACGCAAGACCTGACGCAACTGGTACACCAGCCCGCCCGGGTACCAGATATTGTCGGTCATACTCCCTCCTTATTGGACCTTCTGCTGACGAGTCACCCAGCCGGGTATAAAGTGTCGGTTGGTGCTCCATTGGGCTCCTCCGATCACTGTCTGGTTGGCGCTACAGTGCCTTGTGCAGCTCCCCCACAGCCTGTGGAGGTGACGCGGCGGTTATGGCACTACTCGTCGGCAGATTGGGACGGATTGCGAGAGTATTTTGCCTCCGTCCCTTGGCGGCAGTGCTGCTTTGGAGAAAGGGATGCTTCAGAGAGTGCATCTGCTATCGCTGACGAGATCAGTACCGGAATGGAATACTACATTCCTTTTACTGATGTCGTCAGTGCTAGCAGAACTGGTCCCTGGTTCAATCGCGAGTGTGCCGCAGCTGTTGAACAAAAACAGGCGGCGTACCGTGCTTGGTCTAGGGCCCAGGCACTCAATGATCATTCAAACCTTGCCTCCCTGAAAGCAGCCTTTAATAAAGCCACCAAGACCACGAAGAGGGCTTACATTAGAGCAGACGCTCAGCGAATTGCACGTGTTGGCCAAGAACTCATCACGCACCCTACGGGTAGCCGCTCCTACTGGCGACTGGCTAAACACGTGCAATCTAACTTCTGCGTGCCTTCGCTGCCCCCACTGAGATTCCCTGATGGATCGTTGGCTCATCAGCCGCAAGAGAAAGCCGATTTACTGGCTAACCTCTTCGCCGCAAACTCTTGCATCGATGACTGCGGTGCTGCGCCGCCTGAAATTCCACATTGCGGCTCCACAATTTCTGATATTCGTATCAGGCAGTGTGATGTTCGTGCCGAACTGCAGTCACTCGATGTCAGGAAAGCCAGTGGCCCTGATGGAATTCCAGCTGTGGTGAAAATCGAGAGGGGAGCAGAGGATAAAATGCAGAGAAATCAAGACCACTCTGTGGTGTAAGGTGTAGCTCCTCAAGGGCGAATTATAAATAAATATAAAAGCCAAATTATAATATTCGTACAAACGTTGTTTGGAATTTTGTTTAAGAAACATGATTTTTTAATGATTTCCTTGCTGTTTTGTTTAAAAAAGGTGGCCAACTTGATGAAAACATAAGTCGAAGTCATACGACGAAACCTTGGGCTGAATACAAAATTCATGGGGGTTTAAAATTTGAGAGGCATTCAAATGTGTATCGGCCGGTCGGAACAAGCCTCTCGTAAATAAACTAATAAGGGACCCATATGCAGTCTATGGGCTGACTGGAGGAACCACACTTTAAGGGTTATCTCAGACATCATTCTTAAACTTATTGCTTTGACAAATAAAGTAATTGTATATTTTGTATAGTATTTAGAAACATCGCTTCGTGTTGGAAACCTTTGTAATTGATACCCGTAATATAGCTTTTCAACTGTAATAACTTCTGAAATTTATGACAAGAATAATTTTGTGGATTAGTGGAGTAAAGACATAACTTTTCACATTTTATAATGCCTTAAAGTTGAAATGAAAACTTCTAGCGATATAAGGTCACCGCACATTATCACGGCGCGGCACTTAGCTCCTAACGGCAATTTAAATTAGAACAAACTTGCCATTTAAATTAGAGCATTGAACAATGAATGAATAAATAAATAAATATGCGCCAGACAACAAACCATTAGCTTTTCTCGAAGTAGGGTTATCCCTACTTCGAGAAAAGATAATTTCCTGAATTGACCTGACCGGGGATCGAACCCGGGACACTACGGAATTAAAGGCGAGAAACCGTGCTACAGCGCACTACGCCATTCGTGTCGTCAAATAGTGTGTACTATAATCTATTTTAATAATAATAATAATAACATTCATTTATTTCAGACCTCTGTCCATATGTTATTAGTAACAATTTTAATCTTAAGAGGTAGTGTTAGTAAGATACAATTTAATAATTACAACAGCCTAGTGTGAAGCTGCACCCAACGGCACATTAGTGGGGTGTCCCACCTATCTGCAAACACATTTAGCATCCCGTTGGCAGCGCCACGGAGACGGAGTAGCATGGAGGCGCATCGCTTTCGCATGATAGCATAGAAGTCATCAGTGTGCGCCTCCGCAAACATACCTGAGGCACTACATCGCCACGGCCGATGTAAACCCTAAATGCGTTATTATATTGGACTCGCAGATCGCCATATGCCCGCCGCGTATAGTTAGCCCACAGGCTGCAAGTGTAAAAAGTTTGACAGTATGCTTTAAAAAGCGTAATTTTGACTGGTTCTGTACACTTTGCAAACCTTCGAGCCAACATGTTGCAGCAAACAGCCAGCGATCTGCGTTCCCTCTCGATGTCATAATTATCTTTAAGATCATCGGTGACCCAGTGGCCCAGATATTTAAATTTATGTACCCCGCGCAGAGGCGTACCACAGAGTGAGACGTTCGGTATGTCAAGATAGGTCTTAGTACCCGACTTAAAAACCATAAGCTCACTCTTCTCTGCATTATACCTAAGCCCATGTGACATTGCGTATGATTCACATAACTCTAAGAGCTTCCTAAGACCACCAAGCGATGGGCTCAGCAGCACCATGTCATCGGTATAGCTGATGTTATTCATACAAACACCATCAACATGACATCCAACATTGGTGCCGCTGAGCTCACCGATCAGACGGTTCATATACAAATTAAATAGTTGGGGTGAGCTCAACCCCCCCTGCCTCACCCCGCACTCCAACCTATACACGTCTGAGGATGATCCCGCCCATCTCACTCTGTTCTCTTGATTACCATACCAATACCTCAAAATTGAAATAGTTTCTGGACGTAACGTAGTATCCGTACGAAGCTTTTGCCAGAGTACATCATACGATACCAGGTCGAATGCCTTTGACAGGTCCAAAAAACAAGCAAAGACTGGTGTTTTTCTAGCTGTGTAGTACTGTACAGTCTGCTTGAGACACAGTATGGCACTCTCAGTCGACAACCCGGGCCTGAACCCAAACTGGGCATCATGAAGTTCGAGGTGCCTTGCCAACTGTTTGTCAAGCAAACTGTCCAGCACTTTCGCTATAATAGTGGCCAAAGATATGGGCCTGTAATTGGACATATCAGAGGCATCACCAGTTTTATTCTTTATAATAGGTACAACTACGGTCTGCATCAACGCCTGAGGTAGGTATTTATGACTAAGACATAGGTTATAAAATAAAGCGAGAACTCTTGACATGTGTGGTCCAGCATGCTTAAGGTGCTCAACACTAAGGCCATCGTGCCCCGGAGACTTACCTCTCACCATTTTTTTAAATAATTTTATTATTATTTAATTTTACAAAGTGCATATGAAAAAGCCGACGGCGGTTGGCCAGCACGCTTGTCACTACCATACAACTCGTCTCGCAGCCCGCGCGCTGTAAGCTGGCGGACCGCGAGCTTGCGGCGCGCCGACCGCGAGCTTACCGTGCGTCGGCCGGTGCCCGTACTGTAAGCTTGCACCTCGCGGAAGGCGCGTACTAAGCGCGCTGGCAGCTAGCCGTAGCCTAAATATGAGGCGATGCCGTGCTGTAGCTGTACTGCTGCTGCGCTGTTGCTGTGCGGGTAAAGTGAGCTATGACCTTTATGCTGTTTGACGTCGATTATTAGCTGTCAAGCTGTCAAAATGTGAGCGACTAGAAATCGAGTCGCATAATTTATACAGTTTCTATGGTTATGAAATGTAAATCAATATCCGTTTTGACGACACGATTGGCGCAGTGTGCTGTAGCACGGTTTCTCGCCTTGGCTTCCGTGGTGTCCCGGGTTCGATTCCCGGTTGGGTCAATTCAGAAAAATTACTTTTTCTAAATTAGCTCGGGTCTGGGTGTGCTGGGAGACGCCTCTGGCTTATTTCCCGGTCTGTACCTCGTAACACAAGGATATTTATCCTTACTTCGAGACCATGGCAAGTGGTGTGTTGTCTGGCGCATATTTATTTGTTTATTTTATCCGTCGCTGCTCAGATACTTGGTGCGTCTGGCGGCTGGCTGCGGGCAAAAACGGACGGTCATTAAATCTTTACACAGGAGAGCGGCCTTGGCCGACTTGCCCAACTCTTTGCACAAGATATCCTACTTGCACCTAGGGGTGACACAGAACGGAATTTGTAAAACAGAAAAGTGGGTCTCACTCACCATCAATGTATAGAAAAGACAAGTTTTACGAGTACTATCCTACTTACTAACTTATCCTGAAACAAATTCAAATTCTAAAATGCTTTATTCAAGTGAACCATAATTTTACAGTTCTTTTGAATCGTCATTTAACATTGAAAATTTAGCTATAGTATAAACATACTTAATATAAATACATTTTATATATTATGTTCTTCCCTACCGATTCCCAAATCATAATAAATATAAATAAATAAATAAATATGCGCCAGACAACACACCTCTTGTAATGGTCTCGAAGTAGGGATTAATATCCCTGTGTTACAAGGTACCACACAAGGAAATAAGCCAGGGGGGACATATATCATAATGTGACTACCACCGGTGTCGGAAGTCTGATTCCACTGAGAAGACCCGTAAAGAAACTCAGTAGTTCTCTTTTAAAAAATAAGTGGTTAACAATTCAGGTTAATCACAATTTGTGCCTTTGTTACCAGAGACATATAGTTTGAACATCAATATACTTATCATTACGGTATCTAAGTTAGACAGATCAGTTTCCGAAAGTGGCACCTGTTCACAAGTTGACGTTTGATCCAGCCATCGCTCCACACAACCATATTTTAGGGAATGAAACGCGACCCATCACGCAACGCCACCACCCCAGAAAAAATTTAGTGAGTATGACTACTCAAGTCACTAGCCGTGAAATCAACAAACGGTAAGTAAGTGAATCTGAGCTGAAACCTTAGATTAAATCAAAATGGAAGATATGTGACTCGTATCTAGCGCGTGGACCGCTTAAATCAGGCCGCCGTCGCGTTTTCACTCGTCGCAATATAAGATTGACAGGACTTTATTCTGACGCACGCCTGTCTAGCTTACACTATGGTCTTCCGTTCTCAGTTGTCAATTTGAAGGACATGCCGTATCTTCCGCTATTTTATTTAATCTAAGCCTAAGACCGATTTTTTAACTGATTTGAAGTCATAAAGACTTAAAACACTTACTGGAATATTTTTCTAATCAAATTGTTAATACTTAGTACGAGGAAAGAAGCAAAAGATACATAGCATAGGTATTTATAATTTTCATTTTTGAAGAATCAACAATTAAACAAAACACTGCCCCTAACTTGCTGACAAATGTTTTCAGATCAACGTTATAAAAACCGATAAACATGTTGACTGAAAACGTAGGAGAGAATTTGGTGAGTGAAACATCTGCACTGCAAGTAGGAATATGTTCTGCCTTGCGATTCTTCGAAGGCAGTTCTTTGACAAGGCGACAGGCAGTGCCGCGGTCAATAAATCTGGTTCAAATGACATTGCGACATCAAAGCTTGCAGCTTCTAGTATACATTACAACCGCACTTTATTAACAGCATTAAACAGTCATTTAAAGAGTTGTATTTTTACAAAGTCGCCCTAGTTTACAGCCCTAATTCTACAATTTTCAACTTTGACAGCCCTAGGTTAAGCCAGCCCTTCAAGGGGCGAAACAAGGGGTTCATCGAGGGTTGTTTGGACACGGCTCCAGGGAATTTTTGATATAATGCCTGAATTTCTAAGTCTGCGAAATATTTATATTTTTAATATGCTTTCCTTTTTACTTTGTTTGTTGTTTTATGCAAAAAAGAAGTGGGACTTTTTTTAAAGTCTAATAAGTAACAATTGGCCTGTAAGTATATTACAAATAAGGAAACAGATACTTATATACGTTGAAGACACATGAGAAGAGTTTTCCACCCTAGATTTTCTATATGCACGCACCATGCTGCAACTACTATCCCTTGAGGAACCACGAAACAGCGTCGGTATTTGAAAAGAAGCCTAAATATTTGTAAAAATCTTACTTAGAAATGTTTGAGTATGTCATTGTTTTGAAATTCAAGATTTGGTTATTCAATAGCTTTTCAGGTCTGCCAAACAGTGCCTTGTAACTCTTGTAAGCAAAACATTTAGAGGTGGTCCCGCGGGAGAGTTCAAAGGGACTTAATTGGATCTGCGGCAGTGATTACGAATGCCCACTGCCTATCTACTCTTCACTAGTTAGTGTAGTAGGTACAAGTCCTCTAATTATTGCTTTGCTCGTGTATACACATCCCTATGTGTCTTAGCCAAAATTTTACGCAATTAGGTTGTTATAAAGTTCAATTCGCCAAACCATCGATCAAACAAATCGATGAGGTTAGAACTCAACAGACTGTTTCCTCTCATTTTTTCATCAACCAAAATGAACAAAATGATAGACACTATTTAAATATTTTCTACACAAAGATAGGAACTAGAAAAAATCGATCTGATCATAGGACTCAAGCGGGCCTCAAACCCGCGTCTTCCACAATCCGGGTGGCTGCTCGTCCTACTAAAGTTCTAGGATCAGAGCTTATTTTTCTAGTCTATCTTTGTGTAGGTACTCGTAGATGGTAGACAAAGGTCATAATTCAAATTTAATTCTTAGGAAGTAAGTAGCTGGAAGCTAAACCGTTATAATAAAGTTGACGACACGATTGGCGTAGTGTGCTGTAGCACGGTTTCTCGCCTCGATTTCCGTAGTGTCCCGGGTTCGATTCCCGGTGGGGTCAATTCAGGAAACGATCTTTTCTGAATTGACTCCGGTCTGGGTGTGCTGGGAGACGCCCCTAGCTTATTTCCTTTTGTGGTACCTCGTAACACAGGGATTTAATAATCCCTACTTCGAGACCATTACAAGAGGTGTGTTGTCTGGCGCATATTTATTTATATTTATTTATAAAGTGGGTTTAGTCAAGTCAGTGTCAACAATGGAAGATCGAAGTGTACTAGCTCTGTAATATCTGAGCTGCTTAAATGAAGTAGGTAAGTAATTGATCGATCATACTGGAGTAAAGTCGACAAATTAGTTTGGCCACAGTTTGCTGAAGACTAGGTTTGTATTTGAATAGGCTGTAGGAGTTATGTCGGTTTCAATGGGTAGGTTGAAGTCAAGGTCAAAGCTCGTATGAAATCTTAAAAATTAAAGGGAAAATAAACTGGAAAGGCTTACACATTGTGCATCTGATCCAAAGCTCAGCAATATCCGTCCAGAAATTGACGGATCCTTTTCAAGCTCATATGAAAACATACCAGGCCATGGTCACCAATACTGATTGATGGATTTGAATTCCACTGACCAGCTGAGTTACGCGAAGGGAACTCTTTAATAAAACCGTGTATATGCCAATCCAACTGTCGCACAATCTCGTGTGCCTGGAAAAAACCAGCACTGAAATGTATATCCTTGTGTAATGTGTAGACAATAATTGCAAAAACTTGTACAAAATCATACTGTTTCTTGCATCTGGAAGCAATTTTCTCGTAAATTTCGTAATATTTCATCAAAATAAAAGTTATTCGTGTACTGGCTTGAATTTTATTTATGACACATATACCCATAAAAGTACTAATTTTCTAATGAACTTCCATAAGTTAAACCAAAAATCTTTGTAATTTACTAATAATATTTGTGAGGGAGGGGTTCGAAACTGGTTGGCAACATCTGTTAATTGGATGTCTGGGATCTATACAATATTATATCAAAAGTCAGAATGAGGTCCGCAATTTCTGCAAAAGGAACTTCACTGAGAGTTATTATATCAGTTTCAAATGTGAATTTCTTACATAAAACAATCAAATGAATAAATGAAAATCAGGGATACCTTACAGCAAGATCATCATACTCAAATTAAGCAGAGATAGTACATACTATGGGTGTCAAATACTGATGTTTATCAGAATGTTTATTCTTAAACATTTCTAGATAATACTAGATTCAAGCACAATACAACACAACACAAAAACAAATTTTCATCAAATTATTTTATGTCCTGGATTAAACAACACACGACCTTTGGCGCTTAAGGCCGGATCGTTACCACTGCGCCAACAGGCCAGTCATTTTCATGTGTTGTACTCTAATTTACTTTATTTTGTTTAGGGTTGGGTCAAAGACTTATCACAGCGGGTTTTTTCATACGTTCGGGATAAGCAGGTCTTTAAAGTGGAAATTAAGGATGGGGGAAGATAACGGCAGTTATTAAAAAGCCAATTCCAAGTGGTTGTGTCAGGTCGGGGACGATGGCCGCTGACAGCGGGGAAATTGCCGTCGCTCTGATGCGTCTGAATGATGCTCAGAGTGGACTGGGAGTTGATGGTTAACCTATTGTGACATTTAAAGATAAATCATTTGTCTTTGTTGAAATATGTCCGATTTCTCTTAGATTAGATTATTTATTCCTTAAACACATTAAATTAAATTGCTTCATGGTCAATTAACGGATTTTCACGATGAGATCGTCAAAGATAATAAAATAGAATGAAATAAAACAGAACGAGGAAAAATTACACATACATTCAAATTAAATACAGAAAGTCCCAAAATAATTAAAATGTCAAGGCAATCACAAAATAGAATATAAGTATGAAATAAGATAACTTAGTAACGTCTTAACGGTTGCCGCGACCGCGTTTAGGCTATGGACAGAAAAACTGGAGACAGAGACACGAGACCCCGTTTCGGTCTTCGGTCTCGGTCGCGCACACGAACCGGCGCCTATATTAAGTTGTAGTGACAAATAGTGTCTCTTGTCTCGGTATTCAGTCTCGGTCGCGGCACCAACCGCCGCCTTTAAGCGACACTCACCCGACCGATAATTCGTTACCTGCAAACTTGTTATAGAAAACTGACACAATTTGTCTGAAACAAATCTTTAAAAATTCATTTGAATAAGACACGATTTTTTAATTCTTAGTTTATTCCCTAGATAGCTAACCAAAGTATTTTAACTGACTGTTTATCAAGCGAATAGATATTTTGAATTTTTCAATCGTCTTTTATCCAAAGAATAGCTATCTATCGTTTGACTATGTACTTAAATCGCTAACTTCACACTGATTATCCTCATGCGAGATGCACTTAAACAATCATTGCAATGTTAGAATGAAACACGACAAAAGTTGACGTTTGACAAATTGACACTGACGTTTAAGAAAAACAACCTCAGCTGTTTTTGTTGTCTAAAGTTGTGATAAAGAGTTAGTGATTATAATAACACGCCAAAACTCCTTAAAAAATTAAAATAATCTCAAATGACGGCGCACCACATAACCTCAAAATGTCAAAGAAAACGCATAGTTAAATCAAAGGGGATATAATATATATATATATTTTTCATCTACAACGCAATCCTTCGGTACCATAAAACATTGGATCCTTCGACCCTTCCTCAACAGAAAAGACGTATACGCACTCCCGTACCCTCACTTAAATCAGCATTTGCAAGACGACAAACCACTTGCACAGGGCCGTTTCTCTATAGGTATTTCAACGATAGGGAAATCATTGTTAATATGAATAGAAGTTCGTTAAAATCTACGCTTAAAAAATACCTGACTTCATTAAACTACCAGGCGACTGAAAATATAATCCGATTCTAAATTCAACTTAAAATGCTTAATTATTCTGTCATCACTAATCTGAATAATAATTATACTAATAAAATAATTTCACTCGTTTTTTGACGGATGTAAAGTGTAAATTCAATTATTGGTCATACTTTCCGCTAATTACGTATTATGCTTTTCAAATAACTTCATCTTATCTTTGCTTTGTTTCCTATATTAAGTGCAGTATCATATCATTTCAATGTTTAAATACAGGTTAAAACTATTTTGCATGACCCCCTTAAAGGGTGGAGGGTTAATAACCTGAGCTACAGGTTTTACCTAATTCAGGTATTAGCCCGCCATAGTTTACTTCACTGTGCAGGTTTAACTATACTGTGACCATACCGTAGTATTTAACTTTAAAACTACCCACATTGTACTTTGTTTTTTTATAGTGTGTGTTATATTATTGTAAACTTAAAATTGTAAAACTATGGTGAGAATAAACGTTTTTATTATTATTATTATTATTATAATAATTAGCGTTAAGCTAATTAGCACGCTAATAAGTATGCCACAAACGAGCACGCTCATATACTGACACACTTGCTTTTTATTAGCATGCTTTTTTTAAGCCTGCTACTAAATGACCATGCTCAAAGCAAAGTATTGAACACACATGCTTTTTAAGCACGGGTTCTATTCGAAATAGTGTTGTTGCGATAGCGATAGTTTCGATAGTGATAGTTGATCTTGAAAATTAGTCGTACTATCGATAGTCCTATCGAAACTATCGACCCGTGATGATACTATCGATAGTATCGATGATGAGAATAAAGCGATGCTATTGACCTTTTTCGATACTATCGATAGAATCGCGCCATTAAAGTCGATGCTATCGATACTATTTATAACTATCGACACCTATCGATACTATAGATAGTTTTTCTTCAGTAACTATCGAGGTATTTTCGATACTATCGACTGGAAATAAAACGAAACCTTGTATAAGCTTGCAATATTAGCGTAAAATGTTCGACTTTCGATAGGGCAAAACTATCGATGGTATCGATACAATCGACACGCATCCTATCGATAGTTTTGATTCCATCAAATTTATAGCATATAGCCTAAATTAAGAAGAAACATAACCTATGTCACCAGGCCGTATTACCATTTTATATAGCCAGTCAAGTTGATTTCCTAAGCTGAGCTTAGCGAGCGATTTCTTACATTTTCAGCCAGTCAGCGGTTACCAGTCAATAAAAATGCGTCCTCTATGCACGAAATTGCTCGCTACCCTCAGTTTAGGAAATTTACTTGACCGGCTATAAGAGATTGTAATATGGCCCCTGATAGTATAGCTTTCTAATGGTGAAAGCATTTTAAAATAGATCCAGAAGATTCGGAGCCCATTTAATACAAATGAACAAATCATTCCTCTTTATAATATATTATGTATGGATAAACCACAACCTCGCTATATAATTAAACCGAGACTGACATCTCTATACCAGTTCTCAATGGATACTAGCCTAGTAGCATGCTCAATAAGCAAACCTGTTCACACGTGCTAAAAGCACGCCCCCTTCCACCCGCGCCGCAGGTAGCATGCTCATAAATCGAACGGCTGTCGATTTTTGAGCATACTCGAAAGTAGCATGCTCATAACTAGCAAGGCTTCGATACACGTGCTACTAAGTAGCACTTGCTCATTAGTAGCATGCTTTCGTGCTAGTAATGAGCTAGGTAACTGTAGCTTTATAGTTAAATCTTATCCAGCCACTCAAGAAGCAGATAACTTTATTCCTCAGGTAGCGGCTTTATTCAATAGATAACATCTATCAGACCATTGAAAAATTAAAAATCTTGTTATCCTTCGAATAAACTTTATTTTACAGATAAATTTCACTATCTGAGGGTTGAAAAATCGGCCCTAAATATTTTACTACTTCGCTCATTTATCAGATAACCAAAGTGTCGGTTGACACTCATTATTTGTCCGTAAGCTTCATACAAATTTACAAAGATCCCTCGTTTTTTAGGATGGGCCAAAAATACAGAAAAAGCAATCCTGTAAAAGGCTAGGTGTATTTTTTATATCCATCTCTCCCGAGCTAACTTGTCACTCGCGGAAAGGGGTACATCATCCTCGCAGCCGGGCGAGGACCTTGTATCATGACATATACCAGTGATGTGATCAGCAGATGCGAAGATTTAAATCGTTTCGAGTATTTAAATCAAAAAGAGGTTTAAATCACACTCGTTTAAGCTCACATGGGTTAGAATTACAGGGCTGGAACGAGAATAACTGTCAATCTACCTACGTAAGCTAATAATAGTGAGGAAATATGTATTTTTTTGCTTGTTTGTAATGGATAAACTTTTTATATTTTTATACTTGATTAAACAGTCACCTGGTGGTACCTAAGTGCCGATGCGATTATGATGGAACATGTCTGCCCAGCAAATGCCTATTCACTCTTGTCTCACTGAAAAATTACTATACCAATTCAAACAAATCTATAACCAATATAAAGTTAAATAAACTGCATTGAAGAGGGAATTAACTATTTCTTTTTAATTAACTATTTTTTTTTAATGGATTTAATTAGTTGGCTGGTAACTACTTTTAATATGAGAACTGTAAAATTTAGGCAAACCTGAATAGGTAATAATTTTCAGTGACGTTTAGGTATTTTTTTATTGATATAAATAGGTAAGTTTCCGTGAATTCTTCAGGTAGTCTCTGAAGGGATCGTGACAAAACATTTATGTCGTGGGCGTCTATTAGGACGCCCACGACATAAATGTTTGCTTATGCTTTGTTACTTCCACTGTGTTTAGATTTTCAGGTTTACATTAATATTTAATGAGGATCTTTTTTGTTTTCTGTTCTTAGTAAAAATATTAAAAAGAAAGATTATTTACTTTTATCCAATCATTATTTTCAGGTATCGTTTTAGATGTCAAGTGAGTTTTTTAGTCCTATCTCTGGCCATACCACTCTTTCACATAATTCCATTGTTTTTTCGATGTTGTTGATGTTGAACTATAAAAAGAACGCATCGTTTTCATTTTCTATATCACACAATTTTAACTGGTCAACATTAACGAGCTGAAAAAAAAGACTGACCTGGAATGGGATCGTCAGAAAGTCAATTATTATTATTGTTATTATTGTTATTCATGGAACCTAGCCCAGGATTCAGTGTTTTATCTTTTATTGTGTGTAACTGTGTAGTTACTATGAAAGTAAAGAATATTTTTAAATTTTTGCAGGTAAATACAACATAATACCCTGTATTAATCTCCAGGCAGCGTGCAAGATGGTAAATCCTTAAGGGGTCAGTTATAGAGTAAGTAATTCATTCAAAAAGAAAAATCATTAACATTAGTATCAAACATCTTTATAATCATAATCATAATTATTTATTTGTAAACATAGGTAGGTACAATATATTCGGTGTTACAGTATATGTTCGGCCATTAATCTAGCATACAAATAATAAGACAAAAATTATTCAACAAAATATCAGTTACACAATGAATTAAAAACAATCAAATTATTAAATGTTAAATTCTAGTAATTACAGGGGATATAAATTAGATTAAAATAATGTCATGAAAATTGCAAGAAGTTCACAATTTGTCCAAGAAAAATTCAGTTATATTATAATACGATTTGATTAATAATAGTGATTGCAACTCCTTGCGAAATATCGTAAGATTAGCCTCTTTCAAGTTTTTGGGGAGCTTATTGAAAACTTTTGGAGCCATACCGTAAAAACTATTTCCTTTCAATGCGGTTTTAGTAACTGGCGCTCTTAACATATTTCCATGACGTCTGCTCACCTTTGTTTGCCCAGTGGAGATGGTGTCAAAGAGAAGAGGATTTTTCTTAACAAACATTGCTGTTTCGTATATGTAGAGACATGGAACAGTAAGAATCTTCAGTTCTCTAAAATGTTCTCTACAACTGTCTGTTCTTTTTAAAGACTTTAAGGCCCTAATACACTTTTTCTGGCATTTAAAAACTTCTTCTTTATTACTACAGTTGCCCCAAAAGATTAATCCGTAACGTAATATGGAGGCAACGTATCCATTGTAGGCAGTTAGAACGGTCTCCAGACTGGCTACTCGAGATAGAGTTTTTAGTGCAAAAACAAATTGGTTGATACGTGTGCATAGATTATTTTTATGTATTCGCTAATTCGTTTGATAGTCTATGTGTAAGCCTAAAAACTTCGTCGACGTTACAGGTTCTATGATTTCATTTATATGTCGTATGGTCAGATCTGGTGTCCGAGTGTACTGGCGAAAATGCATTATCTTTGTTTTTTCTATATTAACATGTAAGTTATTCATGTCGAGCCATTTAATTATATTATTTAATGTCTTAGTTTTTTCATTTTCATACGTCAAATTACTTTAACATTTAATTAAAATTGTGCTATCATCGGCAAATAATGTCATGGGATATTCAATTGATGTTGGCATGTCATTAATATAAATTAAAAAAAGAAGAGGTCCTAATATGGTCCCTTGCGGTACTCCGTGCTCTACATCTCCACACTTGGAGAGATGCACCTTTTCTTTAAATGATTGTTTATTTATACTTCTGATTGACGTTTGTTGTTTTCTATTGCTAAGGTAGGATTTGAACAATTTTAGTGCAGTACCGCGTATACCGTAGTGGTAGAGCTTGTGCAAGAGTACGTCGTGGTTAACATAGTCATAGGCTTTCGTCATGTCCATGAATAAGGCACAAATGTTTTCCCTTTTATCAATAGAGTCAGTAACTAATTTCAGCAATTCAAAAATGGCCATATTGGTGGACTTGTTTCGACGGAAGCCATATTGCTGTGGAATAAAAATATTAAATTTCTCCTTATATGAGTAGACTATTGTAAATATGACTCTCTCAAAGACTTTAGATAATATAGGAACGAGAGCGATGGGTCTATAGTTTTTCATGTTATGAGTGTCACCTTTTTTTTGGATTGGTTTAATAATCGACAGTTTAAAGGCATTTGGAAACACACCTTGACTCAGGGATAGATTTATGATGTGTGATAAAGGTGCAGCTAGAAATTGCGCACATCTTTTCATTGCTGCGGTACAAAGCTCATCGTAACCCACGCTGTTCGTATTTTTTAGGGATAAAATAATTTTATGTACCTCAAGAGGGGAAGTAGGTGTCATAAAAATAGAGTTCATGTTGGATTGTGATTTGTTGTCAAGTTTATAGTTTCCATATGTTATTTTTGATGTATTTTTAATTTCATCTACAAAATAATTATTAAATGCATTCGCTGTGTCATATGGATTAGTTATAACTACGTCATTATTTGAAACTGAATTAATAATATTCCGCGGAATGTTATTTTTATTTTTGTTAATGACTGACCACACAGCTTTAGATTTATTAGCCGCTGTTTCAATGGCAAAGTTGTTTTGACTCTTTTGTGTTAGATAAATAATTTTCTTAAAACGTTTAGAGTAATTCGTAAGTTGTGTTCTGTTAGGTAAAGTTGGTGATTTTCTGTAAGTCCAAAGCAATTTCCTTTTATTCTTACTGCAAAGTCTAACCCCACGTGAGATCCATCTTTGTTTTTTTCTGGCTTTAATTTTAACAGTAACGGAGGGAAAGCAGAGGTCATGGAACATACGTATGGTCTCATCAAATGATTGATATGCTTCGTTTACATCATTTATTCTCAATATTTCAGAAAAGCTTGAATTTTTTATAGCGTCATAAAACTTTCCCAAATTCTCTTCACAAAAATCTCGTTTTCGAAGAACCCAAAAACTCAATGTACACTTTTTATTTACTGGCAACCTAAGCAGTTCAATCTGATAAGTTAAGATCTAATATCTTAGATTTGCAACGGGAGATGTTTGTAGCAAAATTATCAATGTAGGTTAAAAAGTATAAAGCTCGTTATTTATGTATTCGTCTTGCATTTCACTTATTTCGTAAATGTAATTTTATTTGCCTTTTTCAACCATGGGTAACCTGGGATTAAGATAGACCCACACGTAGGCATCATTTTTCTTACGTACGTGACACACTTCAACTCAACCTAGGACAGGACAATCTAGGACACGTCCTAATAAAATAATCAGCTGAAGAACTAAGTTGACTTTAAAGGGTGACATTTTGATACAGAGGTCTTATTACAATTCCTTTTAATTTGTCAAGTTAATTCCCTAAACTGAGCGTAGCCAGTAATTTCGTTACAATGATCTTTCATTTCCAGCCAGTCAGCGATTACCTGGCTCTAACGCCTAACTTGGATATTTACTGACTAAATTACTCACTACTCTCAGTTTAAGAAATCGACTTGACTGGTTAAAAGGGATTGTAAATTGGAATACGGCCCCAGGACTCAAATAGTTGTAACTAGATAAGGGTGGTTGCCTACGGGCTCTTAGTGTCTAAACATACTATGCCGTAGGCGACCGAAGTTTCGCGGCTGATTTTACTTTCCGACGTATTCGGCTGATATGACACACTTTAAGTGCCGAACTTACGCGGCAGAAATTCAGTTGGTTAAATTTGTGTGTGTATTCAGAGTCTATAATTCAGTGTACAATGTGTGCTCTACAAAATAAGTTGCCGCTGAACTTACGCTCGACCGAAGTTAGGCTGTACGCTGTAACGCAACGTAATTTCAGCATAATGTGACATCAGTAATTCAAATAGCATTGCAGACGTAATCATGCCGATCTTCGGTCGCGTACCTTCGGCATAGTGTGTTTAGACACTTAAAATTAAACATAACAAAACTAGCTATCTTCAACAATTGAAACAAGCCGTAAGTTTTTAGGTAGGCAGTTTCCAAGCCCAACCTAGGAATTTTTCGTAAAGGTTTCGTAACAAAACTGATAAAATCTATCAAATTATTAATATTTATTCAGCCCATATTACTGAAACTCTGTCCAAATTTCTTTAAATTCTAGGAAAAGTGAAGTTGTTCGACGCCTACTTTACGAAAATGTATACTTCGTAAAAGTAGATCAAGACAATGTTTATCTCAAGTTTCAGCTACCAATAATTATGAACCATTGTTTCAAAGTGTTCTTACGGTACAGTTTGCTTAAAATTAAATCCACTTATACAAATAACGATAAACTCATCATTCCTTCGTGCATATAAAGTTGAAAGCTGCGGTCTCACGTCATGTGAGAGGGAGCCAGCCAGATTAGAGTAACGCGTGTAATCATAACACTCTTTCAAATAAGCTTTTGCAGTCATATAAATCAAATATAATAGTGTTTTGATATAATAGTAATATAATAGAATATAATGAAATAGTTTTTTTGTCAAAATCTCACAATCATAACGACAATACAATTAAAATAGCTTTTTCCAATGTAGCAACGTATTTTATGTGACTTTTATTTTTGCTTGTCAGCTTATTTTACGAGTATGATTCATATTGTTCGAGTGGGCTGTAGCTGTAGCCCACTCGAACAACATGTAATAGTAGTAGGTAGTATAATAATAGTAGGCTGTTTAATGTCAAGGGCAGTACAGAGTGTTTTTTAGTTTTGCGCAAAATAACGAGAGGCTTTGGACAGACAAACAATAACATCATTTATCTCTGGGAAAAATGTAGGTAGTAGACTGTTATATTTAAGGTGAATTGTGTTCTAAAATATTACTAGTTCCCTCTGTTGAGTTGCTCGTCAGGATGCCGAAAAACCATCGCTATATAACACCGATTCGGCAGTGGTTTTCGGTTCCCGCAAATAACATTTGAATTACAAAGACTCCGCATCAGCGCTCAGTAGGAACAGAAAAAAATGTGCTTTAGGTCATTAAGCATTATTTTGACGACACGGTTGGCGCAGTGCGCTGTGGCACGGTTTTACGCCTTGACTTGCGTGGTGTCCCGGGTTCGATTCCCGGTCGGGTCAATTCAGAAAATGATCTTATCTGAATTGGTTCCGGTCTGGGTGTGCTGGGAGACGTCCCTGGTTCAATTCCCTGTCTGGTACCTCGTAACTCAAGAATATTCATCCTTACTTCGAGACCATGACAAGTAGTGTGTTGTCTGGCGCATGTACATATATAGGTATTTTTTTAGCACACTTTTATGGTACCTCGTATCAATACCACTAGTTCTGCACGTTTTTGTGGGCGGCGGTAACCGCTTACCACCTGGCGGTCCTCACGCCTGTTTGCCACCGATTTTGTAAGAAAAAACCCTTTGGTTCTTCTACTGGTTACGAAGAATAATCCAAAAGAAATCTAATGCATTGAAATAAAAAACAAGCCAACTGCCAAATCCGCCTTATTCTGGTCGAAAAGAGGAATCACTTGATCTCAAGATTTTAAGCCAGGGCGATAAAATGCGGTGACAAGAAACCAGCAACTGTGTATATATATGACGAGACTCCAGTACAAGCGATGCAACTGCGATCGCCAGAGAAAATGCTTTTTTTGTTAATTTCTAATAGCACAGATTAAAAACCTAATACAGACTAAGTATGGGACGGTTCTTATTTAAAGTTTTTAATTTAAAAAATCGCCTACGGTTTCAACAAACTAGGCTGTTCCTTTATTCTGAAATAGCAGTAGGTATTATTATACAGTTTTCTACATTGTGTTTTTAATTGTAGAAGGTAGCTTTGGACAAGTTTCTGAATGATAGCTAATTACAAAAATCAAATCTATTTTAGATTTCAAGTTTAAGAGTAAGGCATCACGTTACTTTTGAAAGGGAACTTTTGACGACACGGTTGGCGTAGTGCGCTGTAGCACGGTTTCTCGCCTCGATTTCCGTAGTGTCCCGGGTTCGATTCCCGGTCGGGTCAATTTAGGAAACGATCTTTTCTGAATTGACTCGGGTCTGGGTGTGCTGGGAGACGCCCCTAGCTTATTTCCTTGTGTGGTACCTCGTAACACAGGGATATTAATCCCTACTTCGAGACCATTACAAGAGGTGTGTTGTCTGGCGCATATTTATATATATATTTATTTATAACTAAGTGTGAAAGGAAACACCTTGTAACTCATACCTATCTACTTTGTATGACGAAAACATAAAGGATAACTCAAACTGAAACTCAAATAACTTTATTCAAATAGACTGTATCAGTACTTTCAAATCGTCAAATTTACAGCAAAATATACTAAATAATAGACATAAATACCATAATAAAATGGATATGTAAATAAACAGTATACAGACATAATGCGACTCTACCACCGCGTCGGAGTTGTTTCTTGCTGAGAAGACCCGGCAAGAAACTCAGCAGTTACTCTTTTAAACTTGTTTTGGTAAAGTACAAGCAGTGTGTGTTCAATTGTTGAATGTTAATGTACAACTTTATAAGACGTCTCCACCTCTAGTAAGCGTAGTACCTACGCGCGCTGCTAGATGGCGTTAAACGGTATTAGCCCGCGGTATTATTTTGTTTTTCCATTTGTCTAAGTGATATTCATTTTGGTTCTTAATAAAGTTTATCAGCTGACGGAAGTGTCTTATTTACGCGTGTGTTTGTGTGTGGAGTGAACATTTGGACCTTAACGAGCCGGATTGAAGTGAAGTGATAAAGGACTGCAGTGCCATAATGGATTGAAGTGATTGATTTGGTTTGATGTTCATAAACTGTAAGTAAAAAAGACTTGGTCATTTTGTCAAGAAAATTAGTAGGAAGAAGTAGACTCAGTGCAATTTCAGTGTTTTGGGACTTAGAATAGTTTGAGTGAAAGTTATATGGAAAAAAGACTTAGCGTGATTTCAAGAAGTTTTCACACTTAGAATAATTTTTGTGAATTTTGTATGGGCAAAAGACTTAGTGCAATTTTCAAATTTTTGGACTTGTAACATTTTTTGGTGTTGTGATTTGGAACATTTTTAACTTAATTTGGACTTGAAAATTTTAACTTGGTGGACTTTAATTTAGTATCAGAGACAGTTTGCGATTGTATTCGCCGAATACTATTCGGCAGTTAATAAACGTTGTTAAAATGGGTATTCAAGAATTATTACGTGCACAGGGGGATTTATCTGAACAAATAAGTAGACTTTTGACTAATTACAAGAAATCGAAAACCAGAGTTACTAAACCATACATAGAAACAAGATTAGAGTTATTAGAGTCAAACTTTGTGATATTTAAAAATAATCATTTGGGAATACTGGAATTAACTACAACTGATGAAAAGAAAGATTTACAATATTTTAAAGAAGATTTTTACTACAACTGTGAAGATGATTATTTAGAATTAAAAACACTTATGAAGGAACATTTAGAAGAACTGGCCCCTAAATCAGTACATACTGTAACAAAAGATTGTGAAAATTTGACAATAACTGCCCCAGCTAAATGTAATTTGAGAACGAAGTTGCCTGCAATAGAGATACCATCTTTTTCGGGAAATTACAACGAGTGGACGAGTTTTTATGATTTGTTTAAGTCTTTGATTCACAATAACCCAGAACTAAGCAATATTCAGAAATACCATTATTTAAAGAGTAATCTCAAGGGTGAAGCTGAGCTATTATTGAGGCAATTTCCCTTGACTGAGGCAAATTATGTTAAGGCATTAGAAGTGCTAGAGGCTAGATATGACAATAAGAGACTTATAGTACATGCGCACATCACACGATTGATCGGTCAGAGGAGACCTCCGTCAGAGTCCGCCAAGGGAATACGCGCATTATTAGACACCACTAATGAATCGCTAAATGCACTTAATAATGTGGGCGTATCTACTGCGAACTGGGACCCTCTTATAACGCACATCATTGTCGCAAAGTTTGACAGTGAGAGTCATCGACTATGGGAGCAGAAGTTAGGAGGTTCACGTGATCTACCGACTACCAAAGAGCTACTGGACTTCATGGAGATGCGATTCAGAACACTTGAATCGTTACAAATTACGTGGATGAAGGAACCTACTGTGAGTCGCACTTCACAGGTAAAGTCGTTCAAGGCTAATACTGAACCAGTATGTACATTCTGTAGCGAAGACCATTACATACACAGTTGCAAAGAATTCACTAAATTGAGTCCAGAAGAACGATATGACGTTGCTAAGGGAAAACAGTTGTGTTTTAACTGTCTTATACCGAAACATAGTGTTCGATTTTGTCGACAGAATACATCGTGTATGATTTGCAAGCGACGTCATCATACACTTCTGCACCTGAATACCACAGAGACGCAACAATCACATGTTACCCATCTTGATGAGGACGAAAAAGAGGTTGGCGATGATGATACAGCCCAGTTGGCAGTATACAAAGCTGATATTACCGGAACACAGGTCTTATTGGCTACGGCAATGGTAAGGGTTCGAGGCAAGGATATTCGAAGACACACCCTGAGAGCGCTGATCGACCAAGGATCACAGGCGTCGTTTATTACGACATCAGCTGCTCAACGTTTAGGATTACACAGGGAACATGTTTACAGCAGAGTTACAGGTGTCGATTCGAAGCTCAGCACAGTATCTAAGGAGGTCGTAGGGTTCAATTTATACAGTTTACATGATGATAAGCCAGTTGTTGATGTCAAGGCTCACGTCCTGAGAACCCTAGCTTCAATTTTACCTAAAAGGGAGGTAAATGTAACCTGCGCCTCTGAGATTAACAAATTGCCTTTAGCTGATCCCACATTTTGTCGTCCGAGTGGGATAGACCTTCTCTTAGGAGCAGAGGTTTACGCACAAATTTTGATTGATGGTATCAAAAGATATGGCTCAGTTTTAGCACAGAATTCGCTTCTGGGTTGGCTCATTTCAGGCAAAGTTGAGGGATTACACACTGAAATGAATGAAGTTCTTGTTATGCACAGCCAACTTCAGACAGATGATTTATTACAGCGATTCTGGGAATCGGAGGAGCTACACGCAAAAAATCGTATACAGACTGCAAGTGAAACACAGTGTGAGAAGATATTTGAGGAGACACACTCTCGCACTGACTCTGGGCGTTATATTGTTGCTCTACCATTTTCGACTGATAATGGAACACCGCTCGGAGAATCAAAGAGACTTGCTGTCAAACGTTTGCTGCACATGGAACGCCGTTTCCAGCGAGATGAGGGATTTAAGCAACGTTATAGAGGTTTTATGGATGAGTACGAGGATCTACAACATATGGAGAAGGTTCCCGTGGCAGATTTAAATAAATCTGATGTTTGTTATCTTCCACACCACGGAGTCCTTCGAGAAGAAAGCACAACCACAAAGCTCCGTGTGGTTTTTGATGGTTCTGTCGAAACGACTACGGGTACATCACTCAATGAGAAGTTATTGATCGGTCCTTCTCTTCAGCATGATATACGTGACATCTTCTTGCGCTGGCGTAGACATAGAATATGCTTAGTAGCCGACATCCAGCGTATGTATAGACAAATACTCATTAGACCAGAAGACCAGGATTATCAACGAATCGTCTGGAGAAAGAGCCCTGCGAATCTAATAAGTGAATATCGGTTGTGTACGGTTACGTATGGCACGTCGTGTGCGCCGTATCTTGCGATTAAGGTGTTAAGGCAGTTAGCTAGTGACGAACGTAGTAAATATCCTAACGGCGCGAGTGTTCTGGAAAGTGACTTTTATATGGACGATTTGCTGTCGGGATGTGATACAGAATTTGATGCTATTGAGTTGTGTAAAGAATTAATTTGTTTGTTAAAACGTGGAGGATTTGTGTTACATAAATGGGGTACGAATTCGACTAAGGTGTTAAATAGCTTACCAAAGGACGAGAGCCTACCACAGGAGTCATTTGATATTATGATGACAAATTCAGTAAAGGCTTTAGGGATCAAATGGAATCCAAAGAGAGACAATTTTGAATTAAATATTAACTTTTCACAAGAATTTCATAAAAAACTGACTAAACGTATTGTACTTTCAGATATAGCTAAAATCTATGACCCTTTAGGTTGGTTGTCTCCGGTGGTTATTGTTGCAAAGATGTTTTTGCAAAGGTTATGGCTACTTGGTATTGGCTGGGACGACGAATTGCCTGTAAATTTTCAGACAGAATGGTTAACATTCAGAGATCAGGTAAACCGCATGACAACTATTCAGCTACCACGATGGATTGGGGTTACGAAGGCCAATTTAAAGATTGAGATACATGGCTTTAGTGATGCCTCCAATGCGGCTTATGCTGGAGTTATTTATGTACGCATAATTAATCATTCTGAAGTTCAAATTAAAATATTAGCAGCCAAAACCAAGGTGGCGCCAGTCAAACAGGTCTCAATTCCCCGTTTAGAGTTATGTGGGGCTGTGCTGACCGCTAAGTTAATTGACAGAGTTAAGACTTGTTTAAATGTTCCTGATGAGAATGTGTATTGTTGGACTGATTCTACCATAGTTCTAGCATGGTTGCAAAAACATCCGAACTCTTGGAAAACGTTCGTGGGTAATCGCGTCGCTGAGATTTTAAATGTTACTCGATCTAGTCAGTGGCGTCACGTGAACTCTAAAGACAACCCAGCAGACTGTGCTTCGAGAGGAATCTCTCCTTCACTACTGCCCGAGCAGGAACTATGGTGGAGTGGACCAAGTTGGCTACATTCTGCTCATGAAATTATTGTTAATAATGAACTGCATGAAACCGATTTAGAATTTAAAGTATCTATTCACACCGTAAATATCGCTGAATTCCCTAATGAATTTTGCATACAAAACTATTCGACATTGATGAAATTAAAAAGAGTTATTGCATATTGTTTACGATTCGTTAAAATTTGTAAGGATAAAATTCAGGCTAAATTAAATGGTCAAGATGTTAATAAGTCGAATGAATTTCCGCAGTATTTAACTTCTAATGAACTAAAACTAGCCATGAATTGTTGTATTAAAATTTCGCAAAATTGTTATTTTTTGAATGAAATTAACGCTTTGAAACAGGGTCAATATGTCTCCAAGAAAAGTACTTTATATTTTTTACACCCATTTCTTGATGAGAATCAGCTGTTAAGAGTGGGCGGCAGATTAAAGAATGCTCCTATACCTCGTGATACTAAAAATCCATTTATTATTTCGGGAAAGTCTCATTTATCAAAGTTAATCATTGATCAGACTCACAAAGGCACTTTGCATGGAGGACCCTTGCTCATGTTAAATGTTATTCGTGCTAGTTATTGGATAACAAATGTTAAATCTTTAGTTAAGTTTCATGTTAGAAAATGTGTTGCATGTCTAAGATATTCTCCTAGGTTTGCTACTCAACTAATGGGAAACTTGCCAGCAGCCAGGGTAACTATATCAAAGCCTTTTTCTAGTAGTGGTGTAGATTTTGCAGGTCCCTGCTATTTGAAAACTTCTAAGCTTAGAAATGCCGCTTCAATCAAAGCTTATATTGCAGTATTTATTTGCACAGCCACAAAGGCTATACATTTAGAGCTCGTCTCCGAGCTATCCACAAACGCATTTATTGCTGCCTTTAAAAGGTTTACCTCTCGCCGTGGTCACTGCGCCCATTTGTATTCTGATTGCGGTAGTAATTTTATTGGTGCCAATTATGAGCTTGCTAGAATGCTAAACAAATCCAAAGCTTCCCTTCCTGTAGAGTTAAGAGAGCTTCTAGCATCTGATGGTACCGAATGGCACTTTATTCCCCCAGGATCGGCCCACTTTGGAGGACTTTGGGAAGCGGGGGTTCGATCTACAAAACATCACATACACCGTGTTATAGGAGATACCAAACTTACTTTTGAGGAATATAGCACACTGTTAGCTCAGATAGAATGTTGTCTTAATTCCCGTCCCATTTCCGCCTTAAGCAATTCAGTAGATGATTATACTGCTCTAACCCCTGGGCATTTCCTAATGTTAGGACCACCTTCGGTAGTCCCCCATGAGGATGTGATCGATGTCCCGATTAACCGGCTTAATCGTTGGCAACACATCGAACACATGTTGCAGTCTTTTTGGAAGCGGTGGACACAGGAATATTTAGTCACGCTTCAAAATAGATATAAATGGTCTTCAACTCAACATTCCCTTAAGATAAACGATGTAGTAATTGTTAAAAATGAGTGCCTTCCTCCTTCTAAGTGGTTATTAGGTAGAGTGATAGAGACACATCCTGGTAATGATGGTTTAGTACGCGTAGTGACAGTTAAATGTGGTAATTCTAGCTTGAAACGTCCCATTACCAAAATGTGTTGGCTTCCGATAGAACCCTAATTTAAAGGACTAATTTGTCCTTGGCTGGCGGCAATGTTCAATTGTTGAATGTTAATGTACAACTTTATAAGACGTCTCCACCTCTAGTAAGCGTAGTACCTACGCGCGCTGCTAGATGGCGTTAAACGGTGTTAGCCCGCGGTATTATTTTGTTTTTCCATTTGTCTAAGTGATATTCATTTTGGTTCTTAATAAAGTTTATCAGCTGACGGAAGTGTCTTATTTACGCGTGTGTTTGTGTGTGGAGTGAACAGTGTGTCATTTTGATACAAATAAACCTAAAAGAATATAAAACAAAGAGAAAAAACCAACCATAAAAGAATATAATAACAAAAATTCATTTAAACAATTCAAAAAGAAAAATTGTTAGTCAGTACAAACTAGGTACCTATTAACTATTACAATAAAACATCTGTTACAATAGAGCTATTTAATTCCGCGTCGAGCAGAGAGCTTACACCCAGGCATTTTTATCTATAAGGTAGTCTTTTGTAGTATAATAGCCCTTTTTGAATAAAGCTGTTTTGATGTGATTTTTGAATCTATGTAAACATTATTGTATCCGATAGCAAGCAAGCCTGTGTGGAAAGAGAGCTTTGCTTTTGATGTTAGATCCCCATCTAAATCTTGCACAATCTACATTATTTTTATTCTTGAACGAGTAGACGGAATTGGCCGTGGACTAACGCACTTTGCTATTCCTTGTTCATATTTCTTTTTTGAATTTTACGACTATGCTGAATATGGGAATTAAATCTGAATACGTTGAAACAAAGCATAACCGTTTGAGATTGTAAACAGGACGATAGTTTAGGTTTTATGGGTTTCTAAGGTAGTAGAGATTTCATCAAATAATTGGGGAAAACCAAACTATGTCTGAGAAAATAAGCAAGGAAGATGAAACTAGTTTGTATTCTTACCAATCCTTTAAAAAAATGGAGACACAACCATAAGACATTGTACTCATTATTTAATTTAGCTATGGAGTGTAAGCCAGTTTTTATTCTCAGGTATTGCTCATCTCTTAATTGTACAATTTTACCTAAGTAGTGCTTAGTTTTGCTAATAAATCAAATTGAGATTACACTTTATTGTCGCTAAAATTATTTTATAAATGAAGTTATCAGAAATAAAAAGGAATAAGCAACATCAGTAACTCTTAACTTTGATTTAAGCTGAATAGTCTGAAATAGCCTTATAAAATGAAATATTATGAAAACAAATGTAGGTTCATGATTAAATTGGTGCGAAGAGCTTAGCGCGTTTTTATTCGTTGTTATCATAACTCTCCAACATCGTGCCGAACTTTCGAGGAGTTAAAAGGGCAGTGGTGAACTTGACCTTACGATTGTTATCTCAATTCACAAAGAGACTATTTAGTTAGGCCAACGAATTATAATACTAGGTACTAAGTAGGTATAGTTTGCTCAGATATTTTAGTTCATAACTTACAGGCGTTGAAAGGAGAATGCCAAAGTGACAATGGGAGTTTGTATCGCTATCAAATGTATTGTCCCTAATAACAATATAACTCATTTTTCTTATTAATTTTGGTTCTATTTATTAGTCATTATTATTTTTCCAACTCTCTGCAGTTTGCGGTAATATAATATTGAATTTAGCAAAAATAACGACTTGGAAATCTTGGAATAGATTTGGTCTCCTTTTTGACAGATTAATCGAAAGAAAGTGGCGTTCTTTTTTTTTACTTGAGTATTTTGGAAAGGTAATAGGGTACTGGCGACGGGAAAGGACATGAAATTGTGCAAATAAAGACAACTATAATGAGATTGATTTGTGTTATACTTCATAGCCACGCCACTAAAGCAGTCGCTATGAAATTTGGCAGAATAATTGTCCATAAAATGTCGTTTTCAGTCCACAGTCGCAAAAAAATGTCTTATTATAGTTTAAGAGAAATTACAGAGATAAAGTGGCGCGGCCGGGACGTATTCTTTGTCGCCACTGTAACGTGATTTTGGAATACAAAACAAAAAATGAAAGAGAAAGTTAAAAAACAGGAAAAATCATTTAAATGAATAAATTCCAGGCACTCTTGTATCATTTTATTCCAATACCACGTTACACCACGCCACCTCGTAAATTGTTTTAAAAGCGGATTATTTTTTGTAAATTTATTATTAAACCCTGGCTTCTTATTTGTTTAGATTGCTGAGGGGGCAGGTGATCAACCAGGCTGTGTTGCAGAGGATGGAGCTGTGCGTGCCGAACAGGTACGTGTGGCGGCGGCGGCGGCCACCTCTATTCGCAATTCCACCTGCGCGAACTAATATTTTAAGAAAGGCACCGTTTACCCGAGCTTTAGGGACACTCAACGAGGTGTCTAATGCCGTAGACATATTCTGTTGCTCCGTGACTGAATTCACAAAGGTTACGTTGTTTGTTTTGTGTTATGTTTAGTTTATAATAATAATGTTTATAATAGGTATTGATAATGTTTTGTAAATTTTAAAGTTTAATTATGTATACAATATCGCATCAGGGAAACCTGTAATGGTAATGTATGACAATGAATTAAAAATAAATAAATAAATAAATAAATTTTGCGAGGTGGCGGGGCGACAAAGTATACGTCGCGGCCGCGCCACTTTATCTCTTTAATTTCTCTTAAACTATAATAACACTATTTTTTTGCGACTGTGGACTAAAAATGACATTTTATGGACAATTATTCTGCCAAATTCCATAGCGATCACTTTAGTGGCGTGACCACGAAGTATAACACTTTTTTTTTAAATTCTTTATTTCATAAACATACTCGTTCATCAAATATTACTAACTAATTAACAAAAAAAAAAAAGCAACTTCAAAATAACTATTCCAAAACAAAGCACTAAGAAGTAAAGAAATAATTGCGCTTCTTAAACTTATACGATAATATAATGTAGGTACAATAATTGTTACTGTTGGAGTCGGTGTCAGCCAAGGAAACACTACAATTATTTCTTACATATCACGTTTAAGTATGTATGTAGGTAGTTACAAACCTACGTGGTCTTCATCAGCAGTTCCACTTCACCAAATGGTACTTTTCGAGAGCAACTGCATGAGTTACTATCAAAAATACCTAAATCGTTATAGGTGTGCCTATAATATTTGAAGAGTTCCCTCGATTTTTCCTGGATCCTATCATCCGATCCTGATATGCTGACAATAGGACCACCTCAGGAATATACCCTTTCGAATAAAAAAAAGAATTTTGAAAATCGGTTCATAATTGACAGAAATATCGGTGAACATACATTAAAAAAAATACATACAGGGAAACATAGAACCTCCTCCTTTGTTGAAGTCGGTTAAAAATTGGGCTGGTGCATGGATATTATTATCGTTGTGGCGGCCCTAACTCAGGTTAATTTATATAGGCTATGGTCCTATTAAAGGAGCTGGTGCAGGCTTAGCTTGAAAGGCATTTTGTATGCAAGAAAAACACTCTGCACAAACTACGTTTTCATGAGAAACCTGAAAAAATAAGATTAACATTAAAACTTTCACTAATTATCTTTCTTTCTTCATCAGATGCCTAATTATAGATCATAGATTGAATTAGCGTTGATAATAATTTGTTATTGAATGATCACTCAAAAACAAAGCACTAAAAAGTAAAGAAATAATTGCTTAATCTTCTAAAACTTTTACGATGATATTATGTAGGTACAATATGTTATTGTTGGAGTCGGTGTCAGCCAAGGAAACACTACAATATACCTAGCATTAAGCCTATTTTTTAAATCTCACGTTTACGTATGTATGTAGGTAGTTACAAACTTACATTGGCTGACACCGACTCCAACAATGACAATATTTGACCTACATTATATTATCGTATAAGTTTTAGAAGAATACACAATTATTTCTTTACTTTTTAGTGTTTTTGTGTTGAAATAGTTTTTTTTAAGTTGGTTATTTGTTTAATTTTTTCTTTATTTCTTGATTTTCAGTGAATTGTCCTTATTTATTTTATCCATCGAAAAAGTATCGTCCAATTGCTCCTAAGAATTGAAGAGTTCCGTTACTTTGTCATGGATTCCATAATCAGAACCTAACCAAACTCTCATCAAACTACCCTATAAGTATATCCTTTTCAATAAAAAAAGAAGCATCGTAATCGGTTGGCGTGTAATTGAGTTATTCGTCCATTTGTCGCGCATATGGTGTATCTAGATTTAGGACTTATATGGATTTCCCACGGATGCCACTGTCAGAACTGGCACAAATTAAAATGGGACCATACGGGCAGCATCAGCTTTCAAATTAAAAAGAATTTTCAAAATCAGTTCACCCAGTCGAAAGTTATGAGGTAACAAATGTAAAAAAAAACATACATTCGAATTGAGAACCTCCTCCTTTTTTTTTAAGTCGGCAAAAAACAACATTTAACTCAAGTCACATTTTTAGCTGTTTTCAAAAACATGACATGATGATGTGTTAGACCAATGAAAGCCACGCCATCGCTACTTCAAGAGTTGAATTATTTGATCAAACATGACTTTACTGGTGTGCTTGAAAACCAGGTTACGACAAAACAAATAAAACCAAAGATAGTACTATGTAGTGATAGAAGTAGTTATATGTGCTGTACTCCGTCCTACAATTATTTTAACTTTTGACAGCTCGCGTTAAAGGTTTGATTTCTGTAGGTACGTCAACCACAAGTTGCCACTTTAAGTTTACATTATCGTTAGCGTATAAAATGTATTGCGATGACACATGACATGACAATGTCAAATCTCAATACATTTTTTACGCCAACGATAATGTAAACTTAAAGTGGCAACTTGAGGTAGACGTACTGAAAATAATAATAAAAAAATTATTTTCTACGGAATAATGGACGTGCGTGGTGCTCGGCGGAATTGTGGTGGAAGAAGGAGTTTCTTGAAAAAATCGTAATTGGCATTTATCATGTACTCACGTCGTAGACTCGGTATCGATTTCTGAACGGTATGTACGTATCTACACTACAGAAAAGAAAAGCTATACCACATGTTCATCCTTCACAACTATTATCTTGAACATTTTTTATCCGGAGAGTTCATAATTTATTATTAATAAATACAATAGTTAAAATTATTAAAAAGAATTGATTGAACTAGCAAACTCGTGGCACTATGTGTATTATTCCATTCTCCTTTTGCGTATTAATATTTGCATCTTCAAACTTGCGCGTTTTGTATGGAACTATCTTTCTAGGTAGCTTCCCAAGCAAAGAGTTCACCTGTAGTTGATAAAATATTACGCGATTCATGGGGATTTCCCCCACGAGTGCATGTGGTGGGCGGACTGAAATCGTGCCTGAGCTTATCCCTTTGTGCTCCAATATGGTGCTCTTTAAAGGTCAAGCTTATAAATATCTGAAATAGGTGACCTGCATCAAAGCTTAATGAAGCACGCTTGATAAAAGACCTAGAATTTTTCTATTTCACTATTTTAAGTGATGAAAACAATTTTTCAGCGGCTGGAACATAAGCCACACAATTGCCTAGTGCTTTACTTTGATAGGAAAGCCTAACAAACTACAAACATCAGGCCGAATCCGGCATTAGAGGCGGCCATTAACTTTCTAGATGGGTGTACGGCCATCTGTCAAGTGCGAGCCGTAAATAGCTCCCGACACAAAAACTAACCAGAATGCAGAAGGACTCTTTATGTTGTAAACAAAAAAGATTCTGAAGTTCAGGTCAAATGCATAAGGCATGAGTGAATAACAATGCTTCAGTCATAGTTTGGCCTTGACAAAGAAATGCAGTCAAGAACCACAAGTATCACTTTAGGCGAAGAAAGAGCCTTTCAATCGTACTCCTGCTACAAGCCAGTAGAATCGAATAACAACCAAGTACTTATAAATTATCCTGTACCGTTTAAATTGCAGGCACGTTCACGACTATATCCTAAAAGGGTTGTTAGAGGCAACGTGACTGTTGCCGTCATGGTGAACGGAACACTCAGAAGCTCACTTTTTACTAAGCGTAATAAAACCTAACGTAGCAGGTGATGAAACTCCTGCCTGCTTTGGTTTTTATCGGTGTTATCGATCACTGGAGAGTTGCCTTTCGGCCGCAATTGCAACATTCATTCTAAAACGACTATAATTTAACTATAAGCTATTTTTTCTCAGACAGGACTATCAACTTCTTTCCATCCACCAAATATCACTGCTCATTTTGCATTCAAATGGACCTTCTGTAGCTTTGTTAATTAATAGCAGAGCAAACGAATGTTTCTCGTAACGACCTATCTGATTTAATCGTGGTAGTTTGTCGGAGCGAACTTTTAATCTTAATCTACTTTTGTTTCTTAGTAGAGGAGAAGGTTACTTGTACTGTAGACTTATGGCATGTAAGATTGGGCAATCGGTGTTAAACAAATCAGCTTTATACTCACCTCTTGAAATTGTATTGTGATTAATTCAGTTTACTACTAATTTTCAATACATTGAGGTAGACATTATAAAATTGTAGATAGAGAAAAATTAGATTTTAATTACGAGTACATCACGGTCTTCATACAACTGCATCTTTATTGGGATCACGTTATCGTAACCTAACCAGGATGCAGTCTTACAAAAGGATAAATATTAAATAGGAAGGACAGTCTCATGGTCGAATTTTCTTCTGCTTTGACATTTTTATGGTCTCTATTCCAGAAGTTACCCTGTACCCTGCCTATGGAATTGATTTTTTAGATATCAGCAACTTCAGCAAGTGATCAGGTATAGGTACCACTGTCGTTGCAAATTTACATAGAATGCAAAAATGCTTATCTGCCGGTTTAAGTCATTTCTCCTCCACAGTGTAGTATTTCATCAGTAAAAGATTACGTTTGTTGTGAATTTCGCCGAGATTAGCATAAAACTCTAGACTCAGCGGCTAGACTAGACTCGGTGATCTCTGGGATGAGTCTGTCATACTATTTGAATACTTCATTTAAAATTTCTAGATTTTAGCCCTTATCAACCAAATGTAATTCAGACAAAGGCAGTGAAATAAGATGCGACGTAGGGTCTGCTATATATCGTTAACGTTAACTTGAAAACAGGAAATAGACAATAAGTCCAACAGTAGCAGTAACACACATAATCTTGTAATACCAACCTGTAATGTTTATTTGATGTGCAATAAATAATATTTATCTTATATTATATTAAGCCTGCTTTCCCGTTTCTGTTGTTTATCAATCATAGTGCTAGCGGTACGGCATGAAAATCAGAACGATTGATCTTCAGGTGTTACTAATCAAATTGCCCCGTAGCACGGAAAAAAAGAAAAAAAAGGTGAGGAGTTATGGCGACATCCTTTTTTTGTGGGAAAAAAAAAAAATGCTCTGAAACCTATCGTGTGTGATATCTAATGGAAGGGCTCACTGACCCAATTTTAAAAATATATATCATTGTAACATTTTATTCACTTGTATTAAATTAAAATAAAAATCATTTTTCAACCCATACCAAGTTCTCCTCCAGATATGATACGGGTGAATCATTTTTTGTAAAATATGCTTCAAATGGTACGTAATATCCTCATATCTAACCCTACGCATATTGACCCGAAATTCCATATAGAAACTTAACTTCTGACGCTAACAACTATCATTACGTTTAGGTAATCATGGTAAGGATTTGTATTGATAACCAGTCTATGTTATTCGTTATTCGTTTAGCATTAGGATGTCGGCAAAGCGATTGACCACTATGACCAGGATTGATCTATTGTGGTCATCATCCCCTCAAAGATCACTCTCCAGGCCTACAGCCATCATGAACTGAATTATTTTCCTGGGAGTGATGTCAATGACGTCCAAAGGCAAGCTTGTGCCCGCCGAGAACGCGGCTTCTGCTGTGTATTAAAGCATCACAGGACAGGAAGCATAGGACATGGACCGGGGTCTCTTCCTCTTCGCGACAGAATCTACAGGTTGGTGACTCAGCGATACCAATCCTGTGTCCGTGTTTGTTCAGCTTACGGTGCCCCGTAAGGGTTCTGGTAAGAATTCTTATCTGTCCCCTTCTTAATCCAAGGGCCTTTGTGGTGAACTTATCTGAGTAGCCTTCGATAAGTGCCTTAGCATGTACCATACCATTGCTGCTGGTCCAGTGTTTCCTGCTAAAGTATTCCATTCGGGCTAATAGCGGCTGCCTCAGGGCGCATTTGGGTATACCCACCACAGGCTCAGGGGCATGTGTGATGGTTGCCGCACCCGCCCTGGCCAGTTCGTCTGCTGTTTCGTTACCTGGGATATCACAGTGTCCCGGTACTCAGTCTATGTTACCAGTTATGTATGCAAAATCCAGAAAGCTCTTGGTCATTTGAAGAACAATGGGCCAGACTCGGTTTTAGCTACGTCTCGTAGGTAAATAAGTCTGGAGAAGGTACTTTATTTGTAATTTAGCTGAACTTTTTCAATGAATGAAAAGAAAGGAATGAAATGAAAACCCCATAGTTAATAGTGAGTTAATGGAAATTCAGGCTTTAATTTATATTGTCTATAGTTATATTACAAATGCCAAAGTAACTCCTTCTCTTAGTTTAATTTTCACGCTTTAAACACTTTAAACTTTTTGATGAAGTTTATTTTAAAGATGGAATACACAAATATGAAATATATTTCAACATTTATGTGCATGAACATGTCTGTTTGTACTGGTCTGGGTGTCTCCTATGTATAATAAGTATGTATTTACAAAAGAAAATGTATATAAGTATGTTTATCCGTTGTCTAGTATCCCATAACACAAGCTTTAATTAGCTTACTTTGGGGCTAGATGGCGCTGTGTGGAATAATGTCCAGGGATATTTATGTATTTATTTATTTATATTAAACGAATTGAAAAACGTACACGAAATTGCAACTCACATCAAAGGTGAAAATGTCTTTCTGATGAATAGAATGCGCCCTATATTCCCCCTTATTGCTTAGTGTTTCTCTAACGATTAGTTACGCTTTGGTAACAGCTGCAGGCTAATAAGGCGTTCTGCGAGGTCACGTGGGCAATTTCCCGATAAACCTTTGTAGTGAAGCCGCCGAGGGCCGAGAACATCCAAGGCTAAGGATACAATATACAAGAACTAGGTAACTTCTAATCATTTATTTAGAAAAAAATATTTTTAATTTACAATTCCACTAAAACATAAAATGAACACCTAAAATGATAAAATTTATCGTGTCGTAAGTTACCCGAGATACTAACAATCATAGTACTTCCACAAAATAAAGAGTTTACAGAAGGACCGCTCGTACCTTTTTCCAAAACTTGCGTGCACCGCCTAGGGTTACATTACTACTACTTGCTCTGAATTTTTAAAATGAAGTAAGTTATACCTACTTGACAGAACCGGCCAAAAACAAAATTCACCATGTGAAAAATTGCACCAAGTTCGACAAAAACAAAAACACTCGCGACAGTGCGACTTTCCGACTCACCGAAGCTCACTGACTTCGCTTGTAAACTCACGTCTCTGTGTGCGTGCGTCAAAAATGGCGTGTTGTTCTAAGCGGGCTATCTGTCAGAGCGCCGCGCATGTCTAATTTGTGGTACTTCTTTCAAAAACAATGTCAATTGTTGAAAAACTCTATTTACAAGCCTGCTCGTTTTTATGGCTACGAATGTAACGATATTCACAAAAGGCAAAAAAATAATAATATAATTTTACAGAGTTTATGGAATTTAATTGTTTACATATTTTTGAGAATGTGCTAACTTAGTCACTAATATTTCAGCGAAAGCGTCTCTTGATTGAGAATGTATATTTTACTTTAAGACCGATAGACTGCTTTATAAATATTTTAAATAAGAAAAATCAGAAGGCTAAGTTAGAATTTTCTAGCCACTAAGCCTACGATACATAGCTTTTAAACCAAGTGCCAGCTACTTAGCTTGGTATTTGAATCACGAAGGAAATTCTAGCGGAAAGTTGAAATTAAACAATGGATAATATCTTTACCGCATTTTTGCGACTTAGTACTTAGTAGTAAGTACATCAGGCTTAACTTAATATTAACAAACAAAAAAGTCTAAAGTTGGGTCACCAAAAAACGAACTCACTGCTTCAACATTTCTGAGCTTCTGTTTAGAACATTTGACAACCAAAACCCCCTACGTCCAGGAATGCAAAAAGTTATTAAACCAGTCTACTTATTACTAGGAATACCAAAACAACAACATTTCCAGGATAAACGTAAGCTCTGCTTACCAGAAACTCACATAGTACTCGCAAACGGAATAATGTTCTCAGAACTGCGGTTAACCGTACTTATTCGCTTAGACACTTCAATCTTGAATATTGTAACACCCTTGTCACCTCGATGTTTGATTACCAACATTACTATTGTCTGCCAGAGACGGCTCTCAGACAATAGACTATTGCTAACGGTTCTGTCCGAGCCGATGGAAACAATTACTGTTTAGAGATTTGAATAAGATGTTGATTGTCGCAGGAAAAGCAAAAGGAATTTCTAATAAACAACTTTTTCAACCCCGCGTGTATTGCACGCAGCAGCGCATTTGAAAGAATGAAACCTGAGCTTTGCAACCAAAAACTCAAAATTTCGCTGGCTAGGCAGCTATCATCATGGTTCTGATCGTCATGCTCACAATGTCGACCTTGAGAATAAAACTCTTAAAGTTATTTATCGCAAACTACTTGTCTAAGATTTCATACAACATTGACACGACTCACATTATCAAACTTGCTCACATTATTTTATACGTTTCCCATGGACACACTCGATTTGCCACGCGTGTGTGAAAACGTTGTCATGCTTCATAAACACGTTGAAATGACACGCTGGTTATCTGACATCCATATTCAGAGCTCTTCAGCAAGATAATCATAATCATAATCATTTACACGAGTCGCATCTTAGTTGAGTTAAATGCTAAAGGAAATGAACCGTAACGAAGAACAAGTTCTCGATTAGCCCCATGTGTACCCTGATAGGCTAAGAACTCACGGAGCAGTTTTTCCCGCGCCCGCCGCGATTGCAGACCCGCAGCTACTTTATAATGCAAAAATTTATAAAAAAAGTAAAGCAGATTTCACGACGCGGCGCCCACGCTCTCTCCGGCCTATCGGCGCGGCGGGACTCTACCAATCGCCCGTCTTGCAATAGTCACCCGCCAAGTTTGCAGGTGAAAATCGCAACCGCGGCGGTTGCGGGACTGCACAAAATTACAGTCATTTAAGTTTAGGTATATACTGCCGTTGCTCCACCTCTCCGTGAGTTCTTAGCCTTATAGCGAGAGCGACAAGCGGCTAAATGAACTGCAGGAGGGACGCGAATTAGACATCAATTTAAACTCGCCGGTGCTAGCAGTGATGGGCTCAGCGTTTACATCCACTCGATACAACTTGATAGCAGTAAGGCTACATGGTATACTATTTTGTCCAGTATTGAACTGTTCAATGCATATAAAATAAGAAATCAAAAAGAAATGATAATCGAAGTTTATAATTCCTTGATAACGCATAAAAAAGGCAATTTCAATAAATGGAGTAGTTAGAAACTTAAAATTCTTGCAAACGCCAATTACCTTAAATATTATATCAGTACACAGGTAACTAGGATAGTGGTAGGCTCGCCACAGTAAGAGGCAAGCTGAGTATTGGTTCAGGGAGGGGCAAGTTGTCGTTATTGTTCTAGCCCACTCAACGAAGGAAAAACAAGGGAAGTAATTCGTGTAAAAGCGAATGTTAGCACAAATGTAGGGAATGGTGTCTGAAGCAAAATACTCAAAGAACTGATGGATGGGGGTGGAGCTAACGGGTAGGGGGGTGTAAAGGTATTTTTTTAAGTTTTTCTTAAACAACTCGTAAACGGTGGCTCTTAGCAAAAAAAATTAACATATTTTTTTTCACAAAAAAGGTTCTATACACTTTTTTGCTGGGATCTTACGTCATATTGAAGCAGAAAAGTTGGAGAAGATTTTGGCTTGATAGTCCTTCATAAGGGATTGTCTCCACCAAAATATCAACGTGTTCTTTAAGAAACCAGGTCGTGGAAACTCAAAGTACTGATGGATGGGGTGGAGCTAATGGGCCCCTACCCGTTAGTTCCACACCATTCCCAACATTTGTGCCAAAATTCGCTTTTACACGAATTATTTCCCCTATTTGGCAGTTTTTCGTCTTCGTTGAGTGGGCGATTCTACCTTCTCGTACCATCTGTCATTTTCTTATCATTTCTATGACAACTCGGGCAAAGTTAATGTGACTTGGCCATACTGATGTAAACCGTCAGTTTATCTTCAACAATTAATAAATAAATAAAAGTAATATAATCTAAACAATAAACAACTTTAACCATTTGATAAATACCAGACGAAGAAGAGGTCATTCGCAACCCATTCAAACTCCGAGACAAAACCCTTCACTAGTAATTGATAGTTATTGTACAAAAAAGCTTCCTAACGCGCCAGTGAAGAAGCTGTCACACACAGAAACTGGGAAGACTACCTTGAAAAGCACTTACTAAGACAAAGGAAACTTAATACTAACTTAAAGTGTATCAACAACATTCAATAAACATCATAATATACACGATTACAAAAGTACAAGCAGGAAGCAAAATTTTCATCAAAAAATTGCTAATAACAGCTCAAAAAATATTTTTTTCATCACTACTCACAGCCATAAAAATACCTCATAAATCAATTTCTAAAATGTCAAGTTTTAGACCTCGTGAACGAATCAAAATTCTGTGACCTTCATCAGGTTGTTCGACAACCTTTACTCACTCCGTTGTCTTTAAACTTTGATTGAGAAGCAAAATGATCAGAGAGATACTAGCTGACAAGCTTATAATCTTAAAGAAAAGATAGATAGTTGCTTCACCACATATGATGAGATGAAGATTTTCCTTATAATCTAGGGTATTATCACACATGGAACAAGGCTTTTTAATCCAAGCATCCTGACAGGCAGCAATAATATGTTTGCGAAAATAATTTTTAGTGACTTAGTGACGCTTAGTGCATTTGACTCACTAATAAATAATTATCAACATGCTTTATATAGAAGCTATCAAATGCCAAAATAAAAAACGGTGAACGAACTAGCATTTAAAATTTTACTGCAACTCCAAAGTTACCACGCATATATAATTGAAAAACGTAATGATTTTTTTATGCACCATTTCTCTAGTTCCGCAAAATAAATCCAAAGTGCATTGACCTTATCTATAACACTGCTCGTAAACTCGTCGGTTACCCGCGACCCTCCGCCAATAAATAGTAAGTTACTACTTGCTTCAGTAATAACGTCGTAATATACTTTAGTTATAATGAACATTTTCCTAGATATTGGCGGTCAATATCATTGTTTTCGTAAATGTCTTTGACTCGAGCTATTGGGTGAAATTGTAAGATATAGTTTTCACCAAGAGTTGTCTTTTGGTGTTTTTTGGTCTTCGTTATAGAATCCGTCGATAAAATATTCATAATTATTTGAAACAGGCATAAACGGCCAGCAGCAGAGTACACACGTCACTTCAATTAGTTTAAGGGGACTACCAGCCAACTCGAATTTATGAAAAGGTTATGTAACGCTAATAATAAAAATAACCGACAGATTTGCCTTAGGTATCATTACCCTAGCTTTTGACCAGACTCTTCAACTGATGTTTAACTTCATCATTAATGAAAGTGTGCAACGTAAATATTGATAAAACAATAAAAAGCAAAGTGTTTTGTGTAGACACTCGACAGTTTCAGTTACTGAACTAAAACTTTAACAGATTAAAATGTTGTATGAAATTGTCTGTGTTGCTTTGAGATGCAGTCGGCTGCATAATTATCTGTTATGTTGAATGACAAGTAAATTCCACAGAAAATTATCTATGCCAATACTCATCAACGAATCAAATTCATCCATAAAAGTATGTGGTGACAGCACCCAGAATGTTATAAATAAGTTCATTAATTAATATTCACATAATTACGATATTGTATGAACAGTCTTTAACTTTGTGAAACAGATTCTGAAATTGATTAGTGAATATTAGCGCTGTCTGTTCATAAAGTCACGATTTCGTAGGTGGAAGCATTACGTCTATGTTAGATGTTTCTTTGATCTCAAATTTAATACGAGTACTATAGAACAAAATGTCCCACCTACAGACGAGTTTCTCCACATTTAAGTTTATTAGATAGGGTATTAAATGTTAACTGGGAAGGATTTTTATTTTATTTAACGCTACGTGAAATCCGTAAAATCGAACCGTGTGACATTAAGTCCAGACCCAGGAATTTATTAATTCATCAATTACTATAACAAAGCACACTATTTTATGGTATTCTTCAAGTTGCTGATATTATTTTAAATCTTTGGTGTTTTTCTGCGTGTAGAATAAAATTATTCTTGTTTGACTCTATTTGATACAAAAACACTTTTTAAGATGTCGGTGGAATAAATTTCCAGCCCTATTATTGTTTCCAGGAAAGGTCCTGGAATCAATAATCAAAGGTCCCGGTTATTAGGACAACGGGACCTTTTTAACACGAAACATTACCGTCATGTTAAGTGATCAGACTGAATCATTAAACTATAGTAAAAATTAAATAAAAGACAAGTAGAGATTCTGATGAAATGACCGGATAAGCATAATTAGCAGCCTAATCTGTATGACGAAATAAAATACTTAAGGTGGACGAAAGTGCATTGGTCGATCAAAGGCGTTTATCTTCAATAAATAAGTAATCATCTAATTTCAAGGACTCAGCAACGATAAATCCATAGGTTTGCCCACAAACTTATTCACATTGGCATAGTATATTTATTATTACCGATCTCTATTTTCTCACAAAAATAAATATAAAAAAAGTTGTTCATTCAAACCTAAACTTACAAATAAAACAAATCCAATCAAAGTGACTGCACTACGAAGTACAACCCCGCTCGCAGTCCGAGTTCCGCAGGCGAGCTCTATCGTATTTTCACCCAATTTTGCAGAACGCGACACCGAAGATTCAATTACGGATCACTTCGATCAAAATGCATGGAACGCTAACCTTTTCGGCCGCCCGGATGCATTCTCAACGACCTTCCAATTTCCCTAAAAGGCCACTTTTTCACACCGAAAACGCCAAAATCACCTTTAACTACCCAGTATTAAGTCACCCAAAATATGCAGGTTACGTTTGGGCGGGCGCGAAGCCTATGCACATGCGTCGACTGACTACGAGCCCGGAGCGCGCCACGATCAGACGGCCCGAGACCGTCGGCCGCTACGACCGTAGACCCGCTACGAGACGCCACGCTGCTACTACGAAACTTTTCATACTTTTCTAACAACTTAACTTTTGTGATTTTTTTCGCTAATGTGTGTGATGTGGTGAAAGTGAGGGTCCTTTATGATGAGGGTACCCACGGATTACTTCACGGACGATGTGATGGACTTTTTGAACTTTTCAACGCAGAATCCTCAGCACGAGACTCGTCATCACTGGAGGCATAGGAATCACACTCACGCGCGTGAGAGTCATTCGAAGAACCACAACGTCGTTGATTTCTTGTCAAATTCCATAATGGATGTGATGAATACGAAGTTTGTGCCGGACAACAGTGTGTTGCCTGATTTGGAGCCTTTATCAACACATATAGACGGTGCCATGGATCGCCACTATCCTTTGCGGATGAACATCACGATGAATAGGTCTGATTTTGGCCCGATAAATGACGATTTTATGTATAGGCACAACGGTGCGATGACGGCAGTGTACTGTGTGGCGTACCTACTCGTGTTCGTGGTGGGTCTGATCGGGAACTGTTTCGTGATCGCGGTGGTGTACCGGTCTCCGCGAATGAGGACTGTGACCAACTTCTTCATTGTGAACCTGGCTGTGGCGGACATTCTGGTGATTGTTTTCTGCCTACCTGCCACGCTGATGTCCAACATTTTTGTCCGTGAGTAATAAGATTAGTTTATCGTTTTTAGTACCGCACTGACACAAAAGTAAAACTTTATTACTTTGAGATTTGATTTTAATTAAAAGAAAAGTATGTTATGTTTATCAGTCATGTTTTCACCATAAGTTGAGATATCTTGATAAATCTATAATCACAGTTGGACTTCTAAGATCAAAAACGTAAAACAATATTTACTTCATGTAACGTACTGCTTTTGATAATATTCGTACCAATCAATGAGGAAATAAAAATTATTTGCTATTTTTTTTATTTCTTGTAGTAGTTTGAGCGTTAGAGTATCTCAATTGATTACTTTTTAAAGGTACCTAGTATTTTATTCAGAAATAAACAAAGTTTGCAGATTTAAGTAAAGGGCACGTTATATAAAGAATGCAAAGTGAATTTTATTTTTTAGCATTAAACAATGCACTTTTCTTCACAAAGATAGAAACTAGAAATATTCGACCTGATCCTGATGCCGCTTGAGTCCATATTATTACGTAAAATATTTGAATAATGTTAATAAAGCTTCGCCTTTCTGAATGAGAGGTTAATTTTCAGGAGATAACAGCGGGTTAACCAGAAACTCAAATCATCTTTGACGACACAATTACAATGGGGTAATGCACTGTAGCACGGTTCATCGCCTGGACTTTCATGTCCCGGGTTCGATTCCCGGTCGAGTCAATTCAGGAAACGATCTTTTCTTAATTTACTTAGGCCTAGGTGTGCTGGGAGCCGCGCCTGAATTAATTTCTTGTCCACTAAATACCTCGAAAAACAGGTACATATATTTATTTTTATATCGAGACCATAACAAGACTGACAAGTGGTTTGTTGTCTGGCGCATATTCATTCATTTCTTCATCTCCCAGATCCGAAGAAGTTGTATTACAGATTGTTTGTTTTTTTTTTATTTTGACTGTGCCTTTGCCTTTTAGCGCCGCAGGTCTTGGGTTCAATCCCCACCTAGGAGAAGCAGGCATGATGAACATTTGAGTTTTTGTCTGCTGATAGAAATACTTGAGTATCTTTATCAGAAGTATTTAAGATTTCTCAGAATATAACCGGGAGGTACCGGGTTCATATCCCAAGTCGAGCAAGGTGTCTTTTCGGAATTTCCGGAACATAGACCGGGTGTGTGATTACTAACCCGCATTTAGCAAGAGTGGTGATTAAGTCAATACCCATGAATTTTAGCGATGACTTGATGGCAATGATGAAGGCCTTTGCCCAGCAGTGGGACAGAATGTAGGCATGACATAAGTCTTATTATCTTCAATCAGTGTATAGCAGGCATGGTGTTTGAGCCAATATTTATCAACTGGTGCAATGATTTTTCTTGCATTGGTGAAAGCTTTGCTCAATAGTGCAGTAGTGGTGGTCCGATGCGGGTTGGTAATCACAAACCCGCCTTTAGACTAGCGATGCGACTAAATTGCTCAACAATCGCTATTTGATGGTTCGTCAGACATTAATGATGCGTTATTTAACGTCAATTAATACGGTAATAATAGGCCTATTTTCTGAATCATTCTAACACACAATTTTTGCAATAAATAATAAATAAAAAAGTGCTACTGGTATAAGTATCGATTCGACTTTTTTTTTTTTGACTTCCAATTAATCACAAGCAAAATCACAATATTAATATAAAAAATACAAAATGAATGTTAAAGGTTATCATCATACATTAAAATAATAAGGATAATGATCACAATCATTACCCTGGCCTTGTGTTATGAAAAGTAGAAGCAATGACAGTGCAACAGACATCCAGACCCAACACGAAGTATTTGCACTATTTGTATTTGCTCAATCACTAAGCACATGTGTTTCCTTACTCTTATAGTCCCGGGTTCTTCAAGCGGGGCGTGAAAAGGCATTGCCTTCAAGGTGAGGGTGGCCAGCCCAGTGATTCGTTTGAATAACTGGGCTTGTCAACCTCATATCTGGACCTCACGACCGCTTTCCATCAGGTGGAGTGAGGTCATCTGGACGGGCAATTTATGAGAAAACTAAGCAAAATGGGTCTTCAAAAATGAAATATAAACACTGTTGAAGATAATATAATAATTCAGCTCGTGGTGCCTTTTTTATACTTGGGCTGGCAATCAGCGTAGCCTTAGGGAATATTTTCAGTATTTTATTTTGTTTTTGTTAATATTGTTTTGTGAGAAAGTGTTGAAAGATATAATAAGTAAAGACAGTGAATACTCTGTAGGTACTAAATTTAATTGAATTCGCTTTTATATTTAATAAAAGTGCGATTGACAGCTTGATCGGATTGCTTATTCATCTATACAGGATTATGAAACAGTAAACTAAATAAAACACACCATTTAAAAAAAAACATAAAATCTTGTCTGTCTGCCTGCTTGATGGGTTTCAGGAAACTTTTTGTAGTTCCCTAAAATACAAAGGTCGGGGGATACGGAACGATTTCGGATCACCTGCATTTGAAAAGCAATAACACTCAATTTATTGCAGCGATGACTTGATCTCATAATTAATAATTTTAATATCAATTCTTGAATTCAGGAGTAAGTAGGGGTAAAAGCAAAAACATAAGAAATAAGTTGATATAGGAATAATACTCGTAATTCGATTTGTTTCCATATTTGTTTTTTTTGCCAGTTTTAAAGCCAAGTTTCAAATCACATTGTTGAATTGTTAAACTGGAGTTCATTCCTCACCTTAAAATATGTTTTCAATAACTTTTTGCGTAGTAAGCCTTCAGTTTGTAGCAATTCCTTTTTAATTTTTAGGCAGCGGGTCACCCTACACTGAGTTCTTAGGTGTTATATACTAGCACACCTAAGTATTTTTACTGTCTTTCTGAAAAAAACCGAGTTGTATGTTCTAGAAGCACTCGAAAAGGAAGCTTTTTCCACTTTGACTGTTTGCATTACGAAAACGTGCTTCTGAATTCACGAGAAACTACTTAAGGTTAGTAGTAGAATACACAGCTTAAGACTGCTTCCATAGACATGAGCTAAGCATGAGTTTAAGACGAATATCTACCTATTCAGGATCGTTAATTTTGTTAGTTTAGAGCTGAGCTAAGTAAGTAAATGCTACTCATTGGTAGACACATCCTAATGTATTTAAGAAAAAATTAACGATATGGCTATTACAAAAATGTTTTTATAGTTTTAAGGAAGATACGAGTTTTGTACAAAATGATGTAAAAACCAGCTAGTTTATTAACCATTTACACGTCTGCATGCAGACCGAAAACAATGGACAATTTGCTATATTTTAAGAACTTTTGAACATGAATTCTCGTAAATAAATATTTTGACTTAGACATCCTTATCTCACATCTCTTGTGGAAAAAAGCCTCAGGGCAAAATGTGAATGCACCCTTGGCAATTTTAGGGCTTACAGCCAATTTAACTTACTAGGCAGACTTGAATGTCTACAAGGATGTAGACATCCTAGTTGACGAGACACGGGCTAGAGTTACGACACACAAGAGCAACTGTGCGAGTTTAACGGGCATCGACTTTTCTTTCGTACCTATATATTTTGTGCTAGGAGCACAGACATAAATCGAAGCAAGGCGCTCCGTTTGTATGAAAAACCCAAGCGTGCTACACTTTTTGACCCATAATGGGTTTTAGGAAACCTTAAACATAATATCTACTAAATTTTGTCCATCTTTGCCATAACAGTTAAGCGTGGACTAAATGAAGCAGCGTCAAAAAAAGTGCAGAGCACTTCTTTTTGGAGTATATTTGCCTCATCTTTTTCAATATATATCTGTGGTATGGAGCTATTTTGTAATTTCTTATATACAGTCAACCACTGAGTAAACTCGAACAAAAGTGATCTTCTTACAATACAAATTCAGAAACCTTAACAAAACAATTCTTAGCATGCACTAAAATTGACACAACAACACAAGTAAATAAATGTAAAATAATTGCTTAAGTGAATGTCACACTTGAATCGAACCTGGGACAATATCTACGTAAGTCAATGTGAGAAACCGTGCTACAGCGTATGTACTACGCCCATCAAGTCGTTTGGGTAGGTAAATAATATACTTCGTTTTTATGATTTAGAGGCACATGCCTATTAATGAAGTGATATAATATCGCCGCGCCTTTTTATCCTTCCCTCCTTCCCTAGGCCGCGGTCGGGTGGGCTTAGTCGACGTAAATTATACATTACTATATTTTTTCCGAAAAATATTAAACGTACTGTTTAAGGTTGCTGTTTTGTTATAGATACGCATTGAAGATATCAAAATTCCTTTACATAAAAAATGCCTTTTTCTTATCATAATTCAAATCAAGGTCATTCACCAGCCTACACAAATACTGAAGAAGGTATGAATTTTTAATTTATTATTTAAGAACCTTATAGTAAGTAGAGAAAGAGAAACTCATTTAAATTCATAAGTTTTAAGAAACGGTTGTGGCCAACTAATTGACTGCATAGGGCAAATACAGCTTCACACTCAAATTTAAATAGACGACACATCACCAAACTTATGAATCGTTTTAAATAACAATAAAAATATCACATATAGATAAACGGCTAGTGATCTGGGGTCTTTAAGCCACAGGTATTGAGTTCAGGTCCAACTACGTTTTATACATTATCACACCCTGGGCCACGATAATCTATGTATCTATATCATAGTCTGATATATATTTTACAAATAATATGCACTTGAATACAAAAATATGAATTTACATAAACGTGCGTCTGAGAAGCGAATTGAACCCACGACTTCAGCGCAGGTTGCAATCGTTGGCACTGCGCCAAGCGGCCAGTCAAAGCTAACAGTACCTACAATTAATATTTATTACGCGTATTATGAAGGGACGTTGTACCAATATTATGTTATTACTCCCCGACTTGTTGACAAATGGTTATGGTTGGTGATTGTACTTCCACATAAGTTTGTAGGTTATAATAACAACTTTTTTGTTTGTAAAGATTGTGGTAAGCGGAATTGGTTACAAGCGAAATTACTTTCATCTCTGTTTGTGATAAGTCCTCATGGGATCTTATGTCGGTTATGATTTTCATGGGGAATTGTCAACTTTCAACGCTCATAAAATAATGCTAACATAAAAAAAAAAAAATTAAATTAGGTATTTTATTTGAAAGCCATGAATGATGATGCCGTGAAGGTCTGCATGGATAGTTTTTAAAAATAAAAATAAAATCTTAGTAAAACTGACGTTAATGTTGACTGTAGAGTATATTACTAGTGTGTGTTACTAGTGATGTTAATTTGCTAACCTTTGTTGTTTATTGGAGTGAGAGAGAAACTATCTTTCTCTTTACTAATCGCGTATAGAGATTAACAAGTATGTTTCTAATTATCCTAAAATAAAGAACTATTACCATTGAATTTTCAAATACTAGTTAAGTAATACCTATAGAACCAAAAGTTACACCACTTTACTTCTTAAAATGACTTCTTATTTTTAAACTCAAGTTTCTACTCGTATAAACGATATAAGTATATTCATAGCTTTAAACGAAAACCTCAGGATACAAATGACGTGAAGCATCTAAAGGTAATCTTTTTATTGCTTTTTCTATAATTTTCCAAGGGACTAGATTTTTTATATTGAAGGCCTATAGATTAAAAGCCACATTTTTTAGTGTCAGCTTTGTGTGATCTTGGTTTTGGTTTGGTTGGTTGCTAATGAAAAATCTATTTGTCTGAATCAGATAATTATTGCTGGGCATAAAGTTATTTTTTTAGATTTAGCATCGTCTGGAGCACTCGGTAGGTAAAAAAGAATATCGTAGTCACAATAGTTTACCACTTGTCACTTTAATTGGGAAAACTAACTCAAATACCACAGCTCACAGTCGAACCAGATCGCTATTTTTTGACTTTTTAGGCTAAGAATCAGTTCTTAGCGGAGCGGTTTTCTGCCGCGCCCGCCGCATATCGGCCCATAGCTTCAATAGAATGCAGAAATGTATGAAAAAATTGAAAGCAGATTTCACGACTCATTTAATTACCGCGGTGTGCGCAATTCCCACGCGGGCAGCCGCAGCCGCGGCACGTTGCGTTCGGTGCCGCGCGTGGCCCGCGCTGAATTCAAACATATGGCGTTGTATGAGTGCTTTTACAGAGAAGCGATTTTACACGCGTTTGCTGGAATCGGAGCGTTTCATTTCAAACAAACGCGTGTAAAATCACTTCTCCATAAAAGTTCCAGCCGGATGTCTCAGTAAATGAGGCCTTAAACCGCCGGATCGGCGGTTGTCTTTTAACTGCCCGTCTTGCGATAGTCGCCCGCTAAATATGCGGCTGTGGTACCGCACAAAACTCCGGTCCCGTGAGTTTGAGTAAAAAACCACGGTACCGCGGCGGGTGCGGTTGAAAACCGCTCCGCGAATAATACCTTAATACCTATGTGGATAATTCCCAAAATTTATTTGACGAATGCACATGAGTAGCCTCGTGTATGAATTTGCAATTGCATCCGAGCGCTGACCCATATTACTGCAGCTCTCTCTCTCTCTCTCTATCAAACACTGTTTGATTGCGCGTGAGAGCATTTAGATTGGTTATGTAGTTGCATTATTGATGCAACACGAGGCCTGGATTCAAATGAATCGTACTCAAGCACTGATCTGTACTTGAGTAGAGATTTCAAAACGTCAGTCCATACAAAAACGTCATTCAGCGATACTCAAGTACAGATTTTGTTTTAGATTTGACTGTGCTCAGAATTTATTTGTTGTAAAACAAAACAAAGTTCAAAATAGTGACTATCGAGTTTCTTGCCGGAGTCTTCTGAGTAAGTAAAAGTATGTAAACGTTGAAATTTCATAAGTGCTTCTTTGTAAAAGCTTGTGGATATGTGATTTTTTATTTTACATTACTTGAATACAGGCCCTATAGTCTGGCTAAAAAAACGATGTTTAATTTCAGACTATCTCTCCGGTGATGGAAAACCTCGATAAAAAACCAAATCAACGCGGATAGCGGCGGTAGGCTCACCTCCTACGACGTTGAGTTTTGATACCATTGGTAAAAAGTGGGCTTCTGAGTGTTCCGTTCACCCTGACGGCAACAGTCACTTGCCTCTGACTACCCCGTTTGGGATAAAGTCGTGATGGTATGTGTAAAAAACGATGAAATAAAAAAAATACATGATTAGTCGGAGTTAGCAACGGAAATACTATATCAAAGCTGTCTGATTATGAATTAAAAAAACAGAATTCTGTCTCTGACATCATGGACAAGGCCGTATGAAACTTAGCCGTATATGTTAAGATAATACATAGTTATTATGTATTTTTTGCGATCCTGAAATATGATGCCAACACATGGACGGTAACCAAATACATCATACGTAATAAAAAGATGTATGGACGTGTCATGCTTGGCATATTGGCACTTAAGGACCATTGTCATGGTCTCGAGTGAGTAAGGATACATTAATATCCTTGTATTACGAGGTACCAGGCAAGGATTTATGCCAGTGATGTCTTCCAGCACGCCCAGACCCTTGCTAATTTAGAAAAGTTAGTTTTATTGAATTGATCCGACTAGGAATCGAACCACCACTCCAGTCAAGGCGAGAAACCAAACTACAGCGCTCTACGCCAATCGTGTCGTCGCGTTCTATATTCCATGCTTGCAAAAGCGTGTACTATAGTAATCTACAGTATACATGTTTCGTAGTAGATTAATGAATATTAAATTATTTAACTTGGAATTTGATAATTAAACCAAATCGATCCAATAATTTATCAAGTCTGTAAGTTTTCCGACAGCAAATAAAGGAAACTACCCTCTACCCTCTCGGACCCCTGAAGTCGTTAACAAACCTAATTACAATATTGAAGTGCAAATTAAAGGGAACCGAAGACAACGGAAGAGCATTAACGCTTTTAGATATTCTTGCTAAAATGTCAGCGGTTTAAGAACTATCTAACTTAATATACTCTGTCGTACCTATTTAATAGGTATCGTTGGCATTAGGGTGGTTAGGCTACCTGTCCATTGACGCAGAGCGAGGCAGCGGAGTGGAGATTTGTCAACTTTTAATCTATGGGATTGCTTATAGATTATTGAGGATTGAATATAGTTTTTTTTTGTTTGACCATTTCCTTTAAATTGTGTATTTTAATTCTTTGTTTTGCTTTTTTTTTTATATGCCTCAGTGTGCCAATAAATAAGTTTTCACTTTTTTTTCTTTTACTTATAGGCACCATGTTAATAGTACATTATGATATAAGGGCGGTAAGTTGAAAATTACAGCCGAGATTGCTAGCCCGAGCCGTAGGCGAGGGCTACAAGAAAGCAGAGGCTGTAATTATCAAAGCGCACGTACCTATGTCATACGACGTTTTATAACATATTTGCGAGGAAATAAATAAAACTCGAACTTACTTAAACGAATAAATCTTTAATCACTTGTTAAAGCAGGTATAAAAATTTTTACTTGTTCACAAATTAGCGATGCGCGCGCATCAGCGTTTTTTTTAAGGCAAACGCATAAAAAACAGCCAGTATTACTAATAAAGTAAATTAATATTTATGTGTTTTTGTTACAGATACATGGTTGTAATTTATTGTCAAAATTAATTAAATTAAAGAATTAAATGTTAATTTATTATATTTTATCTCCCAAAGTTAATTTTATTCATAAAATGTTGACCTCTTTTCTGACATAAAAACTCTTTGCTAAGATTTAAAAAAAGTACCGTTCGTTTTAGACGGAGCATCTTGATAAACTGTGCATTTTACCCTAATTAAAAAAAACTCGTGCGTTTTACATTACATCGCACAAGTACGTAATGAGATACATTACGATATTGAAATTAGTGAAATGAGAGATCCTTTACGAGCAAATATTTTATACATTATATTCACTGTACCAGACAGTATAAGAGGTTACTCACTTATTACGAACATATTACGAAACTACCCAAATTGTTATGATTACAAAACAGCATAAAAGTTGATAGTAGTTTCCTACCGAAACCTTATATTATTATGTAAAGATTGTTTATGGATTGTAACTGAAAGTCAAATCTGATGAACAAAAAGTCATAAATAAAAGTATGTGCATAAAAGCAAAGTCCACAACAATCTTTTTTTAAACCAAAACAAAGAAGAATCTCCGAAATAAAATACAAAAGTTGAACTCGTCACTTATCTCATCGAGTGAGACAGACGCTCGAGATTATTTCCGATTCCAATGAAAGTGCGAGCTGGCTAAACTCGTCTCGACTCGACTCATTGTCTGTAGGAAATACGCTTCTGATGGATGGATGTCTGTGAACGTACATGTACGTTGTACGGGCAGAATGGTTTTTAGAAGGAATGCTTCAAAGATTTACGTTTTAGTTTTTCCAAATTATTGTGAACATGACTTTTTTCACGTTGAGCAAATCTAGTCAGAATGTAATTATTATCATAAACCTAATTATCAGCGCAAGATGAACCCCATTGCTGCTACTTCTGGTACAGATTTCCAAAATAACTAGATGAAGTCCGCATACGACCGAATCCTACGACGTATCAAACATCGTCCATCTTGTCGAGGGTCCCTCTGTAACATAGCATAAATTACTTAGTTGAAGTGCCAGTAGGCAGGCACCTAGTTCTAATAACCAATAGCCATTACAGAAAATACAACGAAATGGAAACTATTTGTTTGATAGTAATATGTAATTAAAACAACCAAAGAATAACGGGTAAGTTCTCGCTGGGTCTTCTGGGTACAGTAACAGTGGAGCACGAGGAGAGTCTGTCTCATTATGTTTGCATACTGTGTATATATAATCATGAAATTCCGGTATTTATGTCTATTATTAAGTATATGTTTATAGTTAACTTTGAGTTTGTTTTCGATGGACGTATTTCGCTTGGCAATGATGCACATGTTTTTCCTTTCAAATTTATGTCTCGAGCTCAAGAAACTAATTTAGATAACTAAGACCAGAGAGCACACAAATCATGGCTTACATTCATCAGAGCTTCTTTCAAATCCAGCAATATCTTGAAGTACTCTCTGTTTTTCTAAGACAAATTCTAGATTAATCTAAGTCTAGTCTGTCTCGCGTGCATCGGAGTTTCTGTTAGCACCGCTTAGACTAATTTACGCCCCTACAAGCTTACAGCTAGGGGAGGATTTATTTCCTCAATAAATAAGGGAAACAAAAGTGTTAAGTTTGGGTTAAATTGTCAAGGGGATTGTTTAAAGGGTTTTGTAGAAGGAACTGGCAATAAAGTGCATTAAACTTTAAACAGTTAAAAGCGTAAGGAATATCACAAGAACTGATGTCAAGTTTCCAGAGAAATCGGATTTGTGTAGCAAGTATGTAAAGTAGTAAGTTTATTTTAATACTGACAGTTTCAAGATAATATCAATAAGTGAATTTAGAGGAAGATACTTTTGTCAGCAAAGCAGTGCCATTATAATATCATCCTATGAGTCCCATTTCATTGCTTTGCCGAAAAAACAGTCATCCCAATTCGCCAGCAAATATTATAACCATACCAACAGTCACAGAATAGGTAACGGTTTCACATTTAGGCTGATGAATAACGAGGCTCTGCTTAGCATTTCGTTCAATAACAAATTTTCGCAGCCAATTTCTCACCCTAAAACTTTTTTCTTTACGATTAGGTTACTCGCTGGCAAAACCAATCTCGAAATCAGTACCTAAATGTTTCTAATCAAACGAATCACATACTAAGTAATATGAGTTAAGACCACTTTTGGTGGCGATTTAAAATTCTTTCATCCGCACATCCACAGCGTCAATGTGTTGTCAAATTGAACTTTAATCTCTAGTGGCAAGTTTTAGATTAGCCTGTGTTTTGCAAAGGGTTGTAATTCTTATCAGACTCGTTAAGCGAAACTGTGCAGTAAAAGAAATATGTCAGAGCTTTCTTATTGCGGACGTTACAGAGTTTATGGGCAGTTACGGGGCGGAAGATGGGGTGCGGGGATGCACCGAACCTTGGGGAAAAGACTAATAAGTTAATCTTTGACCTTACGTAATTTGACAATACAGAATACTGTATAAGATATAAATCACAAGCTGAAACTGCTGTTCTTACCTAGCAAATAACAATTAACGAACGGATACATACATACATACCATCACGACTTTATCCCAAGCGGGGTAGTCAGAGGCAAGTGACTGTGCCGTCATGGTGAACGAAACACTCAGAAACCCACTTTTCACCAATGGTATTAGAACCAACGTGGTAGGTGGTGAGCCTTCCGCCGTTATCCGGGATGATTTGGTTTGTTATCGATGTTTTCCGTCACCGGAGAGTTAGTCGGATATTTTACAATGAACACAAAGATTTAGGTTCTGGCCAGATTTGTACTCAGGACTACACGATCCACGATCTGAGTTCGGGTGCTGAACCACTAGGCCACGATGCTCTCTAACGAACGGATGAAAGTTCAAAAACGGACTACATTCTTTTTTTTATAAGTTGATGTTCGTTTTACTTTTTTAAAATAAGTGTATGTAAAATGGTGGGATAGCATGTTAAACTGAACGCAGCGCAATTTGAATAAATGAGTGAACTGAATACGCGGGATAGATGTGTAAGGATAGGATTATCGGGGGGCGAAATATTTAGTAAAATACTTTTAAAACACTAGTTGAAAGTTGGCTTCTCGCCCTAAAGCTTGATTGAGCGCTGCAACACTCAATTACGTATTTAATTCTCGCATCACAACATAATATATGTACCTATCTCACCGATAATCTTGAATCAGTATTACCGAATCTATTGCAAGTTAATCTCTCTTAGTTGTCATAGGAACCTTAAACCGGGCACTCAGGAGCGTATTCTTTCCCCCTGGATTCCGAGGCCTATCGGCTTACGGTGAATGAACCGTAGACGTAAGAGTCACAACATGTATGGATATCTGCCATTGAGATAGATGACATTTCACACGTGTAAAATGAGAGTCAAGGCACTTCTTTTGACGCTCTGCTTCATTGAATTCACTCTTTACTGTTATGGCAACGTATATCAAAATCAACTAAGTTAAAATCTATTAAAGGTGGGTAAAGACTAGAGCTTTTGCTAGAGCAAAACATTGTAATAGTACTTTTTACGAATGGCGAATACAAGCAAATGCTCTTTTTACCCGACTGCGCCAGAAGGAGGGTTATGTTTTTCGATAGTATATATTTATGTATGCATGTATCAAGGTTTGGCACACTCTGCAGCCTGAACGGCTCAATGGATTTAAGCTTGAGAGGTGTCGTTAGATTTGTATTTACTGTGAGAGTGGCACTGGGTATATCAATATAAAAAAATGGCGGATTTTTAGTTTTCTACCCAATCCCTTGAGTGGGGTATCAAAATGAAGGGCTTGATTATGCGATTCCATAAATACTGATTATTCAACTAAAAAAATTACCATGCACTCAAAAGAAAAAAACAAGCTCGTTCGCAACGTTTCAAATTATTACAGGCGGGGACAAAGCAGGAAATAACTTAATAGTTACTTATACTTCTACAAAAAGGTTTTGTTTATTTTCGGTGGGTTTTTATTTTTTATAATATTTTTTACTAAAAACATTTCCATATAAATAAACGTTTATGCTTGGTTTTTAAAACCAAGTTGTAATGCACCATTGAGCGTCATGTTCGCAAATGGTTCGAGTAAATTTGTTCTGATACAAGTGAATGCTCAAAGCTGTCAGCACCCTAAGAAATGGCGGATTCTTATCAATGACTTGATTGGTCAAACAAATGGAGCCCCTTGCCAGGCTTCTGTCACTACATGTACTTGCGCGCAATAATTACCTTCCAGCCGCCGGGTATTCCATGACTCATTTGGCAGTGGCTTGTCAACAGCTGCGTAGAGCATTTGTACGCGAATTTTGCAGCTTTGAACTGACGCGATGAGTACTGTGGGTACTGACTACTGACATCTATTTCGAAAGAGGTGGCCCTGGCATTATGTGCACAAATTATACATGCGCGGCGCTCTGACAGGTAGCCCGCTTAGAACAAAACGCTATTTTTGACGCACGCACACAGAGAAATGAGTTTACAAGCGAAGTCAGTGAGCTTCGGTGAGTCGGAAAGTCGCACTGTCGCGAGTGTTTTTGTTTTTGTCGAACTTTTGTTTTTGGCCGGTTTTGTCAAGTAGGTATAACTTACTTACTTCATTTTAAAAATTCAGAGCGAATATAGTAGTAACCCTAGGCGGTTCACGCAAGTTTTGGAAAAAGGTGCGAGCGGTCCTTCTGTAAACTCTTTATTTTGTGTTATGTGTCTGTCACATGACAGCACGCATGTAGGATTAAGAAAATAGTAATTTTGCTATTTATGTGATGTATCTCTATTATTAAGTAATATGTAATAACTATAAAGTAATCTGTGTCCTTGCTTCATCCAGAGAGTGTCGTGTTCTAGGGATTAAGCAATCCAGTTCGGAATTTAAAATCAGACGACACGTGTAAACCATATTTTAAAAGACATAAAATCTTAACACTTCCCTGCATCTATATCGTGGAAAGTGCGGTATTTGTTAAAAATAACTTGGAAAAATTTCAATTTAGAATTCGTGAAAGACAAAAGAAAAAAATGTGCTCAGTTTTTAGTAAGACCACTTTGCTAAGTAAGTCTATATTTTGCAATGCTCCTCGCATTTATAATCGTATTCCGGAGGCCATTCGGGACATCAATGATGTAAAGATTTTCAAGAGTAAGCTTACAGAATTCCTTATGGTAAAGTGTTATTACTCCACAAATGAATTTTTAACAGATAAAATGTCGGTGTGAGATTGTGAATTATATTTGACCACTTCTCTCAAACAAACCTTATTATTTTACTTACTTTAGTGTGTGTGTAGCATGTTTGCATCAAATACCTTCAACTCTGTTGTATAATTATTGTACGCCCATAGAGGTAGGTCACAGTTGAACAATTAAGACACTTTTGTTAACATCTGTAATCTGTATATACCTGTGTTCCACAATAAAGCATGATTTATGATTTATGAAATTTGTGTGATCCCAAGTTCGTCTGTGGCCGTCTTTGTGTTCAATTTATATTTGTGTTTGACTCCCCGGTGATATAAAACATCGACAAAAACCAAACCAATCCGGATGACGGTATAAGGGTCATCACTCATTACCAACAACGTTGGGGTCTAATACACTTGGTGAAAAGTGGTTGTTTACCAGGACACATCGAGCCTAGTTGTGAGCTTACGGTATTCTTTTTATAAAATACCCAGTAAGATGAACTCACTCAACCTGATGCAGATAAAAGCTGACAAGCACAGTAATGCAAAGCAATCACTGAGCTGGTCATCCTCATTGTGAAGGTCTGCAAAAATACCTTTTTATATTTATGTTTTGTTACTTTATCTATTTGGATTGATATCAGTGTAAGATGTTATTTTTGACGCTAACAGAGACGAGTAACCGAGAACTTCTGTGATACAATAACCAGCCTCTTTGCAGTTATCGAGTTAGGAACGTCTTCTGGTTTCATTCGTTCAGTTAATGATGGATTTCCCTTTTGTTGTGTTTTCGAGCCTCAAAGGTTGGCGTGAAAGAAGATTACTTTAACATATCAACATATTAGGTTTTTACTTCTTAATTCCGAATAATCTATCATTATGTATTATTTGATTAGCTGACGTTTGCTAGATCTTCTACTTCTACAAAATTAAAGTCATCTTTTTGAAGCCGACCAATATTACAATAACAAAGTGTTGTATATTAAGTCGTTAGAAAAAGCAATGTTGTTATTTTTATTTGTTTAAACTGAAGCTTAAACTGAAGAGGTGCCAACATTTGTCGATATAATCAGGAAGCTTAACTCAGTTCTGCGTTACTGTAGTCCTTAAATCTTTGACTCGAAAACATAGACATAAGAATATTAAATGTATAATTTGTAACAATAATGTCGATATTGACGCTAAAGGCATAGCTGCAGGGTTCAAAGTTGTGTACAAATTGTGTGCGCAAGTATTAAAGTGACTGCAAACGTTTACGACATTCGTCAACTTTGAAACGTGAACTGAAATTATATGTTTCCGACAGTGATTTGATTGGATGCCGTTAAGTCTCTACCAAATAGTTTAGGGCTTCCAGGGGATAGATCTAAGCATGAATTATCGTTGTACAGTTGACTAAACCTAAACTGGTGTCAGATATTAAGCGCTAGCCAAGAGCACTTCTTCGTTTCGTTCGACATGTTAAATTGAAAAATGTACGGTAATGACATTTTAAGCACTCGTCTAATCGAAATGACATTTGGTGTCAGTTCTATACATTTTAAGATTTGACATATCGAGATGAAAGTAGCGTGTTGCTCTTGTCTAGCCCTAAGTTCTTACTGAAGAGCTCTACCATAATAGCTTGCACAGTAATTGTTTTTAGTTCTGTGCCAGATGTTACCCGCAGTTTAACCTGCTAGATTTGAGTGAAAGTAAAGAATCATTGAAATCAAAAAAAAACTATAGCGATGACTAGCGATTATTGTAGCGATGATTAGATTTCAATGATGGAGATTTAAGTAAGCATTATTTAATATAGGAAGTTTGCTGTAAAAATTCAAAAAGTCCTAATCTAATGTCTTATTATTAGATATCGCCTCCATGGTCGAATAGTCACAGAGCCGGGTCCGAAATGAAGAGGTCCTCGGTTTAAATCCCAGGTCGCACAAAATGTGTTTTTCGATTTTTTGGATCATTGCCCGGGTTCGTCATCACTAAACCGCATCTGGCAAGCATGATCATTAATCAAATACCCATCAATTGCAGTGATGACTTGATTTCAATAATGGAGGCATTTTCCCAGCTGTGGGCATAAACTTATTAGGTTAATTAAACATAAATATTTTTCAGTTAGTTAGATTTGACGATTCAATGTCTTTTATAAAAAAAGATATTTTGACTTTGACTTAGCTTTAAAAAACCTTAAAGTATCCGTATAGTTCGATCTAATTCTATCTAAATTCAAGGCTGTGCCTCTGTTTGAAGTAGAAAAAGAGGATAATTAGAACAAGCTCTCATTGGGATCATTGACCGATTATTCGGGTTTAACGAACCGAAAGTAACATTTTAAAGCGAAGTCACGTAGTTAACTGTACGTTTCGCTGTCAATTTAGGCTGGATAAATGCCTTCAAAAACATGTTTCCGATGTCATCAAAATACTTTGAAATTCAGTTTCAGGGAAATTAACACATGCAATGCCTTGTAAGGAAAATGGCTACTTTTAGTCTTTTAATAGCAATTAGTCCCTACCCGGTGGACCATGACCTGGTGCAGGTTGCGGGAAGCCGTTGGATGCGTACGGCCCAAAGCCGCGCGCTTTGGCGTTCATGGCGGAGGCCTAATAGGACTTCCAAAAGCTGATGATGATCATGATGATGATGAATCTCAATTAGTTGTGTGAACGCAATATGAAGGAATTTATATGCCATGAACAGGAACCACCGCTCAATTACTGCGAACTCTGTTCAGTCAGCGACGAACGATTGAGGCTTTGAGACTTTAGTGTCAAATTGTATTTGCAGCTAAATTGAATATGTTGAGTGCGTAGAAGAGAAGAGAGGGCTAAAGTTTTCAGCTTTTTATCTTAGCATGTTCTTATCTACTCAAAGGTATAAAAAAATCCCTAGTTCCGTTGATACTGCGCGACGTGTGTGGCGGTGGGCTCGCAGCCTCTCAACCGCCTCTCAAGTCCCCGCCCCCGCTTTATTCAGAAGCTGAAATTTAATTTTGAATAAGTAACAACGCCGCACGAATAATCTGTTCGAAATAAATATGATAATATAAAAGTTAGAAAATAAATATAGAAAGACCTACCTTTTTTTAAAAAAAACGCTGTCTTCGATTGAAGTCTAATGTCTGAGAAAATTTTGGATGGTGTTTATAAATGAAAATGAAAATGAAAATGTTTATTTATGTAAAACAAGGCAGTTTTAACAATTAGGGGTGGACTCCTTCTAGTAAGTGCAGTAGCACCTGTGTCAGAGGGAGCCACTCTTCCGTAGCTTATTTTTACATATATAACGAACTAGAATAATTTAATATAATACAAAGTACCTCTCCTATTCCCATTTTACAACCAATATCGTCTTTTACAAAAAAAATCTGTAGAACAATATTTTACAATATATTGTATCATTTTATGCGTTTTATATAAAATGGAATACTTATATATCTTAATTAGTTTTAATTATATGTATTCATATTGTACAAAGCTTCACATTGCGTGCGCGCGCGCGTGCGTGTGTGCGTATGGGTTGTTGTTGTGTGTGTGTGTGTGTGTGTGTGTGTGGGGGGGGGTGTTTGTGGTTCCGTGCGGGTGTGTGAGTAGCAATTAGTTGTCCAATTAGCTAAGACTAGGCTTAAGTACACTTTCAGTTTCATCGTAGTCCAAACATTTTAACCAGCGAATAACTTTCATTTTACGTCTTCCAAGTGTCAGGGAATAGATATTTAGTTTCTCATTTAAATGATTGTATACTTTTGCCGCTAAGTAAGTGAATTGCATTTGTGCAAATCGTGTGTGAACTCGAGTAATAGTAGCAATTTTATCTTTTCTTCTTCTGCTTTCATTTCCAGGAAGGTATTCTAAAGAAGCATGTTTTTTTGATGCTATATGCAGTATGTAAAGTTTACTGACTGTTAATAAATCCGAAATTGTGTACAGTCTATGAGTCGGGAATCTCCTTTTTTTGAAAAGCATTACTTTCATTAGAGACCTCTGTGCACGTTCAACCTCTTAAAAATTTAGTTTTGAGGGCACCGCCCTCAAAACTAAATTTAAATTAAAATAATATTTAAAGTGTTATACAATAAGTAATTATGGACTGAGCCAAAGCAACATAAATTTGAGTTAGAAGCTTTTTGGAGGCAACATACCTCAGTACTTTAAAGACCCATATTATCTTGCGTATTCTACTAGCTACCAATTCAAAATGGGAATGCCAATTAAGTTTTTGATCCAGCATGACTCCTAGGTATTTTACAGTACCAACTCTATTTATGCATGGACATGTACAGTCAGGGCCAATGATAAAGCGATCACAGTGATGTATCTTTATATTATATGATGTATCGGGTTGACCTCTGTCCCCAATCGAAAAGCACATAAAGTTAGTTTTAGAGGTGTTAAGGGTAAGTAAATTTTCTTTGAGCCATTTAGCAATAATAATAAAACCTTTCTCTGCCTGCTCTTTAACCGAGCACCAGGATTCGCCGGAAAAAACCAGGGCTGTGTCGTCTGCGTAGGTGAATATTTTGGTATTTGGGATGTTAAGATTGCACAAGTCATTGATGTAAATTAGGAATAAAGTCGGACCTAACACACTTACCTGCGGGACGCCGTAGTCGACAGTTATGACGTTACTGATAGTAATCAGTAAAGTATAAAGTAATTCTGTATTTATTTTCATTACTGACTTCACCACTTTATTTTATATTTTTAACGATTTCGTAGAAAACGAACACTAAACCTTTAATTTGTTACTTTATAACTGCTTACAATGATTATTTTCGAAAATCACAATTTCAAACACACTTGGGAGCAAATAAATCGAGCCTCTTCCGTTTTTAGATTTCATCTCTAAGATTTTCGGTGTTAGGTAATATTAACGACGAAACCTAATAACCGGAGATGGTCCAATCCCTTGCTCCCATGTACGAGTGTACAAGTATATTATCTACCCTTTCAAACTCAAACTTAAATCACTTTTTTCAAATAGACTGTATCAGTACTTTCAAATCGTCAAATTTACAGCAAAATATACTTAATAATAGACATAAATACCATAGTTATACGGATATGTAAATAAACAGTATACAGACATAATGCGACTCTACCACCGCGTCGGAGTTGTTTCTTGCTGAGAAGACCTGGCAAGAAACTCAGCGGTTACTCTTTTAAACTTGTTTTGAGTTTACAACGGGCGTTAGTAAAGTACAAGCAGTGTGTCATTTTGATACAAATAAACCTAAAAGAATATAAAACAAAGAGAAAAAAACCAACCATAAAAGAATATAAAACAAAAGTTCATTTAAACAATTCAAAAAGAAAAATTGTAATTCAGTACATACTAGGTACCTATAAACTATTACAATAAAACATCTGTTACAATAGAGCTATTTAATCCCACATCGAGCAGAGCGCTTACACCCAGGCATTTTTATCCTTAAGGTAGTCTTTTGTAGTATATTAGCCCTTTTTTGATAAAGCTGTTTTGATGTGATTTTTGAATCTATGTAAAGGTAACTCACAAATGGTTTTTGGAATTTTGTTGTAATAATGTATACCTTGCCCCATAAAGGATCCTAAAACTTTTTGTAACCTAAAGAGTGGAAGTGCAATTTTATCCTCATTCCTAGTATTTTTGCAATGTATGTCACTGCGTTAAGTATAGAGACCAATATTTTTTCTCACCAATACAATGCAATTGTAAATGTATTGTGACGCTACAGTGAGAGTACCAATTTCCTGAAAAATCTCCCTAAGTGAAGCTACTTCGTTAGGTATTTCGGTAATACCATTTGTTTCGACAAATGGTGTCCCATCAATACGTAAACAAACGAATCTGGCAGAAAATAGAGAACAATAACAAGCACGTAATACGTCAACGAAAAAACATTCATCTTCATGGAATTTTATTTTGACAGTCTTACTAATATTAGAAATGCGAAAGTTTGTGAGGATGTATGTATAAAAACTACTGAAACGATTTAGTAAGCTTTACAGTAATACAGCTTATACATCAGAATAACACATAGGCTACAATTTAAAAAGATTTTATTTAATTTCGCCATAATATATAGCAATAACGCGGGCGAAGACGCGGGCGAAAAGCTAGTATATTCATAATTGTAAAACGTGACTTTCAAGGCTTCTTTCGTTCCACACAAGGCCTGTGAGGGCCTTGTGGTTTTTGCACGTGCTAAGGAAAAAACAAAGCTATTTGATGAAGGAACAACCATTATTTTTTTTACGATGTCGACGTCATGGATCACAGTTGAATAACGATTTTTCTCCTATTTGAATGCGGTAACAACAAAATAAATATTAGTAAAACTATGAGAACCCATATACTCGTACATATAGTGAAGGTAAATTGCACTATTTAATATAACTAGCTGCCTGTCAGCGGCTTCGCCCGCGTAGACTGTCTTTCCGTTCAAAATATAGCCTAAATTAAAAAATATAGACTGAATTAATTAATGTAGCTATTAATGTAGTATGTAATGTTTGTATTAATGTAGCTTTATATTGATGAAATAACTTTTTAAATCGATCCAGTAGTTTCGGAGCCTATTCAAACAAACAAACAAAAAAACCGGCCAAGTGCGAGTCGGACTCGCACACAGAGGGTTCTGTACAAACCTATAGGTATATTTATTAAAAATATTTATTTATATGATGTAACTAAAAATTTACGGTTTTCGCAATCTTTACTTCATCTGTGCTATAAGACGTTGCTTTTTACCAAATTTCAAGATTCTGAGTTCACGGGAAGTACCCTGTAGGTTTTGATTTCCTTGCGAGTGTCGAACATTTGTGGGATAAACGGCTGTATTGCGTTGGCTTAGAAGTTTGATTTTTTCACAGCTCTAAGGAACAATAAACTTGAGTATTTGATATAAATTTCAGCTTGATACCTTGACGCGTTCCTGAGAAAAAGGGTCTCGACAGACAGACAGACGGACGGACAACAAAATGATCCTGTAGGGGTTCCGGTTTTTCCTTTCGAGGTACGGAACCCTCAAAAACAAACAAACAAAGCTTTCCTCTTTATAATATTAGTTTAGACTGCCAGATGAATTATAGCGTGCAATAACGTAAATCAAAGTTAGGTCATACTTCGTAAAATAAAAAGTAACTTACTAGAGAATTACTTGTCTTTACATATCAATGTTAATTTGAGCTTTTTGTTATAAAGTTTTGAGAATGTACTTGAAAAGTTTCCACGGAATACTTCTTTGTCTGTATTAAAATAAGCGGATTCCCGGCAAAAGTTACTATACCTTCGTAAAGGACATTGGCCGATCACTCCATTCAATGCGGAACGCTGACGAGTACGTTCCCAGAACATGATTTTACATGATATTTAATATTAAATCCATTCAATCCACGAACAAAGTAGGGATCAAAAGAATATATTTTTTTGAGTTTTGTTCGGATTAGGATAATGAAACTTCGCGAAAGTTTAGGATTATGTGAATTGGACCAGAGTCAATGTTACAAAAGAAATGTGAAGAATGTGGATTATTCTATTCATGTTGAAGCATTGTCAGTGCAAAATTTGATAAGCTAAGTTTATAGAAGTTTTGACAGAGGCAGGATGACTGACTAGTGCCCCAACATTTTTTTCATAAGAAAACTATATAAACTTAAACAGATTCGAAAGACAAGATAGTAGGCCTTCCTTAGATAAAATGATAAACAAAAAAAGCATGCATGTTTGATAATCTCTATAACAGTTAACAGTTAACAAAATAACTATCTTTTATTAATAAAATAAGAACCATCTTAGGTTAATTTCTCTGAATGAGATAGTCTCAAAACAAACTAGTTAAATGCAAACTCACCGAAGTTTTATTCATAGACGATCCAATAAGTCATTAGAATTCGGGTAAAGTCCGTTCCAAAAAGAAATTAAACAATTTGCTTTTACTCCTTTGAAATAGGGTCTTTAGATGCCATCTCTGAGGCTAGTCTTCTTTAAAATTAACAAAGATGGACGTTGTATAATTTGATGAGGACTCGTTAAAGTGACGACGTAAATTAATCGAAGGTTTTTGGCCTGAAAAAGTAGGGATTTGGCATGAGCGTAGCGTTTAGCGGGCGGACAATAGAAGAATACTTTTAGCGAATTACTCGTACCTAACAAAATGTTGAATATCAGTTTATGCAATGGTCACATAGTTTAGTTATGAACTTATTTATATTTAAACATTTAGCACTATTGATTTTACGTGGTTGTTTTGTGACTGTAATTACAAGTATTATAACACTTTGTTGCCAGAGTTTTATAAAACAAGATCAAATTTTTTTCGTCCTGGGTGTGATTCTCATGTCAGGCAAAGTTTGGAACTGGATTTTTGGGATTATAGCCCCGCTATTTGGTTTATTGTAGAGCTAACGTTATCTTCAATATTGATTATCAAGTCTTGGCAACTCAGACATCAGGTTTATCGAGAGGTTGATTACACGAACGAAAGAGAAAAAAGGCTTTAGCAATGAATGCTATAGGTCCAAAATAGCAACATTAATTTGATTTTATTTTAGGCGCCTACTCATAATAATGTTTCGGTCATTAACTTATGTAGGATGTATTTATAGGTAATCTAAGTATAATTTATGAATTTAACAGCCAATTGAGATTTAAATGAAAGTTAAGACAACGAAATTAGTTTCTGTAAAGACTGATGTTTCTATTACAAGCAGTTTAGAACTTCAGAAAGTTAAATTTGCTGTTTCTATAAATAAAGTTTAATATTACAATTAATGATATTCTTTGCTCACTTCAAGAGCCCAAAATTTATAAAACTATTTCTTTAATGGTTCTTAAAGGCAGCAGTGAAATTGAAGTTCTTTTTTTTGATGCAACGTCTAAACTAGTATTACCTAGGAACTCTATTGGTTCAAAGTTGTTGATGATGATGAGTTACTTGTACAAATGATCCAACTATCGGAAAGAGATCAATCGGCGAATCCATCTCGCCTATACAGCGATCCGGTAACTACTTGACGTTTTTTCCTCCTAAATATCTTAGTGTCTAGAGGCGAAAAACCAGCGCCTAACGTCGTAGTAACGACTTTATTAGTAAGCTCAAAGTTGCATAACACGTTATTTTAAAGAAATAATGAATCTGAAGGACAGTCACCAACATGCCCATAGTGTATACTGAGGTGATGCTGGGCAGGGTACATAATACGATGGATGGGCAGGAAAGTACAGGAATGGAGATTTTTTTGTTGACACAGCTTAAGACGCTCGAAGTCTATGCTACGATGAGTTTCCGTCACGTAAACGAAGATAGTTGACTTACTTAAGAGCGTTTGCTGGGGGTGGATCGAAAATGTTGCATTTTAGTAAGATTTTCGTGATTATTTTATTGAATTGAAATAAAACCTAAATTTTTGTTCTATTGTTGTGTGCATAATACTATTTGAAAACACATTGAATCGTCCAAAATAAAAAAGATTTTGTAATAATTGTTATGAAACGTGAAAATTCACTATACACAGTTAAAGTTATAATTATAACATAAAAGGTGTAGACATTAATAGAGAGATAAATGATACTTAAATTTGAATTCAGCTATATAATCAAATCGAAAATCTTCAAATGATGCGATGTTCACTCTCGCCCAGAAAACGCTCCTAATGTCCTATGTCCCTGAGATGGGGCAGAGGGCGTCCACAGTATTTCTTCATCCCGTTCGGTCTTGAGCTTCGCGCTTGACTTCTCTCCACGTCTTGCCGATCTTCTTCGCCTCTTCCGCTACTAATACTAATTTGAATGCCATTTTTAGTTCCATTTCTGATCACTAGAGGCGCTGTACCTAAATGCTCTGCTGAAACGTCAACGTGGACGCTAGCGACTGTGATTGGTGTAAGCTCATGGTAGGGGCGGATTGTAACCGACCGCCTACAACTGGCTGCTTAAGAATTCTATCGAGGAAGCCTGTGGTGAGCAGTGGATGACATAAAGCTGATGATGATGTTGCATACAATTTTATTCTTTGTAAAACAGTGAAACTCTGTCTTGAAAATACTTAATTAATTCTTCAAAAACAAATAGCGAATTTTATGGATATCTTCATCAATTTTTTTTTTGTTTTCACTCCACCCTTTATCAAATTCTTAGATATAGACTTATTAAAACTTTATCTACGAGATAAAGAAACAGGTGTGTGTTTTATTGGTAGGTTCTGCCTTGTATAATTGGCGATAACATTTAATTTTGTAAATGTATGAGATGTGTTTCGGTACTTTTATGACAACCCTTTGTGTTCAGATTCTTTATTATATTTAACGTTATTAGGCTGAGACAATATTGTTTTTGCTTAACTGTCTCTTTGTCTTTTTTGAAGATGGAAAATAAACATTTTAGTTTTGAGACGAATAATCCATTTACACCTGAAGATGGTTTTTGAATGTTTTTCTTGCAAATTACAACTCAAAAGGACTTAAAAACAAAAATAAGTACACAGAAGATTATACTCATGGTAACTTCTTACTGTTAGATAACATAATAATAAGGATTTAAAAATATACTTTTATTATTTATTAAATCACCAACAAGATAACATTGTAACAAGGTAAATGACTTGCTCGTACATACTAACGTTTCATGCACGGCTTAAGCAAACTCAATTATAAGTGACGATGGCAAGTTTAAAGTGACAGCAGCACACGAGAAATAAAAGAATACTGCTGTAATTTTCCAGACATAATCCAGATTGAACCTAACTTGCCAAGTTGATACTTTTTGACGAGTGAATGTGAAGAAGATTCAATTTAACTCTAGCTTCAGCTTAATTTGCTGCAACTTTAATTTTGTATAGTGAAGTTTTTCCGATCTTTGAACTTTTCATAAGTTATGTAACACTTACGTAGCTCTACATTTACTTGGATATCTTTGAACTGGTTTCTTAGAATGAATTCGCTAGCAATCCACGGTTGGCGAAGTGCACTGTAGCACGCGCTGGGGTGACATGGTAATCCGTAAAGCTCCATGTCGCCCTATTCCAGAGCTGTGAGGGTATACCCGGTGCGTTTTAGTCGGTATGCCGCCAGAGAGTCCACTGCCTTCTCCCGGGCAGTAGGATAGTGCGCAACGCATTTTAAACACCAAGTTAAGAAATAAAGTGCACTGTAGCACGGTTTTTCGCTTGACTTGTGTGGTGTCCCGGGTTCGATTCCGGGTCACGTCGATTCAGGAAACGATCTTATCTAAATTGACTTGGGTCTGGATGTGCTGGAAGACGGCCCTGGCTTACGTATTTCCCTGTCTAGTACCTCGTAATACAAGGAACATTTATCCTCACTTAGAGACCATGACAAGTAGGAGAGAATGAAAAACCTTTGTTTACACGTGTTTTTGTAGACGGCCTGTAACCGGCTACTATGGTAATGTTACCCTGCGAGGTAGGCCTGTGTTCAGCAGTAGATTTCTTATGGTTAATGATGATGATATTAAAATATACTATGTTCATTTTGAAATAGCTGTCCGTCAGCGGCTTCACCCGCGTAGAATGTCTTTTCTGTCAAAATATTGCCTAAATTAAAAAAAAAATTGCCTATGTCATTCCCTGATAATGTAGTTTTATATCGGTGAAAGAATTTAAAAAATCGGTTTAGTTGTTTCCGAGATTACCTACCTCAAACATACAAACTCACACACGCTTTAGCTATTAGTACCTATAAATAACAAAGTTCGTAAATATAAATTAGTTTTTTTTTTGTTGACATCACATTAAGTTAGCTATTATAGTCACGGTACTCGCAGTCCACACAATCGCTGCGGTATTTAAAGGTAGATACTGATCTGGAATTAATGCTGCCATTGTAATATTTGTGATTTGTAATTTTATAGTGACTTTCGTTGTCTAGAAATTATCGAACTTAACACAACATTGGACTTGTATTTTTTATACTGCTTACTCGCCATAACCTATCTAGTGAGGCATTACTCACTTGCAAACGATAGTGTTTAAGGCTGTTCTAATCTGTAATTGAATTAAACCCTCGTAAACCGGCAGTTCCGTTATCTCAATCGCTGATATGGGGTCGCCGACCCGCAAGTTGCTGGGAGGATTCTTATCGGGCACTTAATATGGGGCTGCCTTTAACAAGTACCTATTCAATTGCCAACCAGATTTAACAGTCACCTACAGGGTAGTGTTGCGACAATAGTATCTAGACTATCGATACAATCAATGCAAGGGCAATGCTATCGATAACTTTTAGATTTATAAACAGTTTCGATTGTTAGTTGAGATATGTAAGTTAATAATTGTCCATACTATATACACTGTATTTATAGGGTCCACTGTGAATCCCAAATTGCTGTCATTTCAGCCAAAGAATCGGCAGTATCTAACGCGCGACTTGTTGCAAAACATTGTTGCTCAACTTTGTTGAATATAACTAACTCTAATAAAACAGGTTTTTGCAACGAACAAATTACGGAAAAATCCCACATCCAAGCAAGTAAGCCAACTCACACTGACAGATACTTGCACGCCTCTTCGCATTACCATCCTTGTCACTTGCAAGCCGTTGTCTCTTCATTGGTGAATAGAGCACACAGCCTATGTGACCCTGAGCATGTTGGAGGTGAGCTCGGTCATGTTCAGGAGGTACTTAGAAGTAACGGCTATAAAGTGACGAGGAGACACTTGAAAGAGAGAAAAAAGGTGGTGAGACAACCTTTGGTGAGCCAACCTGCATTTGTGCCATACGTGAAGGGAATAACGCACAAAGTTGAATCAGTAATAAAGAAACGAGACTGTAATACTGTATGTACTCCGTTTTCTAAAGTAACGAGAGAGATGCGCTTACCAAATGATGTTATACCTTTGCAGACACTGGGTGTTTACTAAGTTGATTACAGCTGTGGTAGTTCTTATATCTGGAAAACGAAGCGTCCAATTGCTGAACGAGTTGAGGAACACATCGCAGCGGTGAAGAATCGACAGACAACTAAATCTGCAATAGCTGAGCCCAGATAAATTCAGATGTTAATCACTCGATGGAGTTGCATGACCCGAAAATCCTCTGCACTGATCGTCATTACCATACCAGGATTGTACGTGAGGCTATTTAAATTAAGAAATACAAGAATTGCAATAGGGAAGAGGGTTTTAAGCTATCGTCTGCGTGGAACCCAGTGATTACAAAGTGTAATAAAATGAAATACCCGGACACTGTGAGTGTAGTTTGTCAACCTGACTGTACTACGGACAGAATTATTGAAAATGTGCGGGTGGATGAAGATCGTTCCCCGCGCCCAGCTAGACGACGCCGCGCACCACCAGTCCGCTCATGACCACGGTAACATTCAAGTCGCCGAAACGTCGAGAAAATAGGTAAAGCAATTTTACCGTAATCTGTTCGTCGCGAAAACCCGTTTTATTAGAATTAGTTAGTTAAAATGCAACAAGAAAGTTCATAATGTTAGTTGTTGAACATGTTAAACAACTAACATTCTGAACGGCAAGAAACTTTTTTAATTCCACTAGCGACACGTTGCCGACGACTCGCAACGTTGTTGCGCAATGTTGTCAGTCTTGTTGATCGTTACGTGTTGCTAGTCAATTGTTGCCTAGTGGATACGAGGCTTTAGTTGTAGATACAGTCAGCAACATAAGTAGCCTAACTCTTTAGCATTCTGTAATAGTAGCTGATTCGAAAACATACATCTACGACAACTTTAACAGTGTTCGATAAAGTTCTAAAGTGTTCACCGGCTTATGTCGGTGAACCTACAATTATGTTTGTTTAGCTTTAAACTACTTATCTGTTCTATACTGATTCATTCGTTTTAAGAGTGGGCCCGTTTCTTCCTATTATGCTTTCCTTCTATATCAGTCAGATTAGAAAACTGAATATAGCCCGAAAATTACGTTATTTAATTAAGCAAGAAACAACTCCGCATTATGTCTGTATACTGTGTATTTATATATCTGTATTATTATAGTAATTATGTCTCTTATTTAGTATATCTTGCTTTAAATTTGAAGATTCGAAAGTACTTACTATGAAAGTCTATTTGAATAAAGTTATTTGAGTTTGAGTTAACAGTCACCAAGTTTTTATTAATACGTAAGTAATGAATTTTGTTAGTCTTCACGTAATTATTTCGTCATAAACTGATACAAGCCAATGTATATTATTATCTAACTGGCTCAAATCAATTGGGACGCAATAAAAACGGGACAGCCTACTTTTGCCGCAGATGCTGGCCTATAACAAAAACTAGATAGATTGATCTACTGACGTACCAAAACTACCACTTCGCGGTTAATTGAATTAACCTCGCAATGATTTATTGTTATTATGTTAAATTCTGGAGTCCATGGGGACCCGACATTCAAGGCTTGCGTGGGACCGAAGCCACATCAGAGGCCCTTTGGTGACCTTTAATCTGTCGAGTTTGGTAATAAACACTGCTCGAATACAACAAAAGCATTTGAAATACCTACTGAAACACAAAGTCAAATACATTTATCTAAATCTTAAGACAAGTCTAGGTTGTCCTGCTAAAGTAAGCTCTTCAATTAATATTTAAACGAGAAAGTATGTTTAATTTTCATGATGGTTCATGATTGTTACAGTGCGTGTTTGTATAATTGATCAGTACGTCTACTACGAGTTGCCACTTTTAATTTACGTTATCGTTCGCGTAAAAAAATTGTATTGGGATTCGACATGACATGACAATGTCAAATCCCAATACAATATCAAATGCAGATACAATGTCAAATCCCAATACAATTATTTTAAGCGAATGATAACGTAAATTTCAAGTGGCAACTCGTGATAGACGTGCAGGAGAAAAGCGTCAATAAAGTATTTCTAAGGCAGAAAATAAAATTAAACCTGCTTAAAGGCAATAACATCATTTGCCTTAAGGGTGCGTTTCCACCAGTGATGTGCGAGGATGCGTTGCGAGGAATGTGTTTGTTAGGAACGAATAGAATCGCGAAGCTAGGTGTATGAAACAATTCTATTGGTTCTTAGCACACACAGTTAAGAACCAATAGAATTGTTTCATTCACCTAGCTTCGCGATTTTGCTCGTTCGAAGCTAAGTGAATGAAACAATTCTATTGGTTCTTAACACACACAAATAAGAACCAATAGCATTGTTTCATTCACCTAGCTTCGTGATTCTGTTAGTTCCTAACAAACACATTCCTCGCAACGCATCCTCGCACATCTCTGGTGGAAACGCAACCTTAAGCAGGCTTATTGATTTCGCCGGTAGTGGAATATAGTGCAATGTGTATGGATGCACCCGGCGTAAGAAAAAGTAATGTCTTTGCCATAATCAGAGGTATAAGTAGCTATTCAAGCTATGGAAGGCTAATTTCACTACAAGCTCAAATATAAAAAATGACCCGAAAAGTTTGGTAGCATTTTGAGGGGTTGATACTCCTATCCATCATTTTTCAGTTATATCCCAGGACCCACAAAACCCACACATTATAAAAAACATTTACCTATAAGGTGAACGCACCTTTTTCTGTCACTTGTCTATTTGCCCAATCATCCCCCGATACAGCGCATTTGAATATCCGACTATCCTCGTGCGAATCAGACCGGTCGTTGGCACCGCTTTTAATGTATATGGGTTTGATGCGATGTGTATTGATAACTTTTTTGGCAGATGTAGAAAAAATATTTTTTTTTGAGGCATCTTTCAAATATCTTTTGTTAGAAAATTATACTTGACCCGCTGGTTTTTCAGCACCTCCCATTTTCGAACCATATGATTTATTCTTGGATTAGTTACTTTTAGATATAATGAAATAATCCGAATCGATGGGATATGGACGTGAGAGTATGTTTGAATAATCCATAATCTCGACATATCTTTTCATCGTAATCAAATTTCAAAGTCTTTTGGTCCCACTTAATATATTTCCACTGTCTTTCGCAGGTAAAATAAAGTGAGGTACCGCCTTTTTTACTCAACTACGCCTTTCTCTCTCCTGCGCTCTCATTAATCATTGCGGGCCAGTTTTGTGCAGGCACTTTTATTCAAGAGCACTTTTTGTAACGAACCACGTCTAGCCTCTTTGCAATTTTGCGAGATATAATTAGGATGAAGCACTGAAGATGTTTACCTGCTGAAAGATAGTTTTATGTTATTTTGAAGAACATTGGTAGTTGTATGATGTAAATCACACAGGATCTTACTAGGTGAACATTTTCATTTTCTTAGGGGCTTTAAACTCTTCTTGCATGTGATGCTCTTGACTGCATATTTCCAGAGGCTGCGGTAACCGTTCACTATCAGGCATTCTGTATGCTTATTCGCCACCATCGTCGTATAAAATAGCACCATGTTATAAATTATAACAATGTAAAAAGCGATAAACGGGTCACATGTCGAGAACTAAACACTTTCCAACGTCGTGTCAATATTTAGTCATTGATATATGACCTAACATTAGTATTACGGTTACCTAACATTCATTCATACGAGTATGTTACACAATGGGGTGAGCGTACACACCCTGACCTACTTTTAGCTGCTAGGCCGATGACCGTTTTACCTGACAAAAGCTGAAGGTGTTTATACCTAAAGTTACGTTAGAAAAAAAATAAAAATAATCTGTGAAGTGCTTAGTAGCAGACGCAAACTAGGCAAATACTAAATACATCTATATTCATATTATAAAGAGAAATGATTTGTTTGTTTTTTGTTCGTTGGTTTGTATTGAATAGGCTCCAAAACTACTAAACCGATTTTCAAAATTTTTTCACCAATATAAAGCTTCATTAGCAGGGAGAGACAGCCTTGGCTATATTTTTTTTATTTAGGCTATATTTCGACGGGAAAGTCTACGCAGCCAAAATTAGTTTTTTTTTCTATCTTTATTAATTACTAGCTGTCCGTCAGCGGCTTCGCCCGGATAGACTGTCTTTAGTTTAATAGGTATTAGTAAAATAATTTTTAAAATCGGTCCAGTAGCTTTGGAGCCTATTTAATACAAACAAACAGAAAATCTTTCCTCTTTTTAATATTAGTATAGATCAGCTAATTGATCAAAGATGCTTAATCCCAATCAACATTCAAGAAGTTGTTTAAAGACCATATTAAAGGATCACTCATTAATTAACTTACTTTTTCTTAAACCCAAAATGTATTATACAACAATAAATTTCTATGTCCGCGGCCTTAGCGCTAGTATTGAATGAAGCGCAACGCAAGTCACTACTTAAAGTCATAATAACAGTGGGTACTTGTGTCTCACAGATTAGAAATGGATTCACGTGCGCATGACCGTTTGCGGTTACCCTACCTTAAAACAAATTTTGTATTTTCTCTATAAGTGATTATTTGTAATCTTTTGAGAAATAAATATCTTAAACCATATGAATTAATAAAATTAAAAACCGAAGAAAACAAAACAAATTTCGGCCCCAGGTGTCGAGTGGGATTTGAACCTGCGTTTTCCTAAATGATGTGTTCAAGACTGAATTTATTATTCATGCCCTTGTGTTACAAAAGATGCGTCTTTGTGTATAATAATAATTTGTACGACTTACGAGTACCTTACTTGCCTCACTCAGACCAAGTGTCATGATTAGGATAAGGTGTACACTACTACAACAAAGTTCCTCAGGCACTTTGTATGTTACCGCTGCACAGATTCAAAGACCACACAAAATCTGTTTTATTAAAAAAGGGGTATTATACTACCAATGATTGCCTTTTAGATAAAAAAAAGCCTGGGGTTAAAGCTCTCTGCTCGGTGCGGGATCAGTTCCCTCTTGTAATACTTATTAATTAAATACCGGACTTAAGTGTATTAATGACTAACAATTTTTATTTTTGGAATTGTATAAATGACTTGGTACAGCCTATTGTTTTATATTATGTAGCTTTGCTGTACTTGTTAGGTGGTTCTGTTTATTTTTTCATGTTAGAATTCAAGCATTTTTTTTATTAACAAACAAATTGTACTCTACTACTTCGCATTGTAAAACCACAACAAGTTTAAAAGAGTAACTACTGAGTTTCTCGCCGGGTCTTCTCTGTAAGAATCAACTTCTCCGACGCGGTGGTAGAGTCGCATTATGTTTGTATACTGTTTATGTATTCATATTATTATAGTTTTTTAGTCTATCATTTAGTATATTTTTTGACTATTTAAAAGTACTTATAAGAAATGTCTCTGCGCAGAACATACTAAGGCGGTAAGCGGTCCTGGTGCAGGGGCGGGAGCGGGAAATGTATGGCGCCGCCTAATTAAATTAATCTAATTGATGTCAATTAGGCTTTTTTAAAATCGATTGAAGAATGTTCGATTTCTATAACTAAAACGCTATCGTGGCGACTAAATAAGCGTCGCAAGCGTGGCATTGTTGATTTTTATAAAACCGAAGTGCGTCTATTTAAATAAAGATATTTGAGTTTGATAATAAAAGTAGGTATGTCGATGTAATGTTAATTAACAAATCACGATACATACTGCCCTTGTAACACAGTACTACAATGCAAGACATAATTAATCGGATACAGATAAGCTGCAAAACAGAATTAGCGATGGTATGTGGGCAGGAACATAATTATTCAAAAACTTCAACCTCAACATGTTTATGTAACAAGGTTACTTTCTTGCTCATTAACGCAGTCAAAACACAATTATGTTGTGCTGCAAGAATGTTTTAACGTTTACTTTGCAAAGAGGAGCCTATAATGATGCATAACTTTCAAACTTCAGAAGATCTAAGCCGAGAAGTTTGGGAATTTTGAATGCTGTCTTCAATGGAATTGTCTCGATAGCTCAATGGGTGAAGGCGAGAAGGAAGACATGCCTTAAGCTTGTGTAGGGTTGGATTCCGTTTTATAGAATTTAGACAAAGTTTGAGAACCACGCTCTGTAAGTTACAGACTGCTGCTTTCATACCTATTTAAACCAGTAAATCTACATGAACTAATACTTACAACTACTTCCTTACAGCAGAAGTAAGAGATAAAGATTAATTTGAAATGTCGTAATAATTAAGTCTGTATGCACATTATTTCACATGTTCACATTACCACTGAGAGGCGACAATGGTTCTCTTGTTCAATTCTTAATAATTATAACTTTATAATTATATTATATAACTATAATTTAAATGTCCACCTTTTCTGTTATTGTGTGTATTAATAATCTGCGTTAATTGATTAAAGTGTCATTAAATTCAATTAGTTTTCCACGCGCAAAAATAGGGTAAAATCACGTTTTCCCTACACATGAGCAGATTTAGCAGGTTCACAGTTCATCGAAGTAAAACGCAAATTAACACCGTCTAGACACTCACGTCTCATCATTGTCACTTTATGCAAAGTACGCACCTCGCGTTAGCGCCAGTCGCGGAAGTTTCCTGCCTCCACCGGTTTGGAAGGTTCGACGTCTCTTTAAGGATTTCCTTTCCATTTTGAGTGCTGAAATCCTTTCTTTAAGACTTATTTACGATATCTCAATCATTCATTGATTTTAGTAGCAAGAACGATAGAGATACTGAAAGAGATTAACGTTGTTTTTTTGCGAGACGTCCTTGTGATTCGCAAAGTTTAAGAAGAAATGAACGATGAATGGTAATTAACGATGTGAGAAACTGAGAAGTGGAAGATGTACCACTTTTAGGCTCCACGTTTATTGTTTTTTTAGTTAACGTTAAGATTTTATTCAATAACTTTTATCAGTATCCGACCTTTGTTATTCGAAAATTATTTTGCAAGCACCTTCTAAACTTATTTATTAACATGTCAGTAGGAATAGGAAGACTCGCTTTAATCCACACGTATATTCTGTTTTGTTAAGAGGTAAGCTGTTTTAGAGGTTTTTTTTGCCCAGTTTCGTCTTTAGGCATTTATAGCCATTTTGTAGCACAGCTAGGGCATGTTGACTGAAATTTGGTTATTTGAAGAGACATTAGCTGTCTGGGATGAGTGAATTCCTGAAATCAAGAGCCAAGTCTTAAAAAAGCGACGTTTCTTATCATAATAATGTGCACATTCTGTGCTTGACATAAATGGACGAAGAAAAAGCTAACTTTCAACTCCACGGAGGTTTTTAAGTGTTAAAATATGGCTGCTGAATTGCCAACCAGTTCTAATGGGATGCATTCAAAAATTCGTTCAAGTGTAAAAAGCTCAGTAGTATGTGTTGCGTTCGGTTGGTAAGCAAATCTCCATAAAAAACCTTTTCTAATGCGCAACATACCCGGTTACTTAAAGGTATTTTTGTACCTAGAAAGCTTACCTAATTGAACTCTCCACTAACCTGCGTTTTATTTCACGCAGGTAACTTGTAACACCAGCCAGGTATATTTATTGCTTCTCATTCATCAACACCGCGGGTCCAACACAATTCCCAACACGAAACGGGGCCATCCCATGACTGGTGCATTTACCCCAGGTATTCCGGGTTACCTCAATACGTCTAAGCGAATCGTTTTAGCATTGTAATTTATCATTTAGGCGCTTCTGGGTTAGCGAAAGTATCACAGTTAGGTTTAGGTTGTATTTTCTGTAAATACTAGGGCATAAAGTTGTTTACACCCTTTTGAGTCTAAGTAACTTTTAGAGACATTGTATTTCGACGACCGACTTGGTGTAATGGTTAAGAAGTTGGCTACCACACCAGAGGTCGCGGGTTCGATCCCCGCACAGTACAAACATTTGTGTGCATGAACATGTCTGTTTGTACTGGTCTGGGTGTCTCCTATGTATAATAAGTATGTATTTACAAAAGAAAATGTATTTAAGTATGTTTATCCGTTGTCTAGTATCCCATAACACAAGCTTTAATTAGCTTACTTTGGGGCTAGATGGCGCTGTGTGGAATAATGTCTAGGGATATTTATTATTTTATTATTTCTATCCGTTTTTTTCAGATTAAGAATATTTTCTAGGTTTCGCTGGTGAAAAAACTTATTAAAAAATGATTGATTTAAAATAATGGTCACATTACTCACTCTGTCACTTATTTACTTGAAAACTGATTTCAACCCGCACCTTTTCACAATCAGAACACTTACAAAGATTAGTTTTTCATCTTTTTGTTGTCAATATATTTATTTATTATATTTATTTATTCTCAATTGCACATAATCTATGTTACAAAGGGCGGACTTATTGCCTAGAGGCATTCTCTATACTGTATGTTTATTAAATTTATATATTGGATTTGTTTGCAAACTATGCTTGCGTACGTATTGACTTTAACATAATGATTATTAGCAGATCAAAAACGCTCACTGCTAAAAATGAGCCAATTCTGTAGATTTTCCGAGTACCTGGAAAACCTTAAAAATTATTAGTCTACTTACATAATCTTACTCATATAAACGTAACTTAGTATTCAATTAGGTACTTTATTACATATAATTCGTTATTAACTTCACCCGGTAAGAGCGCTTATTGCCGAATCGGTCTCTCTATGTTCAAATATGACAGGCTCTACATAAAAACGTATTAATGTAATACATTTGAAGGCTGCCATGCTATACGCTGATTATATGGATGTAATTAAGATGTAAAGGAATAAATTTTCCCAGAAAATAAGGCTTGAAGATTGTTTCCTTATCTTTATCTCATGAATTGTAAACGTAATTAATTTGACAAATCAACTTCTTTGCTTAAATGTCCTGCTTCCTGGTATACTCGTGTTCTGGCAAACATCAATTTATTTATTTATTTATTTATTTATTATTACAAAAAATTGCACAACATAACAGTATTAATAACCAAATCATTGTACAATTTAACAACTAAAAATTCATTCATACTTCTCTTTCACAAAACAATAAACAAGCATTCATCAATCTGACAAGCCTATCCGCAAACACATCACACATAGACCCAGGCTCCGCTTTAAGAAGCCTATTCAGTAAGGCAAGCCCTTCTACAAGAGGAGAGTGCCTTCGAGCCACAGTTCGCGTCCGGGGCAATGCGAACAATTTATGCCGACGACGACGAGCACGCATGTAGTTGTTTGGCACGAACAATTTACACAAACTAGCCACAAGCTGAGGGCAGTCTGACTCACCACGCAGACTGCGACATGTAAATACAAGTAAATGCCAATTTCGTCTTACTTGTAACGAATTAAAACCTAATGTGCCCAGCAGGAAACTCGTTGGGTAAAGAAAAGGGTAATAATTATTTATTTTTTTATAAAGAAACCTTAAAAAAGCTTTTTGGACTTTTTCCACAAGAAGGATATATGAAGACTCATGAGGATTCCAGACAATAGAACTAGCCTCAAGCTTACTTCTAACCAAAGCAGTATATAGAAGTTTTATTGCATTGATGTTTTGGAATTCCTTACAATTGCGGATCAGAAAGCCTAACCTCTTAAAACTATCAAGCGCCACTTTCCTTATATGGTCATTAAAGGTCAATTTGACATCAAAAAGCACACCCAGGTCTTTCACTTCGCTAACCCGTGGTATGACTTCACAATCTAGTTTATACTCAAAGTGAACTGGTACATTCGATCGAGTGAATGTCATGACACTACACTTAGCAAAATTAAATGCCAACTTATTATTTATGGTCCAATTGTAGACAGAATCGATGTCCCTCTGTAGCTTTACATAATCAAGATCGTCCTTAATGCCTTGAATAATCTTTAAATCATCTGCATACAGCAGGCAGGAAGAGTGTGAAAGGACTAGCTCAAGATCATTGATCATAAGGATAAACAACAGGGGTCCCAAAACGGAACCTTGACTTACACCAGACCGTGTATGATACTCGTCAGAAACGTAACAACCGTGTTTGACGAATTGCTTGCGATCACGTAGGTAATCCGCAAAAAATCTCAGTAATTTGGGAGTAAAACCAAAAGTAGCTAATTTGTCCAAAAGGACATCATTGTGGACTCGGTCAAATGCTTTCCGGAAGTCAAAATAGATAACATCAACCTGGGAGCCCTTATCCATGTGACCTGAAACAGTTTCAACTAGCGAAAGTAAATTTGTATCGACTGACCGTCCACATCTAAATCCATGTTGTGAATCAGCAAGAAATGGCTTAACCTGGTGGAAAAGCTTTTTCCTTATAATTGTCTCAAATAATTTTGGCAATGAGGACAGAATCGCTATTGGGCGGTAATTCTCGACATCAAGAATATCACCACCTTTAGGAATTGGTGTAACTCTGGTAAGCTTCCACCTATTTGGGTATTTGCCAGTTGATAGAGACAAATTAAAAAGATAAGAGATAGGTGAGAGAAATTGATCCTTACAGGCCTTCAAGATAAAAGCAGGAACACCGTCAGGACCGAATCCTTTTGGTTTCAAATTGCGTAGGCCATGGCTTACATCATGCTGTGATATGCTTTGGATGTCTATATGTGAAGATGGCGATGCATATGAAAACGTTTCAGCTGATTCTGAATTTAGTTTAGGAGCATCAGGTAAAAACACACTAGAAAAGTAATCAGCATAAGCACCCGCAGCTTTCTGCCCTACACACTCCTCATCTTGGTACCTCACAAGCGGTTCAAAGCCACCCTTTGATTTGAGGTTAGCCACGTGCTGCCAGAATGCACGAGGGTTACTGCTTATACTAAACTCTATCTGATGTCTGTATTCGTCATAGGCGGAGGCTATTCTTCTTTTTAAGTCAGCTCGAAGATCACTAAAGACTTTATAATACACAGTGTCACCGCTAACCTTCCACTTTTTGTGCCAGTAAGACTTACTTTTTAAATCCTTGATAATCTCAGGAGAGAACCACACTGGGTATCGTTTACATTTCTTAGATGATCTTACTTTTTTTGGTATACAGGAATCAAATATCGTGTACAGTATATTATAAAATGAGTCCGTAGCTTCATTTACATCATGACACCGAAAAACAGACGCCCAAGATGCCTCGGAGATGTACCTATAAAGCAGATCATAGTCACCTTTGGCAAAGTTCCAGTCGTACTGAGAGTCAACATTACTAGGGACAACACTACTGCCGGATTCCGGTGAAAATGCACCATTGATAGGTATGGAGATTTGGAGAGCTGGGTGATAAATATCAGGGCGAGGAACCAATCCGTTCCCATTGAGAATTGAAACAGATGCGGATTTAAAACGCTCTAATAACAACACGACATCTAACTTACTTCCACGCAAATTGTATACATCATTTCTTTCAATCAATCCACAAACATTCAAAAAGCAACAATAATAAGTATTTACACTAAGTGAAGCGCTATTAAGGTTCAGATCACCAGTGACAATTACTAACCCGTTTAAATGGCCTATTTTATCCTCGACAGAATGAAACCATCTCATATACTCATCATCTTTCGCCCTGGGATGTATATAAACTACACAAATATAAACATTAATACTATGCACCTTAACACAGACCCACAAGTCTTCACCCGCCTCGGTCTCAAGATCTCTTCGCCGACACATAGTTAAACCAGGACGTGCAGCTAGCATGACTCCTCCTCCATTTGAGGGTCGGTCACGACGCATGACACTCCATCCATTTGACATCAACTCTGCATCATTTACAGAAGAGTCTAGATAAGTCTCTGTAATTGCTGCGAAATCTTGTGTCACCAGATATAAATTTTCTCTCCAGTAACGGAGTTTAGTTTTTAGCCCGCGCACGTTCTGGTATACCATTTCTAAAGTAATTTTCTTCGTACGGAATTTGCTGGTGGCCAAATCAGAGCTATTTTTCGAGAAAGGTGGCATTTTTTGCTCGAAAGTTCTGTTTCCATGGCCTCACGCATATGTCTTCGGCCCAGTTCTCAGCAGCCAGAATAATTTCAGATAATCTTACCGGTACACCAAGTTTGAAAGATGCATATTTTCCTCTCGATTTCAAAGTGTCAACCGTACACACATCACCACCACAAACACTTTTAAGGTGTTCACATACCTGCTCCTCCGACGTGCCCAGCTTGACATAATACAGGTGAAGGTATTTCCATCGCTCAGATGCCTGCAACAGTGTTGCGCCTGGGGCTGCTGTGCCTCGTAGCGCGGCAGGCAGCGAATGCCGATAACTTTTGCGAGGGACTTCACACAGCTTTTCTTCAGGTTTAGTTAAGCTCTTTTGCGCAGCAGCAGGAAGAGGAACTGATGACGTCTGTGTCTGTGATTAAGTTGGGGTCACTGAGATTCCGATATCATGCAGCTTTGATTCCGCTGGCTGCTCCAGTGCTAAATCTGCTCCATTTCTGCGCGATTTTTTGCCTTTGGTCTTAGATTTCTTTAATATAGGACTTACGTGAGAGGACTTGTTGCGGGAACTAGTATCAGCCGCGTTATCATTTGAAACTGCAGCGGGAGCAGGACAGGGCTGCTCCAAGTCAATCGTTTTCGTAGATTTGCCCCCAGAGAAAGTCTGTTCAGATGACGCAGACATGTGGTTGGTGAGTCGCCCTTCCATCGTAGTGAGTTTATTTTCCAGATTAGAAATCGTGATGAGCAGCTTCTTTAGTCCACCAGAGCCCGTAAGAGGCGATAATTGCGCCGCAAAAAGCTCACTTACAACAGTTTTAAAGCGATCGTCTATAGCCGTTTGTATTTCTTCCCTGATAATTTTCCGGATCTCCTGTTGAGACGGGCATTTGAAAGGTATTTCTGTGATTTTGCTCTGGGTTGGCTTTTGTTTAGCACGTAGGGTAACATTTTCAAACCCGCACACAGGAGTTCCCGGCACAATGCTTGCTTTGTTGGGCGTAGTGTTAATCTGGCGCAATGGTGTATTCGTGTTGTCTCCTTTACGTTGTTTGCTACGGCACTCAATGCACAGCCATTCACACATATAAGAATCAGTAAGAGCACTAAAGGCCTGCTCTCAATCAAATCAAATCTCAATGAGGCAAGTACTTTATTTGGTAAAGGCCAATGATTCATTCATTAGTTATTCACTATGTTACTTAAATGTTTATGCAACGAATTTTCTTAAAGGTAACTTGAAGTATATCCACACACAACTCAGCATTTGTTAACCCGAACTAAAAGGTGACTCGTTTCTTTGTCGTACCATCCAGACGTGGGAAACACATGTGTTTCCCTCCTCATATAGTCCCGGGTTCTTCGAGCGGGGCGTGAAAAGGCATTTCTGCAGGACTTCAAGACGAGGATGGTCAGCTCAGTGACTCCTCTACATTAATGTGCTTGTCAGCCTCATATCTGGACCTCACAAACGCTTTTTATGGTGGAGTGAGGTCATCTTGACGGGGAAAAAAAAAGAAGTTGTTGTTGTGACGAAATAAAGAGTTTACCGAAGGACCGATCGCATATTTTTACTTAACTTGCGTGAACCACCCAGGGTTACTATTATATTCGCTCTGAATTTTAAAAATAAAGTAGGTAGGTTATAACTACTTGACAGAACCGGCCAAAACAAAATTCTTCATGTGAAAAATTGCACCGAGTTCGACAAACACCAAAACACTCGTGACAGTGCGACTGGCCGCGACACTGAAACTCACTGGTATCGCCTGTGAACTGTGTTTGTGTGCGTGATCAAAATGGCGGGTTTGTTCTAAGCGGACTATCTGTCAGAGGAGCCGCGCCGTATGCGTAATTTGTGGTTGTAGTCATAGTTTTTGTTAACATGATCGCCTAGAAAAGGACATATTTCGCTACGTAATACTTTTTATGGCTGATATAACGTCCATATTTATTAGGATTTTCATAAAGGCAGCATGTCAGTTGTCACCTGTAAGCGGCCGTTTGTTTATTGTCAATATTTGAAGACGCCAAATGTAGGTTACGTACAATCATGTGCAGAAGTGTAGCACAAAATGGACCTTGTTTCTTTGCCTGAAATACCGAGCGAGGTATGGTAACACGCTTTAGTGGAGGATTCACTAAGGGATGATTCGTGATTTTTATTGTTGATTCAGGACACGTTGCTTTTCGCCGTTTCCCAGTCACCTACTTAAGCATCTTGGTAGGCCTATATCATTAATTAGGGACTATTCGTTAGTATAACGTTATACAACTGGTGAAAATGCACAAATGGCTAGCAGAACCTTCACATACATATCAAAACAAGGTAGTTAGAGGCAAGTGACTGTTGCCGTCATGGTGAACGGAACACCCACTTTTCACCAATGTTGTTAGAACCCAACGTGGTAGGTTTTGAGCCTTTTATCAATGTTTATCACCGGAGAGTTACTCGGAACAATGACCAAAAATTTTTTTTTTCTGGCCAGATTTGAACTCGGGATCACACGATCGACTGTCCGAGTTGGGGTGCTTAACCCCTAGGCCACGACGCCTTCATTTATTTGTTTATTTTATAATTAAAAAAATTCGCAGCTATTCACTAAAAATAACCATAAGAATCAGGGGTTTTCTGTGTTCAAATACATATTTACATAAAAAGTAAGCTTTGTGTTGTTGAAAAACACAATAATGATATAATTCTAAAACTCTCATAACATTGCATCACGCATTAATAAGTACTCTGTTAAATTTAAAGCTCGAAATAACCGCTAAGCCTACAAGTCGTTCTGTAACCTATTCATTTGTTCCAATTATAATATATTACTTATGTACACTAAGGAGCTTATACCTACCTTGCCCCAGTTTCAATATGAGAAATAGAAAAGAACCAATTCACCCATATAGAACACTTAAAAAGTAATCTTCAATGAAGCATCTTGGAAATAAAATCTGTTGAATAGTATGGTACGACTTCAAAAGTCTGGAGGGCTTACTGAGGTATTGTTGTGAAGTGTCTTTCTACAAACTGTCTAATTGGTCATTAGGGAAATAGCTAAATAAAGAAGAGAATAATACGAGTGAAATTCTTTGGCCATGTTATAGTTATGTTAACTGTGAAAAAGTTTCCTATTTTATTTGCTTAACGGTATTAACATAATATTCATTCCGATGTAAATAATAATAATATTCATTAAAAAGGAATCGATTTTTTATAAAGTTTAAAAGTAGCTTGTAGTTTTTAAAGTCTGGAATAGATGGACTAATTTTTATCAGCCAGAAAACATCCTGTACGTCTACCACGAGTTCGATTCGAAATTTCATGACATGTCATGTGTCATTCCAATACATTTTTTTTACACGAATGATAACGTAAATTTAAAGTGGCAACTCGTGGTAGACGTACCTACTGATTAATAATGACTTCAATGAAGTAATGCCTTAACACCTCCAGTGCTATAAGTTTCATTTTTGATACGTAAACAAAAGATCTTCTATTGTGTCTGGTTTTATAGCACTGAATGTGTTATTGACATTATTTTCTTTCGAATGTTACCTTGCCACAGCCAGACGTTAATTTATAACATTTAATCATTAACTTTATATCACTTCAATTGAAGCTTCTAATGGCACTCAATATAAATATAAATAAATATAAATATATAAATATGCGCCAGACAACACACCTCTTGTAATGGTCTCGAAGTAGGGATTATTAAATCCCTGTGTTACGAAGTACCACACAAGGAAATAAGCTAGGGGCGTCTTCCAGCACACCCAGACCCGAGTCAATTCAGAAAATATCGTTTCCTGAATTGACCCGACCGGGAATCGAACCCGGGACACTACGGAAATCGAGGCGAGAAATCGTGCTACAGCACACTACGCCAATCGTGTCGTCAAATAATACACACGAAGGCCCGTATTTATTAAACTAACTCAAGCGTAGATTTCTTATTTTACGTCTATCCATACTAAAATCAAATGGATCTTTACTCAAGTGCAATTTACGACTGAATAACTTTTAGAGGGGTAAAAGGCCTAAAAGTAAGATGTGATATGTCATGAAACCACTCCAACTTCACTTCGGTTTGTATTGTAGTTGTATCAGTTTATCACGTTCCAACTGTCACAGATGTGACCATCAGGCTAGTAACCTTCAAGTTTGAATAGCTAGCCTATCCTAGAGTATCGAGTATCGGTAAGTTACATATGTTTAATAGTAGGCAATCTGTCCAGGCAGAATCTCGTGGGCGGTCGTTACACTCATACCTAATCTACGAGTATAATGATTGAATAAGAATTTGTAGAGATCAACCTTCCCGAACTTCATTTTATTCAATAATATTCTGAACAAGAACTCAATACCCTGTTTAAATACTTCTTAACTTGTGTTACGATGTACATCGTTCAAGATTTACGCCTGGGGATCCTTACAGCACACCAAGTACGTTACCTGAATTGACACGACTCTAGGTGAGGTGAACGAGAAACGAGCTACAGCATTCTACGCCAATCGTGTCGCCTGACCTAACTCAATGGACAGAACAAATAAATCTAAACAAATGTTTCTCCTGTATTGGTATAGGGCCCAACAAGTTGGTTTTGACGTTATGGGCAGGATAGTTTACCAGGAATATATTGCTTTTCAATTATTCAAATAACATATCACTTTGGAACTTCTGTGTTTAGTCAAGTGAACAACCACACCACATGTTATTGTGGCCGGAAAGTTCGCCAGGCGTCGAACCCGGCAGCGACCGACAACTTTGGGTTATGGTCCTTCGTCCGGATGCACAAACTTTACGGTTATCTTTCGATTTCATCGAGTTCGACGTCGATTTGGAAGTTTTAATGGTTTTCGTTTAAGTTGATATGGGTGAACGGTGATAGAAAGTTGAAAGTCGTTAGCTTTCCAATGAAATATAAAAGTTTAAATTGAATCACAAATGTTTTATCGTTCCATAATTCAGACTTCAATTTTGCAAAAAACAACATATTCTCTTGCCATGCAACTGCATCATATCTTGGAAAACTGATAGTTATGATTGTTACTGAATGAATACACCAATTACTAGTAAAGTATGCTCTTAGCATTGGCACAAGGCTGCGTGCTTGACAGCAGCTCTTTGTAAAAATCTTGAAGGCGGCGTCATTAATTTGAGTATAAATATATTTAATTCAGTAGTTTAGGCTTGGAGTAAGTATTGCTTCAAATCAGATTGACTAACTATTTTTTTTTATCTTATGAAACGTGTTGTAAACAGGCTTTAGGAGCCTGATAGAACGTAATACTTACGAGTAATTACCGCTAATGAACAACTGCAATTAATAACGATAGGTGTCGTACGTTCTTAGGAAACAACATAAAAACAGATACAGTAAACAGGTATTTTTCTCGAAAACTGCGGGAACAGTAGTAGCGTGTTGCTCTTGGCCTATCCTTAGGGTTATTGACAGCACTGTCACAAATTAGACATGCGCGGCGCTCTGACAGATAGCCCGCTTAGAACAACACGCCATTTTTGACGCACTTACACAGAGACATGAGTTAACAAGCAAAGTCAGTGAGCTTCGGTGAGTCGGAAAGTCGCACTGTCGCAAGTGTTTTTGTTTTTGTCGAACTTGGTGCAATTTTTCACACGATGAATTTTGTTTTTGGCTGGTTCTGTCAAGTAGGTATAACTTACTTACTTCATTTTAAAAATTCAGAGCGAATATAGTAGTAACCCTAGGCGGTTCACGCAAGTTTTGGAAAAAGGTGCGAGCGGTCCTTCTGTAAACTCTTTATTTTGTGGCACTGTCACTAGAAGATAAACAAATGAAGCCTTTTTGGACATGGTCGTAATGGTTTTGTCAAAACCACGCCTGGTTATTCTATTTTTACTTTGAGCCTAAATTATGCCGATACTACTGATAAATCACGCTCGAGCAGGCATACCGCCTGTAGGGTAGGGTTGTGCCGCACAAGTTGGACCAAAAAAATATTCGGCTATTTTGAAAAAATAAATAAATGAACGTTTTTTATTTCAGCCCACTAAGTCCATATACATCATTAGTAGGTGTACAAAAGGCAACTTATTTATCTGAATGTTAGAAAATTAAATTACAGTTAGGTACAAATATAATTTATTTATTTTATTTGACATTTATCTTTCTTAAACTTACGTGCGTGATCCAGTGCCTAATACAAATAATTAGGCAGATCGTAAAAATTTATGAATCGTAATCGTCATCTCATCAATAAAATTACTGTCATCGAAATTATATTTTAGTATGATTCTGATACAATACGCCATAAGCTTGCTTTAAGTCACCCTCAAATACAAGCCAGGCGGTTACCCTAAGAACTTTTTTTTATATTGCTCGTCAAAATGACCTCACTCCATGGCTGTGAGGTCTAGATATTAACTACAAAATGTCACAAGCAAAATCTACATACAGTATTCGCAAAAGCTTTTTCTCATTATTATTTAGCAAATGATATGACTTTTTTACGGAAAATCTAAATATAATAATGTAGAGCTGGCTAACAACAAAAAACCGTTCATGGATAAGTATGGAATGTTATGATTATGATTAAGTTTGCAAATAGTAATAATTCATTGTAATAACGCATGTCTAATAATGTTAAATATGCACAGAATTCGGAGACAGGATTCGCTAGCAAATGATTTCGATTGATATTGATAAAAATACTCAGTTTTCAAACAAATGATGGCAGAATACACAACCCTACCAATTCACATAACGCGAAAATTTTTCCTTTGCGAAAATTCATGTTTTGTTTGTAATATTTTTCTATGTGTTTCGCCGGAATAGGTTATTACATTTTTCCGGTACACTTGCTCGTGAACTCTTTAGGAAATAAAAGTTTTCTTTGATGGAAATTAGGTTAGCGGGAATCAGAGATATAAGTGGGTTTGTGGGGCTGACTGAATCGGTAATGATATCTTTTGTGATTGAAATTTTCAGGAAATTGCTTGTATAACAAACAATTTGGGCGTATAGAATTCAAAATGTGGTAGATGAAAGAATAATTATTTTCTTTTTTTCAGGTAAGTTGACTTGACTCTAGTTCATTCTCAACGATTTGGTAAGGTGCTCTTCCAGTGTTTTGAATAATTTAAAATTTTTTGAACATTATTTGCTAAGCTTCTTTCATAGATTTTAAGAGGGCCATTTACTGAAAACCTCTGATTTTTACCAGGTCTATACGTGTAATACCTACTTACTTAATGTTAAGAAAATTACTGTAAGAATAATACAATAGGCAATGACTGTTCCTATGAAAATTACTATGCAACAACTTTTCAACATTAAGAAATCCTGAATCACTATATTTTGAGTACGTAATGGCTAAGCATTAGTCAATTGCATAAATAATCTCATTCATAATACAATTTATGTGATTAAAAACTTCTGCCATAGAACTAAAACCGCGGGCAAACTAGAAACTAATACGCCCAGAGGTGCTATACCTATAAAGTGCAGTTAAGGCTGGCATTAAACTGACCGACTCTGACTGCTGCTGTTGCTATCACAAAATATAACGAAATGATATATCTGGCTATGACAAGATCTGGAAGGATCTGGTTAGATTTTTAGTTAGCCAGATCAATTGGAACACGCAGCAGCTCCCAGAAAATTAACGCTGCTCTTCCTAGTCAGTTACGGTAAGCCGATGTGTTTGTTGATAGCGTTCACTTGATAATTGATAGAAAATCGATGTCTGTGAGTTTTTAAATCAATAATATGTATAATCTGCTATGTTTTAAGTTTATCTTTTTCTTTTTCAAATCAATTAATTAACTGGCAATGTGTCATCAGCAATACTGTCCTGTATTGTTGCATGTCTCTTGAAAAAACGTTTGTACTCCGCAACTGCTTGATCTTTCCTGTTTGCGACGTCACAATCGACCATGTTGCCACTTGCCATCAAAAACGATTCAAGCAGTGGCCTCAAAAGCAGCATTTTTAAAACCGCTCCGCGACCGCGCGGCCGTCCGCTCCGGCAGACTACATCGTATCGAGCGAGGTCGGTCAACGATCCCTTGCACTTCTGCACTTCCAGACCTTGTTGAATTAGTGTTTACCGTGCGGAAGCGGATCGGACGTCCATTGTTGGCGAAAACCTCTCTTAACTGGCTGTAAATCAAAAATTGGCGGAAGAAGGAATTGACTTCCGGAGGGTGTTCAAGGATAACAATTAATGAGGGTTCGGAATGCAGTAATTGGTTTAGAAAACAAGGATGATTCTGTGAACTTTTTCATTTCTTATATTATTTTTGTACTCTGGCACTTTATTGGTTACCGACAGACACGACCGCGACGTATCACATTGGAGGTATAGGTGCATAAAATAATAATAAATCAAGTGATTTTAATTATCTCCTTACGTGTTGTAGCTAATTAATAAGAGTCAAGTTTATTGGAACATGAAAATGTGTAAAATCGTAACACATTCGACAGTGCCGTAGCTTGCCCTAGATTCCTGATTTGGGGGGTATGAACATTGTAAGAATTTGTTGCTTTTAACACTTTTGGGGCCACTGTTGCCGGGCGGTCCCCGATCTTTGATTCAGCTGGTACAGCGGTAAGCGGTTGGTCCCAGACATTCGATCAAAATTGTATCGTTCATTCACGAAAATACGCCATACGACGTCAACTGTTGAAAGTAAGCGGTCTTTATAAATTTCTAAAGTAGTTCGTTAAGGCAGCCCGCATTCAATTAAATCTTTATCCTGCCCATTCTCTGATCCGGTGAGCCATTTGCCAGTGACTTCAGGTCTTTTAAGCCTAGAGTACTAATCATCGCCTGGGAGTCCACGCGCTCACAGTTTTTTCGTTATAATTTCAAATCGCGCGCTTCCCTAAACTCAGTGCCCCACCTGACGCGGTGGATGGATAGTAGTCGCACGGCGAGGGCTCTTGTCCTTGTTGAATCGCCTGGGAGGCGATCCTTAGTATCAAAGGGAATATAAAAAGATTAAGTTTAAATATATGTGCCATAAAAATTGTGAAGCAAATTGTAAGTTTTTTTCATATTATTTTTTATGTCCATGTATGGCAAATAATTTACGTTTATGTTACGTATAAAGCAGCATTTGTGATTGTTGATTTAGTTTTTTTTTTATTTTGGTATATTAAAAAGGCAGAAGTGTAAGTGGAATAAGTTTTTTTTTACTTAAATAAAGAATTTTAAGAAATACAACTTGTTTTTAATAAATTTAATTAAATAAAGTAGCCTCCCAAGCGATGAATAGTACTAAGCAGTAAAAAAATATTTAAGTATTCTAGGGTTAAGGATCCTTTTTTTTTTTTACCAGGTTGAAAATACGTTTACGCACTATCCCACTGTGAAGGCAGTGGGGGAGTGTGGGACTCGCCACCGGAGAAGCCGGCGGAATACCCACTAAAAACAACCCGGGTCACCGCTTTGAAACAGGACGACATTGAGCAAAAGATTACAAAGTCGTCCCAGCGTTCGGCCCAGCCTACGTGCCGGGCCTCCTCACGCAACGGGGGTGTCCCGGTATACTGGGACACCCCCAGACGGGAGCACCTTGAAATAGTTTGAAGGCCCCCTGGCTGACACCCCGGTGCTGCTTTTAAAGAGCAGGAGGAGGACGGGCGAACCGCCTTCTTCTTGCCCCCCGCCCTCTCCGTGGTCTCCTTCTGCGTCATCACGTTCTCACAAAAAGAGACCATCGCCATCCATGCCTCCTCGCTCCCGAGCATGGCCTGTACTAAGGCCGGGAGCGATAGGTCTCGGCCTACAATTGCCGTCAAAGTGCGACGCTGACCCGACCACGCCGGGCACACTGCTAGTGTGTGCTGGGCAGTGTCCACATCAGCGCCGCATTCGTGGCACCTCGGAGTGGGCTCTCTCCGGGCAATTTTGTGCAGGTACTTTCCGAAACAGCCATGTCCTGAAAGCACCTGCACCAGCCGGTATTTCAAGGGCCTCTTTTCTCGATATACCCACTGTATGACCGGCCTTATCGCCTTTATGGTGTCGCGGCCATAGAGCGGGTCGGCCAGGTCCTAAGCCCACCTCCGGATCAGCGCGTCTCTTGCACGGCGCTTGACGGCCTCCACCTCATTCAAATAAAGGCGCTCGTTCCTAGCTCTCGCCGCTGCCCTTAGGTCATGGACAGCAGCGAGAACCTGCGTCTCCAGCTCCCACGGGGGCATACCTGCGAGAACGCAGGCAGCCCCTGCCGAGATGGTGCGATATCCCCTAATTGCTCTCACTGCCATAACTCTTTGCGGGGCCCGCAAAAGAGTTTTGTTCTGGCGAGTGAGAGCATCGGCCCATATTGGCGCTCCGTAGAGCGCCATACTTTTTATGATGCCGGCATATAGTCGCCGGCACGTTTCGTCCGGTCCGCGCTCGTTGGGGAGCAGCCGGCTGAAAGCTCCCGCAGCGCGGATGAGGCGTGGGGCGAGACGAGTGAAGTGCTCCCCGAATCGCCATCTCCCGTCCAAGAAAAGGCCCAGATATTTCATCTGGGCCTTTACCCTCACATGAGTCCCATTCAGGCTTACAGAGGCGCCAGGTGGAGGTCCCTGCCAAGGCCCATGAAATAAAAGGGCCTCTGTTTTGTTGAGGGCCACCCGTAGGCCTAGCGCCTATATCCGGCCGATGACGAGGCATGAAAAAAAAAAGGGTTAAGGATCCTCACTTCTCAGTTAAAAAGCAAATACCGAGCCCTCGTTTTTTAGCTCTGTGAGTAACTCTTCTTTCGTTTGGTTTTTACCATTCCTTACAAAATATGTTCCACCAAAAAACCTTGATTAGCAAAACGAAACTATAGTACTCGTAGCATCACGACCGGCAGCACTTTTCATAGTTATCTACTACAGTCAACAAAATACATCCTTTGGGACACGTATTCGTTTTTCCTTCAATTTAATTGAGTTTCGTTCGTATTCTTTTTTCTTGAGCGCTCGAATGCTTCCGTTTGGCTTTACTTCGAAAGGAAATAGACAGAATATCAATCTTTATTTCAAGGCAGTAAGGATTAGTCTGGCTTGACCGAAAAGTTCACTGATCATTTGAAAATATGAAATTGATTTTTCATTGAGTTTTCTGAACGAGATGTAGAGGTTTTTATTCTCGTAAGTAATTTCAAAGGACTGTTTGTATAGAGCTTCTAAAACCGATAAAGTGCTATTTACAAAATATACACATACAACGTCGGTGTTAATTAAGTTTGTCAATAAGTGTACACGGTTTGTGTTAACACCTCTTATAGAGTAAGTTTTATACTTTTACACATAAGAGTTTGTTACTTTCCGCATTCAATCACTGCTTGGGCGTTATTACAATCCTTTTTAACTTGTCAAGTTTATTCCCTAAACTAAGCGTAGCAAGCAATTTCGTGATATGATCTTATATTTCCAGCCAGTCAGCGGCTACATAGCACTAACAAGTTAATTCACTTTTTTTTATGCGCCAGACAACACACCCCTTGTCATGGTCTCGAAGTAGAGATATATATCCCTGTGTTACGAGGTACCAGACAAGGAATTAAGCCAGGGGTGTCTCCCAGCACACCCAGACTCAGGCCAATTGGCTTGACAGGATAAAAGCGATTGTAGCAAGGCCTTAGTCCTATTGACATTGTCAGTTAGGGCATGTTTTGTGTATAAATGGACAACAAATAAACATTGTTGTGATCTACCTTAAATTTATTGAAACTTAAAATTATTTTCAAAGCATTAAGTACTCCGAGATCGCGTTATTTAAGCGAGCGTAATGAATGAAGCGCCTTCTGTCGTCACTATTGTGACCACGCTGCCATTAGCTAAAGTAATATATTTTAATTTACTATGTTGTAACTTTCTTTAATTTTGATTATAAAGTGCTAAGTGATTTATGAAGATGCCTTTAACTAGATTATTAGAATAACATCAATTGAACCACCTTTTGACCACAATTCAAAAAAATAAATGTTTTTATAATTCAAGAATGTATGAGTAGCAAACAACGCCATTAGCGTAGCACTTCTTACTCGTAAATAACATGATAACATGTATAAATAAACAATTTATACTAATATGAAGATAAATCTGATACTACATTTACTCAGTTATATAGACAAAAAAGTCTGTTTCTTAAATTCCATTGCACAAACGCAGCATACAATATATGCACTTAATGCCATGCAATCTAATTCCATGATTTTGAAGTTTAGTCCATACGAAAACTGTCAAAAACACGTCATTCAATTACGATTCCATTGGTATATAAATGGCAGAATCAGGGGCCAGCTCTTTCTCTGTTCTTTATCAGTTTTATATTCATGATGTCGGAAAACCCTACTATTGTCGTATCTCATGGTCACCGTACGATAATTTACTGTCAGCCTTCTAATTTCTTGCTTCAAACTCGCCAACTTTAAATGGCAACAGTTAATTTGTTTAATAGTTCTTGGTTTAATTACTGCCATCAGATGTCGTTACAGCGTTTGTTTCATTAATTTATTTGATGCGAAGTTCCTTCGGTGTTTCGCAGCCTGACCTTAGCCTGACGGAGTAATTTATTCGATCTCATATTTTAACTGAGTTGCACTTACTGAAGTGAACTTCTAACAAGGTGATGAGTAGTTCTTGTCAACGAGTTCAGTCGTGAAACTGAAATTACAACGTCTTGTTTTAATGAGGAAATTATAGATTTTTATGAAATTAAGTAAGCCCCTTTTTTTTAATGCGCCAGACAAGAGCCCACTTTCCACCAATGGTATTAGAACCCAACGTGTTAGGTGGTGAGCCTTCCGCCGTTATCCGGGTTGATTTGTTATAATATGAATAAATTAAACGATAAGTAGTTAACTGAGACAATTTACACTAAGATCCTTTGACCGCAAACTAAGCAGAGCTAGTACCTAAAGGGTGTCAGAGACTGATAAACATACTTAAACATTTCTAGATACCTACTGAAATACATAATAAAAACACATAATGTTTGTCATAGGTGGAGATCGTACCATGGGTACCTCCGGTGCTGAAGGCAGGATCGCTGCCATTTCACCAACAGGACAGTCAATTAATCAAGCTATTTAACTATCCGATGGACACTTAGATTAAAGGCGTGATCAGATCATCTTGGTGTAATTTGTCCCGGATATTTATTCATTATTCATTAATGCCTTTAAAAATAAAATTTTGTGTAGAGATTGTAAGGCTGCTCTTATAATTTATTGCTTCACAGAAATATTTATTTGCGAAAGTCAATTAAGGAAGAAGAAAAAAGAAATAAATGTTAATATGAAACTTATATTTTAAATATTTATTTATGCTCTTTATTTCCAGTTATTGCTGCATTTCAGATATTTTACTGCTGTTTTCCATTACGACACTGTAGCATGAATTCTACGACAATGTGAATATAAAAACGCAGCAGGTAGGTATACCCACAAACGATTTCACTGTATAAACTGTAGGACAATATTCGTTTCTATACGCAGAAAAAACGACACATACTCGTATTAAAATATACACAAGTAAAGTGTTTGTAATAAATAAATAAATAAATAATAAATAAATATCTGGGACAATTCACACCAAGATCATCTGACCCCAAACTAAGCAGAGCTTGTAATATGGGCGTCAGAGACTGATAAACATACTTAAATATTTCTAAATACATACTTAAATAGATAATAACACCCAGACACACAACAAATACAAATGTTCGTCACACAAATATTTGTCATGGGTGGGGATCGAACCCACGACCTCCGGCGCTAAGGGCAGGATCGCTGCCATTGCGCCAACAGGCCAGTCATAGAAATACTAAGTGAAAGCCATGCTTAGAAATTAAGCGTGTCTTTCACTCATCATCTACTCATCATCTACACATTGTCATGTCTTTTAAGTAACATCTCTTTTGATATTCCGCCACCATTCCTTACATTCAAAAGCTTTAGTGCCCCTCACAGACGTGGGTATACCGACCCAGGTACCTACATCACACCCCTTTCACGGAGAAGTCTTAGCAAAATGGGTCTCCGTTTTCAAGGGCGTTGCACTGCACGCTGTTGAGGTCGAAAATGCCTGTAGACTCAGCTAAGTTTATTATGAGATTTTCAGGCTTAGGCTTTAAGAGTGATATAAGCTAGATTAGGAAAACATAAACCTGCGTAGTTAGTGATTACAATGAATAGAGCCGCAAGACTTTAACTGCCTATTAACTGTTTTTCACAAAGTATACCATACAATGGTCTACCATAAGATTCTGGTCACGTGAAAGGCGTTAGTTGAGTTTAGAAAGATCACTGGGCACCATACTATGGAAACTATACCTTGACCACCCAATATGAGTGGTTTATGTATATACTACCTATAATTAATGTCTCTAATTTACGATATAATTTTTGACGATAGTATGGTTCGCATTCATGTGGGGGTAAAAAAATAAAATGTATTTTTCGAAATGTAGACGTACTGTACACAAGTTACCGTATGATCCAGCCATCGTTCCACTTAACCATGGGTTGTCAGGGTAATACATAGGGGTATTTCTCGCCGGGTCTTCTCAGCAAGAAACAACTCCGATGCTGTGGTAGAGTCGTTTAATTCGTATCACTTAAGTTCTTACATTATAACAAAACACTATTGGAACATTATAACAAAATTTCATAAAAATGTCCACGATAATAGCTGCATTAGATAAATAAATAACTGTGTCGCAGTTATCAACGCCCACCTCCAGGTTGTATTTGCAATAAAATAAAAGTAAATTATTTAGATTTTTTAAGTATAGAATAACAATAACAAGTTGCATGCTACTTCCAAACAATTATGTCTGTATACTGTGTATTTATATATCCATATCATAATATATAATATTTTGCTGTAAATTCGACGATTTGAAGGTACTGTTATAGTCTATTTGAAGAAAGTTATTTGAGATTGAGTTTGAGTTTGGCAGGTTTGCATCAAGTCAATACCTTTATCACATATATTAGTTGTCATGATTTCGATATTGTAGCCCTTTGCCCAGGAGTGGAGTAAGAGACAGAAATAACACTCAAATTTTCTTTTACAATTTGAAGAGTGTGTTTGGGAGCCTTTGTTCTTTGACCCATAAAGCGCTTTAATTGCCTTTCTTCCCAGAATTCTCGTAATATCTTTCATATCACGAAAAATAAACACAAACAGAAAGAACCGACTCAAAGAGAAGTTTTCAATTATTGTTTTTTCATCTGTAATATCGGTTGCTACGAGTATTTCGAAACGATCTAGTTTTTCTCGCCATATTATCTTTTATGAAAGGAGGCAATCTCTCTTGTACTGAAGTAGGTCGGTATCTTACAATGAAGCCGGCGGACCTTTTTGCGGGTGCAGGCGGCCTACTCTGGTGCAAAAATTACGAAGTTTCGTAAACCTTTGAAGACTAAAAAGCACAGTTTCTCAGCAGCTACGACCAAGGCTTGGAAACGGTTTACAAAATACAGTTTTTTAAACGTTCCGAACGGTTCTTTGCATAGTATTTTGTTCGGAACGCGAACGAAATGTGAACATTTTATGAGAACGGAAAAAACCGGTTTATTCCACAAGGAGCAGAGGCTCGTGGAGTGACAGCAAAAATTCATACATGGCGACACTTTTTATATATCTGAGAATGAAACTATTTCATGGCGATAGATCTATTCGTTAGATGATACAAGTTGATGAAAAAATATAAACTTTGCAGATAAAAAAAACCCTCATTATTGCATCAATGTTTTTGAGTTTGAACTTTAACGACAAGACCCGTGACTAAGCTGAGTGGCTATGAAATATTATTCCTAGTTTCATATTGATTCAATTGAAAAAAATCGGTTATCGGAAAAGCCGGTATATTGAGCGAGAACCTTACATTTCATTCCTCTTCTAAATCGTTTTTATCCGTTCCCGTTCGAATGAAAACAAAACCAATACGTTCTTAGACATTTAGAACGGAACCGGTTTAAAATATAAACCGGTTTCCAAGCCTTGGCTACGACAGTTCAGGGGTCCGAGAAACGGGAGGAACGCCAGAAGGTTGCGCTACAAAAGAAAGTTAGTGTGATATGAATGGTTCTAATTTATTTAGTGGAATACAAAAAATCTACAGCAATTCCGTTAGGATTCACGCTACTGTGTTCAAATGAACGGGAGTAGGCCTGGTACTCTAGTATCAACAGAGGTCAGATCGGGCTGTTGTCAGAAACCCTTGACGGTGAGATCGGCAACACAATTGGGTTGATAAACGCTTTTATAAGATAATCCCACTTAGTTCAAAAGATGAACGAGGGCTCACGCTTTAAAGAGACTAAATATTTTATTAGGTTGTTATCCTGTTAGATAGTGTAATTGGGTAAATAAAAAATGGATGCTTAACTTATCACCGTTAAATGATCCCATAGTTGCATGTGCCTGTAGTGCCTACCACCTATTAAGTAAATTCAGAGAAGAAAAACACAGATACAAAGATACAGATATTTCATCCTATTCTGATAACATTTCTTACATAGGAGCATATTATTATTATCTTCATATTCCAATGCCTTTGCGTTGAATCATGAAATTAAATAAGAATGTTTAAGGTTCACTTTGCTGCTAAATAAGCTCGTTTGTGTGTATGTCATTTTCGTCTTGTCTGATATTTTCCTGTTTTCGTGTCCCATCACTAAGAGACTCACGGGGTACTCATTAACTGTCAGTTTTTCGTATTCAGGGCTCGTTCAAGATGAAAAAAAATGCTGAAAGGCCATTTCCTCTTATTCACTGCTCTAATGGCGAAACCCAGAGTAAATAAATATTTAACCTGTATGTACCATGAGTTTCTGCCACGAAAATTACTTTATTTGACTTAAGAAATTTGTATGAAATTTTTGGTTCCATTTTTAATGACTAGGGGCAGCGCCTCTAGTCATTAAAAACCGGTACAGCGGTACCGTATTCCCATACAAAGACGTCAACGTGGACAACGTGGACACTGCGACCTGCTCTTCACGCTGCTTTTACCTTCCAATGACTTGCATTCTTAACCTTGCTTCCCTAAAGCTGGGTACTGAGCAACGTTACGCGGCGTAATACAAAGCGAGCATTCGTTAAGTCAGTGTGGGGAAACAAGCGAATAGCCTGACTTGATGAATGCTCGCTTTGTAATATGTTAAATTACAATGCGTAACGTTGGTCAGTACCCAGCTAAACAGCCAAAGTTCTTCGCGCTATGTGACATGCTCACTGCATTTTCCATTCACACCTTAATCACTGGTCTACCTCGCCTAACGTGTTTGGATGTTGACCGATCCAAAACTATGTCAAAAACTCACGAAGTTTATTTAACTATTCAAAGATTGATGAAAAAATAAGTAAATAATTAAGTCGAAGTGTATGTTCACACAATAAATATAGCAAAATGAAATAATGTTCAAGAGAAACAAGGCTTCATCAGAGTAAGTGAAATTAACATTGAAGTGGATAACTTATTATATTTTGATCGTTGTAACATCTAAAACTTGTGAATAGTTTTGATTGCAAAAGTTATGGTTGTTTTCAGTTTCAGTACCGGTTACTTAGTAATTGTAGGAATACTTAGTAATTATAATAAAATAAATAAATAAATATCCCTGGACATTATTCCACACAGCGCCATCTAGCCCCAAAGTAAGCTAATGAAAGCTTGTGTTATGGGATACTAGACAACGGATAAACATACTTAAATACATTTTCTTTTGTAAATACATACTTATTATACATAGGAGACACCCAGACCAGTACAAACAGACATGTTCATGCACACAAATGTTTGTACTGTGCGGGGATCGAACCCGCGACCTCTGGTGTAGTAGCCAACTTCTAAACCATTACACCAAGTCGGTCATTGTAGGAACCCTGACACTACACATGTCAGCGAACTATCCCAATCATGTCGTCGCAACCTGCCAGTTCAGGCTAATTCTTATCTTGTTTTACTACTCAGTTCTATTATTTAGTCTGTTTAAAAAAACGATTAGATAATACTTAAGTAAATCTCCTCCGATTCGCTGTTCCGATTTCGTGGCCTACTTTGAATCATCACGATTTTCCAATGACATTTGCGTGCCCTAACAACAATTTAAGAATATAGGGCGGCCTTCGTCGTGAATATTGAATGTTTAATACTCTTAGCTCTCCGGAGGGCGAGTGGTTGAGGGAACTTCTTGACAGAACGCTTGTTGTATTGAATTTTTAATGATTTATGAGCTCAGCTGTATCATCTTCTTCTCAAAATAACACGACGTCTATAGAGAAAGTAGACAAAATAGAACAATACAATTCACCGCATCTGTTTGCATGGACATACGAGGTAGTATTGTCTACATTTAATGTATTTAAAAATCAACATAGCAATCATACATACATTCGACGTCTACTGCTGAACACCTAGACCTAATTCGTATTCAGTAGCTTTTCAGAATGCCTGACAACAGGCGACCTGCATCCACCAAAATCTTGTGACCTTCAACAGGCCGTCCACCATCAAAGTGGATTCAGTTCAGTTTAAAAAAAAACTAGATTCTAATTCAAAGATGGAAACTAGAAAATTTCGACCTGACCCTAGAACTCAAGCGGGACTCGAACCCGCGACCTTCCACAATCCGGGTGGCTGCTCTTCCAACTGAGCTACCGAGGCTGTTAGCAGATCGGGCGAATTTATCTAGTGTATTTTACGTTGTAAGCCAACGTTTGTTTTATCAATGTTATGAGGCAAATGCCTTTATAACACTCGAAAGGTTCTAATTGCCACCACATCGGGTATCAGGTTTTTCTCGATGTGTCCACACTGCCATCTTAACTTCGCAAAACCTGCGTACATCTGTTTGGATTAAAGTAGCAATTTATAAACTATACATTGAATACAATCAATGTTATGTACGGTATGAAAATATTCCGATACTGATTGTCTACCTTGAGTTGCCACTTTAAATTTACATTATCGTTCGCGTAAAAAAATGTATTTGGATTTGACATTGTCATATCATGACATGAATGTGGTCTCTGCCTACCCCGTCGGGAAAAAGGCGTGATGGTATGTATTTAAGTATGTCATGTCATGTGTCATCCCAATAACATTTTTTTACGGAAACGATTTTCAAGTGGCAACTCGTGGTAGACGTACTGGTATGGGCAAACGAAGTCGTGGGAAAAAGTTGGTTAGATTATAAAATTGTTGTATTGTGAGGGTTCTATCAAGAAGGTTCACGTGGTCTTCCATCGTTGGCAAGCGGCTGGCGCTCGGCCCCGCTGCAATACCTCGGTGAACGACCGACTGACCTGGATTCAGTTCGACCCGCTGCAACTTACACGATCGATTCCCACAACCATTTCTTGGTAACCAACTGTTGTACGATCAGTTGCTAGGTGAGATGGCGCCTTCGATAACGTCGAGATTGACTGGCGATGGTTACTGGGTTTGGAGAATTGAAATCGCTTGTATTTACGTATACAGTTGATTGTGAATTTCGTAATATTTGAATGAAAATTGAGTTAACACAGTTTTGGGTAGTCTGCGTCGGGGTTTGAGAAAATACTCTGGGGTTTGATCAGCAACCTGAATTTGGGTAGCGTGGTGGCTAAGCAATCTATCAATAATATTCTTAACTTCTTTACCTAGTAATGACACTGACTAATTGACTTTTAATACAATTTCAGATATAATAAACTACTTTATGTATGAAAAAATACAGGGTGACAGGAAAATCAGACCTAAGTATTCCTTGAAAGGGTTATAGTTGAGGTTATTTGCAATAAATTCACCCTCTTGAACTGGTGGTCACATCTGAAATGCTTACGAGATATAAGCGTACTGTATTTTTTTACACTTTCATCATCTTGGCTGATTTTTCAATGTAAAGCATCGAGAGTCGACAATAATAAAACAAAAATATAATACGCTAGCTACTTAGCAAACACATTAGGCAGGCGAGCATGAATAACTCATTTGCGATTGGTACTAATAAATTTCCGTAATATAGTTTTGTAGAGGCATACATATTTAATTTTGTTTTATACTCACAATACGTACAAATAAGAGAACCCTTGAGTAGTTGCTTGGTGATGCTAGAGATGACTGGACAGTGATTCAAAATGCAAGTAGGGTATGAAAAAGTTTAGTACATTCGTGATATTATCATACAAATCGAGCAAAAGAGGGGAGATAATCAATGTATTTTGAAACAATAGTAACTGGACATTAAAATAAAACATATATTTTTGTCCTATATGGAAATTGCATCCAGAATCCTGCGTCCAATTTCACATCCTTGTTACTCGAAGGATTTTCCTCTATGCCTTTCAATTATCTGAACACGAACTTTAGAAATTAGCAAATCCTTTGGCCACCAGTAAGTTTTCCTTCAAAAGGGCAATCCACAACTTCTTCTTCTTACAGAAACTATGACAACAAGTCAGTGTTTTAAGATTTGGGTACGATATTTAGTTCAAGTATAAATTTATAAATCATAATTATCTTTGTATATATGTATTTTGTATTAACATTTCATTTATTTCGGGTTGAGCATATTGTTTACGTTCACCAATCTATGTTTTACAAAACGCCGCCAACACGATTTCTGCTGCGCCTAGTGGTTGACTGGTAGAGAATGCAATAAGGCATTAAGTCCGCCAATTGTACTTTTATTTGTGCAATAAATAATAAATAAATAAATGATAAATAAACAATTTATTAGAATACAAACAAGAACTAACACCAGGCCAAGTGGTACTCGGTTGCCGAGCCAATATTTGTAGTAGCAGCAAAGAACCAGCTCCCTATTAGCCAATAACCCAGTTGTCGAGAACTCGGGTCAGCGGGTCGAGATCGCTCCTTGAGGTCTGTTGCTACGCGACAAGAAAGTATTTAAAAAATTATGTGAGGAGAGGGAAAGTTTAACCCTGCTAGTATCCTATCATCCTAGAGATTAGTTGCATTTGCGGTTGAAGCAATACGACAGCCTGAATTGTAGATTAAATAAACGAATAAAATTAATCTAAACTAAATCGTAATTATTTATTTACCTTAAAAAAGTTTTAATAGTTGTTACTTTCTTACTTACCTGTAACAGTTGTAAGACTGATTATAAATGATTATTTGATGGGTTTTTATGTTTGGCGATAAGCATAATAATACGTGGTTTTTATAATAGTGTAACAAACAATAATATAAATAACGTAACTCAATTTAAGTATATGGAAGCACTTAAGTTAACCTAAATAATCCCATCTCTCTAGAGTCGATCGTGAGCTGCGACCACTGAACTATTGACTGATGTTATTTGCTGTGAAATCCACGCAAATCGTAGCTAAAATGTAAATCTAGTTATTAAATGCAGTCTTGCGGATAATCTGATATTTGTGGCTATAAATCATTTCAGAGGAATGACATGTTAATTTATACGCATTATCTGGTAACTTTAGCATGATTTGGTGATGTCGAAGAGCTTTTAGGGTAATGTTGATGTATAGCCTACGTTGTAGGCTTGAGGAACTATTCTGAAATCGAGGTTCTGGCGGAAGAGAATAAGTTTGGCTGGGCCCCGATCTTCATTATTTTGTAGACGATTTTTTTCGTAGAAACAATACAGTATTTTTCAAAGGGTCTTTAGCATGTAAGTGCTACAAGTAGTGGGCATTCATGGTTGATTCCAAATTTTACGAAAGGAATGCATAATTACTTAAGTCATATTGATCACTTATACAATACAGAACATTTTAGCTATATTTTCTCTACCATGCGATCAAATCCAATGAAATCTATTAGCTTAGGCAGTTTTAGGTTAAAACAGGATAAAAAAGGTAAAAGAAGGTTAAAGAAGAAGAAGAAGAATTAAAACAATATTATAACAGTTTTAACCGTTGTAGTAGTTGATATTCCAAATTGTATTTCATAACGTATTTTGATTGTTTTAGTTCGGGTTGTGCTGACATGTCAGTCAGTTTTCTTTTTACTGTTAAATAATAAAAGGAAAACTGACTAACTACAAACTTGTAAATGCTAAACCTACTGAAATGTGATTGAAAATAAAGATGAAAGAAAGCATTAAAAAGGGGGAGCTTGATTTTTAGATTTGCTCATGAGAATAAAAGAGAACCAGACAAAGACTTTAAATGTAGTATTTATGTGTAGACCTATCAGCGTTTATAATTTTTTTTGATATAGCCTGAACACAGACATCCACTGAAATAGTTGACGCGAATTTTATACCTCTCATGTTGAAAGGGTGTGCGATGCTCTACTTTCGACGCTGTTTAATTTAATACGCGGTCTACCGTTATGGCAACAGATGTGAAAATTAAGTAGATCTGCATCTATGATCTTGTTAAAAAATCAAAAATACTTTATTCAAGTAGACCATAGAGTTACAGTTCTTTTGAATCGTCATGTAACATTTTAAATTTAGCTTTATCAACATACATTATATTAATTTAATCTATATACTAAAATAAATATATACATTATACATACATATAATGTGACTCTACCACCGGCGTCGGAACGCTAACTATACTGAGAAGACCCGGCAAGAAACTCAGTACTTACTCTTGAGATACTACTGAGTTCAGTAGTTGTTCTTTACGCAGGTTTATCTCTAAAACACTATCGTTACGTCTCGGTAATCACCAAAAAAGTGGCTTGCTCTTTTACAAGTTATGTCTGTCAATCTAAAGCCAACGTTCAGAAAGTCAAGGTCGTGGCCAGATAAGGTAGCAGGTGAAGAAGCTGACGCGGTAAACCGTCAGAAATTTCATTACCCTTGTTGAGGATACTTCGAGTGACTATTAATCTGGGACTATCCGTTTAATCCTCGGTGGATAGATTCACCTAGCTTTAATAGATCACTATCACTAGAAGTCATAGTAAGAAAATGTAGAAGGTATACAAGGCAATATTTAGTGGAGCAACCTATTTACTGGTCTATCTGCGACATAGTACGCTTTAAAAAAAATTATGTGTTAAGATAAGTATAGCTTCAGATGAATTGATTTTTATATATATTTTTAGTGCTTGCCTTAACCTTTGCCCTTGTTAACAAAAAGGCTTTCTTCCATAAATAAAAGAAAGCCTTTTTTTTCTAGTCTTCATTGTTTGACTTTTGTTATGAAATACGATAGCAGCAAAATAATTACTTGTGTATATTATTTTATTTTGATTAATATGAAAGGGATAACTGATATCCTAACTAGTATTCTATCTGTTAAAACAAATACCTAAAAGTATAACTAGTTCCAACCTTTAAAATCTCTAATTAAAAAAGGATCTTCATTGAATAGAACATACCTAATCCAAAGTCACATTTTTGAAAAAGCCATCAACAGCGATTTTTCAAGGATAGCGATGTCATACTACAGTGAAGATTGATAGACAAACTTAAGTGAGTGGTGATAATGTTTGTATAAGTATATTTTTTTCGAAGCTTTTCTTGCCTTCCCTTGGCCGGAGATAAATTATCAAACTTTTTTCACTGGATGCGATCGGTCAGATGTCAAGACATCATTTTTATAGTGTGTTTTGACAGAGTTAACGATTGGTTAGGACACAGTTAAGACGTTAGTATGAGACTAGCTTTATTATACCTACATAACATACTGCATATGCTATATCCCAAACAGGGTAGTCAGAGGCTAGTTGAATTTGGCCGTCGTGGACAATGGAACACTCAGATATATAGTCGTTACTTAGGCAAACACAGACTTGTCACATTGATTATCATCTTATTTAAGAGGACACAGTACGGGCGAGAGAATTGAAAAATCAGTATTGGTAAAATTTATCGCTGTCTTATGCTAACCTCAAGCCCCCCGCAGGGTGCAATAGAGACATTTGCAACTCTGACTGAAATTACATATCAAAAGTCTTTGTCAGAACTGTTTAAAAGAGAAAGTGTTAATATTTTCACAAATAATATTTTCTGAAAATATATAGTGCTTTGCTCTTATAGTTATTTTCACTCCACACATCTATAAGCTTTAAGAAGTTCCTCTACTAGAATGTTGCCTGCAAAAAACCGCTCTCTAGCGATGAGGCCGCCTAAATTGTACAAAATGGTTATTTTGTTAGATACGAGTATTACTGTACTGTGTGTTTTTAGTACAATAAAGTATATCTGTCTATCGACTGATTTAGTTTAAAATAAAAGACGAATAAGTTATTAAAGTTTCATCAATCTGTCTAAATTCAGGATTTGTATCGCTAGGTCAATTGAGAGAAACAAAGTTGACTTAAGTTTAAAAAGGCCTTTTCGTAATAATACCATATTAAGCCAACCCATCAATTGTGGCGTAGACTTCATTTGTTAGTCTCTACACCTCAGTCTCTGATTATTTTTCCTTTCCTTCGAGATATATTCACCACAAAAATGTTTCAAGTTATCTGCAATCTAACAATAACTTCAATACAAAAATGTCTTTTTAAGCATTTACTTAATTGAAGATCATTTCTTTGTGATTTCCCTCGCATACCTACTCGTATGAGGTAAAGTGGATAGAAAATTTTGCTATGATGTTGATATCAAACGGTTCAGTCAATGTCAGAACATGATTATTTTTCCAAGAAATTGCTCCACGTAACTTGATTCTGAGCAATAAGCAGTTTCAAAGGTGTTTCTTTATTTTCTAAATGTTATTGTATTTCGAGTTAGTAAAAAAATAATTTTGTTAATAAAAGACTTCATATTATTATAACACGTGGGTGAAACTACTGCCACATTGAAATGGAACAGGGCGGGGCACGTTTGCTGAATGCACCCGGAAAAATGGCCCCAGATAAGCATACCACAGATGGTCATCGCCGAAGAGGAAGACCTTGGAAACGATGGTGCGATGACCTAGCGAACTATTCGTATTTCAGCGAGTGGCAGACCTTGACTAACGACTGGGACTTAAGGCAAAATATAGTGAGACCTTTGTCCAGCAGTGGTATAATATGTGTTGAATAAAAAAATATAAAACATGTTATATAGCATAGGTTATACAGGGTATCCTAAAAATCAGTGATAAGCGAAAGCCCAGTGATATTCTAAAATCTTTTTGTGAGGTATTTTTTTTAAACAACGAATTTTACTTCAAATAAGTTTTATTTGCTCTCATAAGACTTTGAATTTTACTCTTCCGATACATTGAATGTTAATTCAAGTATAAATGCCGTTGAACTATCTCATTGAAATATGATGTGATGAATAGTTGACTTAATAGGAAAGTTTTTGAAAAACATTTGGATAAAAATGTTTATGTAACTTTTTTTTGAATGGCCTTCACAGCTTTAGGTTTTGGGTTTAAAAAGTATTTTCCACTTTTTCAGTTCCATATTTTATTCCTAAATTATTGATCAGTGTTATAAATGTGCCTAAATGAAATGCTTCTGAATCAAGCAGGCGTAGTCTTCAGCTAACAATGACAAAAAAAGGGAGCATGTATCAAATTATTCGTGCCACAGTGACCAAAAAAGTGACTCAAGCCAGATATTTTCGAAAATTAAAAAAAAATCATAATTCCAAAACTACCGCAGAACATTTACGTTGTGGTATTTCGGGTAGCCTTACTGATGTTCTATCACTGGGCTTCCGCTTATCACTCATTTTTGGGACACCCTGTTCATGACATGTTATTTAATCTGGACTTATCTTACACATCGAGTTTTATTTACTGCTTTCAAACTAATACGAGTATAGCGTATTTTGATTTTTTTTAAAATGTAATTCTTCATCTATTACAATAGATAATTAAAGCTGTAACAGGGTCACTCATGTTAATGTATAGTTAGAAGTAAGAAATAAATAAGGTGATAGGTTTTTGACCTTTCAGTGGACCGAAGTATGATATTTGATTTTGAACTAATGTTGATGAAGGATGAAAACTGAAAATTAAATCTTGTCTGATTTGTAGTTAATTTGTACTTTGCATATTGTTTCGTTTCTTTCATTTGTAAGAAAATTCAGTTACAGCAATCCTTTTTTAACTTTAAATTCTAAACTGTCCACTGAGTTTGCTAGGTCACCCACGGTATGGCCACGATTCTCTTCATTTCTAGTTATAGGCCGACGGAACAGACACATCTAATATTCAAAGGCTCGGCTCCAATCTATTTGCAGTGGATCGAAGACCTAGTTACCTAGTGCTGCCATGGCTATACAAGTTCCACTTTCAAACGTCCAACAAATACGTGTCTGCTTCTGATAGGAACTGGAACTTTTTAAAGACCGTAATAAGCTTTTTATTTTGTGTGCTTTGTATTGGTTCATGCTGATCTAAGCCTTTAGAGGAGATTGAAGATAGTCAATAACAAAAAAATTACCTCCAATAATGTGTGCGATTATATTAAGATACCATCGATTTTGGATATACTTATTACATGCAAGAAGTTGTCTAAATTGGCAAAAGCTCACAATACAGAGGCTAAAAAATCACTGCACTAATTATCAGTAAAACATGCTAAACATATCAATCACCTAATTGTAATAACAGCTGCTGGATCCTTTAAAAAACTAACAGGTTCGCCATGAATAATCTTCTCGGAATGGACCAATAAGGAATAAGTGGAAGATATAGGTATGATCTGTTGATGGGGAGCATGAGGCTACGACAGTATCGTTCCACGTTGGAACCATCTGACTGAAGCCTAAATCAACTGGGACCCCCGCAGACTCGGAACTCTTCAGCGCGCTTCAGCTCCTGGAAGTCAACCTCGAGAGAAATAACCTCAACTATAGCGCTTGATAACGCAAGCGTAGTGTCCGTGGATACGATTATGGACTTATTTAAGATTGGACCGGACCACAAGGCCCTTTCAGGCGCCTCCAGTGCCTCTAACCGCACTCCTAACCTTACTCAACCGTTTTCCTAAACACACTTCTAAAATTACGCGACTCATCGTTTCATAACACTCACTTTTAGTGTCCTACAAAAACTGTGGAAATAATTAAAGCTTACGCAACGGTCCGGCTGTCCGCGTGTCGTACCTAAGCGTGGTCGGACGAGGGACATGGTCTAAACTGAAGTTAACTTGCTAAGTGGAATGAGATAGGATCCTAATTCGTTAAGTGTGTGAAACTATAATGTGGTAGTTCGTCACTCGGGAATTAGTATCTCATTAAGAAATATAAGTGGTCTCGTAGTGTCTGTTCATTGACATCTTTAGTTCTTGGAACCCAGACTAAGTGTTCCGCAACGCTAATGTGTGGAACGCTCTCCTTGCGACTGTGTTTCCGGATACTTACAACCTTGGTGTCTTCAAGGCCAGAGTGAACAGGAATTTTCTGGGTAAGCGTGTACCACCATAGGCATCGTCATCACTTACCAACAGGCGAGACTGAGGCCAAACGCAAAACAATTTAAATCAAAAACCAACAGAATGAGGACCAAGTTTGCTGTTGTGTCGGTCTTGATGTCTTATCTGTTTTAATTTAATATGTTTTTAGTTTTTTGCTAACATATCAATATCGCTCTTTTATAATCTTAATAAATCCTAATTATTAAATTGTTTGACTAAAGTCTTTATGGCTGAACTGCGTAGGAACTACAGCTCAAGACTCGCAAGTTTGCAAGTACCTACACGGGGATGGGAGCTCAGCTTATATTAGATGTGTCATGTTGGTGAATACTGTATACAATTACTTTATCTTGAAAGATACATTTTACAACTGAGCCGTGTTATTTAAAACGTAAGTTTGTGCGACACTATAAAAAGTTTTACACAAAACGCGAAGATTTACCATCTAAATATTCAATACGCCATAGAACCAAATTAGTGATTCCATCTTGTCGCCTCCAACTTGTCTCTTCCAGTACATACACCATGTCCATTAGGATCTACAACAAGTTACCTAGACAAATAGCAAACGAAACAGACGATAGAAAATTCGAACGTTGTTTGAAGGAATTATTGCTTTTGAAATGCTATTATAATGTTGAAGAATATTCATCAGATAAAATATAATTATTGCTGATATTGATGTTAATTTATATAAAATTTTAATTGAATATATCCTGAAAATGTTAATAATACTTATAATTTATAATATGTATCCAGTGAACTTTATGAGAATGTAATTAGTGCATGATATTGATTTAATGATTAAGTATGTAAATCCCTCTGTGTTTTATATTTGCGGCGCCGGCGCTACAGGGTCCATAATTGAAACTTTCTTTATAACCTGCCATCTTATGTATAACATTATGGTTTGCAATAAATAAATTTAAATTGAAATTGAAATTGAACGTAAAAAGAAACACCAATTAAAATTTGATATCTAGACCAGAAAATCTGGTAAGTATTTTTTTTTTTTGCATAGTTGCATACAATTTCTTGATAGAGATTTTACGATTGGCGTAGTGTGCTGTTTCGTGGTTTCTCACCTTGATTTAGGTGGTATCCCGGGTTTGATTCCCGGGCGGCTCAATTTAGGGAACTTTTCTTAATTGACTCGTGTCTGTATTGACTGTGCTGGGAGACGCACCTGGCTTTAATTAATCCTTGTCTGATAGGCAAGGTTATTTTTTCTTTCTTCGACACAATGACAATTGATCGGTGTCGTCTAGCCGTAATTATTTATTTCCAAAAGAATATAAAAAATACATGTATTTAGAGCACGTTATATTTTTTCCAGCTTTAACAGTAGGATATAGTAGTCTGTAGTACCTACTAAGTTTAATGAAAATCTATCTATAATTACCTATCTATTGTCATACATATTTTTTTACAATTTAGATGATGGAAAATAATGAAAAAACGTGGGCTCAGAGTGTTTCATTATCCAGTATATCTACAATGAGTTTACACCAATGATTGCCGCTAGCGTTGTTGACCGCTTTGACATTTTTGTATGGGATTTATGTAGAGCGCCCCTGGTGATTAGAAATGGAATCAAAAATTGCATACAGAGTGCTGAAGACAACTATGCTAGTTTACTTGACTTAAAAACATGGTAGACATATAGGACAGCAACAATCAACTTGCCTCTGGCTACCCCGTTAAAACTCGAGTATGGATGTATGTGTCACCGTATGATTGTGAATACCGTTAGCTTATGATCTATCTCGCGAAGGTATGAACTATCAAAAAATTGTGAACAGTACCATAATGATTACAATAAAACGTATTAATGTTCGGTAGTTTATAATCTACCTGTGGCAAACCGTCAGATTGTGAACTAACCTGAACTAACCAACACGTTTGATTTTACTTTACAGATTTAACTTAGGCGACTAGTACCTCAGTTTTTATCAACACGAAAACAATTAAAAATTTTACTAATGAATTTGATAATCCAAGATAACGGGGTGGGGCACATAGCGTTCCACCAATCGGCGCGTTCCGTCGCATGCAAGTTTGATGCCAGTTTACAATTTGTCAGTTTGCCATTGATAGATTATAATCTATCCAAAAAATTATTCGTTAAATTGCAAATGGCTTGGTATCATACGGTGACATAGATACTATTTGTCAGATCCACGCTCGTGTGTCGAAAGCCTATCAGCCTCGCATTCATCGAATACTCCAAAGTCTCTCAATGGCATGCCCGAAGTTCGTCTCATGTACCAGTTTCCCAACAATGCCTGAGCTTGTTGCTACTAGCAAAAACTCCTGAGGGAATATATTAGTCGTGAGTTGCTTTATTGCCTTTGGATTTTATATATGTAATAAAATTTTAGAAGGCTAGAGTTTTTATTTATTTCAAATTGGAAAGATACTTCAGATAACTTTATCTAACTTGAGTCCTTTGGTTAGAGATTCTGGCTATCACGCCCGTGTTCATGGGTTCAATTCAAGTCCTGGATTAAGAAAGAAATTACCAACATTTAAAATCAGATAAACATGCAGTGAAATGTCATTTTTTATTATTATTATTGGTTCACTGGGAAATTTTAAGACATTTGAGCATTTAAGCTCACTAAAGCTACATAAAACGATCGTAAGTTCTGACAAAAAAGGTTCAACTGGTGGTTAACCACAATATAGTAGCAATGTACTACTAATATACAATGTAATACTATAATGTACCTATCCTACTGAAATCCAAACACCAACCCTGATTAGCGAGGTATTAAAGGGCCAGAAATATGTCCATCAATAAAATAACATTTATATAAAAGCCGCAAAATAATGAGGGAGTGAAGAGATTTGCAGCTTCACATTCTGGGGCAAAAAACGACGCGGACTCACCGGCTCGCATTAATATACGAGTTAAGGCTTACGTCATACTGGTGTCAGCTTTAATTAAAAAAAAGCACACACATGAAGCTTACCTGATATAATAGTAAATGTCAATTACTTTAGCCTCTATGTGCACAGCATAGTTATCATTTGGACGGTTCATCTGTGGTCTTTAGTGGGGAACACTTTGGGCTCAAATTTACTCTGTGGGTTTCTGAATATTCACCAACAGGCAATAGTTTGACCTCTGCTTTCCCCGTATTGGACTTTATTTGGAGTTAAAATGATGTAAAATGTTGTATTGTCAAGAAAAATCCTGCAGATTTTACACCATTTGATTGAATTCTGCTGTCACGTGACTGCGTGCCATCTACAGGTATGTGTGTTACGGGCTTAAAGTACAAAATACTTATATCAGTGTAGACCCGCGCTTAGCGAGGCCATTAGTCCGCCTAACATATTGGATTTTGCGGCCTCGCCAAAGTGACTGCACTGAGTTTATTCCCAGATTTATCCGACTTCATCTCACTCAAAGCTTCGGATCTTCCTATTACTCGGTAGTTAGGAGATTTTTATTAAATAGCATAATTTTTGCTTAACTTTATAGTTGATTATTAGGCAAGCTCTTTGATTCTATCTATTTTCCGTTCCTTGCTGTCACCAAATCATTTTTTTTTGTTTTAGATTTCCATGCAAAAATCAATCGATATAATACGCGCTAAATACTCGTAGTAGATATGCCTACATATTTGCGTGGGGATTTATTTAAGGATACTTAGTTTCGCAAAACCAATAAAATAATATATTTATAATGTCAGTGTGGAATGGCTTTGAGTTGAGGGTTGGAGATTGGGAGGGGAGGCCTTATCCCAGCAGTGGGACAAATTAGGCTGGTTTAGATTTAGATAATGTCAGTAATTTTATATCAGATGATACATTATTACATTGGAGTTTTTTATTTAGCGCGTGAATGTCGATTGATTTTTGAATGGAAAACGAACCGCCTCATGTAGTTTCTATAAAGAAAAGTTCCTAATGTAAGTAGAGAGTATAAAGCGGTTGTAAAATAATAAAATATGAATAAAATTGGAGTTATTTTAATTTAATTTAAATATAAAATGGATGCGTAACTAAAATAGATAAGAAGCCGAAAAAAACCGTCAGTCAAAATGACTTTTGAGAACGTCCTACCAACGCAAGTCGCAACTTGCCTTATTATTTTTTACACATCCTTGAACTTGTTTGTTCCCAGATATGTATTCCGATAAGCAGATGCTCAGTCGAATACGTAATAAAATATTCCACTCCATTACCCGTCAGGACCAGAGCCGTCAAGGAAGCTTGACCTAGCAGGCGTAAGTTATGCTGATGTCTTCGACGTATTTGCTTAGGTACTACCGACGTTTGCATTCGAGCGCAAATTTTCTTGAAATTATAGATGTCGTGAACATCTTCATTATTACAAATTAACATTTACAGTTAAAATAGAAATAGGAAGAAACATTTCATGAAGTTAGTGAAAAAAAAGCAATCGTTACAGTCCATTAAAGAAGAAAACCGGTTGCTACACTACAAGTTGCAACATAAAATTACTGATTTGGTTCTTTAAATTGCAATGGTTTTGAAGAAAAACATAAAAAATTTAAGACAATGGAGTTAAATAGAAGTCTGTAATAGTGCATTGCTATTACGGACAGTATTATGAAGAGCTTCTAAAAAATAGATAGGGGAAAAAGCACTAGGTGCCTCCTGCATTCTGGGAGAGATTTGCAGGACAAAAAAATGGCTTTGGCGGCTTACGCCCCAATGGTTTCATACAAATATTTGTACGAAACCCTCGGTAATATCTCGGTAGTAAATTGGCACAGTGAAATATTTTGACAGTTACAGGAATAATCAAATAATCCATAGGTTAGATCTCCTTGCGAGTGTCAGAATATTTAAACCCGAATCAAGTTATCAACTTATCAAGTTGAAATTAATATCATATACTCAGATATTTGATATCAATTTTAACTTGATACCTGCACGAGTTTCTGAGAAATATCTTGTTAAGCACACAGACGGACCGAGATGTGATCTTATTTTCTTTTGTGACACAGAACATTTTCTCATCAAATCTTTAGTTGGCTTACTGCTACACAGTGAAATAATTATAACTCACTAATTACCCAGTTCCTGAATTCAATGTGCGAGGTTGGGTAAATAACTTCCTGCATACACAGCTGAAATGGCTTGTTATAACTTTGTGACGAACTTTTGGTAGAACAAGTTGATTGAACAACATTCCTAGAGTTGCACCGTGTTCCGAGCGTCGTGTTATTCATTTTAGGTAAGCATTTTGGGAGTTTAATGTATTTTTCACTTTGCTGCTAAAGTTTATTACTTTTTGATTTCATATTTCTACAACTGCCATATCAAAAGCTAAATACAAAAAATTCTAAACACTAGTTAAATAGGGCTGTTGCGTCGGGAAAGACTCATCATAATACAATGATGTATTTCCAGCCAATGAGAATTATTACACCAGTGTGGGACCGGCAGAAGAGGTCGACCCAAGAAGCGCTGGCTCGACGACGTCAAGGGTGACATGCGTGCCAACAGACTCACCACTGAGAATGCACAAGACCGCGCAAAGTGGGTCAAGAAAATAAGATAGGCGGACCCTGGGACCCCAGACACTAGTGTGGGTTCACAACCGGGATAGGCCGCACGGATGATGATGAGACTTATTACACCCAATAAACAATCCATGAACTCTGCCATCGTGCATCGAGGCGTTACATCAATGACAACGTGGCAAGACAGTTATATACTTATGCTCGTACTAACATATATTTTTTGTGACAATGTACTAGGGAAGGAATATAGTATATTTGTAAGAAAAACGAGGTGCCCGTGGCTAAGTGACGGCAGCGGATCGGCAACGATCCGATGTTAAGCAACGCCAGACAGGTCGGGTTATGGATGGGTGACCATCCCGACCGAAATTAAGTGATGCGTTTTTCGGGCATCTCCGTGCTTCGGAAGGCACGTTAAACAGTTGGTCCCGGCTGACGTCGCAAGATATCAGTCGTGAAGCCTAGTCAGAGGCTTAAAAAGGCGGCTTGATAACATCTGACGGTAAGTAAGGTTTATCACTGGCCTTACATTCACCTCTCCAACAATCCGCACTGAGCCCGCGTGTTGGAGTATGGCTTGTACCACCTCATTGTTGAGGTGAGGCCTGTGCCCAGCAGTGGGACGTATAAGGCTGTATTTGTATGTTTGTTTGTTGTTGTAAGGAAAACTCGGTAAGTGATTTCAATTCAAACAAACTTACACAATGGAGAAGGAATCAAATGAACCAGTGAAGTGGCATCGAACGGAGTTGATGCGTTTTATTCAGCCCCTCTACCACCTCCGTTTTGAATATACGGGGATGTATTTACGAATGTATTCTAAGTGTTGTAAATTGAAAATAATTTTTTTCTATGTACTCAAGCTGTGTTCAGCATTGTAAAAATACAAAAAACTGAAATAATATTAATAATTTGTCTTTCATGTAGTAACTAGGTTATTTACAAGTATAGGTAGACTGATGGTAGTTGACGTAAAGAAAAAGCAAAGACGAAATATGAATTTGACACTTAACAATAACTACATGTTTTACTTATGGAGTTCGGTTTTGCCGCAACTCGGTTCAAAGATTCAGTCGCTGACGAGCAAAGCAAGAAAGAGATCAGATAAAATAAAATAAAACGCTCCTACCAACTTATTTTTATCAGTAAAATGGCTTCCTCGTCCCGAAGTCATAAAGGTATCTTTCTGGACCTCCCAATTACCATTAAGTGTATGGGTTTTGACCTCGTGATTTATAAACTTATAAATTTCGCAATGTATGGGAATAACATATTGCGCTGGGCGTATTGTTTGCGATCGGACAAAGAGTTTTGGAAATAACGGGAATGTTAACGGCCTTGTTATTTGGGACGAGCAAAAAGTTGAATTATCACGTGACTGGTCACTGGTCCTCATGCTGAAGGTCTGTGGCTGGAGACATTCACCAACTTGAATGAAATCTTTTTGGGATGTTGCTCAACTCGGCAGTTTGATTTAAACAAACAATTAGGCAAGTCATTGTAATGAAATCATAGTTTTGTGGCTTCCATTATCATTAAAAGGTTAAAGCAGCATGTTGAAATGAAATGAAATTGTTTATTTGCGATAAAACACGGTAAACAAATAAGATCTTGATAAACTTTAGTGTTTTAGTAAAACCTAGTTGTTTTTATCCAATTCACTTGGTAAAGGGTACCAAAACAGTCGGCTCCGAATCAAATTCTTTGTCTGATTTCTAACAGAATCATCTCTTACAAATATTTTTTAATTTTCAAAAACTCAAACCTTACAAAGACGCTGGTATCCGTCAAATAAATTGGATTAGAAGTTCCTACAGTCATCTTTGCCGACCACTGCTGAAAGCTTTCTTCGGCTGTTATTAGATCATAATTCCGTCTGTACTATAAGACAGATAGACTTTGTTGGAGTTCGTTGACATCACGCGGAGATACATTAATCTTTTTTGATCAATCAAAGTGTTGTTGGACATATTCATCAATTTCTGATGTAACAAAGAAAAGTTCAAACGAGCGGTGGAAATGAACGATATTTCCGCTGTTCTGTGCGTCTTACATACCTTGATTTTCTTCTGAACAGCTTGATTTCATAGAAATCTGCCATCGTCAAAGGTCCCCATTCTCTAGATCCACCATGGTCTCGTTGGCTCTAGAAACAAGGGCTTAGAAAAGTTTCTAAAGCGTCACCAAACATCATGCACGTGTCCGTATGTTGCGGTAGTAGCTTTCTGTTGAGCCGCCCGTGTGATTTCCAGATGTTATAGAAAAAGTAACTTAACGTACCATCACGACTACATCCCAAACGGCATCACACTTGCCCCTGACTACAAGGGCAAGTGACTGTTGCCGTCATGGTGAACGGAACACTCAGTCCACTCTCAACCAATGGTATTAAAACCCAACGTGGTAGGTGGTGAGCCTTGCGTTATCCGGGTTGATTTGGCTTTCTAGCATTGTTTTTTATCATCGGAGAGTTAGTCGGAAATTTAACAATGACCACAAAGATTTTGGTTCTGGTCAGATTTGATATCGGGAACACACGATATACGTGTCGATCGATCTACGTTAAGGTGCTTAACTCCTGAACCACGACGCTCTCGTATAAAAAAAAGATTCAATGAATATGATCCTAACTACTCGTATAGCTTAATGAAGAAGATTCAACCAAGTTTTATCCGGCGCCTCATCTAGGGACCGGCCATAAACAACAATTTTATGAGGAGTGTTTCTGCGTGAAGGTAAAACAAATGTTATCACGTAGTAAGTGATTTTGTTGGATGTCTGAGTTATAATAAGTTTTGTACATGTTTCTAAAAGTAGAGTCGAACCTTGTGGTTCCGTGTTGAGCGGAACTTAGGTGAGAAATTTAGTACCTTTACCAGCAAACGTGCTTTTGCAGGGATGCATATAATGAATTGCAATTGAGTAGAGAAATAAATTGCAGACTATGTTGATTTCTGATAATGTAGCTTTCTATATGAGTTTTTTCAATTAGATTAAATTGAATTTTTGACCTAAAGGTCACGTTGGCTTGGGAAAAGTTAAAAGCCTTTTACGCTCTCTCTGAATTCAGGATAAGCATACAATTGCATATTTTTTTCAGTCGAGAACTTATCAAACATGGGTCAGACATGAGACCAGTTTATCTACTAACTAGCTTATTTAGGTGGAATATTTCTTCCGGTAAAATTTAGCCAAATATTTAAAATATAGCATAGTTACTCGTTGATGTTGTTGCTTTAAATTAGCAAAATATTTTTAAATCGGCAAACTAAAACCTCTGTGGTTTTGCCTTTATTTTGTTCTGCTTGAAGGAATAAATAAATAATAATTAATATTTGGGACAGTAAAGTAAAAGTAAAAAAATAATTTATTCATTTAAGCTTGTACAAAGCACTTAAGACAAAGCACTTATGTCAAAAAAAGTATATAGAATAATAATAAACGTAAATAAAATAGTACAATATTAGTACATATTGTGGATATACATAATGTGAATCTACCACCGGTTCGGACGTTGCTTCTTATTGAGAAGACTCCGGCAAGAAACTCGATAGTTACTCTTTTGAACTTTGTTTGTTTCACAAAAAATAAATTACACCAAGATCATCTGACCCCAAACTAAGCAGTACTTAGAACAGAAGAACAGAAACTAAGCACTGTGGGTGTCAGAGAAACATACTTAAATATTTCTAAATACATTCTTAAATAGATAATACCACCCAGAAACAACAAACACAAATGTTCCTCTGCTTTTCAGTCCAGTTCAGCTGCCATTGCAGCAGCAGGCCAGTCAAAAACACATTAACAAACCCATTTAATAAACGCACATTACTTACTTAGTTCAGCGTGTCCAACGCTGCGTCTCAGTCTCAATCCCTATTGGTAAAAGGTAGGACAATTATATCCGAAGCTGTGTTGCGTCGAACCTGTGCATTATTAAGTTGTATTCAAAGTCAGGCTTTATTGGAGCCCTTTATTTAACTATTTAAGCGAATATATTCTTATATTGCAATGGCAAAGTAATGAAAATCAAAGTTAGTAAAACGACTGTCCTAAGCAAATATCGCTTTATTAGTGGTTTAATAACAAATGTTTTTAGCGATGCTATTTTATTTGTTTCTGCGATGTTTTAAGTTATTATCCTCCTCCCATTCTTTGTTAAATATATTGATGTAATGATAGTTGTTAATTTACTAAGTGAGAAAAAAAAGGTTTTGATTTAAGAAACAGTCTAAACCAAATATTCGGTCAATACAATTCCGATACGAAGCAAACGTACCTACCCAATTTTTTCACTCTCCTTTTTTTTCAAGAAATAACCACAATAACCTCAGACGTATGCCGCATAGAAACTGTATCAAAGAATCGATGCGTTTATTTACATTGCAGAGTCAATAGACTCAGGCATTTCTCACGCGTCGGCTGGTCCGGTCTCTTCTAGGTGTTTATTTGCTATACTGAGCCCAGGATCAATGCCTTTCTACATATTACGTTTTGGGATAGCCAGCGACAATAAGCCGTATATTTGCAGGCATTGAGGACCTTGACTAGAATTATGTATTTAGACGATGCGCATATTAGCATTGTATTTATTTTGCAAGGTTTGCAGAAACTAAAAGATTACTACTTTTATAATTTTTATATTTTTTTACAAATCATCTTCCTCGACGTATCAGGCGGAATTCGGGCTGGCCACATTTCGCTGAACACGCGAGTGCTCTCGCCAATTGAGCAAAAAAAAAAAAACTCTAATCACGAAAACACGGGGAGAATTGCACAGGTCTGTTAGAGTATCGATAGAAGATATCACTTGTTTGGATCAGTCTCCCAGTTTGCCAACGGAAGTGTATTCGGACCTTGCCTAATACCAGGTTGCTTGAAAAAACCAACAAAGCTGAAAACACCTATTTAAGACCTTTATACAACGGTTTAAAACGGTTTTGACTATTGTAAAGACAACGATATGACAATAGAATTTTTAGTTAAAATCAGAATACGTAGTTTCTCAAATGTAATTTTGAATGTCATCGTTTAAATGTTCATTTGATACATTGCGACAACCCTAATAATGCGTGCGGATGACGTAAGAGCGATTAATCGCAGTTGTTTACACGAGTCGTGTGATAAATCGAATAGCGACTGAGATCAATCGCTGAGAAATAACCCCTTAAAACTTTACGTCAGTACGATCCAGTCAGCTTTTGATTAAAATTGAAAGAATAGTTTCTTTTTATTTCGTCTTTTGTAGGTATATACTCGTACCTAGAAAGACAGTTACACCTAGAAACTTATGAAACACCTGAACCAATTATCTTCAGTAAAGGTTTATCTAGTTCGAGGATTGCACTTTTTTACCTAATGCCAATTTACTCATTTAGAGACCTAGACACATCAATTCATTTTTGGTTCAGTAACATAAGAAGACAACATCTGAATTTTCCCTATTATTGCTTACAGCAACATCAAAGGGTATTTCCTTTGTAACGCATTTTCGAATAAACAACAATTAAATACCGATGCGAAGGATTCGTGTAGGATTTTTTTACATAAATACAATTCGAACAAGATTACATTACATATTCTTATTATAATAGTCAAGTAAGTCAATATGCATTCAAAGACAACAACATCTAAGACAAATAAATACTAATTTATGTTTAATCCGTTTTTATGATCCAATTAAAAAAATTAGCATCAGATTCTCTTTACGAAGCTGAAGCAATTCTACGAGTATAACACCCAAACCCACCTAATCAGCAATTCAGTCGGATTAATTTTTTTAAATCATTTCGCTGAAATAAATAAATCAATTTTACCATTTCGTTATAACCAGGCAAGCATGTATTTCTCCTAATCCCAAAATGAATTTTCAAATTCAGACCTCTATTTTCCTTTCCCGGGTAAGTGTGACCTCTAACCCACTATCGTTATCAGCTGACCACAGCCCATCTCGAGCCATCGAGTAGATGGAGGTTACTCCTGGCTGGCACCAAGATAAATCGTCGATGATCCCAACCTTGAGATGAAATATGTTCGGCAGCCGCCCGCCCTTTGGATCGCAATGCACTTACCACCAAGGTTGGAGAGGGCTATTGGACTTTTATTAGAATTTGGTAGACTTTTATTAGAGTAAGTTTTCTAGTTTGCATATTCATTTCTTTTAACTTAAGGTAAAGGCTTCGCATTCCGATCACTTTAATCAACTTGGTTTATTGTTAATGAAGTACAGACAGACTTTTTTCTACAATTCAGTATTAAATCAACGCTTTCATTAGGTAGGTAGAGTAGGGAAGGTAATGAGTGGCTGAGCTTTTTTTAAACAAAAGAAGAAAGGAAGGAGCTTGCATCTCACCTGGTGGTAAGACACTACCTGCGAGACTGCAATACCTTTCAGCTGTCACCAATGAATTTTTCTAGTGTCATCCTCATCATGATTCGTTTGATTCCAACTCAAACAAGTATTGCTGAAAAAACTCCTCAACTATTTTTCAGAGAGTTTTCATCTAACGTCTTCTATATCAGAACTTTTTCGCTCACATGTTCTGCCGTCCGCTTTGCCATGTGGTCTTGCTCAATAAAAATTATAACTTTATTTTCTACTTTAATTCTGAATCAAGGGTGATTTTCATGGATCACATTAAAAAAGATTATTTTTTTGGAATTCTCAATTCAAATACTGGCCGATTACGGCATAAGAAAGTAGCTCAAAGTCAACTCAGCTATTAAGGAATTGGTAATCTGTATTACGAGATCAGAACCATGACTCAGGATTTAATCGTGGCAATACAAAAAGAGTGGGGAAAGATTAATGGTAGAAATATTTAGGAGTTATTGGTTATGAGATTTACTTTATAAAGAAGAAGATTATACAATGCTTCCGATCCTAGTTTTGCTTGAGTAAACATCGTTAAACATATTGAGCTTAAGATAAAACAGTGAGTAAGCAGATCCTCAAGGTATCTTTAAAGTATAAAAAAGCCTTGTAAGATACTTTGCTTATATTTTAAACTTTTGAAGATGCGCTTCCTATCCTATCCGGTTTGTCCTGTACTTCTTTAATTGGGGCAGGTATAACAATATTCTTGCGATAAACGAATTAGGCAGAAATGAAACTAATCCTTAAATTGACCTAAGTCCGAATTTTCTATTCGATATAGGTAGGCCCACTTGACTGCCTAGTATATTTGACACTTATCAATAGAGCTCTGCTTAGTTTCTGCTTTAATTTTCTTTACCCCTTTACTTGAGTAATTTTTTTTTCAATACTCAATATTTTATTTGCAAGACATATGTACAGAAGATGGTATATTATAGTATGATACATGACCGCTATGGACCTGTCGGGCACGCAAAAAGTGAAAATACAAGAGAGGAAACGCTTCAATAAAAGAATAGAGATAAGTCTACAAATTTAAAAATTAAAGATTAATAAATAAAATAAATAAATAAATATATGAGTCAATTCACACCAAGATCATCTGACCAAACTAAGCAGAGCTTGTATAATGGGCGTCAGAGATTAATAAACATACTTAAATATTTCTAAATACATACTTAAATAGATAATAACACCCAGACGCATAACAAACACAAATGTTCTTCACATAAATGTTTGTCATCGAACCCACGATCTCCGGCGTCAAAGGCAGGATCGCTGCCATTGCGCCAACAGGCCAGTAAAAATAAATAAATTTTAATAAATAAATTATAGGATGTAGATCACAATGCACGACGTTTTAATAATTATTGGATTCATTTATTGCTAACTCTATCAATTATATATTCACTTATACTATAATAACATTTAGTAAGTAGATATTTCTTCAATTTGTTTATGAATGTGAGGTATTTTGGCAGTGTTGAGATCTGCTTTGCCTAACACACCTGGTAGCAAAGGTTAGAAAGGTTTCAAGCTCTGAGGGCGCTTTAAACAGAACTGGACTGTGAATTTGCGTTTGCTGTAAATATTTAAGCGTTTGTTTAAAGATAACTGTGTGGTTTAGTTAGGAGCAAAGGAAGACCTGTTTGCACTTTGTGTTTAAAAACTATTCAAGCAAAATTCCTCATTTCAATGCAATGCTTTTTTTAATGTATAGAATTAAACAATTTAGCTTCATGTTAGTAACTGAAGTTATAAATTCATGCAACAAAATTTAAAATAAAATCCTATTAACAAATTCCTCCTAATTTAAAAATTCCTCCAAATATTTGTAGTGGTTGTGATTTGAGTTGGAAGCAATTTCCGGTTTCCGCCCTACGCTAGCTGAGTGATCCTGCTCCGTGATTGGCTGGCGCTTTTGCGGTGCGCTTGCTTGCCTCAGGCGCCATCTACAGATTCTTAATAACAACTCGAGGGGTACGATGCGAACCACTAAAAGAACGTCGTGAATTTTTTTTTTTTAGGTTGCCAGCAAGTCTTTAATAGAAATAACGACCTTCGTGATTTATAACAAAATTTCAGAACACGTAAAACAATACAACATCGGTAAACTCTCTTGCTCCTGTATGGATTATGTATGGATTATGTATCCAATGGATGTGAGTCACAGGGATATATTGTTATTCTAAAAAAACAAAGAATCACTTACATAATAACAAAACTAAGTATAAAATTAACAAAACTTAATCCAATATCTTATCCATCACTTGTTAGACACTTAAATAATGAATGAGGACGGGAGAACTAAGCTTGAGTGGGTGGAACACCTTTTCTCGGATTTGGTTGTTAATTATGTATGGTGGGTTAAAACTTCAGTTAAAACTGTTTTTTCTTCGGTGTGAGATCTCTTTACTGATCTTACTGCCTTGCTTAGTTGGACTAAACTTGGAACCAAGCTAGAGTGTAAGCTTTTACTGTGATAAAATTAATAAAGTTTGCAGTACCTCTAGTTCAAAGTTCTGAAATAAATATTTTAACCATGACTTTGCAAAAATGTATTGAGTCAAATTCTAATGACCACATAACTTATTCTCTGAAATAAATTTCAGGATTTCTTTTGACATTATGTTAAAAACACTGCTCAAGAAACAATTTTTTTCAATTGTTTTCACTCTTTTCTTATATTACATCGAATATCATTTGACAAGTAGTATTTTAGACATACCTTAGGCATTTTTAAGTGAGTGCAAACTTGCCAGCAAACCACTTTGGCGGTTAAGCAATAATTATGTATTATAATTTCAGTTATAGATTTGTAAAAACAAACAAATAATGATACTGCACAAGGAAACTACGGTGTAGATGCATTATGAAAACTAATTAATTACTCTAAAGAGGTCACCAAAACAGACAGGTCATTGACCTAACTAAATCCGGAAAATTCTCTCTTCGCTCATGACGAAAATCCCCTCATTCAATAATAAGACCCTTTTTTGGCTCGAACGAGAATTTGCGAGTCCATTACTATGTTTGTTCGGCCGAATGGTTCACTAGTTTGTTCTTATCTTTCCTGGGTGTATCCTGAAACCTGGGCAGGTATTAGGGTTCATTGGGCAGATTAGGTGATATTCCCGTGTCATGTGAGAATATATTATGGAAAAACGAGAGCACTTTTACAATTTGGGCAATGAATATCTGAAAATACTTTATTCTTTTTTAGGGTTTGTTATAGTATTCCAACTAAATTCTTATTGTAGCTTTGACTACTTATCTACAAATACAGAGATAGAGGTAAAGTGAGAGCTCTAGTTTTAGGATATTAAATTAGGACCAATTAAATAATTGTAACTATTATGTTTCCTCTCACATAAACAACACCACATGAAATAAACATTATGTAAGAAAATAATGCAAGTATCTAATGGTTTCTATTATATGGTAGTATGCTCCTGGCAAAATATGTAGTTACAAAAAAAAAAGTATAGTGTGCAACATTACTTAGGCAATGATCCAATTTTCAAAGCAGCATAAACTTTTGAGAAGTTTTCGTTAGTGTAGTGAATGTAGTGAATATCAAATTCTGGGACTCCATCTTGAGTAGTCAGAAAGCTCGTAATTTTTTAACGTCGTAATCCGGTGGGACAACTGAAGTAAATCGCAGGCAAAAACTACTAAAAGGATTAAGATGAAACTTCACAGTTACAGCTTATACATCAGAATAACACAAAGGCTACAATTTATAAAATGTTTATGTATAAATAAAGTTCGGGCAAGCGAAGCTGCGGGCGGAACGCTGGAAGAATCATAAAATTCAATATTAATTCCTATTTTTAGAAATTATTGTATGATATCCTTCTTTCAGAAAATCAGCTGAGATTGCTGTAAAGGAGGGATAAGCTTCAATACACGTAGCTTATGTTTGCTTTCAATCGAAAATCTTGGGCAACAGTTTAGTGTACGATAAAAAACGTATATTGCACAAAGAGATTCAAATCCATCAAATGTGCAGGCCTTAGACATGGCGTTTGTTTTAACATAGTCGCAAGTTAAGGAATATAGTCTATAGAAAACAGTAACTGAAACAATAATATTTGGGAACATAAAAAACTGCTATGTATCGTTTAATCAATACTGAATACGAAAAAAAAAACGTTTGATTTGTGATTGCCTGACGTACATGAACAATGTCAAAACTGCTTAATGGAATCACAAATTTACACATGCGGCACGGCGACCCGGACAGATAGTCCGCTTAGAACAAACCGCCATTTTGATTTGATCACGCACACAGACACCATGAGAATTGATGTCGCGGCTAACTCGCACTCGGACTCGCACTGTGGCGAGTGTTTATGTTGTGTCGAACTTGGTGCAATTTCTCACATGATGTATTTTTGTTAGCGGGTTTTGTTCAGTCAATTCGGGCTTATATACCTATAACTTCATTTTAAAAATTCAGAGCGAATATTGTAGCATTCCTGGATCCTTGATTAGTGATGGAATTTAATGGAACTTTGTACACTAAAACTACAAAATCTAAGGCCCGTATTCTAGAACCGTACTCGAAGCACTGATCTATACTTGAGTAGGGATTTCAAAACGTCAGTTCATACAAAAACGTCACTCAGATCTATACTCAAGTAAAGATTTTGATTTAGAATACGGGCCTCAATTGAATTTTACAGTACTATGGATTTATACACAATATACTCGTACAAGCTGAAAAAACGAATTCGCTGGCAATAGTAGGCAGTAAATAAAATAAATGTCTATCATCACACTAGATGTCTGACCAAGCACCAAAATGATATTGAAATCATTCATATAAATCCCTCGTTCATAAATTACATTTGCATTCATATAAAACCGTCCTATCATCGGCGTATACATAATATTAATCGCTATTATGGTCGTATTGGATACAAGGTTCCTTACGATTTGTTTGATACATTCGATCGTTATCCTTGCCTCCAAGACATTTCGGTAATGGTGAAAGATAGGAAATGTTTATTCAACGTTAGAACATATTACGTTGGCCATCGGAAGGGGTTTATTTATTGGCATACATTACCATCTCAGGAGCTGTGACTAAACAGGGATGTGTGGTTTGCTATAGTTTGGGTTAGAGAATATGAACAATTAACTGTAACTTCTGGGTCATCTTGAGGAAAGGTAGAGGGATGTATGAAGATCCAGATGACCTCTCAGAATCCGAAGTAAATCTCTCCATGCTGACATTTTGTGTTTTAACAGACAAGCCTGTTTCACCAGACAGCCTGGTGACTGTGTAGGAAGTGCGTCCTGCGCTCACAAACACGCCCGTTGAGTGTGCAAGGGTCTCACAAATTATGACGAAGCTATGGGAAGTCCTATGTTCAGCAGAGGACTTCTTATGGCTGATTATGATGATGTTTTGTGACATCTTAGATCAAGATCTTCAAGTATCAAAAAAGCCTGAGAAAGGGTGATTCACACACAACAAACTCCTTGAAAAATAATTTTCAATTCTACAAAAATATTGGCAAGTCTCTGTCCATTACATAAACGGACCAATCCGCATAACATTTAGTCTTTAGATTTATACTTTTCTTTTGATAACATTAAAGCAAGGTTATCTAGAAAACTCTTTTTAGCTTATCACGTACAACAAGTATACAACGATAATATTATTGTGCCTATCTAATATTGAAAAAGTTCGTAAGTATTCTGAATTTGGGCGTACGTGTTATTTCAGAATGCCGTCTTGACGTGACAATACTGATAATGGCTATTGCGGCGCGCGGTCTGTAAGATATATTCTAAAACAAAATTACCTAGTGGTAAGTATGTACTAATACATAAACTCTGATAACGCAAAAATATCCTTACACTACTCAACAAAAACAAACCAAAATTGGTGATTTTTAAAGGCAACAAAATACAAGCCTATCAAAAGTCGCTTAAACATGCAGAAAGCACAGTTGTTTTTAATGTTCTTCGCAAGAGAAATACTTGGTATAAACCGTCATTGATGTTCAGTAATACAGCTAAGACCGCAGCGTAATAACCATTCAAACTCAAACTCAAATATCTGTATTTAAATAGATTTCATCAGTACTTTTAAATAGTCAAAAAACATATGATGGGGAATGCTCTGACGAGTTATTCCAGCTTATCCCACCCTCACCTTTCCAGTCCCGTACCACGCGTGCTGGACTACGGCGTCACCCACACACAATTCAACATTTGTTGGCCCGAACTAAAAGGTTCGGTGACTCGTTTCTTTTTCGAACCATCCAGACGTGGAACGCTCTTCCAGCACATGTGTTTCCTTCCTCGTATAGTCCCAGGTTCTTCAAGCGGGGCGTGAAAAGGCATTTCTGCAGGCCTTCAAGGTGAGGATGGCCAGCCCAGTGATTCGTTTGAATGACTGGGCTTGTCAACCTCATATCTGGACCTCACGACCGCTTTCCATCAGGTGGAGTGAGGTCATATTGACGGGTAATATAAAAAAATAAATAAATAATAGACATAAATACTATGATAATATGAATAAATAAATAAATATACAAACATAATGCGACTCTACCACCGCCTCGGAGGAGTTGGTTCTTACTGAGAAGACCCAGCGAGAAACTCAGTAGTTACTCTTTTAAACTTGGTGTGGTTTTACAATGAGAGTTATTAGAATACAGTTCGTTTGTTAAAAAAAATTGCTTAAATTCTAACATTATTAAACAGAACAACTTAATAAGTACATCAAAGCTACAGGATATAAAACAACAGAATGTACCAAGTCATATAAACAATTCCAAAGATAAAAATTGTAAGTCATTGAAACACTTAAGTACGGTATTTATTTATTAACTATTACAAGAGTTAACTGATCCCGCACTGAGCTGAGAGCTTTAGACCCAGGCTTTTTTATCTAAAAGGTATTTATAATACTAGTAGTGTAACACCCCTTTCTTAATAAAACAGATTTAATGTGGTTTTTGAATCTGTGCAGCAGTAACATACAAATTGCCTCCGGAACTTTGCTAGGGCCTGTTGGCGCAATGGCAGCGATCCTGCCTTTAGCGCCGGAAGTCGTGGGTTCGATCCCCACCCATGACAAATATTTGTGCGACGAACATTTGTATTTGTTGTGTGTCTGGGTGTTATTATCTATTTAAGTATGTATTTAGAAATATTTAAGTATGTTTATTAGTCTCTGACGCCCATATTACAAGCTCTGCTTAGTTTTGGGTCAGATGATCTTGGTGTGAATTGTCCCAGATATTTATTTATTATTTATTTATAGTATGTACACCTTACCCCATAAAGGATTCCAAAACTATTTGTAATCTTAAGAATGGAAGCGCAAATGTTATCCTTATTCCTAGTATTTTTGGCGTGTATATCGCAGTGTTTTGTGAAAAGACTGATACTCTTTCTAACCAAGACAATACAGTTGTAAATAAATAGGGAAGCCACTGTAAGAATCCCAATTTCCTTAAAAAGCTCTCTTAGTGAGGCCCGTGCACGAAGCTTATAGATAGATCTGATCGCACGCTTCTGGAGGATAAAAATGGTTTGTATATCCGCCGCTTGACCCCAAAGTACAATGCCGTAAGAAATTACACTATGGAAATAACTAAAATAAACTGAACGAGCAGTATCAACATCTGTTAATAACCTAATTTTTCTCACTGCAAATGCAGCAAAACTAAGTCTGCCTGAGAGAGCTGTTATATGAGGGTTCCATTGCAGTTTTGAATCTAGTGTGATTCCAAGAAAAACTGTTGTATCGACAAGCTTTATAGTGTTACCATCAATTTTTAGACTAATGGGGTTATTTTAGTCTTTTTTGCATTAAGCTGTAGATTATTTACTGTGAACCCAATGGTTACAATTAAAACCTTTGAAAGTTCTTTTCTCTTCTCCCTAATAACTTTTTTTTAAATGTACCACATAAATGAAAATTTGGATGTGTACATGAAAGTACTTCATTATTTACGTAAAGTAATTAATTTCTTCGTAATTATTATAAAATCCCCAACTGCTGTACGTTTTTTTGGTATGAAAATTATACCTGACTGTCGGCCATACGTCGAAAAGTCTTTCACTTATATCTTTTAAAGTAATTTGCATTTAAAAAATTACGTTGTGTTAATTGATAATATTATAAAAGAGTGGCGTTATAAAAAAAACACTTATTTTGTTTATACACCTCTCTGGGTTGAAGTCCACGATGCTGCGTAATTACTTCATCTTAGAATTTTAACGCTGAACAATTAAACATAGGCCAGCTTCATAGGATATCAAGAGGGCCGGTTGCGCTCCTTAGCCCGCCTAAAGATGAATAAGGGTATCACTTCCCTTGAAAAGAATACTACAAGAATCACCATCAGTCCTTCGTGGACCTTACCCATCTCTCACTCCAACCGGTCACTTAAAATACATCTAATGGCTGATGATGATGATGAACTTTTCTCTGGTTACTATGGCCCGAAGAAAATTATGCAAATCGATAATCTGAGATTTAATTTTTGACTCCTAACATTTACTTCAGTTCCGATCTCTGCAATATTTTACGCAATTCTTCCTGCCTTGAGCGAGTGACTTATTAGATTAGAGAGACTGTATAAATCCCAGCCATCCAACACGAACCAATATCCTTCAAGGTCGCCTGTTGAATTAATCTCTGCAGTTTCCTTGGCAGACAGGGAAGGCTGCATTCGTCACAATGGCAGTATTAGATTCTACGGATCATTTGCTTTACGATGAGCATTTGTGATACGATCGAAAGTCAATTTCGAAAGTCTATTCTCTTTATAGTATGACGTCAGAGGTAATCGAGAGGCCAGATGTCTGATGGTGAGTGGTCAATTCAGGATGAGGACACGAGCAACTTTAGAGAAAAAGAACTTGGTGCACCTTCTTGAAGTCTGCAAAGAACAATGTTGCTCACCTCAATTTGCTATTTAGTATTCATGAGCTGTCCAGACAGACTTCGTTCTGTCAAATGTTTGACAGCTGGTGTCCATTTTGCCCGCTTTTCTCCAACTCGATTTACATTTACTGATGTTTTTGTTCAATCTTTTAATAAAATATAGCCTATATCACTCCTGATTAATTAATCTTTCTGTTAGTGAAAGTATTTTCACGATCGGATCTGTAGTTTTATAGCGTATTCAATACAAACACACAAACGAACAAAAAAACAAACAATCAAATCGTTAATATTAGTATAGATTTGTCAAAACAATATCAGCTCATGGGTTATGTAAATTCGGAATGTTATTAATATAATAGTAGGTATTATAATAAAGCTTTTAGAACTGATTGCTCGGACTACACCAGCACTAGCGGGACTTTCAACTTTGATCTAGTTATGATCGTTGTTTAATGGATTTAGAGTAATTGTAGCAATTCGATTAAAAAGTTTTGTCGCTGGGAAAATTGTTCGCACCATTAACAGGCTGAAGCGTAGGACGATGAACTGAAATATAATTGGTGGAAAGCTATCTGGCATGATACGAATAGGCTCGAATGAGATTTTTACGATGTACGTGTAATTTGGGCAATCAGCGTTATTTGTAGTCGAATGTTACTGACCTTTGAAATGGCGTCAGATTTATTTTTGATATTTCCTTTGTTGGTGGAAAAATTGAAAAAAAATTAAGTGGTTTTAGTGGTTTACGTGACAAATAAAACATGTAGTCGATTAGAACAATTTTTCAAATACTTATCACTAATCATGATCTATATTCAATGCATGGAATCCTCGGTCCGCTAGTCCCGACTCATGGCCGCTTTTTAAATATTGGTTTAACTAACTCTTGTCAGATAACTCTTTTAAATGAGTAGTAACAAAAAGATGCAAGTATTTGAATCAAAATTTAACATGTTCACAAAAGGACCTTGTGTGCAACTTATTGCAAGCATATTCACGGATACTTGGATAGGTTTTGTCGTGTCTTAAGCTCAGATTGTAATTCTTGGTGACCATTTGCGGCCAGCAACCTATTACGCAATCTACTGAAGGAGGTCTGAATGAAGCATCCGAACTTGGTTGTCGGTGCTGTGGACAGATAGAGGATAACAATTCTGAAACTGCACAGTGCACACCTTTGCTCAGTCACATAATAATTAATAATAAAAGTTAGCACGTGACGGCGTGACACGAAAAAGTTCTGAAATGACCCCTTTTTGATGGTATTCCAGCAGTGGACTAGTCTATGCGTGTTCCGGATACGAATGATCATGAAAATATTTCATTAATTGGTATTCTATTGGTCCTCTTATGAAAGTCAAAGTCAAATCATTTATTGCAAACTAAGGGTAGGTACATTGGTTGGCCCATTATGTTTAGTGCTTACAACTTAGTTGCTCTTTTCGAGCACTGCAACTTAGGCAACATCCTATCTAATTAATTATACTAATAACTCATACATATCTTAAATTATTAAAAATTTAATAAAATTTCAATAGATAACATTTTTAGGAACACATAAAAATTATAAGTAATTAAATCAATCAATCCTTTAGCGCCGGAGGTCGTGGGTTCGACACCCATGACAAATATTTGTGTAACGAACATGTATATTTGTTGTATTTCTGGGTGTAATTATCTATTTAAGTATGTATTTAGAAATATTTAAGTATGTTTATCAGTCTCTGACGCCCATAATACAAGCTCTGCTTAGTTTGGGGTCAGATGATCTTGGTGTGAATTGTCCCAGATATTTATTTATTTATTTTATTTTAAAAAGTAAACCAAAAGGTGTTGTTTAAGAATCCCTAACATGCACATGTTCAGCAGTCAAGTGGACATAGATAAAATGTGTACTGCTAACATAAAAAAAACAATAATACGTTCGTTTCATCCTTCAGCAGATTTGTTTTTTTTTCGGTCCTGTTAACCATTCAATCTAGTTGCCCGCTATTCCTGGTTTTGACGCTCGAGTGATTTATATGAGGTTCACCAAGTCGGTGAAGGGATGGCTGATGTTAGAGGGGATAGGACCTATTTTTTTTATTTTGAGTAGGTATATTACGATGCGAATAGTGGGTCAAGCGATGAATTGTATAAGGTGTATGTTTGGGTGAAAGTATATGTTTAAATTTAAGACTGTGCCCAGGTCTGACCTGATGAAGTGACTGGCCTGTTGGTGCAATGTCAGCAATCCTGCCTTTAGCACCGCAGTTCGTGGGTTCGATCCCCACGCATGACAAACATTCATGTGACGACCATTTGTGTTTGTTGTGTGTTTGAGTGTTTTTATCTATATAAGTACGTATTTCAAAAATATTTAAGTATATTTGTTAGTATCTAACACCCATAGTAAAAGCTCTGCTTAGTTTGGGGTCAGATGATCTTGGTGTAACTTACCTCGGGTATTTTTTTTTTAAGATATCTATAATCTTAAGATACTCGTGCAACTTCTGCTTGGTTCGAGGCAGATGGTCATGTGTGAAGGTTATGGTTATTGATTGGATGTTTTAGTGATTGATTCAGCTTAACCTCAAACTACCTAGGAAATTCTATAGAGTAATTGGCGTATGAGGAAAAAAAACTTATAATAATAAAAATCATATCATATCATTTTGCATATCAATGATATGCTGTCCAATGACGGTATTCATTGCTATGCGGATGACAGCACTGGAGATGCCTATTACACAGGCCGAGCAAATATCCCTCGTACCATTGTGGAGGAAAGTCGAACTAAACTTGTGTCTGAAATCGAGAATACCCTAGCTTGGGTTTCCGATTGGGGTCGGGACAATTTAGTCCAGTTCAACCCCACTAAGACACAAGTTTGCGCGTTTACCACTAAGAAAACTCCATTTACTGTAGCTCCTCAGTTTCAGAACACTTCCCTTACCATATCAAGTAGTATTGGGATCCTTGGCGTTGACATATCTAGTGACGTACAGTTTCGGAGTCATTTGGAACAAAAGGCGAAGTTGGCATCCAAAAAGCTCGGTGTGCAAAACAGGGCGAAGCAGTACTTCACTTCTAGGCAAAGACTGCTGCTGTATAAAGCGCAAGTCAGGCCACACGTGGAGTACTGCTGTCACCTTTGGGCAGGAGCGCCTGGATATCAACTCAGTCCTTTTGACTCGGTCCAGAGGCGTGCGATCCGGATTGTCGACGATCCCAAACTGACAAGGGGTTTAGAGCCTTTAAGTCTGAGGAGAGACTTCGCCTCCTTATGCGTGTTCTACCGCTTGTACAACGGGTTTTGTTCTGAAGAACTGTTTGATATGATGCCCACGGCTACTTTTCATCACCGCACCGCTCGCCACCGACAGGGCATTCATCCTCACACTCTGAATCCGCAATGGTCTCGTACAATTCGGTTTCAGAGATGTTTCCTTCCGAGGACGCTTAAATTGTGGAATGAACTCCCTGCCGAGGATTTCCCGATGAGTTATAGTATGGAGTTCTTCAAGAGGGGTTTGAAAAGGTTTTTACAGGGTCGACAACGCGCGAGTGATACCCCTGGTGTTGCACGCGTCCATAGGCCGCGATAACCGCTTACCATCAGGCGGTCCGCGTGCTTGATTGTCACCGACGTAGTATAAAAAAAAAAAAAAAAAAACAAACGTAACGTTATGTGAGTGATTTGACATTGATATTGATGACAACAATGGGAAGGCAACGAAGTATATGCCCATACAGCCTCTTTATCGGTTTGTTTTTACACTTTGCACTAGAATTCATTCAAAATACAAGTTTAAGGCTTTAAAATGTTCATGAACCAACGTCCGAACCGGTGGTAGATTCACATTATGTATATTCACAATATGTACTAATATTGTACTATTTTATTTACGTTTATTATTATTATTTTTATATACTTTTTTTGACATGTCATAAGTGCTTTGTACAAGCTTAAATGAATAAATGTTTTTTTTACTTTACTTTTACTTTCATTAAAGTGTATTTAATTGATTAAGTCAAAACAGTTAAAATATAATTTATCATAACACAAATTGAAAATAGAATTGATTGCAGTAATTGAAAACTTCTGCGTAGATTGGAGTACTCTTACAGGAAATAAAACCGTTTAGTTTTTGCACTTTTTGTTGCACTACAGAAAAGTTTTGTTTTTTTGTTTTATTGGTATCGGGAATAATTTATCTTTGACCTGCCATCTTTAAAAATCCCGATTTTATGGAAATAAATTCACCAAATTTAAATCTATTTATTTAACATAATATGTCCGTTTGGTAACCTTTTTGTAAAATATGCAGTCGAGTTTCGCCGCCCTTCTTTACAAAATAATATAATTTACCTAAAATACTACTTTCAATACTTCAAATCGTTTGTCTTGCAATAATCGTGTTTTATTGACAAGTTTTGTGGTATAATTTTGCAAAACAGATTTTGTGCTCACCCAGTCCACAAGTTTTTAACGTATTATTACGTCGGTATGTAATAAAATCACTGGGATGCATGCCGTTTTCCGAGTTGGAACGTGCTGAGGAAATAAAGTGGAGCTGGCTTCGCAATATTGGCTTAAATAAACATTTATCTTATAACTGCTTAGACGGATAGGGGGTAAAATCATAGCGATAAAGCAGTCGTACGCTTTTGTGTTATTTGAAATCTAAGATTTATCAATTAAATTGTTATATAATTCGAGAGTTTTTAAGATATATTTTTTTAACCCGTGTCTAGGCTGTACAACTTCATTTTGTTTTAACGATCAAACAGATGAATTTAAGAAGGTGTAGGAGATTACACTGAAGAAGAAAAAACCTGACTTTATTAAAAACACTTTTGGACATAATAGTTTTCAGCATAAAAACACTGATTATCAGCCATCGATTAAAATTACTAGCAAATATGATTCACATCCAAAGGCTAGGAGCAACAACACGACCATTTTGTTTTTCCAACCAACCAGAACAATGCTGCCGCAACCTTGAAGAGGCTTCCTAGTGCTCATACAAATTGGGCCTCGACGGTGAAATATCGGCTAATATAGTCCGTCCCACTTCGCGTCCTGTCGCATCTAGTTCATGGCCTAGGGTCCCGTAGGCACTAATGTAATTGCCACTGAAGTTCTGTGGTGAGCATATTTGTCAAAAAAGATGAAAATGTTGGAGGATTTATTTTAATCTAACCAATGTGGCTACCTATCGAAGTAGTACTGAGTTTCTCGCCGGGTCTTCTAAGTATAAGATCAACTTCCGATGCGGTGGTAGAGTCACATTATGTTTGTATACAGTGTATTTATGTATTCATATTATTATAGTATTTAAGTCTATTACTAAGTATTTTTTTCCTTGTAATGACGATTCAAAAGTACTTGTTACAGGTCTATTTAAATAAAGATATTTTTTGTTTGTTTGTTTGTTTAAAATCACAATTTTTTTTGAAATAGCGATATCAGTTTTAGATACGTATAGCCATAAACAACTGGCATTTTTCGTTTTCTTATTTTGTTTCTTTATTAATAAATACGTGGATCTTTTCATCAAAATTGGCACTGTTGTATTATTTCATTTACAGAAAATATTATAGTATATCTGATCTCAATGTTCTATGTATTTTAATGCATCCTTACATAAAAATACAGAACCAAAACGTGAACATGCACTTAAGATGTAAAGGAGGAGTAAAACTTGCAGACCCAAATACTAAAGTTTTAGGGCAAAACTTTTTTAAGGGCGGTCAGTGCTCGGAATACTTATTAATAATGTCACACTTTTAGACTTTACGTAAAGTCGAGTAAGTACCGTTACGCCATTTTGAAGTGTCAGATTGTTATGGAATGTAGAACAAGGTTATTTATAAAAAAAGGCTCAGCACTTTTTGGTGAATGTGGGCAGTGTGGCACATGCTGCTGATTTGCTAAAGTGGGGTAAAGGTCTAAGGTAAACCCTCAAAACTGGATCTCTCTAACTCAGTTATAATACGGGTCATACGGTTAAAGTGATTTAAAACCCGCTTTGTGCATGCCAATTTATATAATGTAAAGTAAAAGTAATTAGCTTACTAAATACTGTCCCACTGCTGGGCAAAGGCCTCCATCATCGCAATCAAGTCATCGCTACAATTGATGCATATGGCGTAATCACCATGCCAAATGCGGGTTGGTTATCGCAAACCCGGGTTATTTATGTAAGTGACTTCTAATTCTGTTCTGCAGTGTATATCAGCGCTAGCGATCTCTCATTATAATACGCCTCGTTAGTAAAACTTCGTTAGATGTTCTAGAAGCGTCATGGAGCAAATGGAATATTGTAAGGAAAAGGGAGGCAAGACTGGCAGGTAGGCTATCGTACTTTACTCGAGGTAAACTTTACAATAGAGGCACTGGTAATGAAAACCAAATGGGTGCTCTTACTTGAATTGATCCTGGGACCACGCGAGCTCGGAGCTAAAGAGCTACGAGTACACCTCTAACCCACACCGCTCTTTGCCAATAAATGTAAAGTAAAGTAAAGTAAAGTAAAAAATCATTTATTCACTTAAGCTTTTACAAAGAAGCACTTATGAAATGTCAAAATTCACAAAAAATATATATAAACGATAATAGACGTAAATAAAATAATACAATAATAGTACATATTCTAAATAAACATAATACGAATCTACCACCGGTTCGGACGTTGCTTCTTATCGAGAAGACTCCGGCAAGAAACTCGATAGTTACTCTTTTGAACTTTGTTTTGTTTTACAACAAATAAATTCAGAGTACAGTCAAAAGAACAATAAAAATACATTATTTGAGCAGAGGAGCAGATTATTCCTACTATGACCACAAACTCTTGTCGTTCAAGTAATCGTCCACGTTATAATAACCTTGTTTTATCAACTTTGTTTTAATTGTAGACTTGAACTTGTGAAGAGGTAGATCAACAAGACTTTGAGGTATTTTGTTAAAGTACTTTACAGATTGACCCACAATAGAATTTCCTACCTTATGTAGCCTAAGACCTAAACTCTTTACAAGCTGAGTTTTTTGTAATGTTGAATAATAGACGACTAATTGAACTATTGCCACCTAATAATTAAAATTACTACATTTGATGCGGTGAAAACTTTGTGCACTAGAGGATAAAACATATACAATAATTCATTGGAAAAAGCATCAGGTGGTTATGGATTAAATTCAAGTAATAGTAACTAGAAAAGAGACACTTTCTCTGTGTAGAAAAAGTGCACTGTTCAATTCTAATTTTTTTTAATTCACTTGTACTTTTATTTGTTTCTTTTGTTTTACCCGTTGTATTTGTTTGTCTAATAACATGTTTGTCTAATGAGGAAAACTGATCTTTCTTTTTTAGTAAATCAACACTATGAATAAAATTGCTAGTTATGACACTATTACTTCGTGAAGTTTACTAGGGCAGAAAGATGGTTAATCCGGAAAACATTTCAAATAGCGTATTTCCGGTAAAATATATTTCCAGCTTCTACATAAACCAGAACTTGCCCCGAAAATTTACACCACTCAAAAACCTTTTCGCATCTATTTTCTGCAAACCTGACCTTTGGAATAAGATCATTTAAAATTCTAGAGCTGGTATATAAAGAAACCTAGTTACCTAAATTTGTTGGCTTTCCACTCATAACACAATGTCTGAAAAATGTTGTTATCCCATTTCAACATAATTTGCCAATTGACTCAATGTTATTTCCAGAAATGAATAAGTAATAACTTGAGTTTAAACTCAGCTTGTAATTTTTATATTTGTGCAATAAAGAATATCTTATCTTATCTTGTCGTGACCAAAAATTCTGGGCAATCGGATATTCATTCAATCTTTCATGTAAAATTGGTTTAAGAGTTTATTTGTGAACTTATGTTGAGGCAACAGTCATAATAATAAATAATAAATAAATAAATATGCGCCAGACAACACACCTCTTGAAATGGTCTCGAAGTAAAGAAAGTAAAGAAATAAGCTAGGGGCGTCTCCTAGCACACCCAGACCCGAGACAATTCAGAAAAGATCGTTTCCTGAATTGACCCGACCGGGAATCGAACCCGGGACACTACGGAAATCGAGGCGAGAAACCGTGCTACAGCGCACTACGCCAATCGTGTCGTCAAAATAATAAGCAATATTCCTATATCTAAGAATCTGTATTAATGATTTCAGTTCAAAATAACTGGTAATTTGTATCTGTCGTTAACGGAACAATTTTCGTTAATATCTGGGGCCGTATTACAATATTTTTCCACTATCGCGGCGTTTAGGGAGGTTCTAAAAATGCTCACTTTGTATTGGTATTTCGATGTCAGTTTTTTAGAGCTATTTTTGCATAGCTGCCAAACTTATTTTACATCTTCTCTATGGGTTACCAAACTTGGCTGGCTTAGTGTTTCGTCCAGTCAGCAGTCAGTTCGCGTAAAAAGTTGGATTGGGATGACACATGACATGATATGACAATGTCAACTCCCACTACATTTTTTTACGCGAACGATAACGTAAATTTGAAGTGGCAACTCGTGGTAGACGTACAGTATCAGATTAAAAATAATCAGTAAGTTTTTGTTTTATGGTTATTTGTTTTTATACATGACATATAAACATTAGGATGAAACGTCAAATGAGAGTTCGTAATACGACTCGCAGAAATGGCGTCCGCGTGACCTTATGGTCACAGGACTGGGAATGAGAGATCATAACACTAAAATGCTAGTACGTCTACCACGAGTTGCTACTTTAAGTTGGCATTATCGTTCGCGTAAAAAAATGTACTGGAATTTAAAATTGTCATGTCATGTCATGTGTTATCCCAATACAATATTTTTACGCGAAAATTAACGTAAATTTAAAGTGGCAGCTCGTGGTAGACGTACAGGACGCTCAATTCACAGAAAAATTTGAGCAAGCTTTAAGAGATCGCATTAAGGCCCCTGTACCAATTCTTAAACTGTTCATATGTTTTTATTACTAAACCAGTCACCCGAGCTTTGGATTGGCCTGGATTTAGGAAAGTGAGTTTTCCTACTTTAATTAACCGACGATGAAAACCAATTCCAAATAAATCTATCTCCTTCCTACAACGTTGCACGAGTTCTAAAGCTGTTATAACTTTGATTTCTACTTTGCGGCTATCCTACATTCAGTATAATTTCCAAATCACTGAATACCCATTTTGATTTCGTTATCAGCAGGCAAATTTAAGGCAGTGCTATATCTTCACTCACCTGATTAAGAACGGTTCGTCGGCCCAATAAGGTCCTTGAAATGAGTTAATATTTTAAGGTTCGAACTAATGTTTTGTATGACCTGACGATAATTTCTGTTTATTTTATGTCTGGTAGTTCCTATCTTCAAGTATTTTCTTAAATTTGCCCGTCAGGATGACCTCTCCCCACCTGATGGAAAGCGGCTTACAATTATTCAATTTCACAATGTGTTTCTGACTACTATTAAGCTCTCCTTCTTTTCAGGTCGGATGGTCAATTGGTCATGTGTAAAGATGAAGATGTCTAGAATATTTTTTATTAATTTATTTATCTATCGCATAAAGATTATTTTACTCTCGTGACTAACAATAACCTAATTTATAATTATTACACAATTGAATGTTCGAGGTCTTGCCGGTGTATCGAACCCGAGACCTCGCGATCCGAGACAGGCACGGCAGCGAAGGCGAGTCACCTGTCTTGCGTTTGTCGGCCTGACCTACTTGGAGGCCCCCCTAGCCCCAACTCCCCGAGTAAGGGGCATCCTTTGGTATGATCGGCTTGATGCGGCTGGGTCGTTTTAATCGCTATTTACCTAAAGTTCATTGTCGAGCAGAAGCTTTAGATTGAATACAATTCTAGGAAAGTGCTCTGACATTGTGCTAATCAAAAAATAATGCCTGAAGTCATAGGACTATCTATGCTCATGCTCAAGTTGAGCTTTCACAAATAATAGCTTTCCAATTTTTTTTTCAATTTGCATTATTTGTCCTGGATGTTTCTTACTTTATGAATTGCAAACAATTATTAAACAACCGAATCTTTAAAGCATGAAGAACATGAAGCACAGTGATCTGTCTGTTTGATCGCTAAGTTTTTATGGTTCTACTAACACATCACATGGGAAATCCCACAAATTAACATACGGCGCCGCGGCAAATCGCTTGTTGCTTCATAAAATTATACCTACCCTGAGCAAACCAGCTATCTAAAAGGCATTCTATATTTACTTACATGTTCTCGAATTTGAATGGAAGTAAATCCCTCGCCTCACGTGAGAACCGTTCACGTGGTAGTTCTAATCTTTCATTCCGTTCCGTTGAGTTTACTGAACGCCTAGAATTTATTTGCGAATTTTGTTTGAATGTTCCATGATAATTCGAGACACCATTCATGTACATCGTTTTTCAAGCGAACATTTGAGTATTATTTATTTAAAAACAAGCCTTAAATTGAAGAATAAATTAAAAGGTTAAATCTTACTGAATAATTGGTTCACTTTAAGTTGATATACTCTAGGGTACTAGTGTCTTTCGCTATTGCTTAATCCTCATTTACTACAAGAAAGATGAGAGTAGATAAATTGGTGTTTTATTTTTATTCATTATGAATAACCTGAACACAAATTACTTTATTTTCTAAGGTTATAAATAAATAAAAATAAATATCCCTGGACATTATTCCACACAGCGCCATCTAGCCCCAAAGTAAGCTAATTAAAGCTTGTGTTATGGGATACTAGACAACGGATAAACATACTTAAATACATTTTCTTTTGTAAATACATACTTATTATACATAGGAGACACCCAGACCAGTACAAACAGACATGTTCATGCACACAAATGTTTGTACTGTGCGGGGATCGAACCCGCGACCTCTGGTGTAGTAGCCAACTTCTTAACCATTACACCAAGTCGGTCGTCGATATGCCTCAAAACTGGCAGAAAATAACTATAGAATCATAGATATGAAGTTGAATGTCCTTTTTTAAGTCAGGTATTTTAAATAAATGCGAGGTTGGTCGATTATTTTTATAAAAACGCCGATAGGTTGTATTTTTATAAAAACGCCGATAGGTTGTATTTTTTGAGGGCATGTTTTTCCAGCGTGCATGCGACCATATCTTTTTGGTACGTTAGGCAATTTTCTAAGAACTGAATAGAGTTTCACAGGTAACTTTCACAACTTACATCCTTATTTTTACGATTCGCTGCTATAAAGGTTTCAAAGGAGTCCTTTTCCTGGAAATCCTGTTCATTTTTTGGATGAAATGGTTGCTATGATACACAGATATATTCTAGAAATTAAATTGAAAAATAACAGATGGATACTCAGCCACTGGTAATTATGTGAATAATGCGAATAACATTCACAAATAACCTAAATTAATACAGCTTGTTTTAGATTTATCTACTTCAGATTTATCTTTTGACCTTTCATATAATTGCAGTATACCTACGCACTCACGATCTTAGATTTACTGTTGCAATTGTATTATTTATGGACCTCTTGCAACAAACTTAAAAAATACTAAGTTTAAAAATAATTCATAATCATTACTATCCTATGTCAGTTGACTGTTAAAGAAAGGTCTTACCCCTTTCCTCATCTTAACGTATCCATTTCCTGCCAGCATTTGTGCTCCACCAGATCAAAGAGAATGCGTTGTCGAAAGGCCGTTAAAAATAAGAATATTACACATAATATGTATATTCTTCATTAATATAAATCTTATTCACTTAACTCGATACTTCATGACGTATAATGCTGCCTCTCTTTTAGCGGCCACAAGTCACCACCACATATTGCAGATAAGATTTTCCAGCTCTGTCACTGGTCACACCAGTCGCTGCAGTCGCCAGTGCGTGGCAGCACTATTAGAAATGCTTGAAAAATGGCGAGATTCAAGTTACAACAGACGGTCCTTGTTGAAGTTAGGCTGCTGGACCTGGCTAGGCAGTGAGCCTTAAAGCTACCGTGTAACCTTGGTTTTTAAAGTAAAGGTATTCTCCATTAACGGAGAAATGTATGGGTTACTAAATTCTGACCAGAACACACAACTCCTGGTTATTCAGGGAAAACTCCGGACTACGTGGGTTCCTGGCTGAAAAGACATGCTTTCTTATTATGATTTAATAGTCGATATCGAAATACTTGACCTAAAATCAATTTTAATATAGTTAATATTGAAATTGATGTTAGGTCAAGTATTTAGGTTACGCAATCGTAAAATAAAACAACACGTGAAGTCGGTCATCATTAAAATCGAATCAGTTCCTTAGCCCAGATCGATACAGCTGTCTAGATGCACTCTTCCCCGTTCTTGCTTATTGGAATACCGACTTTATGCCCTTATAATACGTTTGTAATTTAATTGGGGATCGCGCTGTCTTTTCCGACTTTTGTATTGTAATGCGTTTTATTGCGGGGCAAGGCCACGACAGAGAGGGATGAAGGTAGGCAATTGAGGTGGTTGAAGAGGGACGGCGCTTTCGGAATGCAAGGGTAGGAGGTCGCAGGTAGGACAGTGACCTGACCTAGTTCCAGCTGCAGGGTATCGTGTAAATATTGATTCAGTGACCTGCTTATACTTGTTGCTCAGGTATGGTGAACCGCCTTGGAGTTTTGATGTATGGTAGCATGGGTAACTGTCAACTGAGCGTTTTAACTGATGTAGCTTTTGGCGGTTCAAGGTCGCTGGAGTCTTTGTAGTTTTATAGCCATACGCTCGGAGTATTATTATTTCAATCAATTACAGCTTTTGAAGATAAGGTTTTGTTATCATGTGGTCAGCCTCTTCGCGTTTTTCGGGTTCTTATAGACGTCGATTCACGTCTTCAGGGGCCTTATTAATAAAAAAAAAATACATCCGAATTGAGAACCTCCTCCTTTTTTTGAAGTCGGTTGAAAAATGAAATAACAATGCAAAAAGTGTAATATAATGGTACTTTAAATCCATCGGTTTAATTTTACACATGAAACATAACTCTAGATAGGAAATATCCAGCCTAGAAGATGAGTATTTATATATCCTTAGTATTATAGTATTCATGTCTATTATTTTGTAGATTTTGCTTTAAATTTGACGATTTGAAAGTACTTACTGGGAAGTCTATTTAATAAATAAAGTTATTTAAGTTTAAGTTAGTTCCAGGTAACCACCGACTGGCTGGAAATGAAAGATCATAATGAAATTGCCCGCTACACTTAGTTAATGGACTTGACAAGATTTATAAGGGATTGTAATAGACCCCAGGCTCTATTTATAGTTGTTGCGTATATTAAGTTTTGTGTGTAGTGTTTGGACTAAAACTTCAACCACTATTTGATTTGCCACATTAATATCAATTAACGGTTTCTAAGATGGCTCTTGGCTAGGATTTAGAGTTTGAGTGACAATACGAAACTCTATTTCTATAATGAGGTCGCTTACGAGGGTTTCCTTTAGTGTGTGAGTGATGACTCTGATGGTAAAATAAATAAATATCTGGGACATTTACCCCAAACTAAGCAGAGCTTGTACTATGGGCGTTAGAGACTGATAAACATACATGAATATTTCTAAATACATACTTAAATGGATAATAACACCCAGAGTCCACCCACACAACAAACACAAATGTTCGTCACATAAATATTTGTCATGCGTGGCATCGAACCCACGACCTACGGTACTAAAGGCAGGATCGCTGCAGTGAAGAACCTGCAGGCTTGGGGAAACGCGTGTCATCAGGTGGTCTCACTTGTTTGCCATACTACCCTTAGAATAATAACGTATAGAAGGATAGTCTTTATACAACCACCCCATCAAAAATGAAGCACTAATCCGATCCACACATGCGTGACTATTACTTGCTTACGTGCGGCGCGCTTTGACATTGAACATTGCGGAGCTGTAATGAACACTGCAAAGCAATCCGTTTGGAGCCATTTATGGCTCCAATTAAGGTGGTTCAGAATGGGCGCGTGGACTTGATTTCTATATGTAATTATTCTATGCCACTACCATAACCTTCTGTTATATTGGAATCATGGTTGTATGACTCGTCAACTTGAGAACACCTTTGAAAACTAGTCTGCTGTTTATGGCTCTCATCATCACTGTTTTTTTCCTCAAACTACATGTTTTATTAAAGTTTACTTTAGGTAATAATTCTAATTGAAGAACTGATTTGTAACAACACCTTTTTCAAAATAGTTCACACCTTATGTAGCCAATATTTCAACATAGTGTCTCAATATAGCATTTATAGTGTTTCTAGCCAGGTTTTCTCAGACTACCCACAGACTGGTGAAGGTGAAAATGTATCCAGGGTCAGGTCAATTCAAGAAACTAACTATTCTAAGTTGGCTCTAGTCTGGGTGTGCTGGGAATGGGCTCCTGGCTTAAAACTTTTTTAACTTAAGGTACCAGCCTTCTAACACGAAGATATTCGTCCTTATTTCGAGACCATCACAATAAAATTGGTGTTTGTCTGGCGCATATTTATATATATTTATCATATACATATCCATATCTGGTTAAACATATGTTATGATACGAGCGTATCATAACATATGTTTAACCAGATATGGATGGTGGATTGTTGAAAATGTTGAAATCAATCTTTTTTGTTGCAGCCTGGGTGTTGGGATGGCTGATGTGCAAGACCGTGCCTTACGTGCAAGGGCTGTCGGTGGCGGCCTCCGTGTACAGCCTCGTGGCTGTTTCACTCGACAGGTACGTCATTCTCTCAGTTTTTTTCCCCTCAAGATTCCTTACTCAACCTAACGGAAAGCGTCCGTGAGGTTTAGATCATGGCCTACAAGCACAGTAGGTGATGCTAAGCAATCAGTAATAACTTAACTGGTCAGCTTAACCCTGCTTGAAGAGCCCGGGACTAAAGACCGGTCATAGAGAAACGAACTACCTACTGAACCTACACCAACACAAAAAGGGATTCAGTTCGTGGCACCATGAGAATTTAGTACCGTTTCAAGTATTTGGCTGCTTTTACAAACATACATATTAAGTTAATTTATCAGGGTGTCATAACCTTTTTTGGATTCATTTAATAAAAGATTATTTAAATTACTACCTTTTGTTTCTGCATCTGCATAACTAAACTCATTTAAGCTTAGCGTCATGGAATGGATCAGCAATTAAGAAACAATCTAAATCAATTTGATGACAACCACGAAACGTGGCGTTAGAGTTGGGACGCCCATGTCCGAGGCACAATTTTAACGGACGATCTAAATGTTCTAGGATTTTGGTGGCTTCAGGCCATTGGCCAATCTTGATTTCAATAAGAGTATGTACTTGTACAGTATTTAACGTCTCACGTCACAGCCGCAAACCATCATTCAATAATGATAACTAAGATTTAGCCTAATCGACGAATATTATTTACTACATAGTCTTTCAATAGCTTACATACCTTTTTCTTCAAAGTTAATGGCTTAAAACTTTCAACCCTTTCAGCAAATAATATGCACATTGTGGAACATGTTTTAGGTACATAGAGCAAATTTATCGATAATTACATTGAAACCTTTAATGTACTTCGTGCAGTAAATGTGCGGCATACAATATTCATAACATAAAATTGAGACCAAATCAGATTATTAGTATGTGAAACCAACGTTAGATAGTACTAAAACACTAAAATGTACTACTAGCTTATATATATCCAAAAATTTACTTAGTATACGTGAAAAGTTATTTGAAATTGCCTATTTATTGAAATCATCTGCAACAAACTATCCTTATCCCTCAATTTCATATGAAAGGATTTAAGGATAGTTATTAACTTTCATATTCCATTCATTACAAGGAGACTTAAGTTCTTTTTCAAAACCATATTTTTTTTAAACTATACAGGCTGTAAAAAACTAATACTAAAAAAAAGGGTAAAGGGTTTGAACACGTGCTATGTGTAGACTAAACTCTAAAAATATTAAAGCTGATAAGCACTCATTTCGTTTTCGATAAAAAAAAAATTACTAATGTAATGTTAAAATTTTTGGCAACCATAGGGTATTTAGTTGAGCGATTATTTTGTCACGTTTGAACAATCATTTATTTGCTGTTTCGGAGACACTAAGAGTGTTTGAGTCTTGAAAGTTGTGACAGAAATTTCATTTTCAATTTACTTCAAAACTATAATGTTTAAAGTTATCAGACATACTCGTAGCTCTTAAAATCAAACATCTTTGATAGAAAAACCCCCTATGAGTATTAGTGCTAATGTTTTTTACACGCTGTTTAAATAATATTGGTTAAAAATATTCAGTGAGTGAGTACGTCAACAACATCGCGTCTTTCTCAAAATCACTGAACGCAATTCAGGCCCAATCTCTCTCGACCTCGTCCCTTAAGTTTCAATTCACTGCACTGAAACCCAACTATAACAATCGTACCCAGAAAAGGTTGAAGATGGCCCCAAATACCTGGACCGTCCTTGACCCAAAATGCTTTAATGTAGGCCTATTATGCAGCGAGTCTTGGGCCGCGTGCCGAGAATTCGGGTGCAGGGCCATCCTGATCGATGGGAGGTTCAATGGTGTAGCTGCGGAATGCTTTTGAATTTTTTATGGGGAGTGACGCAGAATTTTTTGGAATTTTATGGAAATTTGTTCTTAGTTCGTTAATATTGGGAGCTCGACGTCGAAGAGGGTAGCAGTAGTCTTATGAGCGCAATCAATCAAACTTTTGCTGTTTCAAGAACTTTTCACGGAAACATCGCGATAAGTTTTTATACCCTTCAAATACTGACGTTAATATTTCAAATATTTCGTGAACTGAAAAATACTACTAGATTTTAATAAACTGCTTTAAAGCAGCAGTTCGGGTAGTATATTTTGAAAGCGGTTCGGAATCCAGGAGTTCTATGCTAAGGTTCATGTGACGTTAATGAAAGATCCAGACATGAACTTGTGTTTGTCTCCAAGATGTTACTTAGTCGTGTGCGAGGTTTGTAAACCCAAGAGGAGAATAAAAAAACGAATTTTACATTTATTTTGCCCTTGGGTAGTATATAATAAATAAGAACCACTTTAATAGTTATTTATTCACCAAGAGGAGTAAGAGAGACCCCACACTAACGTTCGCTGTGCGTCAGCGTCGTGCCGGCGAACCCCTCACACTAGCGTTTGTCGGCGCCGGGACGACGCAACGTCCAAAAACTCTAGTGTGGGGGGGGGGGGGCGCTGACGCTCAACGAACGCTAGCGTGGGGCCTCTTTAAGGCATTATTTACTCAACGAGTGGTCATTTGAGGCCCGACGCGAAGCGGAGGTCCTTAAACAACACAAGTTGAGTAATCAATACTTACCCTCGAGGGATATACAGGGTGGAATTTTCTAACGCCACCTGGAGGGAAAGTACATACTGACATACTGGCGATAGTCAATTTTACTCTAAGGAAACGTTCCTTTATTTTTAAAAAGAAACAGAACTGCATTCACAATTTTGCTTGCCCCACCCGGGAAGGTACCAGGTAAAATCCGAAAAAATAACACGCTGTACTTTTACGGCACCGATCGATAGGGTCAATCATAAGTATCAAATCTCTAACAAACGTGGTAAATTAAACACAAGGAAATCTGATGGACCATTGAGTAAAAGTGCTTTTTCTTATCCCATTGAATTTATAAGTTCAAACTTCATGGTTTTCCTATGGCTCGTTTTGGAATTAAAAAAAACATAACTGTGAAATAATGGATTTTCATACAATATTACTACACGGGTAAAGTGTGTAAGAATTTGAAGGAGGATTAATGAGCAACTTTCTACCCAATAATTAGGTTAGTTTGAATGGACTTTCCGAGTAGGTGTAGTATAAACCAAATTATTCACTTGGTAACTCGGTTTTAACATGTAACCTTCAACGCAACTGGAACCATCCAAAGTCGGAGCTTATAATTTGCCGAAAATCTGCTACGTGCTTTAAATTAATTTACATTTGACTAAAACCTGCATACCCCTAATTATTTCCGTAGCTAAGCTTCGAGATCCTTTGCAGCCTTCAGCCCCACCCACGTCCTCGCGTTTCCCGAAGAGTCCTGCGATCCCTAAGGAGAATCAAGTTAACCTTTAATTGGTCATATGTTGGAAAACAAGTTGCGTTTAATAAAGGTGGCTCTCTGCATTGGTGTAAATAAAACAGTTTTGACTTTTATGAAAAGGTGGATTAGGATTTCACAAAGATAACTAAGTTTCTACAACTAAAAATAGCAAATATTCGAATAGTAACTCACAGCACACATAATACTTGTACACTCTACACATAAGTGTACAAGTATTATGGTTGGCATCTTCTAATTGGGTATAAGATAGTATCCATGTTTAGTGAGTACCTAACGTAAAACAGAGTGAGTTATCACTGAATATATAATTTACTATAGATTAATTGTTTTTCTTGCCCCTACAATAGTCATCATTGAAATTAAAAAAAATTTGTTACGAGTATGATTAAGACAGTGCAACCTTATTACACCTACTCTAAAAAATTCCGTCACGACGAGTAACTTGTGAAAATAATCTCAAAATCGTCCCTAAGTGGAAAACACTTTCCAATATTATTTCTCGTGGCTCTCACGTACACACTGATTGAGAAAAGGGCTGAATAAAGTATATAAAATACCGAAAATACACAATGCTAAAAATAATACTATTATCTGGGAACATTAACCTTAAAGTATCGGAACTGTAAGTTGTGTCCCCTTTGGGAGCGGGTACCTTAGCGGAGTCATCATAAGCGACGGAAAAATAGATAATGACAGCTCAACCCCTTAAATTGCGCTTAAGAAAATAAAATGCAAGCAATGAATTTATTTTATATATAGTTATAGTACTTGCAAAGGATTTCTCTGGTTACGTATAATATTTGCTTCCTGTGGCGTTCTGTATCTTCTACTGAGTGTGCCATATCATTTTGCTCAAATTTAATAACATAAATTCAATATTACAGATTTTTTAATGTTTGTAACTTTTTTTATTGATGACGTCTAAGTAACTCAACCAAACTTAAAGATTTAAAAGATACATTTTGTAATCGTTGAGTAGAAATAAATAGTTTTTTCACTTCTCATGCTCTAAAAGTACGCCAAAATAGCCCTACGAACCTAAAGGGCTAAAGTAACCACTTTAGTCCCTAGGGAGTAAAAAGTAATTAGTTTTTAATTTCCTTCATGTGACAAAGACAAACTCAAACAGCCAGTAAAAGTATACTATTATCTGTGGAGTGTGGGCCGTGTTCATTGGGAAAATATTGAGAGTTTTAGTTCCATGGTTTGTCCGCAAAGAAGGTGGCGCCATGTGTTTTGAATTTTTAATCTGTGGTTCAGTTCAGAAGAAAAAACTGCCCACGAAAATTTCAGAACTTTTGTCAAGTGTAAAGTTCGGTTTTAAATGTTTTTTGTACTAAATTGACTATTTTTCTCGCACTCGAAGTGAAAAGTACAGTTTGTACCTCGAGACTAAACGCCAACTTAATATACCCTCGGTCTCATTGACTCCCTCGCACGCAAACCATCTCTGGTGTATTATGGCTTCGTTTAGTCTCTCTATATAAAATATGCTATTTTTTCAATTTTGAACCAATTTGAAAAAGCCTGTGCCCATACATCATGCACAACATTTCATCAAACTTATTTTTCTTCTTATTTTCTTCCTTGGCACAGCTAGAATGCACTTGTTTACATTTTACTAGGACGCAGTCGCAGATAGCAGTGAGTTAATTAAAAAAGTGAGTAAATATTCCTTTTGACACCCTAGAAATGATTTGGGTGGTTTTGAATATATTTTTTTACCGCTATCAGTGGAGCCACTGGCGCTTAAAATTCAGACCACATCTGGCATTGTTGACGCGCATTCTTCCCGCGTAATTCAATCAAGGCATAATTACTGCTCCGCTGACGCAGCTTCTTTCACAACTTTTTATAACAGCGTTCGAGGGTTAACGACAATGTGATTAGAATTTCAATTTTTCAGAAAATATTTTTGTTACTTGGCTTTTTAATCAGATTAAGATTGTGTTGCCTCGTGAGTTTAAAATATCTGATGTAAAATACAATACGATGCTCTTAGTTTTTTGAATGTTAATACAAGCGGTTGTTTTTTTATTACTGTAGTGCGACTCTTCTTGTTCGATCAAGCTTTTGCGACGATTCTATTCAAACTCCAAATCACACCGTTGCCTGACCTATTCATAAAAAACGCCCAAACTTCGAGCACGCAGATTCCTAGGAGCTCTCACTCCAGAGAGGACAATCGAAGTTGAGCACCCTTCAAATAGATGCTGTCCTGTCACACGTCAGTAGAAATGAAAGAGACAGCTATACATGTAAGACCTGCTCAACTTTATGGTTACAGAATATTTATTTCTCGAAAGAATTACAAATTCACTTATTGAGAAACTTATACAATTAATAAAAACTTTGAATATAGTTTCTGGATTGGCGAAACATATTGTAAATAACGACTTATGACAATGTTAACCCTAGGAAAAAGGTCGTGGACCCCTAAATGAACTTTGCATTATTATACAACTTTACAAATTATTTTCAGAGGTTGTCATAATTTTTCAAGAAAGTGAGAATCTGCTAAGTCGTTTTATTCTAATGACCTCATTTAAAATTACACAAGAAGTGATGAGAGCCTAAGTGTGTACTATATAATCAAACTGAAGTAAATTTATTATAAATACTTAAAATTCCTTGCTTAAACATTTCTCGCATGCATTAAACTGTGCAGTAAACATTAATTAAACTGTGGTGGATGGCAGCTCACTGGCATCGGGAATGCGCGGTATCCTCTCGACACGAGGAAATGCGCTCTGGGATGGCATAAACATGGGAAGCTAGTTCAAAATGCTCAAATTTGTCGTTTGTTGTTACAAGAAAGCACAGGGTATAAATACTAAAACACAAAGCTTATTTTTGTATGACATTGAAATTAAACGCATGTCAAAATCGATTGATAAGACACGCCTATAGAGTACTTAAAAATAATACGTATAACATCCCGGAAGTAATCTATGTCAAGGTCCCGAGCGTTTGAAGCCGTGGAATGTAACATGCCCCCCCCCCTTCCCCACTTACGAACAGCTGGAACGCATAATGGTATGTTAATCGTGCGTGAAGGGGTGCGTCTTGCGGGAAGTAATAAGCTAATGTGCTTCACTTAGAGTTTGTTGTTATAAAAGTACTGACTGAAATATTCCTATTAAGTAGTGACGTGAACTGACTTAAAAGTATGACATACGCTAGTGTGCGTACTCTTAGCGGGAACAATTTTATTGACACTAGTGCCACTAAGACAGTGTGTATGTACAATATTGTACACGTCACTGCTACGAACATAGTCAAAAGGGCTTAGTGAGATAAAATGTCAATGTGTGTAATTTCCTTTGCTTGTGGGTTGGTTGGCAGAGATCGCTCAAGCGGTAAAGCCACTTAAATTGTACTAGTATTTATTGTACTGTTATTTTTGTGTGCAATAAAGAATATATTATTATTTTAAATGTCTATTACCTATCAGCTACATATATTATTTCGTTTTATTTATATTATCTCTTAAAGTAAACATGCGGTGGAAAATCTCGCTTATGTCATCAAAAAAGTCGTCGCATGTTAACCACTTCGAGCGCCTTTATACTTAGACTACGCCTTTCACTTTTATATTTAGAAAACCGTTCGTGGTTTATTATTAATAAATAACAAAGCAAAAATAATTTCATTTTTTTAAATAATAATTCCATAGCAACATCAAATAGCATTTGTATACTAGTAAACCGCATTCAACTCGAATGAAGTAACTGAGGTAGAAACCAACATCGATGCGGATGTTTAAAATTAATTTAGGTATTGATACTCAGAGAAAATGATAAAATTATTGACATGTTCTGAAGCAGTCACTAAAGTAAGTAAGTACCTACGCTTGTTGAACTATTGATTCATAAGTTTGAATCAAAAAATAATGCATATATAAAAATAACAGGAATATGAGGTCTTGTGGATGAATAGTGCTTTTCAACTTACATACATACCATCACGCCTTTTTCCCAACAGGGTAGGCAGAGACCACATCTTTCCACTTGCTACGGTCCTGACACACCTCTTGCGCTTCTTCCACTTTCATTAATCCTTTCATACATGCTCGTCGATTACGGGTACTCCTGACCTGACCTTTTCTGAGCACTTCTTGGACTTGTCCGAGTACGTCCGTCTAGGCCTTCCCCTTTCAACAGCTCCATCCACCCTCGCCTTGTAAATTTGTTTCGTTAATCGCCTTTCATCCATCCTTTCCATATGCCCAAACCATATTTTGCATTCCCATCTCAATTTTTGTGACCACTTAACTTAAGTTTTTCAACTTACAAGCTCAAAATATGTGATAATCATTGAGCTTCTCTGTAGAACCAAAGTACTCGTATCATAGTGTAATCCCAATATGATTATTTATGTTGTTATTTTCATATTAAGAAACATTATACATTTTATATAAGGTGACTCATCATTAGCGATTGTTATTCCTAACATTAAAAAGGATCTGATGTACTTAATATTCTTAATTAGGTACGTGAATAAATAATACTTTTTACTATAGTACTTTTTACTACACATTGTAATCCTTCATTGACCTTAATGCTAATAAAACCGAATAGTTACGAGTTCGGACCTAGGAAGTCCATCCAGCTCTCGAAGGACCATTTTATTACTCATGTAAGTGCCTCAGTAAATTCTTCAATTTACTACGCCTATGGCCTAATTCCGTGGCCGAAGGTTGCACCGCCAAGGTCTGGGGCCCCCGCATCTTAGGCGACCTTGTAAGACCGAGTTGCCCAAAGGAACGTATTGTCACATATTGTTATGTTAATCGCGCGGAAATATTCGCTGGGGTTTGGCGTTCCCTAGGAGGTTACATTCTAATGTTTCTTATTTGTTATGTCTGTTCACTACGCATTCTTACGATAAATTTCTGTTAATTGTTACTATCCTTGTGCAAAGACTTGAGAGCATAGGTATAAGAGGCATGCCCCTCGCTATTTTAAAAAACTATCTACTGCAAAGGGAATAAACTGTCAAAATAGAAAACATAAACAGCGGAAAAGAACCGATTGAATACGGGGTTACCCAGGGATCGGTACTCGGACCAACGCTGTTTTTGGTTTACATAAATCAGTTATGTAATCTTGAGGACAGCGGAGGGCAGATTTTCTGTTATGCGGATGACACAGCAGTTGTATTCTCTGGGCAATCTTGGCTAGATGTTCAAATAAGGACTGAAACTGAATTGGCTAGGATTGCAGATTGGCTTAACACCAATCTGTTGACTCTAAATATAGAAAAAACTAATTTTATATGTTTTGCTCTAGTTAACAGGTAACAGCCTAATGTAAATTGAAATTCTCTCATACAAGCTCAAATCAGCCCAATTGTCTGTGTCCTTACATTAAAAAGGTTGATTGCATCAAACATTTAGGTGTAATGATCGATCAGATAATAAGTTGGCACGTGCATTTAGAACTGGTTTCCGAGAGAATTAAAAAACTTACATGGATCTTTAAAAAACTGAGACACGTCATGCAAAGCGCCCTGCTCAATAGAATCTACATTGCTATTGCTCAATCAATCATCACATACTGTATCCCTCTAAGGGGTGGTGCAACTAAGATCAATTTTTTTTATCTTGAAAGGGCACAAAGGTCTCTTATCAAAATTATGTATTTCAAGCCCTATCGATTTCCGACTATTTAATTGTATAATCTATGCGGCCTCTTATCAATAACAAAACATCTTGCTCATTCTACTCGACTTGCACAAAAATCTTCCATATGATGTTAAATAACAGACGATGCTATAAGGTAGCTCCTTGTCCCCGTGTTCGAGCAGTCTTTGCTGAGCGCCAATATCCTATACGTTCTTCAACACTATATACGTAATACAGTAAACAAAAAATTAAACATCTATGGCAAAACAACATACGAGGGTAAAAGACACTTAGTGGAATGGCTTAACACATTCGATTACGAAACAACAGGAAACCTTTTAGCAACAATAACTTAAATTGACACACACACACACATAGTAATTTAGGCTGGCTTTGTACTAATAATGTCACTATTGTACTCCATGTAAAACTGTTTTAAATAGGAGAGCGAGTCAACCCCAACCCGAGTATTGCATTGCTCTCTGGGGTGTCTCAATACTTTAAATGTTGATTTTGAGTAATAAAATTATTTTATATTTTATTTATTTTGGCTAATCAATGAGAGACCAAGACTGAGGGGAAAAATAATGGTTTTTATTCATAAAAACGTTTGAAACTTGATAAGCGTTACGGACGGTATTAAAATTCGATTTTAATTCTGTCAGTATTGGCAGTATTAAAAAAAGTAACGAAGCAAACTCCTGCTTTTTATTTTAAATGAGGAACTTAATTTAGTATCCGTTTTTTATATTTTAATATCCAAAAGTGTTTGTTCACCGCAATAATACAATTATTCCAAAATTAACATAATCGCAACTTAAAAAGCTTCATATTATCCAACTAAGTACATGATCTTGCTAACTAATATATTATGACGATATAATTATTAAAGATGCAAGCAACAAATAATTGCTTGCGTTAATGCAATGAAACTAACATATTTTAAATAAGAATAATACGTTTTTACAGTGATACAGATTATTCATCAGAATAACACATGGACTACAATTAAATAGATTTTATGAAAAATGAAGTTCATGAGGGCGAAGCCGCGGGCGAAAAGCTAGTATAATCATAAAATTGGATACATTCGTGGCTTAGTCTCTTTTGTTAAATGATTTATACACCCTGTTTTATTTGAAACTTATTCTACACGTACCTATTGTTTTTTCCAACACCCGAAATCCAAAAAAAACCAGCAAAGTTTTGCTTGTGTCAATGCACACAATTCCGCAAAGTAATTGCGATCTCTGAAATTGCCCTCTGAAGGACAAAGATCTTATTAAATGAAGCACAGTTTATTCAAGAGCCTATCAAGGTTCTCCTTGACTTAACATGCAAACAGCAACAAAACGATAATGCCCCAAAAAATTGTAATACTCTTCCTTTTGAGACGACCTTCATCCTTAAATGCAAGATATAGAACCCTTTTGCGTTGGCATAAGCAAGAATGCGTAGATGTTTTGTCAGAGTTCACTTATCGCAGCATCCGGGCCACATTTTGTCTGGGCGGCCTTCCAGATTCTACTTATCTACAGGGTCCATCCAAGGTTGCAGTCGATGCAAAAGGTTTTCCTCCGGCCCTTTCGGGTGCAATCGTTTGTGAAAACGTTGGGCCTGCGAAAATGGCGCCGCTTTGTTTGCGGAAATAAAAAAGGAAAAACAAAGTCGTTGGGGTGTTTTCGGTCGAGCTGTCGGTAAATACGGTTATTGTATTTATTTCCGAGTGAATTGGGACGGCAATTGATTACCATTTGTGATTGTTACTGGGATGTTGTTGTAATAATAAAAACATAGTAGGTAGGTAGGTAACATTATTATCTGAATTTGTGGTGTAAGGGTGTGCTGAGCTAGAACTGGGCACTCCAGTTCAAAGACCCGGGTAGTTCTCAATCCTGGCAAGAATCTTCAATTTGTGTTCGTTATGAATAATTTGCCTCCAACTCTCTGATGATGAAAACATAATAAAAAAACTCACGCAATCCGACAAACGGTGGTTGTAAGCTCGTCACCAGGCAAACGAATATCGGCAACAATAGGCTCTGGCTGTGACAGAGAAGGGCTTTGTATTGTGAAAAACAGGGAACACGTAGGTATACTTCTAAATGTTAATGTTAATATATGAGTAAGTCCCATAATATTTTGTAATATAATTAGGTACGTACAATATTAAGGACGGTAACTGATATTGGTATTATAAGAATTTAAGCAATTTGAACACAGAATCCAAACTAAAATATTTTTTCTCGGAATATGTTTTTGTTTAGTAATAATGTCATATAATTCTCGGTAGCCCTGTTAAATTATTATTTTCGTGGTAACTTGATGTGCTGTTTTCGGTACTTAAGTCTCTGGCTAAGCTTGGGTCTTGGTTTTCTGCTGTCAGATGTCTCAGATATTTGTATTTCATTTTATTTTTGAGCCTTTTTTTAACAAGAACTGAGTTTACTTATATGTCGTTCGCGCAAAACCACTAATCCTTAACTGCCCTCAACCAAATCTGTGTACGGCTCCCTAGTGTGTCTTATATTTCCAAAGGCATACTTACCAAGGTTGTCAAGGATAATTACTAAGGCTAGTAATAAGGGAGGTATTTAATCGGCTTTTTGTCAGCTTCCCTCTTGTGTAGGACCCTCGATCCCTACAATGAGAGAAACGAACGAGCTTTGAAATTTAGAGAGGTCTAGCTTTAGGGGTTATTAACTGCATTTAGAGATTTGCGCTTTTTGACTTTGATGATGGCTGTGTGGGCCAGTGACTTCTTAAGTGGATGGTGGAATATGGTTATGGTTTGTGTTATGTGTTATGTTCTTTTAATTTGTTATTTATATAATTTAATATTATTTAACCTAATTACTAATGTCTTTAATTCAAATTTTGTACGCTCTAGAGCAGAACACAGTGAAACAAAACGATGTATAACTTTAAGATCTTACCACCTGTGATTCACAAATGAATGATTTGATTGATTGATTAAGGGTGTCGTGGGTTGAAGCCCTTTCGATGTCTGACTGGATGATATTTTGTATTGAAGTATCAAATACTTATAATATACCGAACCAACAAAATTTTTGATGCTCTATTTGTTACTATTAATCTTAACTTAACTATTGAACTGGTAAATTCATTTCTAATTTGCTTTTAAACGAGTATGCGTTTCCTTATTTTTATTTTGTGTATTTTTGAAGTTTATTTACTTAAATCTCAGAGGTTGTATTGTGCTTACGCCAAGGCCACATCTTTGACGTCATTGTCAAAAATAGATTCATGTGCGACTAGATATTGTCTACCCTTGGGATAAATGGGTGTCACTGACATTTTCCTTATAAAGCGAAAACAAGGAACAAATAAAATGACATAAATCATATCTCGCTGTTCTCCCTGATATATGTCCGCGGCTGTGTCTTCCAGACATTTCCATATTTCAACATATTCAATAAATTCCCTAAAAATATAAAGGCAGTAATGTGATTACAGATGTCTACCTACCTACCTAATGTTTCCGGCAAAAATGGGTTAATATCTCCGGGGAGAGCGATTGTTGCTTCTCCTTGTGAATTATCTCTTGGAATATTCTGATGAATATTTCCGAATCAGAGTATTTCTTTCTGTAAAAGCTTTAATGATGGACTTTGCTTAAATTGCGAAATAACTGACGTTTTTTAGTTCATTTAAATAAGAGCCCCTTCAGATGTTTCTGATACATATTTTATTAAGAAACGAAAAACATAAAAACATATGTCATAAAATAAATAATTTAAGAAAAAAACTGAAAAAAACTTTCGTAAATGCTGCAAAAATGGACAAAAAAAAATCACCACGTCATAGTTTTGTCACTTAACCATGGTGAACAGCGATAAGAGGCGCGTGTCTGACGATGGGTACAACCGGATGGTGTACCAGCGGTGCGTGGTGAACGATCGGAGCGTGGACGAGCGGCGCGGGGTGGACCACCGAGTGGGACACGGCCACAGGGTGGACCACCGGGTGCGCCACCACGGGGTGCGCGACGGGCACCACCGGCGCGATGATGCCGGCCTGGGCGAACGCGACGATGGCGAGGACGACAGCCTGTGAAGTCAAAGTTAAAATTGTAAAATAAAACAGATCGGGCCTTAAAAACATACGCCTAGTACTAAAATCCATACGTAAAGGACGAGTTCTAATACGAGGTCGGGCAAATTGTGTTTCTGGAATAGGCTGTAATAATAAGCCAAGAATAGAAATTGTAAAAATTTCTGATAATACTACACATAAAACATTGAATATTCATAAAATAATATGGCTTGGAGAGTGATTTTTTACTGAGAGAACACGTCTAAAAACTCGAAGAACGAACCCTTTGCAAAAAAATATTTTTTGAAGTTGAGTTAGTAATTTATTTAAATTTTTATACACAGTAACAAATGGGTATTTAGGTATGATTTATTCTGTTATTTTATATTGAAAGTTATTTCTGTCTCTAGATAATGTAACGTTACGTCCAATTAGACTAAAAGACATAATAGAGTATTGGCACAAATATAGGGAAAATATTACTGGCGTAAGCCGTCTTAAATTGTTTGCCATTCATTTTTATACTTAATAAGTCTTAATATCTAAAGCTTCAAAGATCCTTAGTAGTTGGGTAACAAGGGGCCAATTTAGTCACATTATCGATCTTGGTAGATGTTGTATTTCTACAGTATTAACAGCTTGAAATAGAAACCTTCTTCCACAAAACCACATTTTATCAGGGATTTTTTAACAGGGTATTTGAAACGAAACAATGATGGTCTTCATCTAATGATGCTCCTTAAGCCAATTAAAACTTTTAATTTTTGACTGGCCTGTTGGCGCGATGGCAGCGATCCTGCCTTTAGCGCTGGCGGTCGGTTCGATCTCCCATCCATGACTAACATTTATGTAACGAACATTTCGACGGTCCCTAAAGACAGGACCCTGCTGTAGCTAAGGGTAGATGTACGGCAGTGCATTGAGATGTGAGCGTGCTATACAGCTCCGGCACCATTCTGGAGAAATGGTAGTTGGCTGCTCTGACGTCCCCAGCGGGGATTGAAGCCGCTAGCGTTCTTTGGATGCGCGTGGTGAGCGACTATAACTGCTCCAGTACCATTCTGGATAAATGGGAGTGGGTAATGCCACGGGCTACTCGCCTATGAGTACCATAATGTGTAATGCATTGTGCATTTTGCTTTATGGCGGCAGGACCTACCGCAGATGGTCCCTGGTACACTTCACGGTCTGCTAGGAATAGTGTGCCTTTCTGCATAACCGAGAGGTTGGTCGGGGGGACCACTAAAATAAATCTCAGTAGTTTTGGGAAAGGGTCCCTAAAGACATGTCAAAAGCGAAGGTTTGCAGGAGAGCAGAATAAAGGTTATGCTTGGTCTAAAAAACTATTTAATTAAAAATATTAATATCTCTTTTCAGTTATATTTTACTATCATTAGAAAGCTTTTAGTAGTATTAATACATATTTCATTACTTCACATTTTACTAACAAAACTGCTAGATAACTGTTTCTACGCTGTTATTGAAATCAGACAAGTCTAAGACAGCTGTTTATACGCCGGAAAGAACACATAACTGTTTTAAAATTAAATTAAATTAAAACTAAACAACACACCACAAAATCATTATTGATTTTGGCGCGCGAACAGGCATCCAAACTGTATTATTAGAGAATCTCTCGTGAATGATGTTACCTTTGGCAAGACCGCGCGTGCGCGGAGTGGAGCGCATTTTCAAACGGAGTAATTGACGACATGTATTAGATATCCGCATCTAGGATACACTTTATTAAAGACTATACTTGTTCTCTTTGATCTTGGTGTGAATTGTCCCAAATATCTATTTATTAAAAAATTCCTTTTTCTTAAACTCATTGCTCCTCTTAACACGCTGAGGACTTTCTCTGCTAGCTCTGATTTTAGTCACGTAATGTTGAAATTATTTAGTTTCCAGTGAATTATAAGGCTTGAAATAATTGCATAGCTTTATTTTCGCTAAATTTTGATAAAACAAACTTAAGACCCCTCACTTTTGAATTTAAAATGTGGTTTTACGGGAATCTCTGGCCACGATCTGGACGCACGTGGGCGACCAGATCGTGGCTTACACGTCTTTAACTATTTTTATCAATATTCACAGTGTTTAAAGTGCTCTAATAATTTATTTTTTACAAACACTACTAAGTAGTTAAGAAACGTGAAGACACTACGAATATGAACAGCTGAGAAAAGTAATCGAAGTACGATTTAAAACTGCGAATTCATACATAGAATTTTTGATATTAGATGAATATGAGTTTGTTAATTACAATTTTCAAACTCTCATATTATGACGATCAGTTCTGTTCGTTTTGTTTTCAGATATTCTTATTATAGTATACAATTTATATATGACGACCGACTTGGTGTAATGGTTAAGAAGTTGGCTACTATACCAGAGGTCGCGGGTTCGATCCCCGCACAGTACAAACATTTGTGTGCATGAACATGTCTGTTTGTACTGGTCTGGGTGTCTCCTATGTATAATAAGTATAAATAAATAAATAAATAAATATCCCTGGACATTATTCCACACAGCGCCATCTAGCCCCAAAGTAAGCTAATTAAAGCTTGTGTTATGGGATACTAGACAACGGATAATTATGTATTTACAAAAGAAAATGTATTTAAGAATGTTTATTTATTGGGGGGTAGTGTAGGGATATTTATTTATTATTTATTTATTTAATTTGAAATATTTAACTGTATTAACTAGTCCATGCGACCCATGTTACACCCTCAAATTAACTATAGTTTGAAGTTAGACGAAGCTGTCATAAATACTTATATTTATATATTTTAATCAACGAAATCATCTGTAGCAAGTACATAATGCCTTTCACTAAATTATTTTATTTTAAAAAAGGGTAAATATATCTTACCAGCTTGAACATTCTGCTTGTTTTATTGGTATTTACTTTGTTTATTAAGTAGTAACGTCCGACGATGCCTGCCGAGTGTGAGGCTGATCACCTAGGCGGCCCTTTTATAGCTCAGTTACGGTCTAGGCTGTGCTAGGTTATATCCTAGATCTGCTTGTAATAGGACCTGCGAGTTTGGCAACGGAAACTCGACCCGCGGAACTAGCCGCGGCCGCACGGTAACTAGCAAGGACACCTGGCTTCACTTGGTAATATTAAGATGATTTTTGTAGAAAATGTGAAACAAATGCCAAGCAAGATGTTATATCGAGACTATAGCTAATAGTAATTCAGTCTAGTAACTCGTATCGGATGGCATGGCATGGAATTTGTCACATTAGGGCCAGTTTGATGTTGGCCATTTTGATTTTTACATGAATCACAATTCGACTGAGAATGTAAAATCAGACCTGAACAACTTAACCTTGAATTTTTGAACTGTTGTAATTTCGGAATTTTATAAAAAAGCAGTTAAATGGTTAATAGGAAACTTGTATAATATTTTTCGTACAAGCTTTGAGTTAAATGAACAGACGCCACACAGAAGTAGAATGGGTTTACAAAAATCAGACAATTTGAAAAATTAAAGCGACCTAAAAAATTATTTCGGGGTCCTTAACCGATCCCTTAATTTCACTGCAGGAAGCTAAGAAATGAGACACAGATGTTGCCGGGGGCTATACGTCTCGAAATATTACCTCTTATTAAAATTTCTAAGCGATGCCCGTTCATCAAAATAATATTACTTATAAAGGGATTGGTTCTGAATATCTATTGAACCCTACAAAAATTATTAGACCTGTAATAATTCTCGAACCGCAATGAATGAGATAGCCATTGAATACTTTACATGTATGTGAACAATGTTTAAGGGACTAGGTACTCAAGATTCTCTAGACAGGGTCTAGATTGACACTCACAATTTGATGTTATAGATAAGATGGTCGCGTAAATCTTTTTTAGGTACCTTTCTAATCCACTTAACTACGTCAGTTTTTGTTCTTTAACAGATTCTTTTACTTATAATTCGATAAATAAAAGATGAACCGTGTTGTTTGAGATGTCGAAAAGCGCCTTTTAAAACGAGTTTTCACTCGTCATGCTGTATTGCTTTTTGTTATTTTTATTACGTAATTTATTCAGATTGTAAAAAATAATTTTAGTCTTTAACAAACATTGTGGACGAATTTACACCCAAGGAGCATACCAGGGCCCTGGGCACTCAATATAATGACGCATTCAGGGTGCTGATGGGGTTGCGACGTTTCTTTAGTGATCAAAGATGCTGGCAAAACCTGCAGTTGAGAGCTTCGCGGCTATTTTACAAAAGCTTACCTGATCCAGCGAGTACGGGGCAGCTCCAACAGCCTTCTGCAGAGTTTTGCGACCAGGCTGGACGTGGACAGTGCTATTATGCAGCACTGGACTCGCGTCCACCTAGCTAAAGACACCAAAATAACATTTCGAGAGACATAATGCATTTTATCTAAATGTACTAATATCGTTTTTAAGTCCATACTTTCATTACTAACACGTCGTGGGTAATTCCCGAAATAATTAATCTTTATTTGATTTATTTACTTATTTTATAAATTCTTATCCGTTGCCCTAACCGTGCCTTTAGACAACAGAACAAAGGCTAGATAGCGATTTTGTTCGCTCATGAGATATTTATCATGGCGACAAATTTATTATAATTTGCTTACGACACAGTTACTTATGATCATAGCACAAATATTGGTGTAAACATGATGGTACAGATCAGACCAAGTCGACAGGATCATCGCCACAAAGAATAATTATAAGTTAGTGTATCTCTTTCTAGACTTTTGAAATTTTATTGTTGAAACCTCTGATTGTTAGGTAGTTTTACCAATTGCTACCATGCGCTCCTAGTATCATTTAGTTACTTATAAAACAAAATTTTGTAAATAAATGTTTGGTAGATTGCATTAGTTAATTTTTAGATAAATATATCGGCTTCACGCAAAATATATCGGCTTTGCCAGGTTTCATTGTTATTTATTGTTATTGTAATTTTATTATTTTTGTTTTCTTTTAAAATACTGTATTATTTTAGTTTTATTGTTTAGAAGTACCAAATAAGTAGTCTTGTAAGTTTCCTTTGCATGAGGTGTTTACCTATAATTGTTTGTTACACTTATTTCTATTATCATAAGTTTTTTTTTGTGTATGTGTGTTTTAGTGTACATAAGCGTTGGTGAACCAATAAATAAATAAATAAATAAAATAAACTTTAACTTTTCTGCCGAATTATATGCTAAATTAAAAGAAATTAGTTCAATTCAATTCTAGTCATAATTGAATAATGTCATAAATGTTTTAACCACTTCGCAAAATTGTGCCGTCAAATTTAATTACTTAACGTTTCTAGGATTCCAGTAGCAGACTAAAACTTACTAGCACATTTCGTTGCAAAGGCACATGTTATTCGTAAAAGCTGTTTGAACAACATCTATCGTAGAGTGAGATCTTTAATTCACCGAAAGCAAAGCCTTTCACGTCGAATTCTATGATTAGACACACGCTTTTGAATTAATGAAAGAGATGACAATCACCCCTTTGTTCTTGCTGCTTTCAGTAATCAGATATTTTATGAGGCGACGTCACTTTCAAGGGTGATTAGATTAAGGCAGAGCCATTACCGTGATATACGCCGCCTAGTTGGTACCTACTTTACTAATTGCGGGTGCAATGAACTGTAGAGTGGCGGAACTATTACGATTTGGGCGCGTAAATTTTATGATGGAATTTTGTTAGCGATCTGTTAGCGGGCGTGAGATTTAATTAAACTGAGAACTTATTGATTCGCGGATTTATGACTTTATCGTGAACTTGATAAAATTGCTACGGTAAAAGGTACTTAGATTACGATTACTTTCACAATTAGTTCCAATCCTAGCGCGTATCTACTTTGGAGCCTAAAGGTGACTTGAGTCTAAAACTGGGAAAAAGAGCACTAGGATAATTCTTGTGGGAGTGGCTTCTGTTAGTGAGTGCTCTGTTGGATCTAGGACCTACTCTTAGGAAGGAGATTGGCTGAGGGTCAATGGCAGTCAAAAAGGGGTAAAATCTCTAATTGTTATGTCGATAGAACCTTTTATCCATGACGATGATTAAGTATTAACTTATTAAGAAATGCGAACCTTATTCGGTAAAAACCTTCATAAGCGCATACACGCTTCACGGGAAACTCAGGTTCTATAATACTGAACGACATATTCCATTAGTGAATGTTGCCGCAAATTATCGTTATAATTATAAATCTCAATAAGGCCTTATAGAGTTGATAGGCCGCTCCGGAGCCCTATTTGATAAAGTCAATGTCGCGGCGAGGTTGCGCCGACACTCACGATGTTTCTAACTTGCCATGTCATGGATTCAGTACAGTCGAGCATAGAAGTGTTTTGAGCCTGTGACTCTAAAACGAATATAACGTATAATGCGTACCATTAGAATATGAATAAATAATGTGTACCCACGGCGACAGGAAATTTTACTGTCGGCTAAAGTCCAGAAAAATCATTAAAGTAATTTACTGACATAGGTATTTGGTTTTCGTTGCAAGTCCTTTGGTGTTTTCGTATCAATCCCAACCATCAGTAGAAGATGAAACAAGTTAAATGAAAACTAATTCGGTGAATTTCATTTAAAAACTCACTCAGTGGAAACAATGTATTTTTTGAAAACCAAATGTATAGACGATCTCTATGAAATTTAAAAATACGGAATAGGTTAATTTGGTCTCGGGGGCTAAGCCAAAGAGCTATGTAAGTAGTTATGAGTAAACTGATGTATTTACTAATGCAGACCACGTTGGGGTGAGTTTTGAAATATGTCAAACCCTCATCTTAATCATGTCTTGTTCAAAGTTCAAAGTCTTCATTGCACCATGTTGTTACAAAGATGTTAATAAATATACACACATCAAAAGTGTCTAGGGATCAAGCATTTTTATGCGGATTTCTTGAGATTGAGATGTGGCTTTGTAATAAATTTATGATTTTATAAATTTATATGGATCCTTTTTGGTGCATTTCATAATTTGAAACAGGAACTGTCAATCAAATTCGAGTAAAAGATGAGAATCAGCTGTCAATATTTTCCCTATAAAAACATACAACGCATTGAAGACATTATCAGTGCTACTGTTTCCCTACTACTGATTAAAACCAACGTTATTATGGAGCGGCGAAGTCATTTAAGCAGGGAAGAAATGCTCAGAGCCGTGGGAATGATAGAAGCTGGTTCCCGGCAACGTACTGTGGCTTTAGCTCTGAATATAAGTCAGAGTGTTATCAGTCGACTTTGGACACGTTACCGAAGCACTGGTACCGTGGCTGAGCGCCATGGAGGACGGTATCGCTGCACCACACGGAGACAACACCGATACATTCAAATCACAACTCGAAGAGCTCCAACAATAACCGCCATGATGTTAGCCGTGAGGCTTCATCACTCTTCAGGGAACTTAATTAGCGACCAAACAGTCAGAAACCGCTTGCATGAAGTGAACCTTCATTCCCGAAGACCGCTAAGGGTACCACCTATAGCAATGCACAATCGTAGGATTCGATATCAATGGGCTCTTGAACACAGAAATTGGGCAGAAGAACAATGGCGTTTCGTGTGCTTTTCTGATGAGTCTCGTTTTGGTATGAGACCGGTTACAAGACGTATACGACACTGGAGAACCCTTGGACGCCAACAGCGATTAAAATCCTGCCAGGACGTCCATCCTTATAGTGGTGGAACCATCATGGTATGGGCGGGTATTTGGATCGGCGGAAGAACTGAGTGGATTTGGATCAGAGGCAACCTCAACGCTCAAATTTATGCTGAGACGATTGTATCAGACGTCATCGTTCCTCTACAAGTGCAAATCGGTCCCTTATTTCAGTTAATGCATGATAATGCACGACCGCACACCGCAAGAGTTGTAAGACAGACTCTCGCCGCAGCTAACATCAATGTCCTGCCCTGGCCTGCTCAGTCGCCAGACTTGAACCCGATTGAGCATGCATGGGATATGCTACGGAGAAGAGCTCTGCCGAATATGGAGAGTATCCAGTCGCAAGAAGAACTTTTTTTGTTGTTGCAACGAACATGGGCGGCCATTCCACAGCGTGATTTGGATGAACTCATTTTGAGTATGTCAAACCGATGTTCTTGTGTTGTTAGTGTTCGCGGTAGAAACACGGATTATTAATTGTTTAAGTTACCCAATAAAATTATAAAGAAAACTGTTATGTAAGTCTTTTTTTCGAACTTTAATGTTAGTGGTTCAAATGTCAAAAATCCCTTTATTAGGAAAATGGCAAATTTCTTTATTAATGCAAAGGTGACTTGGTTTATCGTTACTGTAGACAAACGAAAACACTTTATTTGATGAATCCTTAAAGAAAATTTTAATTAATATCAATCAGGAGAAAAGTTATTGGTAAAATATATGTTGATCCCTAGACACTTTTGATGTGTGTATTTATTAACATCTTTGTAAGAAATTGTTATTTTTATTTGAGTTATTTCGGTTAAGTAAGCCGATGCCTTGAAATTATGTTAACATTTTAGGCTATTGGCATTTCGCATCGAAAATGATTCAAGATCGAATACCAGTAGCTAAAATGAATAACGTACTCGTAGATCTTTATTAGCTTTTGTTTTAAATAACAATTGAAGAGCAGTTAATGACAAATATGGTAACAGAAAAACGTTAATAGACATAATTTCCGCCATGTTTTGCGAAGAACGTGAGTAACGTCATGGTTCATTTTAAATTGTGTTATAACTACAGACGTAAATGACGCGAGATGCGTTCTTTGTAAGTCTCTCTTTTGAGGCTGGTTCAATCATTCTAAGCTCAACCAATATGTTAACGGATGTCAGAAATAAGTAGAGTGGAGTGGAGGTTTTATTCTTTAAACGAAAAAATATCAAAAACATCTTTTAATACTTTCGTGCATGGCTGTTATCTGTTTATTAGCATAAGCTGTTCACGCTCCGTGGTAAGAGATTTATTGTTTATTTTACGCAAACAATTATTATTGATTTGTATTAACGCAACAACTCGCTGTTGAAGCAAAGGCAGCTTTGGTAATGTAACCGTTACATTAGTAAAAGCTTTGCTTTTAGGAGAACTTGGGATTTGAAAAGGTGTATTCTCACGCCCACTGGGTTACGGGCTTCTGACCAAAGTGTGATTAGCGTAAAGCAGGTTGTTGAAAATCGGAATTGTAACAAGTTAGAGAGCTTACCGTCTTAAGAACCTACCTCACTCTTATCTGAGAAAGAAATTCAAGAAAGTAAAAAAATCTTTAAGATGATATTCTCATGTTTTGAGGTGAACAATGGTGAACAAATTATAAGCATTTGAACACAGGACTACTGGATTTTGAACCCAGCGCCTATCCACTCGGGCCACGAGGACAAGGTGGACGTGCGACCATGAGTTTATACCAATGACACTCACTAGCGTCTCATTGACGTTTTTGTTGAAAGGATTTCGGTACAGAACGTTTAGAAAGTGATTAGAAATGGAACTAGAAAAGGCATGTAAATTGCTGAACTGTACATTATATTATCAGGCTACCACTTACAACTATTTTTATTGCTTAAATAGTCATACGAGGCTTACTCGTGTGTCTCGCCGACCGCACTTTCAATAAACTCAAGTCCTAAAGGCTGCGATGATGAGAATGTTTAAGAATAGTTTGCTTCAACTTTGAACTTTATTAATGACTGAATATTAATTTTGCATTATGCATGTCAAACACGTTAAGCGTTTTATAATGGAGGAGCTCCAAAGGGCTCAGATGTGCATCGTCAAAAAGAATGGCAGGTGTTTTCTAGTGCAATCGCATGGGCGCGAGAAAAGGTGTGAGATTTTTTGTCGTGGTACTCACTACAGATCACGTCTTGTTTGTCCGACCCTAAACTCAGCACTGCTTTTACATACTATGGGTGTCAGACAATCTACACATTCGTACTAAGAGAATAAATACTACTATCGTCGGTCCCTCGTGTCTGGGGATCGTTGTTAGCATCGAGATTGTATCTGGAGCGGATGGTTTGTCTCCAATCGTTTCTCTCTTGCGCATCTTTTACAATGGTGTAGGATTTGCAGGACAATGAGCCTTTCGCTTGATCGGTCCACCTTGTTGGTGAATGCCTGCGTGACCTTTTGCCTTCGGTGTTTCCGTCCAAAATCAAAATTAAATAATAAGAAGAGAATAACAAGGCCCAAATTTCGGAGGTCCTGGGTGCAAACCCAGCTAATAATGGTTTTAGATTATTTAGAAGATAGCACAAGTTTTTGATCACATCACATACCCTCATAGGACAAGGGTAGTCATTCAGCCAATGCCCATCAATCGTAGCGATGATTGAAGGCTTTGCCCAACATTCGGACGGTAGGAAGGCTACTTACTGTTCTTTTCGCAAATTGAAAACTTACACAAATATTTGTCCAGGGCCTACCCAGGACAAATATTTGTGTAATCCTAATTCAACCCACAACCTACAGCTTGGCAATCAACCCAACAATCCAAACAAATCTCAAACTCAAAACTCAAATAACTTTATTCATCATCAGTACTTTCAAATCGTCAAATTTACAGAAAAATATACTAAATAATAGACATAAATACCATAATAATATGGATATGTAAATAAACAGTATACAGACATAATACGACTCTACCACCGCGTCGGAGTTGTTTCTTGCTGAGAAGACCCGGCGAGAAACTCAGCAGTTACTCTTTTAAACTTGTTTTGGGTTTACAACAGGCGTTAGTAAAGTACTAGCAGTGTGTCATTTTGATACAAATAAACCTAAAAGAATATAAAACAAAGAGAAAAAACCAACCATAAAAGAATATAATAACAAAAATTCATTTAAACAAATCAAAAAGAAAAATTGTTAGTCAGTACATACTAGGTACCTAATAACTATTACAATAAAACATCTGTTACAATAGAGCTATTTAATCCCGCGTCGAGCAGAGCGCTTACACCCAGGCATTTTTATCTATAAGGTAGTCTTTTGTAGTATAATAGCCCTTTTTTAATGAAGCTGTTTTGATGTATTTTTCGAATCTATGTAAAGGTAACTCACAAATGGTTTTTGGAATTTTGTTGTAATAATGTATACCTTGCCCTATAAAGGATCCTAAAACTTTTTGTAACCTAAAGAGTGGAAGTGCAATTTTATCCTTATTCCTAGTATTTCTGCAATGTATGTCACTGTGTTTAGCATAGAGACCAATATTTGTTCTCACCAAAACAATGCAATTGTAAATGTATTGTGACGCTACAGTGAGGATACCAATTTCCTTAAAAATCTCCCTAAGTGAAGCCCGTGCACGAAGCTTATAGATGGATCTGATCGCTCGCTTCTGGAGGATAAAGATGGTTTGTATATCCGCCGCTTGACCCCCAAAGTACAATGCCGTAAGACATTACACTGTGGAAATAACTAAAATAAACTGAACAAGCAGTATCAACATCTGTTAATAAACTAATTTTTCTCACTGCAAATGCAGCCGAACTAAGTCTGCCTGAGAGAGCTGTTATATGAGGGTTCCATTGTAGTTTTGAATCTAGTGTGATTCCAAGAAAAACTGTTGTATCTACAAGCTTCATAGTATAACCATCAATTTTTAGACTAATGGGGGTTATCTTTAACATTAGGCAACTTAAAATTAATACATTTAGTCTTTTTTGCATTAAGCTGTAGATTATTTACTGTGAACCATTGTAAAACCTTTGAAAGTGCGTCATTAACATCATCAAAAAGGTTTTTATTTCTGTCCGTTTCAAAAACTAAAGATGTATCGTCTGCAAACAATACAACATCACAAATATCTTTTAAGTAAAAAGGTAAATCATTTATATATATCAGAAATAGTAATGGACCTAGAATGGATCCTTGAGGGACCCCCATTTTAACTTGTGATCCTGTAGACAGTACACTGTTAAGATCAACTTTTTGAGTTCTTAAACTAAGGTACGAAATTACCAAATCTAAAGCATTATCCCTAACCCCGTAAAAATCAAGCTTGCGTATAAATGTATCGTGATCAACGCAATCAAAGGCCTTGGAAAAGTCACAGAAGACGCCAAAAGCGTTCTGTGAATTCTCCCAAGCCCTCCCAAGATGTGTTTTAGAAGTGTAATGCCAGCATCAGTAGTAGAACGGCCTCTCGTGAATCCATATTGTTCACTGTGATTGTTCTCATAAAAATGGCTTAATAGTTTGTTCTTGGATGATTTTTTCAAAGATCTTACTTAGAGCTGGTAGGATTGAAACAGGCTTAAAGTTACCTGGGTCTTGTTTGTTGCCTGATTTAAAAAGTGGTATACAACCCTACTGTGTTTCATTAAGTTTGGAAAAACACCTTCATCAACACAATCATTGAATATTACGGCTAAATAAGGGGCAATCACGTCAATTATGTGGCTAACAATTTTGACTGATATACCCCAAAGATCAGCGGTATCTTTTGAATTAATTAATCTGAATGCTTTTAATTGAACTAGTGACGCAACATGTTTAAATTTAAAGAATACACTGCAACAAGATACATTATCTTTAAACAAGTGTAGTTGGTGAGGAATTTAATGAAGCTGTAGTGATTATAGGTATATTACTGAAATACTTATCAAATGCTTCGGCAACAGATGCTTCTGATTGTAAGATGTTATTGTTAATATTAAGAGTGTATGAGGTATCGCGCTGTTTAGCTTTACCTGTTTCGTGATTTATGACGTCCCAAGTGGTTTTTATTTTGTTAGTGGACTTTGATATTTTATCACGAATGTGCAATGCCTTAGCTGTAGTGCAGGCTTTTCTGAAGATTTTGGAGTAGTTCTTGACATACTCAACAAAAAGTGGATCGAAATTGTATTTTTTCATGCCGTACAACTCATACATCTTACGTCTGCTCCTATAAATTCCAGGCGTGGCCCATTCACAAAATTTAGATTGAACTCTGCAAGTAACTTGTTTGGTGGGAAAACAAGCATCAAATTCATTTTTAACACAATCCAACAGTCTTTTGTAGACTGCATCAGGGTCACCCTGCTTGTAAGGAATGGAAGATACTTTATGCTTTAAATAAGTTTTAAAACTATTAATGCGATTACCCGTCTTCGGTCTACATGTTATTTTCCTGTAATTAACGCTATTGTTAGTTAAATCTAAAAATGTTATCTTCTGCCCACAATGATCAGACTTTAATTCAGTTACTATTGGCTTTTCAATGGGTACACAGTTGCAAAATACATTATGCAGACAAGTAGATGTTGTGGCTGTTATCCTCGTGGGTGCATATAATTGATAATCCAGACCAAAGGATTTAAATAGCGACAATAACCTATTGCTTTCAGATGAGTTTACAAACAAATCTATATTGAAATCACCACACACAATAATGGGTTTAGACCTAGCACTTAACTTACCCAAAGCTTCCTCCATAACTGTCTCAAATCTATCTAAGTTAGTTTTTGGGGGACGGTATACACTTATCACAACAAAGCCCTCTAACTCAACAAAGACAGTTCGACTATACGCTCTATGGACAGGCCTACAATGTCAGTGCGATCTTTACATTTCAAACTATTTGCAGTAAAAATTAATGAACCACCATGAATAGTGGTTTTTCTAAAGAACACGCTTGACAATCTAAAATTACTAAGGACAAAAGACTGATAGTTTTCATCAGTCAGCCAATGTTCAGTAAAACATAAAATATCAATATTTTGGTTTTCCAGCAATAGTTCTATTTCTAAATCTTTGCCCGTCAAGCTTTGAATATTTTGGTGGAATAAATTCAAGTATTTGGGCTTGGCTGTTGTCCTAGGTCCTAGTTTAAACAAGACGCTGAAGGAGCATCACATGAAATAGATAAATTAGTACTAGTACTAATGTCAGAATAGAAAATACTGCCAATAGCGGCATTGTTAATGTTATTTGCTAACAAAGTAGCTAGTTTCTGCTTAGTCCTAATGGGAAGATACATAGTATCTTCAGTTAACCTAAAGTATGGTACAAACAGATTTGTATCAAAAAAGTCAATGTCACTATGACGACATGTCAGATTTTACAAAGTTAAATTAAGGTGACCTTGTTCTGACTTGAAGTACTTGAGGTACTAGAGTATGGGAATGCACATAAAATAAAGGAGAATGCCCATTTTACTATGGAGCTTCGTCCCTCAGTGAAGTGGTTTGTATGATTACCAAAATTGGAAGTAAAAGAGGAGTAATGTTATAAAATAAAATGAAGCAGAAAATATCCCTATATTTTGTGGGGTTTTCTTGATATTCGAAACCAAAGTCCAGTTTTGAGGTTAGTATACATACCTACAAAAAAGTATTGGTGACGGTTACACTTTCATTAGTGTAGGTATCGATAGATATTATTGTAGGAAGGTATAGTGTAGATGATCGATAAATGTATAGTATCCACTGCAATATTATAGATCAAAGTGTATGGAAAAAGATTTAGCATGTAAAGTAAGGTTTTTCCTTGTGTTATGTTGTGTTGTGTTGGTAACCAGAAACAACGAAGGTACCACAAACACTCAGACCCAACAAAAATATCTGTTTTAACAACAAACATTTGTGCTGGTGCGGGAATCGAACCCGTGACCTTTGTGTCTCAACCGGCGCGTTAACCATTGTTGGGCCGGGTCGTATTGCATGTTTTGACAAAAAAAAAGCCGCCGATAAGGGTTTTAAATAAAAATACCTTTATGATTAAGTACCTAAACGATTTATTCATGATCATAATCATATTCATAAAAAATAGCATCTAAAAATGAAGCTGGGGCATCAACAGATCTGTAACGAGCCCAACTAAGGTACTATAATATAGTTATGACATGTGCACAGCAGCCTACAGTGCGCTTGCCCACTAGACAACTACAGTAGTATCCAGCATTGTCAATTAATGAGTTAGTTATAACTCTGTTATATAAGATATATGAATAGTAGGTCCTACTGCTTACATGCCGTGACTTTATTCTGCCTCTTAATAGACACTTGTTTGTCCCCAGCACCAATGGTGAATCATCTTCAATAGTATCGTTCGCAACTTCAATTTCGTATTTTCCGTTCCTACGAACGGGCTCGCCGTAGTACGACCGTGCCTGTTTTACTTGATATGATCCCAAAGCCACTGTCATCAATTCATGTAATGATAATTTTGGAAATGGTTCTAAATGCGAGTGCACAGCATCAAATAAAATGAAAATAGCTCTTCGTCTATTAATATTTTCATTTATTACATATTCCCCTAAATGTCTCATAGTGTTTAGCTTAGTTAGAGCTATTTCTAAGAACTGGTGGGCATCGGGCCTATCTTGTATAGGTTGATGAAACTTGTTTAATAATGCACATGCTATGTTAAAATCTGACATCAGATGTGTTGAAGCTCGGTTATAATATTCTTGACGGAATAACTTAACATCCCGTTTTATTCGTCCATTTACAACTTCAACCACCCATCGACACATTGTAACACATCTTGACCGATTTGCCTGTTCAGTTGATAACTGATTTTCCCCTTCCAGAAGGGATACCGGCATATACGCCTTATAGCCATATGTATGCAATTGGTCTATTACATCTCTAAATCCTCTATCCAAAATAAATACATCATCACGGCTAAAATAATTTCTAAACATACTGTTTAGTTACGAAATTCATTGGACATTATAGCAGAGTCACTTTCGGTTGCTGGAAATGGACCAAGTGATTGTAATATTGTACCATCACAACATACAAAAAGAAAAGGTTTAACGAGCATACAGTATTTATGCAAGCTATAAGTTTTTTTTTGGTACAAATAATTACTGCTGCTTGAATATATATGTATGTACCGTAACAAATTACAATTGCAGGCTTAACATTCTGGTCAGTCTGGATTTCCAAATAAGCCCTCTGGAATAATTTTATTTCTCAGAGCTACGTCTTGGATTGACAAACAACCTAACCCCAAATATAAAGGCACAAATGAATTCGTATATAATAATATTTCTCTCTGGACTATTCTCCGGCACTTGATGTGTCTTAGCTCTCATTATGGGCTTTCCACATACAAGGCACACCTGCGGGTGACCATAAGCTCGTACTACTTCAGCTCCAGTAGAGAAGGTTATGGATTCATTTTGAATTATAACGAAACATTCTTGACAGAGATGATTGTCTTCAGAGATCTAAAAAAAGAAAACAATAATAATTACCCAAATAAAATCCACCCAATCCAAATTATCACTACAGTTTTAATAATTTGGTTCAACAGTCACCAATATTTTGGCCCAAACTAAGCAGATAAGTTCTGTTATAAAGTGTTTGTGCCCTTGCTTGTGATACTGAATTAATGCCAGTTGTATTAAGATGTTATTATTTACTTCTTGTATTCATGTTTAAACGTTTTTTAAAGGTGAAAAGTGCCTATTAAACAATCTTTCCTCATTGTTTAATTGCATCGAGTTTAAACCATAATAACCAAATGTAATTAATTAAGAAGATAAGATATTTTATAATCAAAACTAAGCAGAGTTTATACTATGCTGACTAGATAATGGATAAACAGACTTTTAAACATTATAATATGACATCCATGAATCAGGTAAAAAATATGTGCTCATCACACTATCAGTAATGCTCTTGCCGAATTCATACTTGCTTTAGTCTGGAGCGCAAACTAGACCAGGGTTTAAACTAAGCATGTACTCATCATCCATCATCATAACCAACAGCAGCGTCAGCCCATACAAAGAGTAATTATTGCTTACAGTTGTCTGGTTTATTCAAGAGCTTAAAATACTAAGCATAGCATCGCTTGCCTCTCCCACTTGACGGTGAGGCAGAGAATGTTTTAGAGCAAGGGAACAGTTTACACAGCGAGGCCACATCTTCCACGTTCGTTCGACACAACACAGCACTTGCACAAAAGAGTACGTAAACGTGGAGGAATTATTCAAAGTCAACCCAACACGAATTGCTGCAGCCTATACAAAAACGGTGACTACGGTAGCAACAAACGAATATTCATCCGATAAACACTGCTTGCTTGTTTTTCACCAATGAATGAATGACAGACATTGACATAATTCTTTTTAAATAGCAAACAATAACTTGGAAAATGCATTTTGTCGTTTACGGGGTTCGTTAGGCATACTGCATCTGCAAGACCTAACTAATCCAATAGTTTTTTAAATACGGATATATAATAATGATGCGATACTGATTAACTGCAAATAATGAATAATGAAAATATAAGTTATATAAATAACTAAACCTCTTCTTTTACGTTGCATCTAGTGATTTAATGTCAATGCATTATTTCTGACTTCACCTGTCTTTGTAAATGCACTTCAAATAGATTTTAGTCATTTACGTTATCAATAAAAATGAATACTAAAACCCCACAAAATTTTCGTGTGTAAATAACGCGTATTAATCATAAAAATATGAAATAAATAATGGATTTTATTTCATGCCTATACTCGGCTTAGAAAAAGAGAAACAGGAATGGGCAATCTCCTTTACACTTGTTCTCTGATTGAATGCCCATTATTGTTTCAATATTTTTAATTAACCCTTTTTTTGTCAATGATCGGCAGTCTCCATGAAAGACAACCACAGTGGAGTTCACCCCTAGCTTCTCTTTTGAGATGTTACTAACTAGGTCAGAATAGAACATACCTGGATGGCATAAATTGATTACTTGTTGATTAGATTTATTAGACAACAATATGCCTAATCCTTGGTCTAGCTCGTCAGAAAATATAAAAGTATCATTTGGAGCAGCCTGTGGAGTATTACACTATATATTACAAAATAACTGACAACCTTTAATATAAATTGCTTGATTATTCTGACTCTAATAAACTTTAAACGATTGTTATTGGTCTGTGACCTAAGTGTAGGTAGGTAGTAGGTAGGTGTTTCAAAGTCAGTAGGACTTTCAAAGTGACCTATTGCGTACCAGTACGTCTACAGCGAGTTGCCACTTTAAATTTACATTATCCTTCGCGTTTAAAAATGTATTGGGATTCGACATTGTCATGACATGTCATGTGTTATCCCAACACATTTTTTTACGCGAACGATAACGTAAATTTAAATTGGCAACTTGTGGTAGACGTACAGTTCTCTTAATGTTATTGCTATAACTATCAAACTGAATTCTACTGAATACTTGATCATATTATCACCAAGATGTTGTCCAGACATTTTCTGGCTCTCAGTTTACTCAAATCTATCATAATAATGACGCATCATTTGTGTACTATACTTGCTATTAAACTATATCAGTTCTTGAGACGAGACAAACAATTCATTTAATAATTAATCAAATAAAAAGTCAATGTTCGCAAATCAATAATCATTATGGACGTTAATGATAACCGTTAGGGTGAAAGAGTTCTGTAACGAATGAATATTTAAGGTTAACGCAATTTGGGGCCTTTACAGGTGCCACCCTGAGGGCACCTGTAAAGGTCGCAGGATTCCGATAGCATAATATGTTGAGTAGTGGACGCTTATAGCTGATGATGATGATCGATTATTATGGGGCACTCATATAACAATTCTAATGGGGACACTTACTACTAAGTACACGTCTTGTAACGAACACACTTGCACGAACACATGGTTTTCCCAAAAGCCATTCGATGGAAACGCATATGCACGCAAGTGTCTTAGAATCGTGGTTAGTGATATGAAATCAGATAAAGTGAGATCACGTTTGTTTTAATCAGAGTTTTATTAGGTCCAAAATGAAATAGTACTTAAGCTATGAACAAAGAAAGCGTAGGTCATAAATACGAGTAAGCCAGAGACGCAAAAACTTGCCGAAGAAAATAAATCTAACAGAAGGATTAATAACCCTGACAAATCTTATCTGATTTGTCAGTGTCAGTGTCAGATATTAGACTAATTTCAGATTTACAATTTGTGAAGTGTTTTTCAGATTACTTAATTTTTGTTTTTAAAACTAATGCAGGACTGATAAGGAGAATTATGTTATTCGCGAAAGAAGCAATATAAAGGTAGTTTCATAGTAAAGGTGACCATTTGTGACTTCTGCCCCCTCAAGGTCAAGCAACAGGAAACGTCATCAGTTGCTTTCCATATACTAGGTACATCTGTATCTCCGTGTCTACTTGTAGTAAACAGAGTGTAGAGCAGGCAGCACGTGCGGATGGTACGGCGACGCGCTGACGTGCGACACGGCGAGCGGGGCGTGGTGGACCAGGGGCGCGTGATACACGGGGGGATGGTACACGGGAGCCACGTGCGGGTACACCACGATGGGCTTCGGAGCTGGCGCTGGTGCTGAGTGAGACATGCAGAGCAGAGAGAGGAGGATTACCTGGAAGAAGAAGAACATGGCTTGAATATCACTAGTGAACAATGTTGCCTAAGTTGCAGTGCTCGAAAAGAGCAACTAAGTTGTAAGCACTAAACATAATGGACCAACCTATGTACACTTAGTTTGCAATAAATGATTTGATTTGATTTGAATAATATACCATTGAATTTAAAAGATAGGTGTATTTTGAAAGAATCGTTAAATAATCTCAAAGGTGATGATAACAGTAAATAAATAAATATGCGCCAGACAACACACCTCTTGTCATGGTCTCGAAGTAGGGATAAATATCCCTGTGTTACGAGGTACCAGACAAGGAATTAAGCCAGGGGCATCTCCCAGCACACCCGGACCCAGGCCAATTTAGAAAAGATTATTTCCTGAATTGACCTGACCGGGGATCGAACCCGGGACACTACGGAATTAAAGGTGAAAAACCGTGCTCCAGCGCACTACGCTAATCGTGTCGTCGTCGTCAGTAATGTTGCAGCGCGAAAAACTGTCGTTTTAAAGCAAAATTCTATATAATGCTTACGACACCAATGGCACCGAATGCGCGTTTAAAACCTTAAATAACCCTCTTGAAATCCATGTTATTGCTATGGTTCTGTTGTTGTATGGTTCTGGTGTATGCTTTTTGTTGAAACAATATAATGTTGTTCAAACTTAATAAATATATGCTGCAAGTACTTCAAGTCATTTATAAACATTAAACAAAAAATACCCACCGGAATAACTTGCTAGTGAAATACCTATCATATTACCTTACCAATCAGGTCAAGCATAACAGGCTTGACCATGAGTAACCTAATCCATTTCAGCCTAGTATTTATAATAGCAGATGATTCCAATATGACCCATTAACCCAGGCTTCTAATTCACTGTCCATCAGTGTTGCACAGATTACGATAGTTTAGCTATCGAAAGATGATGTGAACGTGAAAATTAATAAATAATTTAGGAATATAAGTTATTTATATAATTTTGAAATGGAGAAGGCAAAGCCAACTTTCAACAGTAATTAGGAGGATAGTTTACTCTCAGAAACGGTGCCCTGGAATTGCAGTAGAAATTATGGAATTGTAGTATGAATAATTTTATACATTCAAATAGAATTCATACAATGAGTTCTACGTACCTATGTCTTGCTTAACCGTTTTAGTGGAAAGGTGACCATTGCCGTCATGGAGAACGGAACACCTAAAAGCCCACACTTTGACGAAAAATCCAAAAGCAGAGTGTTAGTATGTAACAAATCTACCGCACCGTTAGCCGGGCTGCTTGACTTCTTAGCGGTGTTTTCTGGCAGCCTAGTCAACGTATTGTTTAAAAATATCGATAGAGTCGATTGTTTTAACTGCTGTGCAGCTCACTTCACTATAGCCAACACTAAGCGTATTTGGGTTCGTTTATTCTGGAATTAGTGGGTCAGGTCGCTACCGGCTTCTGAGAGGGGAATCTGTTACGTTAGTCAATTTATTAGGAACAAAACTAGTAGGTTGGGCAACACGGTAAAGTAGAGGTACTAATGTGTAGAGCATAATATTATGTTCAATAATAGAACTGTATAAAATATAAGATTCGGTATTTGTCTGGTGGAAAAAAACTTCCTTCAATGTACTACTATTCTCGGGTAGGTTCTCGCTTTGTTATGTTATATACTTGTATATCCTGAAAAATCTAAATATACCTGAACCTATACATTTTTCAAAGTTATAAATCTAGCATTTCGACACAATTGGCGTAGTATGCTGTAGCACGGTTTCTCACCTTGACTTGCGTGATTACCTTGACGTTCGATTCCCGGTCGGGTCATTTCAGAGAACGATCTTTTCTAAAAGGGCTCGGGTCTGGGTGTGCTGGGTGACGCCCCTGGCTCAATTCCTTGTATGTGACCCCGTAACACAGGGATATTTATCCTTACTTCGAGACCATGACAAGTGGTGTGTTGTCTGGCACATATTTATTTTATTTTATTTATTTCAAGCGGACCGCCCCACTAGGCCTAAGGCGATTTATCTATGTTGGCTCTCTCATTTGTAATATTTTTTTATTTAAGTATTAGATTCACTTATTTAATTATTCATCCAATAAAAAAATTTGTATTTTTGAGTCAAACAAACATTTTTTTTACAATTTTGCAAAGCACCAATTCTGCTTGTAATATCAACGCTGCTGAAATTATTGTATGAATATATTGGAACTGAATGTGTAAGGTAAACAGGTACTCATTAATTAATAACTTAATTAAGTCTCAGGCGACGCTCAGTAATTAAAGGCTCTTCAAAGCTTTGTGGATAGGGAATACGATTTTACATAATTTTGTCTTATTAGGCTCGTGCGGCAGATGGATTCCACTAAGATCGAACCAAAAATAAGATCTCACACTCGTCTGCGTGGGTTTAAAACACCCCTAATTCGTTTATTCGTGAAGGCTCTTTTGTTTTGCATAGTGACGGAGTAGTAACTATAAATCCAATCTAGCTGATCCCACCAGCTACCTGGCAGAAATCCCATCTATTAATAACTTATTTGTATTTGTTGTTACAAATGAAATTCTAGTATTCTCCTCGCCCCTCTCCCTTATCTTTCGTAATTAACAAACTTAAAATTTAAGTTATAATATTGAGTTTATAAAGAATTAGGTACTCTGAAGCTTGAAAATAAAGAAAATTAGACTGCGCGTGTAATTTATATTTTAATCTTCAAATTGTTTCGGTAGCATTATACCTAAGTGAGTATAATTTCTCACATTGAGCGTTCCGTAAACTTGCCAATGCAAAGTTTGTAAAAAAAAGTTAAGTAATATGGATGCTAACACACGAAAGAGACAATTTGAATTAACAACACAAGTTTCTCGTTCTAATATGACTGACTTACCGCTCGAAACATGTTCACCGGTAATTAATTGAAAATAAATGAAAATATCACTTAGACCTAATGCTGCCTTGGGCTAACTAAATTTTCCAGCCAAGCCCTTCAAATATATAGCCGTGGAGTCTTAGTACTTGACTTTTAGTAGTATTACAAGTATTTCCCTCACATCTAAACAGCGCTAAATATGGCCTGGAATTCGTATAGTTTAACCGTTTAGAAACATTGACTGCATTTAGTTTCAAAGTACCTTTGAACTTTCAAATCACTTTTAGGTTTTCTTGAGGAAAATGTTAGTTGCAATTATGGCACATATCACATTTTGTTCACATAGATATCCAATAATCTACACCAATGATTATTTTAGAGTAAACGAACAAAATTGTGATGCTGCATCGCAAATAAGATAATACAAATTGGTTTCTGATAAATTTTGTACATTAAATGTTTGAGGCAAGCGTGGTGATTGTTTTACATTTATGATTAGTAAGATATTACTAGCTGTGAGATAGTTAGGCTAGTTATGTTTGATTAGAACTTGAAACAGCAGGATTTCGATGGTAGCCAGCCACCAGGCAACCTTTTCAACTAGCTCTAAAAATCTGTGAGGGAGGCCTTTGTTCAGCAGTGGAAGTCTTACGGTTTCCATATCGTCATCATGTGCATATATCGTCCACCGCTAATCATAGCCATCCCTCTTACATTTTCTCAGTAGCCGATTTGAGCTTCCATCCTTGCAGCTTAAGAGCACCGCACTATACATAAATGTGAAAGGCCTCGCTGCTCATTAGTAAGTATTTATTCCACCACTGGCAAAAACCAATTTCAATTCCGAAAGACATGAGACAATCGGTACATCGGAGCAACTTGGCCAAACCAGTCGTATCAGGCGCTAAAGCCTAGTATGGACAAAACCGGTCATCTCTACTTGTATGTGCTACTTAATCTTTAGTACTACTGTGCTTTGCATTATTTATTTTAATTAAATTCAGTTCATTTGCTCGTTATGTCTTTAATTTACTGTTGACAGGAATTTAAGGAATCTAGGATTGTAAATTTTAGTGACGCCTCTCGGTAATGCTGTTATGGAGATTTGAATAAAATATTTGCTTAACAAAATACAACCTAATAACTAGGCTAATAGTTAGAGATAAACAGATTTCGAATCTTAATAGAAATCGTAATTTTTCAGAATTGATGATATAATATTTATATTGAAACGACATGGACATAATTAATTGATTAAATATTAACTGTTTTTTTAAACATAATTGGACTTTAGTGTTTTTTTTGCATCATGAAAATGCACTATGTGATGTTCCATCTAAAGATAGTACTACTAGAAAAATTCGCCCTGACCATAGACAAAATAATGAATATTCTTTGGCCTGACCTAGTTTCTCGACAGTAATTTTGGAAGCGCTAAAAACGTAAGATACAAAACAATTTACCAAAACTCATTAAGTTCAAACTACTCGAACAGGTCAGAAATGAGTTTTAACGAAAACTGGCACTAGTACCTTAATTTAGTACAAAACTAACAGAGGGTTATTGATATTAACAATCATTGCCCACAATTATTGAATGCAATTGATTAACCGAAGACCTGGTGCTTCAGGAAGCCATTGGATGCGTACGGTGATACGGTCCAAAGCCGATCTCTGACGTTGACGTTCTCTGAAGGAGACCTATGACCAGCAGTGGACTTCAAAGAGCTGATAATGATGATTACATGCAATCGTCTTCCGATTACATTAATCACCAAATTCTATTGAATATTTTAAGTAAATAAATAAGTAGAAAAAAAGGGGCAGCAAAACACTGCAGTTCTATTAGGTATAGTGGATCTGTATTTGGAAACTAATCATATAAGATTCATTGACCATATCAGCTCTAGCGGCTCTCGCGTCCCAGGCTCTCGCCGCTCTAGATCCAATTTCCTGGAAAAGTCTTCTATTACGGCTGTAATGAGTCTGACCAAATGAAATAGTTTCAATAAATTTCTGTCTATTTGTACCTATTCTCTGTTGGAAATGCTTATTTGGTTTCAAAGTGCCAGTGAGCCTTAGACGACCACAACTGAGCACTTTTTTTTTTGGTCAGGCCATAAAAAAAGGCAAAATCCCTGCGATATTGGTCTGGCAATTGAATGTAGAAAACTGAATTTTTTTTCTTTTTATTTGATGTTTCAACGGAATCAAGCCTCGGACCACAAAATTGGTGCCAGCGTCAGTAAAAACTTTCATGTATGTAAATGCGATGTTTTTTTTTTATTGTCTCTCCAATGACCTAATGCAAAGCGGCCGCAAAGTTCAGATAATATGAGGGTGAACAGTAAAGAAATGCACTCACCACTGAGTTGGTCAAGCTCATCTTGAAGGCTAGCCAAAATGGGACTTCTCGCCCCACTTGGAGAACACATGTACAACTGAAGAAGCTGTGCACGTCTGGATGGTTTTTCGTACCCAATCATAAACTTACTATCCTATTTGACGACACGATTGGTGCAGCGTGCTGTAGCCCGGTTTCTCGCCTTAGCTTGCGTGGTCTCCCGGGGTCGGTTCCCGATCGGGTCAATTCAGGAAACAATCTTTTCTAAATTGGCTCGGGTCTGTGTGTGCTGGGAGATGCTTCTGGCTGATTTCCCTGTCTGGTACCTCGTAACATATATGAAAAGTGGTGTGTTGTCTGGCGCATATTTATTTATATTGTTGACTGGCCTGTTGCTGCAATGGTAGCGTTTTTCCTGCTTTTAGCGACGGAGGTCGTGGGTTCGATCCCCACCCATGACAAACATTCATGTAACGAATATTTGTGTGTGTTGTGAGTCTGGGTGTTATTATATATTTAGGTATGTATTTAGAAATGTTTAAGTATGTTTATCAGTCTTTGACACACATAGTACAAACAAGCATTATTTTCTTAGTTTGGGGTCAGATGATCTTGGTGTTAATAGTCTCAGATATTATTTATTTGTTTATTTATCAATTCCAGCAAAAATATCGCAAAAGCTCTATTGTCTGGGTCCCCTTAAAATAGATACTTCTATCTGATATCCTGCAAAGTAAATGCGAAGAGCTCGTATAGTTTTGGTTGCCAGTTGACCTGACCGCCCACTGCAAAGCAAATTGTTGAAGCTGCGTTACCACAATGGCCGTGGGTCAACGTTTGTTTTTATGTGAAAATAATTGGTTTTGCTCATTATTGTAACATTAAAGTATTTTTGGCAAAATTGCCGAAGCGAGTTTTTATCATTTACGAGTAGGATGGTTGAATTGTATTTTTCCTTTGTTTTAATATTGTCAAGTTGTTTTGTTATTTGATATTTTTGGCCTTGCGAGAACTAGAAAGGTCTCAAAATTTTTATTCAGCAGCAAATACATACGTTAATTAGTAAACCACGACACAGAATGAACTTAGAAAGACTTCCAGGAAATTAATAATGAATCTACTTCTATCTTCTCGGAATATACTCAGTTGAAAGTAAATGACTAGCTAGATGTAGGTTAGTGGGTTAGGTAAGAAAAAATCATGAAAACACTTAAATAGCAAAAAAATTGTGAGTACGGTGGTTACGGTTTTCTGTTACATTTTTTTGAACTGCTCAAGAGCGCACTAGCCTTAGATTTTATTTCCAAATTATTATTATGTTGTATTCTACATGTAGTGTCAGCCTTAGAATATTTATTTATTTATTTATTTATTCTTCATTGCACAAAATTAATGATACAATTGGCGGACTTAATGCCAAAGGGCATTCTCTACCAGTCAACCACACGATTAAACAGATAAATTAAACACGGTGCACGAGATTAAACTAAATAAATTACTTTTGAAAACAACAGCAGATGCTAATTATTATAAAATAACAAAACAACAAAATAAATAATATATAAATTCAATATAAATCGATAAAAATAAACATACATAAATAGAAGTCATAATATAAATAGAACCAACCAAACCAAGAATTGCTAGCCACAAAAAAAAAAAATTACATAATAATAGCCATATAAACCCCTCAGAATAACCTCGTATTAACTTTGAACCACATTCACCTAACAGTGACTCAAGGACCCATCCCTAATGCGTGACCACCGATCCGTAATGCTTTCGAACAGCCACTTTAAACCTGTATTTACTAATAGATTTTCTTATTGGAACAGGAAGTTTGTTCCAAAGACGAATCGCAGATACAGCGAAAGAACTAGACATGAAACCGGAAGAATGAGAGGGCGTAAGAAGGGAAAGAGTATCTTCAGAACGCAACTGACGACAATGTGAAGAATGAAGAAACTGAAATTTACTTTTTAAATAAGATGGAGAATTAGGATCAAAAAGAATAGAAAAGAGAACATTTAAAATTCGAATGGACCTACGCTGCCGGATAGGCATCCAGTTAAGTTTAGAGCGGAAAATGGAGACGTGGTCATATTTGCGCAGTCCGAAAATGAAACGTATACAATTATTTAGAAGTCGATCCATTTTGTTCAAAAGCTCCTGTGAAACGTTACTGAGACAGACATCACCGTAATCAATCAACGGCAAGATAAGGGCTTGCACTAGCAGTGTCTTTGTAGATGACGGCAGAAAGTTCTTCAGGCGATAGAGAGCGCGAAGAGTCCCAGTTACTTTCCTGCTCACTTCACTAATATGCTTGGTCCAGCTGAGAGAGCAGTCCATATGAATGCCAAGATTTTTCACACAGGGGGAGTAAGGAACAACGATCCCGTCCATTACAATAGGTGAAACTGCACTCATATCAAGCTTCACCAGTTGTCGTGAGCTACCGATGATTATGGCTTGGCATTTGATAGGATTAACCTTGACTCCGAATTTGGCAGACCACTCAACAACGCACTCCAGATCGCGGTTAACTTGTCCAATAGCGCTGTTAATCTCAACAGTCTTTCCCTGCTTGTAGATCTGTAGATCATCTGCGTAAAAATGGTGGGGGCATCCAAGTTCGCCAGCCAGAACGTTTATAAAAATTGAGAATAGCATAGGTGACAATATGCCACCCTGAGGGACACCAGTATCCAAACCTGACCAATCAGAGAGAGATTGTCCCACTCGAACAGCTTGGTGGCGATCACGGAGATACGAAGAAAACCAATCAAGCGCTGAAGGGGAAATTCGAAGGTACGAGAGCACAGCAAGGAGAATGTCGTGATTAACGGTATTAAAGGCGTTAGAGAAATCAATAAGAACAAGTACCGTTAGGCACGACTCCTCCATGCCGGCTCTGATGTCATCAGTGACCTTTATGAGAGCAGTGGTGGTGCTGTGACTGGGGCGAAAACCAGACTGGTAGGGACTAAGGAGGTTATTAGCGTAAATAATGGAGGATAATTGTTTGTGAGCAGCAGCTTCTAAGACTTTGGACACAGTTTTTTTATCACAGTTAGTTAAATTAATTGGCTTGAGCTATTTTACGATATATACTATTGTAAGATACGATGTAAACAAATACTGGTGACTTAACACGTATAAAATACGGATCTACTGCAGTTTGCGTATTTTATACGTGCCTTTTACAAATACAAGAAATTTGAATAATTATTAATACTCGTGAAGACGACTGCACCACTTAGTGGGTAGTGCATTTAATTATAACCATCATTAGGCTTCAATTACTCAACACAAACCCACCTTGCGTTATTGAGGACGAATTCTAGTGATCTCAGGAATGTGAAGCGCTCACGATGTTAAATGGCGCATCGCATACCTACACCAATTTACTAAGAAAAACTAATAGTTAACCACAAACATACCCGCTTACAATCATAGTGTGTCCAAAAATCCGTTTTAAATAGCCTTAGATAGGTAGTAAATTAAATTGACAATAGACGGTCTTGACTTGACTAATAACACAATTTCAACCAATCTAGTCAAGTTCAAATACTGTAAAAGTACTTTACTCTGAAAGTGCATTTAGTATTTATAAGAGATTATGATTAATGAATTGAATAAAAGAAATAAAACCGATACAGCTCTATACCATTTGAGGGGTTATAATGATATCGACATTCTTGTAATATTGTAGAGCAACTTTATCCCGCCTTATTCTCTAACTAGCATTGCGATTCAATTGCTAGTCGCTCGCAATTTGTCAGTTTGTCAGCCAATGGCGATTCAGTATTTGATGTGTAATAGCAATAGTCGCTGTGAAAATCGCGATCTTGTGACCAAAGTTGGTGAACAACGGACGCTAGTGAACTTATTTAGTGACCAAATTGAAATAAATCTCTCACTCATGTAATGCGTGCGTAGGCGAACGCAATTTCTACTTTAACAGCTTCGCCTAATTTTAGCTATGAATGTTTAACGTCCTGGATAATTCTGACTAACTTAACCACAGACAAGAAGGTATGCTCTATATGCGGCTTGTTCAAATACAAATTAAATCAAACAAACTTTATTTCATTGAGCTTTTCCTTTTGAATGTGTACCAAAAATTATCATTATTAATATGATTTTTAATATCTTCTACCTTTAAAGTCATTGAAATTATATCAATAGCAATAATTTCAACTCAAACTTATCCCAATAACTAAAGTTCACTAAGTTCAGGGTTTGAGATGATACCAATAAGTTCACAATTGAATTGAGCATAGGATGAAGAAAATTACTGTTAAGAATCATTAAGCTCTTAAAATCACTAAGACTTAGAAGACCTTTGGGTGAAACTGATTTAACTAAATAATACTACGCGTAGTTTAATAAGTGTTGAATCCTTTTAATCTGTAAGTTAAAATAAATCCTCGATCATTTTGAACCGATCGTTCCTTAAGCTGACTAGCAATGCTATTTTCAATCAAATTTAAATAGCATTGCTAGTCAGGGAAGAAGCTTTGAAGAAAAACATCTAAATGCTATTGGATAACAATAAAATCATGAATTTATGGATTAGAATGGATATTTTTTCTTTGATCCAGTACAGTTAGTTTCGAGAATTTGGATTTTTTGATAACACGTTCAGCGTCATGTGTTTCATTTTTGATGCATAAACAAAATATTTTCTATTGCGTAAGGTTTGAATAACAATCACCAAATAACTGGATGTAATAATTTATTCTAAATAAATACTCGATGTAAGAACTCAGTGGTGGACGGCAACCAGAGGAACAGCCTTGACGACTGAACCGTGGTGGACAACAGAGCTAGAGTGAGCGACTGCGGCGGGGGCGGTCTTGAAAACGAGGGGAGCAGCGTGGACGACGGGGGCGGCGTGCACAGCGTGGACTACTGGAGCAGCGTGGACAACGTGGGCAGTCTTGAAGACAACTGGCGCGGCGTGGACGACAGGAGCGGCGTGCACGGCGTGGACCACGGGAGAGCCGTGGTGGACGACCTGGCTGCTCTTGGTGATGGTGGTCTTAGCGGCCACGACGGGCACAGCGGCGTGGACTACCGGCGCGGCATGGACGGTGGCGACCAGGGGCTGGTGGGCAACCAGGAGGCCGGGAGCGGCAGCGGCGCAGGCCAGAATGGCGACAAAAGCTACCTGTTAAACGAAAAAAGTTAAAGCTATCAGTATACATGCAAATAGCTCTATGTTACGAGTATTTTTAGTGACAATATTGATGAAAAACTAGCATTTGTAGAGGCTTTTTTTGATGCCACGTTAGAGATTTTATTCTATTATTGCTACAAGAGTAGTAACAGCGGAAAATTCGCCAACTTTCTTGACGCATGTTACTTTGAATGAAACAGCCAAGTTTATGTGTGGGTGTGATTTAGTTTAGTTCCAAGTTCCAACATGATTGAAGAGTTTTTACTTTTCAAATAATGCCTATTTTTAGAAAGTTTCTCAGAATACGAGTATAAAAGAAATTTCACATTATTTTCTCGCTCATGAATTTGCAATAACTTTGCTAAATAAAGCCAAATTATTAAATATTTTTTGCTAGATAGTTCTAACTGTTATAAACTAGTAAATATTTGAAGAAACGTGATCGTATACAAAATAGTCCAAGCATCATTATTGATGATGTTTGTCATTCGTCTGTTGATGAATTTGTTGGTACAGACGTACAATTTTTTTCTGTCACGTTTCTTACTGAAGTATCAGCAAGTACTTTAAGTACTCCTTTTTGTTTTGAGTAACGATCGATCTTGCAAAGTGAGTTGTTATACATATTTGAAACCGATACTAGGCTTGCGAGTGATTCTATTAAGTAATCATATTAAGGAAGCCGCATATATATCTGACTCAGGATACTCATATTCTGAAATGTCATGAGTTGATACATGACATGTTGCAAATAGAATAGTTTAGATAAAATTTAGGAATAATTTGACTAATCTTGGCAGTATTTTTCAGAGAGCAATGATGGTAGACAAAGTAAATTCGATTTTTTCTAGTTTTCTATCTTCAGATATAACTAAGTATGAAGAGACACAAGCATTGTAAAATGCTAAAATAATTTAACTCTGCAAGAGATGAAAACGTTAATGCTAGAGACAAGATGCTTTGCGTTCTGAGGAGTAGACTGCGGTACAAAAGTGATCGATTTTTGTCCGAAGTCGATTATCAACTGGTAAGTACCTTACATTTGCCAATTACCAACGTCACAAATTGTTTGTTGTCAGGACTAAGAAATTTACTCAAATTTTAATTTTGAATGTTTAATGGCGCACTTTTTTCTAAAGGGTATATGGCCCTTTAGATCACAGTAGCCAGATCCCGAATTTTCATAAATAAAAAAAATTAACGATCCCTTTTTTTGATCACTAAGTTTTCACTGAACACAATTTGCAACCGAAACTTACAAAGGTCTGCATGGTTGTTTGTTGTTTGATTTGTTTTTGATGTTATTGTTGTTGTTGTCGCGGCGGTGGCGAGTTATCTAACGTCTGAGACCCTCGTCCAGTATTTATATTGGTGCCAGCCGAAATACTACAATAAGCACGCAACACTGTACTTGAATATTGGGAGTTGCGGAGGTGGAAAGGGAAGCTTGCGTGGACGAGGCATTGAAACTTTAGTTATAGGAAAGGTCCGAAAACAGGTTATGGTAGTTGCCTTTGACCTTAGAGCCTGACCTTTGTTCGAATTTTGTTTTACTAGAATTTGAAGTAAAACAATATTCGAACAAAGGTTAGGACATGACATGACATGAGAATGTCAAATCCCAATACAATTTTTTACGCGAACGACAACGTAAATTTAAAGTGGCCACTCGTGGTAGACGTACAGATCTTTATTTATCTCCTTGAAGTCAGATGAATTTGCAAATTTTCAAAGTTGTCTCAAGATAGAAGAGATCAGTTTATTTTGAATATGTTTGTAATCATGGAAAGAATTACCCTACAAAGATTTATACTGATTCAAAAATAAGGATTTATATTCTCAACAAGAGTGCCTGCAGTTTGCTCACCACAAGCTCGGGTAAGGAATATAGCAAGATAATAATGTGTGCAATTTTTAGTTACGCATTTTACTCCAAATAAACTAGATTTATTTAACTTATACATATTGATTGTATGTCCAAAACACATCATCATTTGAAAATGAAATCATATCAATAAATACTATTTAGCTCTGCAACTCTGCTTAACATGCGCACATATGCCGCATCCACGAGCTTTCACTTGCCTCATACCTCGGTCATCTCGCTCATGGCATTCATAAGGCGATTAATGAATACATAAACAGGCAAGAACAAGCCTCGGCAGGTTGTATGTAGGTTGATGCCAAGTTCACTCAGTCAACTGCAACTACATAACTGGAAGTCGAGATGTACTGGAAGCTACTTAATGGTGGCCTTGGTGCAATGTTCCAATGCTGTGGACTCGAAATATTTTTGTTAATCTTGCGATCCTTCGCGTCAGAGCCACGTGGCTTAGGTGGTCTCGAGTTGAAATCTGGCCAGAACCATCGTTTTTGATTTTTGTTTGCGACTCACTCTTTGGTGATGTAGGTACACCGATTTGAAACCAAGGCAACCCGGATAACAGCGGAAGGCTCACCACCTACCACATTGGGTTCTAATACGCTTGGTTAAAAGCGGCTCCTGAGTGTTCCGTTGACCATGACGGCAACAACAACTCCTCTGACTACCCCGTTTGGGATATAGTCGTGATGGTATGGTATGCTGTTAACCATGAGTAACGATTGGTTCAATTTCAATAAGGAACTGCTGTTGTTGCAGGAATTGCCATAAATCTCATTCGCAGTTACATTACATTCTACATAATTAAACTTTCCGAACTTTTGTAATGATAATGTTTTCTGAGAAATATTCTTACATATTATGGGACATGAGTTTTTCTGACAGATAGGTGTCCTCATCTGTCCAAAGTCCCAACAGGCCAGTTAAAAGCCGCTTTCATCAGTATTATGTACACAATTTTTAGTTAAAATATATTTTGAGAAAGAAAGAAAAAGGAACCTGTATTTTTACGCGGTCGTTATTTTTAATATTAAACGGCTTTTATAGCGATTACATTTCTGCGAATGTGTTTAAACTCATGTAAATGGTCAGTATCTGTCAAAAGAGTGTAAAAGGTAATCAAATCTTACTTAATTTGGTAAGTAATTTCAGCACTCAAAAATTAAGATGTTTTTTAAAACCGGCAAGAGTTTTTCTTAAAAAACGAACACTGACTCCGCTGACAGGACAAGCATACTCGTAGTTACAACAATTGATATGGTTGTTATATTGTCCCATGCTTTCATTCTTGAGGCATGGGACATACAAGTATGTTCCAACCCAACCCAATCCTATATTGCTTACCAGTCTGTAACGCAAGTCGGATAATGTATCATAAAAATATCTTTGGGATTTAGATCATAAAGTCTAAGTTATGGGCCGTTCCGATACAAGCTAAGTTCTCATCTAAGCTCGGTCATAAATTTTAATAAACAATCTTATAATATATCGCATTTCAATGTCAAGTTCAAGTAAAAACCTTGAAAATGCCAAGAAATTTTAACTGCTATAACGTATCAAACGAGTAATATTGACACGCCTTTCAATGTTTTATTAGAACCTTGATGTGTCAGAAACTCTTTATACTCACAAATCGTTCAACTTTAGTATATTATAATGATAGCTCAACCAGTAGTGACGTCTCAATTCATACTAATGATATTTTGCTTTTGAGCAAAGTACAAGTTAAATGTAAAATATCAAAAATCACAGTAAAGTACGTTTTTATAAAACTCTATTTAAAATCTTCAATTGGTATCTCTGTAGAATAGGTTTATAGCTTTATGCAGACAGTGGTTTTTTTTTAGAGTTCATAGCTCATGCAGTTTGGGATGTTTTTGGAAAATGCGAAACCAGCTTTGCCCGATATAAGAATGGAACCAAAGCCCCCTTTTCAACCGACTTCAAAAAAAGGAGGAGGTTCTCAATTCGACTGTATTTTTTTTTATGTTTGTTACCTCATAACTTTCGACTGGGTGAACCGATTTTGATCATTCTTTTTTTATATGAAAGCTGGTGCTTCCCGAATGGCCCCATTTTATTTAATTCTGACAGTGGCATCCATGAGAAAACTATATAAGTCTTAAATCTAGATAGACAAAATGCGCGACAAATGGACGAATAACTCAATATTACGCCAACCGATTTTGATAATTCTTTTTTATTTGAAAGCATATACTTCAAGGGTAGTTTGATGAGTGTGTTAGGTTCTCATTATGGGATCCATGACAAAGTAACGGAACTCTTCAATTCTTAGGAGCAATTGGACGATACTTTTTCGATGTATAAAATAAATAAGAACTACCTATTCACTGAAAATCAAGAAAAAAAAAAAATTTTAACAAATAAAAAACCAACTTCAAAAAAATATATTTCAAAACAAAGCACTAAAAAGTAAAGAAATAATTGCGTATTCTTCTAAAACATATACGATAATACAATGTAGGTACAATTATTGTTATTGTTGGAGTCGGTGTCAGCCAATGTAGGTTTGTAACTACCTACGAGTATATACATACGTAAACGTGATATGTAAGAAATAGATATATTGCTCGGTATATTGTAGTGTTTCCTTGGCTGTAACAACAGCAGAGCATCTGTAAGCGAATCTTGCGGTTGAACTGACGCGATGACGTGCTGTAGGTACTGACTACTGACAATCTATATCGAAAGAGGTAGCCCTAATATACCCATTTGCCTGTCACATGACTGCACGCATTTAAAATGGACAAAATTTATAATTTTCTATACAATGATTAATCTGTTTCGTTAGTAACTATTATAAATAATCTGTGACGCGGGCCGCGCATATAACTCAGTCACCGAGGCGTATAAGACGGACCACATCGAACTAAAATTTAGATTAGAGACATAGTGCAATTTAAGACTCCACTAACTAGGTACACTTACTAGTTACCTCATGCACATAAAAACATACTTAATCAAAACAGTTATTTTGTCTGCGCATTTTGTAATAGTACATGCGATTTAACAATTACAAACAGATACCTCTCCATGAGCCTTGATTTGCCGTCAAGGACTCAATACAATAATGATTTGAATTGCGTTACTTGAAAGGTTATGCTTACTATCTACACAATACAAAGCTATTACAACTTATTGTAGATTTAAAAAGATAAGAAAGCTGAGATTTATAAAATGAGCTGTACAGCAAGGTGTTTAAAAAGGTTTTAACAAGGAGTAATATCTATACTATGCTTAGCGTTTGTGGACTATGAGAAAGCCTTCGATTCGGTGGAGACTTGGGCAGTTTTGCAGTTTCTTCAGCGGTGCCATATTGACTATCGGTATTTCGAGGTCTAAAGTGTTTACACAACAACGCCACCATGTCGGTCCAAGTACAGGAGCAGAGCACGAGGGCGATTGGCATGGGCAAAGGGGCGGGCCTGAGACAGGGAGATGTCATCTCTCCTGACCTGTTCACAGCCGCACTGGAAGACGCCTTCAAACTACTGGAATGGCACGGACTCGGCATCAATATCAATGGCCAGTATATCACTCACCTTCGATTTGCCGACGATATAGTGGTCATGGCAGAATTGCTGGAGTAGCTCGGAAATATGCTCGAGAACCTCAATCGTGTTTCCCAACATGTGGTCCTTAAAATTAACATGGATAAGACGAATGTCATGTCAAACGCCCGTGCTACGCCCACTCCAATATCCGTAGGGAAGTCGACGTTCGAAGTTGTCGATCACTACGTCTACCTAGGAAAAGTGATCCAACTAGGTAGGTCCAACTTCGAGAAAGAGGAAAACCGCCGAATTCAACTCGGTTGGGCAGCGTTCAGGAACTTGCGATAGATTTTGTCATCCAACATACTTCAGTGCCTCAAATCAAAACTTTACGACCAGTGGTAACTTGCGGAGCTGAAAGTCGCGGGATCTCGGTGGATGCAGACCGCCTGCAACCGGTCGCTTTGGAAATCGGTGGGGGAGGCCTATGTTCAGCAGTGGACGTCTTGTCGCTGCGAATGATGATGATGGTGAATGTGTTCATATGCGTCAAAATATAGCCTATATTAATGAAAAATATAGCCTTTGTCACTCCCTGATAAGGTAGCTTTACATTGGCGAAACATTTTTTTAAATCGGACCAGTAGTTTCCGAGCCTATTCAATGCATACAAACCAACAATCAAATCTTTCCTCTTTATAATAATAGTATAGATATAAATAAACCAAGACACGAGTTTCCTGGGAGCGTGAACTGCCTGACCCAGGATCGAGTCTAGAATTGCTACATAACAAACAAACACTGTGCCATTGAGGGTATAATAATACACAACCTTCGAAAAGGAAAGTAGTCGTCAACACATGTTTTTCTAACATCAAACTGAATAAGTGCCGTAGATAACAGGCGTCACACTACTTCCGCTTATTCCATTCATAACTTATGTATGAGTAACGGACAGACATAACAAGTCATTACATTAATCACTTACAATACTCGTGCTACTGAGTTGTGTTAATCGACTAAAAGCTCGGTTCAATGTACGCGAGTATTTACGCGAGATTTGAGGGCTAAATTCGTAAAGGAGGCTTTTGTAAAACTGCCTTTGATATCTTAAGTTGCTTGAATAAAGACTAAAACGTAAATAATAATAAGTCAGTAACGGTTATAATTTCGAAATAGAATTGAGTTTCAAAACAATAGTTACGCTCACTACTATTATGTTTATTTAATGTTATGCATGACCAAGGCTATTAAATGTAAATCAGTCAACGCAACAAGATCGTCTCTGTGTTATTCTATAGACTTAAGGTGCGTTTACACCAAGCGAGCGAATGCTCATTCTCTCCCAACTCCATGAAATTTTCTTTGTCTACCTCTGTTTACACAAAGAGAAATTGAGAGAGTGGGGATAGAATGAGCAGTCGCTCGCTTGGTGTAATAACACACAGAATAACACACCTTTCGACGACACCACTGGCGTAGTGCGCTGTACGGTTTCTTTTTCTTTCCCGGGTTCGATTCCTAGTTGGGTCCGTTCAGAAAACGATATTCTCTAAATTGGCTCGGGTCTGGATGTGCTGGTAGACGTGGCTTAATTCCTAATCTGGTACCTCCACATTTTTACTCCTTTTACGAAAGCTTTGTAACTAAATAGTTTCAATAAAATATTTTTCCTGCCCTTAATGTTTTGTACGCTTAAATGTTTTAAGTCTTGAAAACATCAAAGCTTAGGGAGTTAAGTAAATTCGAAATTAAGAAGTTAAACCTCTTTATTTTTAACAAGCTGCTACACGAAAGAAGAATGAATGTGTAACATGTTTAATAACACAAACTTTATAACCCTATTAGCTTCAAGTTATGTTTATTTTTATCTTTTTTTGTCCTGCTTAATTTTATGCAAACGAAGTTTTTCAACCTACTTGATCGTTGCAAAGTAAGCAACCATTGTGATACTTGTAAAAGTTAGTTCTTTGTGCAATTGAATAAATTTTTTTTTTGCTTTGACTGTTAGATTCAACTATTTACTCATCTAATCTAGTCTTTTGTCCTCTAGTCGTCAACATCCAAAGATTTCACAGAGTTTAAGTTGATGAAATAAAATGTTTTATTATTAGGTCCATTAGTCGGGATCTAATTCAATATTTGAAAGCTACGTAATTGGAATCGTTGTGAACTTTTGCAATTACAAATGATTCGCTATTGATCACAAAGGCTTTATTAGCTTTAGTAAAAAGAACGAGTAATTTAAAATCATTTAATAAAATCAACGCCTATAATACAGTTTTAATGGAAATGGGTCTCATGCACTGTCGAGCTGTGGTGAGACACGGCAGAGTCTCCACTTTTGAAGGTATACAATGGGGAAGAATGCACCAAGACAGGTGCAACCACAGGCACCGAGTGCACAATCGGAGTGTGTACCAGGGTGCTGCCATGGTCTACTACTTGGCTGTTCTTGGTCACGGTCGTCTTCTGCGTATGGAGAACTGGGACGTGGACTTGCTCGTGGTATACTGGGACATGGATGGCAGTGCTGCCGTGATTGACGACCTGGCTGTTCTTAGTGACAGTAGTCTTAGATGGCACAGATACGTGGACAACTGGAGTGTGGACTACTGAGGCGTGCACTACTGGTACAATCGGATGGTGGACATATGTGCTTCCATGGTCTACGACTTGGCTGCTCTTCGTGACGGTCAACTTCCCTAATGGCACGTGGACCTCATTGGTCAGGTAGAGACCAGGAGCGGCCGCTGACAAAGCCAAGATGGCGCTGACGATGATCTGCGAATAAAATGGGAAATTTAGATAAAATTGTTTTTGTATTTTTAATTTAAAGCCAAATTCTCATCTTCTCATGTAAATACCGTATAACTATGTGTTTCTGAGTAGGTGTTACCAGCTGCCTATTTAGGTCTTTGGCATGATTCCTCAATACAACAATCTGGTCCTAGGTTTTGACTTAGGTCAACGAAGAGTGTTTCAGATTTCGAACATAGCTTGGGTTTGCTATTATCACCAACCAGGGTACCGATTACTTGATCTTAATGATGGAGACTTTTGGTCAATATCGGGATACCAGGCCGATTACTGCTACTACCTCCAATGTTTACCAAAAAAGCGAGCTTTGCTCGAATTATTATAATTCACGACTTACAAGTTTTTGCATTGTGAGATATTGTTTTTCTCGACGTCGAAAACACAACTGATGAGTTGCATGTTCGAACACTTACTTTTTATATGCTTGAAAATAATCGATTGCCCTAGATTGCGACAATATTCGACAGTGTACTTGAATTTCTTTTGCTCTTATTTCGCGAATCAAAAGTTAGCTTCTTGCGTAACTCGGCGGACGAATGTGTCATGTATTTGGCGGTTTTTTTGTCCAGTGATTAGTGGTCTATGTTTTAATTAGCATTATTATTGCGATTCGTTAAGTGAGCTTTTTGAGTCAATAAGCAATTTGTCTGTCACATTTGCACATGTCATTCTTGATTATATCTTCAAGTCCATTGATTGTTTCTATGTCTCACCCGTGATTGACGTCCCAAATAGGTACCTTACCTACCATTCGTTCAGTACTATTGACTACAAACAGCCCATCAGATCTTATTTGCGTGAACTTATTCCCGATCTTAGAGATTGATTTTATAAAGAATTTTCTTAGTGGATGCTCCATTCGAAGTTGTACAAAATAGGTGCTAAAATTATTCATGTCTCTACGACTGGTGGTTATAGTTCTGCATTCATCTATACTAATATTATAAAGAGGAAATATTTGTTTGTTTTGTATCGAATAGAGTTCGAAACGAATGGACCGATATTAAAAAATTCTTTCACTAAATCATCATCACCATCGGTCTATCCCGGTCTATCCCGGTTGTGAGCCCACACTGGTGTGTGGGATCCCAGGGTACGCCTAAATAATTATTTTAATAATATAAAGCTACATTATCAGAAAGTGACATAGGCTATATATTTATTTTTAATTCAGGCTATATTATTCTGACGGGAAATACAGTCTACGCGGGCGAAGTCGCTGACGGACGGCTAGTAGGAAATAAAATAAATCGAACAAAAATAAGCACTTGTTGCTCGTCAAGTTCCATTATAAGTTCCATTATATAATCGAATGATCGTTTAGGTAGTGATAGCAAATACTAATTAATAAAATTTATTGTATCATTTTCATCTACGTATAAAGAAATAAATAAATATGCGCCAGACAACACACCTCTTGTAATGGTCTCGAAGTAGGGATTAATATCCCTGTGTTACGAGGTACCACACAAGGATATCAGCCAGGGGCGTCTCCCAGCACACCCAGACCCGAGTCAATTCAGAAAAGATCGTTTCCTGAATTGACCCGACCGGGAATCGAACCCGGGACACTAAGGAAATCGAGGCGAGAAACCGTGCTACAGCGCACAACGCCAATCGTGTCGTCAATAATGTAAATACTTACAAATTAGTTATTCACAATGTATATGAATTCCCAAGCCTTTGAGAATTTTTAATATTTAACTGGGCTTGAAGCATTTATAACTGTAATTTTCTTTTTGATTAACTCCAAATACTAATATATTTCATGTAATAAATCGAGTGTTGAACAAAAAAGTTCAAACGCAGTTCGAAATCAGATCAAGTATGATAGATCCCATTTTTGGCATTACACTTTCTCGACATTGCTAATTTTCCTGCGCAGGAGCAACAATATACAAATGCTTTATATCTTACAATTATTACTTTATTCTATTACTTTATTATTTATCTGCACACATTTATAAGTCCTTGGTTATTGAATAATGGTATTAAATATGATAAAATTGTCCTCTAAGCGTACTGGATACTAATTAATTCAAATGACAAAAAAGTGGAAGAAAAACTTCTTAGAAAACTAATTATAATTATTTCTCCATAAGCAAAATCAGTAAAAGAAAAGTTCTAGATAAAAAATGGTCATGCCGCATCCTTTATCCTGACCTTATCCTTTTCCAACAGTTTCTGTTTTCATTTACTTTTCCGCCAAGTCAACATATTTCTATCCAACTCCTTTACGCCTTTTACGGCACTCGGAACCATTTTACGATGTTTTTCCTCGAAATCTGGCAGTAATGAAGATATTGTGGAGCTCGACGACATTGTATGAGAATGAGCGTTTGTTTTCTTTGGGGTGTTGGGTGATATTCCGATGACATTGCTCGCTATAATGTGTGGCATTTGCATAAACTGAACATCTTTGAAGCTTGCGAAAGCAATATTGCTCGCTAACAGGTGTTGAAGGTGATTGTTTTTTTAAAAGAGATTTTGAACGCTTCCTCGGGTAACTACACACATCAAAAGTGTCTAGGGATCAACATATATTTTTGCAATAACTTTTCTCCTGATTGATATTAATTAAAATTTTCTTTAAGGATTCATCAAATAAAGTGTTTTCGTTTGTCTACAGTAACGATAAACCAAGTCACCTTTGCATTAATAAAGAAATTTGCCATTTTCCTAGTAAAGGGATTTTTGACATTTGAACCACTAACATTAAAGTTCGAAAAAAAGACTGAAATAACAGTTTTCTTTAAAATTTTATTGGGTTACTTAAACAATTAATAATCCGTGTTTCTACCGCGAACACTAACAACACAAGAACATCGGTTTGGCATACTCAAAATGAGTTCATCCAAATCACGCTGTGGAATGGCCGCCCATGTTCGTTGCAACAAAAAAAAGGTCTTTTTGCGACTGGATACCCTCCATATTCGGCAGAGCTCTTCTCTGTAGCATATCCCATGCTTGCTCAATCGGGTTCAAGTCTGGCGACTGAGCAGGCCAGGGCAGGACATTGATGTTAGCTGCGGCGAGAGTCTGTCTTACAACTCTTGCGGTGTGCGGTCGTGCATTATCATGCATTAACTGAAATAAGGGACCGATTTGCACTTGTAGAGGAACGATGACGTCTGATACAATCGTCTCAGCATAAATTTGAGCGTTGAGGTTGCCTCTGATCCAAATCAACTCAGTTCTTCCGCCGATCCAAATACCCGCCCATACCATGATGGTTCCACCACTATAAGGATGGACTTCCTGGCAGGATTTTGATCGCTGTTGGCGTCCAGGGGTTCTCCAGTGTCGTATACGTCTTGTATCCGGTCTCATACCAAAACGAGACTCATCAGAAAAGCACACGAAATGCCATTGTTCTTCTGCCCAATTTCTGTGTTCAAGAGCCCATTGATATCGAATCCTACGATTGTGCATTGCTATAGGTGGTACCCTTAGCGGTCTTCGGGAATGAAGGTTCACTTCATGCAAGCGGTTTCTGACTGTTTGGTCGCTAATTAAGTTCCCTGAAGAGTGATGAAGCCTCACGGCTAACATCATGGCGGTTATTGTTGGAGCTCTTCGAGTTGTGATTTGAATGTATCGGTCTTGTCTCCGTGTGGTGCAGCGATACCGTCCTCCATGGCGCTCAGCCACGGTACCAGTGCTTCGGTAACGTGTCCAAAGTCGACTGATAACACTCTGACTTGTATTCAGAGCTAAAACCACAGTACGTTGCCGGGAACCAGCTTCTATCATTCCCACGGCTCTGAGCATTTCTTCCCTGCTTAAATGACGTCGCCGCTCCATAATAACGTTGGTTTTAATCAGTAGTAGGGAAACAGTAGCACTAATAATGTCTTCAATGCGTTGTATGTTTTTATAGGGAAAATATTGACAGCTGATTTTCATCTTTTACTCGAATTTGATTGACAGTTCCTGTTTCAAATTATGAAATGCACCAAAAAGGATCCATATAAATTTATAAAATCATAAATTTATTACAAAGCCACATCTCAATCTCAAGAAATCCGCATAAAAATGCTTGATCCCTAGACACTTTTGATGTGTGTAGATGGTAGATCAACCCAGGATGTAGCCAAGCCTTACATGGCTTCTGAAACAGGATCCACAATAATTGTATGTAATTAATTATCAACCACAAGGCGAATGTCTGCGGATTGGTGATTTTAAACCTAATGAACCAAAATTCAAACAAATAAAAAACAACTTCAAAAAAATATATTAAACAAAGCACAAAAAACACCGACTCCAACAATAACAATAATTGTACCTACATTATATTATCGTATAAGTTTTAGAAGAATACGCAATTATTTTTTTACTTTTTAGTGCTTTGTTTTGGGTTAGTTTTTTTTGAAGTTGGTTTTTTTTTGTTAAAATTTTGGTTTATTTCTAGATTTTCAGTGAATAGTTCCTATTTATTTTATACATCGAAAAAGAATCGCTCCTAAGAAATAAAGAGTTCCGTTCTTTGTCATGGATCCCTTATTCAGAACCTAACCAAACTCTCATCAAACTACCCTTGAAGTATATATATCCTTTACAATAAAAAAAGAAGCATCAAAATCGGTTGGCGTGATATTGAGTTATTCGTCCATTTGTCGCGCATTATGGTTTATCTAGATTTAAGACTTATATGGATTTCCCATGGATGCCACTCTCAGAACTGGACCAAATTAAAATGGGACCACACGGGCAGCATCAGCTTTCCAATAAAAAAAGCATTATTAAATCGGTTGGTGTAATATTGAGTTATTCGTCCATTTGTCGCGCATTTTGTCTATCTAGATTTAAGACTTATATGGATTTCCCATGGATGCCACTCTCAGAACTGGACCAAATTAAAATAGTTCCTTTAAAAGGTGCTGTTTATTATTATGTAATATGCTGTTTAGGTATAAGTGTTCTACCTAGGGGCGGAATTTCGGAAAGCATCAGCTTTCAAATAAAAAAAGAATGATCAAAATCGGTTCACCCAGTCGAAAGTTATGAGGTAACAAACATATAAAAAAAACATACAGTCGAATTGAGATCCTCCTCCTTTTTTTGAAGTCGTTTGAATAAGAAACATACCTAACCCTCCCTGGAGATTTCAGACTAGCATTTTGATAACTCTGCCTAGAGATACCGTAGGTAGATTAGGTAGAGAAAACGTAGTTTTACTCGTATGAAGATCGTGTTTAATTATGTCTATTACTTTAACTGAATCGGTCTACGGTAACAGGATGGCCGTTAGACCTAGAACACCTTACATGGCTATTTCCTAATGTTTATATAAGTATCTTTTTATAACTCTACTTTAAATAAGAGTATCTGCCCGCCAAACCCACCCGACTACAAATTAATCATTGTATTCCAGTCTAAGAGGCATTCAAACAGTTAATTTTATCAAGGAGATAAAAGAACACTCCCAGGAGAAATCACCCAAACATTTGTTTTTCGAGGCTTCTGGTAACAGCCTTAAACTTTTCAGTTAGTAATTTAGTTGCCATACCTAAAGTTAGAGATCATTAATTGTACGATAACATCCGAGATGTTTTAGGAGTAAAAATATCTTCCTGTACCTATATATTTTATTCCAACAATATTTTTACAGCATAATGCGTACATTTAATAGAATATACGAGTAGAAGATGTAACTAGAACATACGCTATTGTAGTTTAGCTATAGGTACCTACTATGCTACTTATTTTTTTTATCTTTGAATAAGTGGTCTACGCAGACGACACGTCGAGACAAAGACGACACGGTTGGCGTAGTGCGCTGTAGCACGGTTTCTCGCCTCGATTTCCGTAGTGTCCCGGGTTCGATTCCCGGTCGGGTCAATTCAGGAAACGATCTTTTCTGAATTGACTCGGGTCTGGGTGTGCTGGGAGACGCCCCTGGCTTATTTCCTTGTGTGATACCTCGTAACACAGGGATATTAATCCCTACTTCGAGACCATTACAAGAGGTGTGTTGTCTGGCGCAAATTTTAAAAAAAAAAAAAAAAAGCTAGTAATATATGAATTAAAACATAACTTTCCTAGTATCGATGATTCGGTGTCCTTAAGTCCGCGCTTGGACTACTTAGAGGACAGATTCACTATTTGAACCTGACATTATTTAAAAATTATATTTCTAGAAACGAGATAGTCGTCTCAACCCTTGAAGTTTAACTTTATTTAGAATTTCTTTGAGGAGTTTATTTTTATAGAAGATACGAGACGTAGTTTAAAGTCAAAAACGCATCAAACGATCAACTATTTTTAGCTAAGACAAAGTTAGTAACCTCACGGTCAGATCGGTTTAGAACGTCTGCAGAAAGATCGCCGCCATAGTTGTGAATTATATTTTTATGTTACTTGATACTTACCTACTTCTTAAAAACACTGTAAAATCATTCATCGATGAGTTAGGCCTCATTTTATTTCTTGCAACGGCTATGATATACACGCATACGTAGACTGTGCAACACTGTGCTTTGCAAAAAATATGATAATCTCAGCTTACTAAATAACATATGAGTTCGGACTAGGTTTACCGTGATATGCGTTTTTGCGTCCCACTGGCAGCTAAATGGAGGACTTAGTTTAATCAAAACTAACTATAAAAAGGAACTTTCAGGCTGTAAAGCCCAAAATTAGTGTTCCTGCTACTATTTACACTATAGGTACGAGTATACTATTTTTCAGAAGGCGATGGCAATGTCATGCCAGTATTGCATCTGCCATGGCTCTTGCAAGTATCTGTAGCCTGCGGTAACAGCTACCGAACAAGCGTCTCGCATGTTTATAGGTTAACCGCCGTAAAGTCGACCCTTCTGATGGTCCGCGGAACGCAGGGCGGGGAGTAGCACGGGTACACACGGCATTACGCCGCGGCGAGATATCTCAACACATGATTAATAAAATCTCCGTGTTGTTATTTAGGAAATTTATAACGTCAGATGTGTTAGTATTTGTTTTAGTATTATAAATAAAAATGAACTAATTAAATATCAATTATTCATTAGACGTCAAACCGAATATGGCCGCTTTTACTTTACTTTTTAATAGTTGACATAGACACGCCAGTAGCCTCTGAAATTGTCTTATTTACATTTATGTCTTCACCTGGAAAAATAAATAAATAATATGCGCAAGACAACATACCTCTTGTAATGGTCTCGAAGTAGGGATTAATATCCCTGTGTTACGAGGTACCACACAAGGAAATAAGCCAGGGGCGTCTCCCAGCACACCCAGACCAGAGTCAATTCAGAAAAGATCGTTTCCTGAATCGACCCGACCGGGAATCGAACCCGGGACACTACGGAAATCGGGGCGAGAAACCGTGCTACAGCGCACTGCGCCAATCGTGTCGTCAAAAAATCATGAATACATTATACTAACGAACTGGCAATAACAATGTAAGATAATCAAAACACATCAAAAGTAGGTATTATGAAAACTTTATTATCACAATGTCGAAAACGAAATGAATGCACACCTGAAGAAGACGCTTGTTCCAATTTTTTTCTCTAATAATAATCCATTATTTTAAAGCATTGACTTCTTAATTTTTTATTACGTTGACTCGGCAATTCCATTTTTGTATTTTTCTCATGTGGAGCAGACACAAGGCTGCAACCGCGCAAGCTTTGACGTTGAACGTCTATCGCTGTCGGTAGCCGACAGGTGACTGATTGAAGTGATTTGATTGGCTTAGAATATTCAAACTCTAAGTTGATTCCCCCCTCCCGCGTCCCGCGCACTGTCAGAAGGGTCGACTATATAGCGGTCAAGCTATCGTTATTCAGTTATTCACACATTCTGTCCGATGCCTGGGCTTCAAATTCATTACTGAAATTAATTAATTGTTTCATAATGTGGTGTCCTTGTGGTGCCCATATGTCACTCAAAGTAAAGCAGCTCTCATAAATTGTGTATGTTCATTATTTTTACCGTTCTACAGACTATGTTGACCCGGCAACGACCGCCAAGATTTTGAGTTACTTTTTCTTTGCCGAGTTTTTTATCACGGCAAGAGTTTCCAGCACCTTTTCTACATCATTTACTATCATTTAACCAAAACAAGGCCTAGTTTGCAACACCTGCTCTGCTATTACTTAATTTGTGACTTGAACTTTGAAAACAATCAGTTTTTTGTGCACATTCCGATTGTAGATGGCATTTCGTTCTTGCTGCAGTTAATAACGAACAAAATTAAAACATTAAATCATTTAGCCCACTGTAATTAAAGTCTGAGTTGCACTAAAAGCCACGGACTTAATTAAAAGAATTTGTTTTACTACTTTTAAATGAAAAAAATATATATATCTATCAAAGAACTATGCGTCTAATAATAAAACCTCATGTCTCTCAACGAGTTAAGGGCCTCACAAGACTTTGAATTTGCATTATCGTTCGCGAAAAAAAATGTATTGGGATTTGACATTGTCATGTCATGACAAGTGTCATCCCAATACAATTTTTTACAATTATTCACAACGGAATTCGAGGCGAGAAACCGTGTTACAGCGCACTACGCCAATCGCGTCGTCAAATGTTCGATCAGGATGTTTGATCGATAGGTCATGAAATTCCAGCTATTGCCGGTCGCCTATTGCTGCCTGCCCATTGAGGTGGAGCGAGGTTTCAGAGCGGAGAGAGGGAATAATGCGGTTGGAAGCCCAACAAGACAAGCCTGCCTTTAAGCAATTCTATTAGGAAAAAAATTCAAAACTCCTCCCCCGTGCCTCGCTCAGCATCAATGTACAGACTCTAGCTTATAACCAGCTTTTCTGAAATCCAACGAGATGCACCCACGAGACGCAGAGAGGGCTTTCCAGCAATCTGCACTCAACGGTTTGCTCCGTCTTTTCTGGTCCGCACCGCTAGGGTGTGGATCGCTCTCCCTGTGTCTTAGTTTCCGGATACTTACAACCTCGGCATGTTCAAGGAGAGAGTGAATAGGCATTTTCTGAGTTAGCGTTTACCACCATCAGCCTCGTCATCGCTTACCACCAGGCGAGACTGAGGCCAAACTAAAACACATTTTGAATAAAAAAAACTAAAGTAGAGAACGTCCCCTGATAATTATGATGATGCATAAGCATAAAGTTCCTTTGCAAGTGTTTCAAGAAATACCATCGAAACTTAAATGCCAATCCAATTCAGCAATTCAATCATGAAAGTGAATTTTAATGGGTGGTATTTTGTCGGATTAAGAATTAATGCTTGTTAATTAATTTAACACAAGATTTCTTGTCCAGATAATTGAACGGTTTAAGTGTTACGAAAATTTATGGCCGATACTTTTAACGTCTTACGCACTGTCCTGCTTGAATATGTTAAAATAAATGTACGGAGGCGTCCATATCAACCTTAACAAAATCATTGCGCAATGGGGCTAATGTCAGCAGCAAAAGATGCCCTTTGTTTATATCGACTGGCCTGTTGGTGCAATGGCAGCGATCCTGCCTTTAGCACCGGAGGTCGTGGGTTCGATCCCCACCCATGACAAACATTTATGTGACGAACATTTGTGTTTGTTGTGTGTCTGGGTTTTATTATCTATTTAAGTATGTATTTAGAAATATTTAAATATGTTTATCAGTCTCTGACCCCCATAGTACAAGCTCTGCTTAGTTTGGGGTCAGACGATCTTGGTGTAAATTGTCCCAGATATTTATTTATTTATTTATATTTATAGGTTGATGCGAACGCCTCTAAACAATGAATACTACATTTTTTTTATCTCATTATTATATTTGCTGTTTATACACTCACTTTGGCTTTACGCCCGTTTTTGAAGATAAGGGGACTAACAACTTGAACATTATAAAAACGAAAGGTTTTTTGAAAAACTGTTAATACTTTGGATGATAACTTTTGTTAGAATTTTTGTTGGGTCGACAACGCGAGGTGATGCCCCTGGTGTTTCACGCGTCCATTGGCTGCGGTGACCGCTTACCATCAGGCGGTTCGTGTGATCGATTGTCGGTCTTGTCACCGAAGTAGTATAAAATTTAATAAAACAGAAATAGGACACAGGTTCTGGGCCCATTATTAGCACCCAAAAACAACAAACACAAATGCCTGTCTAATTGATGCTTATTCTGGATAGGAATGAAAATTACACCCAAAGTGCAGAAGTAGAGATCACAAGCCATGCTGCCAACAAGCCAATAATGTAGGAACGTATTTATTAGTGACATTAAAATTAAGACAAAATTTACTAAATCAATTATTGTCTTTTGTTGACTTGATGTTGGTTAATCTGTCATCTGTCACAATTATGTCTAAACCATGTAAATAATTAAAATTACCGCACAAGACGACCTCAAACTTGATTAGCGAACAAGTCACTTGCCTAAAATATAACTGCAGATAATGACATGTCGCCAAAATCCTTTTACTTTTAAATTGTTCTGTTATATAAATATGAACCGAAACCCCAGTGACAGAAAGGCGTGCTGATAAGATCAAAACAACGTTTACGCACTTAATAATCATGTGAATACGCCGTTTTATTTTATGTCAATGTCAGTTGACAGTTGATCAGTTTGGTAAGTGGAGCCGGTGTCACACATGGTGGAAAATACGAGTCGAAATTACAGCGTACTGTCGAGAACAAAAGTTGTTAATTCAAAAGTAGTAATTTTTCTTAGAATTGCAATTTTATGGCTTTCATCAATAGAGGTTTTCGTTTATTAGTAGTTGTAATTTACATTATAAATATGTTTTTTACTTATAGAAAGTTTTATCAAAAAAATACTTGAAAGCCGCTGCATTACACTGATTAGTGTTTGTTTTGAATGTTTTATTTGAAATAGCTGTATCGTTGATGTGATCGAAAGCTAAAATATTTACAACAAAAATAATAAAGTCAATTATTAGAAATCTGCATCCATCACCATCCTTGCCAAATACACTGAGTCACCCTAATTAAGGTGTCGGAGATAAAGTGTCTTAACCGCCATTATACTGTTCCCATTTTATCTTCTCAAATTAAAACAGCTTTTCACTTTTATGAACGATTGTACGATAAAAGAAACGGATACAAATTACTTGTTACGAATGATAATTGTTGTGATTTACTCATAAACATTCACACGTTTCTTTATTTTAAGGATAATTAAGTAACCTGGGTTTTTGTTGAGAAACTTTAATTTCATCTAATAAGACATATATTACGAGAAACATTATAGCTACCTACCTTATACAAGAAATAAATGTAAGACAAATTGAATCTTAAATATGTTTTAGGATAATTAGGTTAGGCATTTGTAAAGGAAGAAAGAAAAGGTGAATTTCATCTGACACTGTAGCAATTATTAAAAATGATATGTTTTTAGTGGGTAGGCTACCTTACTTCAAGTAACAAAAGCAGGTAGATGAAAGTAAAGGCACCACAAAGACTGTTTAAGTTAAAAATTCTGAAGACAGACTTTCATGAAGGAGTACTTCTAGTTTTGTTTAAAAAACGGATATGTATGCATTGTCAGTATGTCTAACATGAGTTCAGTCACGTAAACTACGATAGTAAAGATCAGAAATTTGTATAAGCCTTTTTTGGTTCCATTTTTAATCACCAGAACATTTTAAATTCTTTAAATCCCATACAATGACACGCTAGCGGCTGTCATTGGTGTAAACTCATGGTAGTTTCTGGTGTAGTAACTGTAGTAACTGTTTTGGACACCAAGAGCTAAAACTTTCCCCAGTTAGGGATATCCCTAACTGGGCAAAGCTTTGGCATATGCCAATCTGGGCAAGAGATGTCACAAATAAGTAGACAGTAGCACAGATTACTAGTTACTAACGTAACAGATAAATCACATCAATACAAAAATGTCAGTTAAATGCGGGCTGTCATGCGTCAGGCATATATATATATATTGCCGGGCTACCTCTTTCGATATAGATGTCAGTAGTCAATCAGTACGTCATCGCGTCAGTTGAACCGCAAGATTCGCATTCAAATGCCCTACGCGGCTGCTGACAATCAACTGCCAAATGGAAGTTCCATATCCCAGCAGCAGTTAGGTATTTTTCACGCGCAAGTTCGTGAAGTGACAGGGACCTGACAGTAGTTTAAAATAAAAAATGCAGATGCAGCAAAAGTGCAGTTAACTCGACACTTACATTGCCTAATAATGCACACAAAAATATTCACAAAACTTAAATGTCAGTAGGATTGGGTGAGTCGTTTTCGGAAAAAGAATGCATCATGTTTGTAGGGCGAGGTTGCAACGTCTTCTTGCATTAAGGCTGGTCAAGACCGACTTAAAATCCTGCATGATGTATGTAAATTACATCAGACATATCGTTTTCAGTGGCCGTGTTGACAAGAAAAATGCATGTTGTTTATTGTAACCACCTACCTCAGCAAACGAGGCCATCGAAATCGAATAATAACGTACAATATTATCTTCTCAACAATGAGCCATTATGAAGTCCAACTCAAAAATATTTTAAATCAATTATACATGTTACATGCAGTTTTAAATAACTTTCAGGGATTTACACTGTACTTAAAAACTCCCATGCTTGAGCGCTCCGAATACACTTCGGGCGGGGAAACTGTAAGTTACAAAATTTTGAGAATTATATATTAAAAATAATTAAAACTACCTGCAGCATACAACACAAAAAGAAGGAATAAAAGCAACACAAAAAAAAAGTTGTATCACTTCTCCGTATTCCTATTGTTCTTCGTTTTATTTATGTATCAACAGATCAACTGGCAACAATTTAGATACCTTGTATTTTGGAAGTTTGCATAGAACAAGACTATTATCAGTCCCAAACTTAATCCAGCAAAACAACTTTCGATCCGTTTAAAAACCAATTTACAAACTATTTATATTCGGCTTCAATCAGCCGGCATTAAAACAATTTGAAATTGTGAACAATTAAAGTTCGTATTTACATTTAGAGTGTTGTTTTGGAAAAGGTGATTGATCTGATAGTTAACTAGGAGGCATCACACACAAATTCTGACAAACAAACTGAGGTGGTTTGGCTCGCCCTAAACGGGACTATTAAAACAGTAATAGATATAATTTTGAATAGATATTTATAGGTCTTCTTTATGCCCAATGCTTGTTTTTAATTAGAATATGTCACTATGCCATCAAATATCCAAACTCGATATTTTTGCTAAAAATATTTCGCACAATTAACTATTATAATATAATTAATACAATCATGCAACGCTGCCAAAAGCTGAAACAGGTCAATGAATGTTGCAATCAGTATGAAAAATATATATAGTATATATCTACCGATACATAGATATGTCGTCTGCCCAAATAATAAGCCTGGCAATCCTGCGCAACAACATGGGCTTTTGTACTACATAGAAAAAACCCAATAGAATGTGGTAAACAGGAAAAATATTAATCCAAAATCAAAATATTGAAATTATCATTTGCCTTGAACATTAGCACATCATGGCATTGGGACCTTAAAATCTAGCAAGAGGTCAACTTGTCGATACCACCAGCGAGCAAGTTACATGTCTCGTAACCCACCGTGACGTCTCAAGGCGCAACGCTTGTTTGAATGATTGAAGGAACCAAGGATGTTGTTCCGTATAAGGTTCGGCTTTTAACGATATTTGCTTACGGAGTACCTTTATCTTGATTGCAACTGCAACGCAATCATTGAAATAACTGCCATGTGATTTTCAATTCATAAATCAAATTATAGTGACATTATTTGGGTCAATTCCCGTCCAAGACAGACAATCTTTATCCAGTTATTTTTTTACCTGAAACTCAGTGTCCAACCTCTGCTTAGTAAGTGGTCTCATATATCACATATTATATATTTTTAAGTTGTTTTAATACTTACTTGTACTTGGTTCTTTGACACACATGTAATAGCTTTTAATTTAATAATGAAATCTTTGTTTTTTTGCTGTACGAGTACTCTTAGGTACGCTATGAAAAAGCAAACAAAATCTCTCTGTGTTGTATTAGTGCCTACTCCGCCATACTGGTTTAGTCATGAACCTAAATAGCTATGCCTTTTCAGCACTGCCTTCTACCCTTAGTATCATTTCATTCTTTTGCAAGAAAAAAAGGCTTATTTATTTTTTAAATTAAAATGAAAGTCATTAAGTAAAATATCTCAAATTATCTCATCATTGCGCTCAGGTAGGCACTAAGCGGCTTTGCCTATCGTTGCGCATAATTGGCACTGGTGGCGTCCGTCAGGGTGCTTTGCTAGGATGTGAATTATATAACCTTGATGAGATAATATTCAGTGTGTGTATAATGCTCCACGTGAAGATTCGGAAGGTACCTAGTTGTAAACAAAACTATTACTGAATGAAATCAATCATAGAATTATGTGTAAAATAAAGCTTCTTAACATTAGTCGCAAGACGTGTATTAGTTATAGCCAAGTCATGTTTAAGGGCTTTTTTATGTTATGTTAATGTGTTTTAAATATGGGAAGTAATCTCATTAAATCAATAAAACTGCGTACCATCCGAATACTCCTACGACCTTTAAAGAACGCAACAATTTACTATATTGAGTAAGCCATGTAATGGGAAGCTTATGAATTAATTATGCTAACTATGCCTTCCGATGTCGTGACCGGTATAACATCCGGTATTGTAAGAGCAGTGATTATGAACTGCACTGATTGATTAATCGACGGCCATCACCGTTAGTGCTTTATCGATACAAGCAAAGAATAACCCTATGTAAAGTACAAGTAAAGGCACCCTTTAATGCAGTCTTAATTGCACACTATTATGTGTATATTAGGCTAGAATTTCCTATAATGAAGAAATTATTTCTACTCGTACAATACAATAATTAATTGATTTGCAGCTTTAAGACGTTCACTGGTCACCACTAGCTTACTTCATAGATTTTCAGAGGGTCTGTCTATATTGGAGACAACTTTGGAGAGTTCGAACACAAACTCAAACAATGTATAGCACATAACAGAGTAGAAAAAACGAAAATACTAAACCCTCCTAAAAAGATTGGATAAACAGTGATATAATCACTGGAATCAGGCAAAGGAATTATCTATGGATGCAACACTAAAAAAACCAAGGCAACGAGAGTTTAGAAATGGATTTCAAAAAAAAAAAAGACGCAGTTGCTAAACTTATTCAAGATACAAAAAAATCTTACTATTATAAATTATTTGCAAGCTGTTCCCACAATCCCAAAAAAATGTGGACTCTCATAAACAGTCTGACTAAAAACAAATCAAAACAAAGTTGTGCTCCTCCAAAGCTCTTAATTGATTCCAAAGAAATCACTAAAGGTGAAGTTTGTGAGGTTTTTAACAGGTATTTTGCCACCATAGGTTCCACACTAGCAGCAGAAATACCGAGCAAATATCATGATAGTACCGCGAACCCTTTTATCAGGCCACAAAAAATAGATACTCACAAGCTGCTAACTTTGACTCCATGTAACTCAAATGAGATAAAGAGGATAATTCAAAAGCTTGATCCGAATTCTAGTAGTGGCATAGATAGAATAAGTACAAAGATAGTAAAATGTTTGGAAAGTCTAATTTCGGAGACCTTGGCGTGTTGTTTTAATAAGTTAATGTTAGATGGCGAATTCCCAGTTACTTTAAAGGTAGCGAAGGTAACACCAATTTATAAATCTGGGCCCACAACAGATCCAGGAAACTACCGCCCGATTTCTATTTTGCCGGTTTTTTCAAAAGTATTAGAAAAAGTAATTTATAATCGCCTATCGGATTACCTTGACTCTTTCAATTTTATATCAGAACGACAGTACGGTTTTCAATTAAAAAGTAACACTACTGCAGCAATAATCGATCTAACTACAAAAATAAAAGAAAACTTAGATAAAAAGAAGACAGTCTTAGGCGTTTTTATTGATTTAAAAAAAGCCTTCGATACCGTCAGTCACAATCTGCTACTAAATAAATTACAAAGTATTGGTATCGATGGTATTGCCCTCAAAATGTTTAAGTCATATTTAACAAACAGAGTACAAATAGTCAAAATTGAAAACACACAAAGCCATAGCCAAATCATTACTCATGGTGTTCCACAGGGCTCTATATTAGGACCGCTACTATTCCTTATATATATCAATGACATAGCAGAATTAAATCTTCATGGTCAGTTAACCTTGTACGCAGACGATACTTGTTTGTTCTACTTCAGTAATAGCATGGATGAAATTATTTCACAGGCTCAAGAAGATCTTAATGTGTTATCCGAATGGTTTCAGTATAATCTGTTAACAATTAATATCTCTAAAACATGTTACATTGTCTTTAAGTCTAAAAATAAAACTATTCCCCTTCACGACCCTTTAACAATAAATGGCACCCCACTGGAACAGAAAACCTGCGAAAAATATCTTGGGTTGAGACTGGACAAGTTTTTATCATGGAATAAGCAAACAGAATACATTAAAAATAAATTGTCGTCACTTGTAGGTTCACTCCATAACGTAAATCAATGCATACCTAGAAAACTACGTTTCAACATCTACAACTCACTAGTAAAATCACATTTACTATACCTTATAGAGATATGGGGCAGTGCTGCCAAAACCAGACTGCAAGAACTACAAAGAGCCCAAAATAAAGTAATAAAAATTCTCTTCGGCTACCCATACTTAACACCGACCCGTAAAATTTTCAAGGAGGCAAAATTAATGAACATTCGACAATTATATATATACAGTATATGCGTTCTTATCAAAAAAATTATAACTAAAAATATCCAAACAAATCTATCTTTCACCAAAAAATCACAAGTTTCCAAACGCAGCTTACGTCGGCCAAGTTTGATCGTGTTACCTAAAAGACTAACCAAGCTAGGGAAAACAAGTATTACCTTTGAGGGGGCACAATTTTACAATAAGTTACCTACTCATATTAAAAATTTAGATAACCTAAACAGTTTTAAGTCTCAGTTGCGTAATTATATAACACAGAACAACGATTTATAAACTATTGTAATAATTATATGTATACCACAATGCGGTGACTGTGTTTTTTTAGATTACGAACTATGATAATAATAATGTTCTCATGTAAGTGGATTTCTGTAATCTTTTTATGAGAATAAATTCTTTAAACCTTATATCACCTTGTTATTGGTGTTTTAGGAGTATGTAATATTGTATACTTATGAACGGCTTGGCAACATACATTTTACAACTTAAATATAATAAAGACAGATTTTTGTCTATAGAAAATACTTTTCACCGGAACTTTATACGCAGCTATAAGGGTATAAGTAGTTGTTTTTCACATCATTATCTTCCTGTCCGTTAGGTCCGTGGTGGGCAAATAGCTTCGCTTGCCTCACAGGGCCTTTGTTTTTACCAGGGCTCGCAATCAACTCACCAGACTGGATAACTCTTTACACGTTGCTTGCAAATCGTCTTGCCGTTATCTTGAGAATCCGTCTACCTATCGCCTAATTTTAAGGCATTGGCATGTCTTCAAATCAAAAATAATTTATAACTAACTAGAAAATGTATGCGGTTTTTATCCATGTAGCCCTAATGTATTTAGTATGTTGGTTTGGCAAAATTTTATCTCTCTTGATTTAAGTTTTTAATGATAAATTGATAGTCTTCTTTGGTAGACAGTTTACAATGGCAATTTGCTTTAAAGGTCAGCGTATGGTTTCGCAATATTATGTCCCGGGTTGCAAAAATCAATACATTATTATTTATATTGTTACCTAAACATTACAATCAATCAATCTGAAATTTTATTTAATATAGAAACCGTAAAGATAAATTTTCATGCAAATAAGCCCACAAACCTGTTTTCGCAATTTAAATACACAAATTTGTTTTCACAACTAAGACAAATATTTGAATCTATTTCTCCTTTTGTTCCAGATTCCTCGCAATTTGGTGGCCGCTGAAATGTCAAATCACCAAGCGCCGAGCCAGAATGATGATCGTTTTTATCTGGATCTTCGCAATTCTCGTCACAACGCCTTGGGTTTTCTTCTTCGATCTCTTCGTCGTCTTTGATGACAAACCCAACGTTCGGTTATGCCTCGACGTGTGGCCCAATCCCATCTTAGAGGTTGTCTACTTCGTCATAGGAAACCTTATCTTTTGTTACATCCTACCCATGATCCTTATCACTTTATGCTACATTCTGATCTGGATTAAAGTATGGAGGCGATCAATTCCAACAGACACGCAAGATGCGCAAATGGAGAGAATGCAACAGAAATCAAAAGTGAAAGTTGTTAAAATGCTCGTTGCCGTTGTCATACTATTCGTTTTGTCGTGGTTTCCGCTATACCTGATCTTTGCGAGATTAAAGTTGGGAGGCCCCATACAAAAGTGGGAAGAAGACCTGTTGCCAATCGTAACACCGCTAGCTCAATGGTTGGGGTCTTCAAATTCTTGTATCAACCCTGTTCTATACGCATTCTTCAACAAGAAGTACAGAAAGGGCTTCGTGGCAATCATAAAGAGCAGAAAATGCTGTGGTAGGCTCCGATATTATGAAACGATTGCGTTGCAGTCATCGAGTACGTCGACGAGAAAATCGTGGCATTACAATAACAATAACCACGCGTCAATCACGCGGAGGTCGCCACCGGTCGACAAAAACGCAGTATCGTTCATCTATAACCACACGGGAGTGTAAGCGTTCCGGAGGACGATCTTTGGAACCGGTTGTCTACAAGCTGCGGCAGCTAGCGGCGCGCGCGGCCTCCACTCGGCCGGCGCCGGCGCACGCGAGACGACGCACTTCACCATATCGACACATACGATCTTTTTTATGCTTGTCATGATTTTAAGTTCGACAGTTTGATGTTGTCTTGTGCAAATCAAGTTTTTGACCTTTGTGACTCGATAGTGAATGATCTGTGGATGTTTTAATAGTAAGGTAGGTACTTTTATACGTAAGTCGGTTAAAGTGTTGTAAGGAGATTTTATTTTTACACTGATTATAATACTGTTTAGTGGTCAAGAGCAAACGCACATTGCGCACAATATTTTTTAGATATGGAAAATTGTTTTAAATTTAATGTCTTTGTGTTTCCTAAACTTTTGTTATAAATTATTTCGTTAAAATAAGAAAAATTAAAAAAAAAAAACATTTTACACAAAAAACTTATAATACTACAGTACAAAAAATATTTGTAGGTGATAAAGCTTTTCGAATTAAAAACATATTTATCATCGTTATTTTATCCACTTAACAGCTGGTTTTATGTAGCTTTAATTATATTCGGAAACAAGTTGATTTAAAAAAATGGGAACTTGATATGAATCGCTGGATTTCAAAAAACTTACATACTACTAGTTTTTAATACTCACATACATTCTACAACTATGTAATGTCTACAAATCAATAATAAACATTTTTTTAAATCTAATTTTTTGAGGAAATTTTAAATGCTTGATGCCATTTTTTTGTAGAGTATTTTTTTTACATCATGAATAAAATCTAAGTATAATAATGTTACATTTATACTTCATTGCCATCTAGTGGAATAGATTTACTGAAGTTATCTTTAAAACAAATGGAATAATCGGCACAAGTCGAAGGCCGCTTACAATGCACAAAATGTTGATAAATAATAATGTATATGATAATTTTAACTGTCATCGAAGTTATACGTTAGGGAGCGAAATATTATTGAAAACTCTGATGGTTCTTTAAATTTTAATATCAGCTACTTTCTTTGCAAAAATATCTTACATTGTTGTACGGGATAACGGGAAGAAAACTAACAAGTTTATTTTTAAAAAATGTGGCCCGGCCCTAGCCAGGGGATGTCACTAACGCGTTACCGACCTAGAACCCTGGGCATTTTTAAGACCTGCAGAGGCCTTACTTTTGAACAGAATTTCTTTGGATTGGATAAACGATGACATGGTGTCAACCATAAATTGTTTAAACCCTATCTCGAAGCAACAAGGTTCAAATAAATTTAAACGACGTTAATCCCAATCCGGCAAAATACTCGTAGATTCAAGAGCACTGGCTTTGCTACTTTCTAGATGGTCGTGAAAAACACAGCACCTAATGAAAGTGTGACTGCTTGGGCGCTAAAAAGTTACCAATATGGGAATATAATGTAGCTAAACACCTCAGCACAACATCATACTCAAACGTCAGCAACTTTTTTACTGACTGAGCACTCTAGATAGAAGTTAGTAGGTACCCAAACTGAGGCTAGGATCTCTCATATACACCCTGCTTTTCCCACGTATAGGACTAAATACCTAAATACGATCATCGGTCAAAAATAAATAAACATGTTAATATAAGCATCAGAAACTTCAATTGAATAAAGTATTGTACGGTCGTCAAAGTATTGTCGGTTTGTGGCGTTTCAAAAGTTAGTAATGTGTCTTAACTTATTTCATATCATTCAACTTACTTTATGTTTACTGTGTGCATACGATATTTCAATAGTATTTCCATATCCCGGAACGTATTGGTAATATTAAAAATAATGTTATTATATATTTTAAGGAGCATAAACTTAACTAGTTATTTAATACGCAATAATCGCACATGAACATATTATGTATAGTAAAGAACAATTTAAAAAGGATACCAGGAAAGAGTATTTTTATACAATGAAGTTGCAGTAGAAAAAAACGTTATTGCTGTAATTTATGTATTTCTTGGTTTTAGATAATTTCATGGATGCAATAAAACAAATTTTCGCAAATTTGATTCATAGAAAATTTGTGGACGACGTAGACAAAGCTTGCAAGACTGAATTCTCGGAAAATCCTTAAAAAGGATTGTTGTGTGATAATATGGATGGATATCTATTCGGCTATTTTTGTAATTATATCGCTTAACCTAGCTTTTGTAGATGTTTCATTTATTTTCCGCACTGAGATTGGCCATTCATTTTATTGGACATCGAACAACACGTTCTATTCGTCTAATTATTACTAAATCTTATTGAAACAGTCATTGATGGGCAGAAATTATGAATTTGGACCAAAATATTGTCATTAAGTTATGCACAAAATGTATTTATTTGCACAAAATTTGCCAAATTAAATTTGTTTTTGAAGCGTCTCATAATTATAATAAATGTGTAGTTTTGTACAAAGTGTAAAATTTAAAATATAAGAGAAAATAGGTTTGAATATGAATAATTTGTGGTACTATGGGTGTATATTGGTGCATTTACACATAAATCTTACAGTATATTGCATATCATTAAAGCTATTGGCTAACTCAATAAACAACTAATGTCCTACACAATTTTAAATAACCTATTTAATACCATGCCTTAAAAACAAACTAGTAAATCTAACTGCACCAATATGGACTGGTACATGTTTGTCAATAAATACTTATAAAATTTTATTTTAAAATCAAACAAGTATTTTTCTTGGATTATCCTAAATATGACTATCTATTTAAATTTAAGAGTTAGAATATTATTGTTCCATGATAAAGCGCAGTGTACTAAAGTATAATTTTTATGAAAGCAAAGTATACATTTTTAAACATAAAATTCTATATTTATACAAAATTGGAGAAATTTTCTTGTAATTTTATTAAATAATAATTAAATTGTGTATTTAAACAAGTTATAATGTTATTAAAAATTAATTTCTACAGAGGCATTTGTGTATTATATTGCTGTTTTTTATTTGCTATGTTTGGTGTTAGAGTTAGAATTTATATATTATTAAATAATAACAAAGCATTGAAAAAATATTACTAGAGATAAAGTGAGACCTGAGAACGGACATTAAACATAACAATATGTATAACATTTTCATAAACAAAATATTCTTCATATAATCCTTTACATATAAAATATATTTCAGTAAACTGTTTGGTGTTAAATGTATTATACTTACTTATACATATAATGATGACATTCGTCGAAAACAATTAACATATAACTAACATCAAATATTATAGTAATAATGAAATACATAATTATATTTATAGTAAGATGAATAGCTTGTAGCATAGCTGTTTGTTAGAATTCTGTAAAAAATGTACTATATAATATCAACACGGTGTGTATTTGCGGTAGATTAATGTTAGAGGCAAGGTTAGGTTACTTTAGAGGCAGAAAGCTTTGTATTAGAACTAAAAGCAGATATGGTTACGTCAAAATGGAAAATAGGCAAATAACAACTTTGGCCCAATTATTATCTCGAAATAACAATTATTGCCATAATCAGATCTGTTTAAAAGTATCCGATAAGTAATCGCATATAAATTGAACAAAAGGGTAAGATAGAGCAGCGCCAATTATATGTTCAAATTTATCCCATGTATTTGTTACGAACCATAAGCTATTGGCTATAAAACCTGAGCCACTTTTCACTAAAAAACAAATTAAGAACGGTTTTTATACTGCTTAGTAACAAATGATATATGTATAGTTACATATATGGCGTCGTTTCTATACTATCTTAGGAAAGATTCACATCGAACGGCGCGCATCGCGACGGATGCAGGCGTATGCCACTGTGGCCGACCACGTCCATTCGGACAAAACATGTGGTGGAATATGCGCGCATGCCCGCGTAGCCGTCGGCATCAGCATAGTATACTCTCACATCGCAGTGAGTTTTGTTAATAACTGTATTGACGTGTCATAATTTTATTTTAAATTGGTGGAATGAGACGTTGTTTTATTAGCAATCGCATTGGATGAAGATGAAAATAACCAAAATAAAATAAAAAATAAGTGAACGATTTGGGTGGATGACTTATGGCTGAAAAGATGTAAGCTCGGCAAATTCCATACTCTTCATAATGATTTGATATATGATGTTCAGAAACACCATGACTACTACAAAATGGATTATGAGAAATATGAATACTTGGTAAATCATTTGCGTCCTTACATCGGTAAACAAAATACAAACTTACTTATAACTACTTACGACCGACTTGGTGTAATGGTTAAGAAGTTGGCTACTACACCAGAGGTCGCGGGTTCGATCCCCGCACAGTACAAACATTTGTGTGCATGAACATGTCTGTTTGTACTGGTCTGGGTATCTCCTATGTATAATAAGTATGTATTTCCAAATAAAATGTATTTAAGTATGTTTATCCGTTGTCTAGTATCCCATAACACAAGCTTTAATTAGCTTACTTTGGGGCTAGATGGCGCTGTGTGGAATAATGTCCAGGGATATTTATTATTTATTAATTACAAGTTATTGTATCATCAAGAAAATTTTACGGATTTTTTTACGGAGAAACTTCAGATGTGCTATACTTTATATTACTGCTCACAGACGTTGTGTTGTGCCCCAGCGCATACGACGGCAGCCGAGCGGAGCCGACGGCATCCGCGCGCAGTCGGTCGTGTTCCGCGGAAAACGCTAGGAGCCGACTGGCTGTCGCGGCATGCTCGCGTATCCGTTCGGGTTCCAAAATGTATTAGTTGGATGCGAATACGACTTTAAAAATTGCGAATTAAATAATAATTCCCTCAGCGTCTTTGTAAATGCGCTCCTATTCTCTCCGATACGCGCCGTTTGATGTGAATCGTACCTAATTTATTGTTAATGTTACGATGACAATTATAAACGGAATGCAATATTCAAACAGGTTAATTAGAATAGTCACTATCATCAATAGAAGCAATTTTGACATATTACAATTTTAATTACATCCGGTACAATTTTCTTACATATCAGTGGAAATAACTCTCACTTTTCGATGACAATTATTGTGATTTTTTCAACAACTTTTAAAATAAAAATAATGCGTAGTTATATTACTTTCTATAATACACGTTTTAGGTGTATTTAAAACTAATTTGCACCAGACAACTGAAATATGCATAACATAAACATACGAAGTCGTCCCATTGAACAATGAACACTAATAATAAAAACACGATTTAGAATAATTGAAGAAGAATCTATCCCGAAATTGCTGGTTTTCACAGCGTCAATTTAGACCAAGACCTCAATTAGGATTGTAGTATTTTTCTTTCATGTAAAGCCCTCGTATAAAGCTCAACGTCAAGAAACTGATTGCGACGTTATAAAAACAATTTACAAACCTTTTTTTGTCTTGTAAAATAAGCTTGTTTAGAGATACAAATAGCAAATTAGTCAAAATTCAAGGTAGTGTTTCTAAGAGTTTTTTGTTGTGTTGAAACTGTTGACTTGAATTGCAAAGTGTTGTTAAAAATTTACAAAAACTAGACTCTCCTAATCGCTATTTTATAATTATCCTATTAAAACTACGGGTCATTGAAAAAAAATGCTAGGAAACCAACACAAATACGACAGAATAAAAAGAAGAAGAAAGATAAATATTGATAAGACATAGAATACTGATGCACATTTATGTCGACGGATTTACCAAACTTTTGGCAGGAATAACCGAGAAATTTTACAAAATCACCTTATTTAAGCGCAACAACTATTTTTTTTTTGAAATTTCACGTTTATGAAAGACTAGTTGCCTCGACAGACTCCATTCTGTCAAAAGTAATTGCAAGTCACGGCGTCGGTAAAGCAGCACATCTCGCCCTCGTTTCTTCGACTTGATTTACATATTCTATTATTTGTCACTGAATGTTTTGTTCAATCATAATAAAACATAGTCTATGTCATAATGCAGTTTCAAATTGGTAAAGGAAAAATTCCCTGCCTATTCAAGACAAACAAACAAAAAACAAACAAACAATCAAATCTTTCCTCTTTATAGTATTAGTATAGATAATATATGATTCAAAAAGACAGAAAAACAGATACATTATTACATGTTTTTATAAGTGATTTTTATTAGGACAAAACCAAAGTAAAATATTTTATTAGCGTTTTTTTATCTTTAATCTATGTTTCAAATATAAGTCATAAAATTTTTGATTTAGTAAAAATCACATTGTCTACTTAAAAAGCAGCACTGGCAAGAGTATTTGGAGCTTCACTGAACTTAGTGCGGTGATTAATATAGAAGCTACGACATTGAACAACGCATGTTGTTACAACAACGTATCCACGACACGCGGATTGGAATTGGCCTAACTATTCGTTAAACATGAAGTATTAAAAGTATCCAAATTTTCAATTAAGAGTTGTATGTGGAATTTTTAGCAGCTACTAGATTTCATAAACTGGTATTTATTCAGTTTATTATTTTCTTTGAATATTTAATAATCCCTTCATCTCACTGGATTGTGCGATTATTGATCAATTGTGGTAAAACATTTGATCATAGTAATTTTTCACATACTGGCACATACTTACTGAGATATTTAGTGATAATATTCAATTTGATCGTATAATTAAACCACTGGTTTAAAAAAGTCACTTTGATATTATTTATTATACTGTGTGGTTTAGTAGCTCCATTAGTTTGTCCTGCGCTAGATAGATCAACAGTGTTTAATAATTAACTATGTTCTACACGTAATTTTTATTTTATTTCCAAATACTTCATATTTAACTGTACAAAAATCAGAAATTAAATAGATAATGTCGCCGAAGTTAGTGTCAAACTGCTAGGATGTTTGAATAAAGTGTAAAGTCTTAATTATGTTTTTTTTTATTTTGATGGGTTTATTTCAAAATATTTTTACAAGTTGCGTTTGCAAAATTCAATTAAGTTCAAAATAATATTGTATCTACCTACCTTAAACATAAACATTTTGAGTAGCATGTAAATTTTCTGCGGTGATTTAGTGAACGATACTTATTTGTTTTATTAACTCATGTCATATTTATTATATCTCATACAAAAATAAGAAGCTTTAGAACGTTTTTAACACATTGGCGTTATTAAAGACTGTACTAAATAAGGTTCAATTTGTTATTTTTTTGTCATATATTACTTTTGAGAACAACATTAAAAAAAATTTAGCTAAAAGATATCCGACTGTATTTCAAAGACATCATTAGAAAAGAAGAGATTATTCAACATATTCTAGCAGAAGATAAACTGTGAACATTGGTGTTAATAAGACTGAGTCAGTATCCAAACTACTAACGCCCATATCCAGAAACGGCAATCAAAGTTGAGGTAACCTCAAATGTATACCTTCCTGTCTCTTTCACATCTACTGACATTCGACAGTAAAGCATCAATTCGAAAGGTGCTCAACTTCGGTCTTGTCTGGATTAGGGCGTAAAGGCCCGGTTACACTTTGCTTAGTAGTTAGTGCAGGTGCTTAGTCTAAGGATAAAACACGTGTGGACAGCGATTGATAGTGCGATTGCATAGTAACATGCGTCGTGAAGTGATTAGAAGCGTGTTCTATTCAATCACACTAATCAATCGCTGCCCGCACGTTTTTTCTCCTCACACTAAGCACTTGCAATCGTGCAGTCAGGTGTAAAATGACTGGCCTGTTGGCGCAATGGCAGCGATCCTGCCTTTAGCTCCGGAGGTCGTGGGTTCGATCCCCACCCATGACAAATATTTGTGTAACGAACATTTGTATTTGTTGTGTACTGGGTGTTATTATCTATTTAAGTATGCATTTAGAAATATTTAAGTATGTTTATCAGTCTCTGACGCCCATATTACAAGCTCTGCTTAGTTTGGGGTCAGATGATCTTGGTGTGAATTGTCCCAGATATTTATTTTATTTATTTACTTGCACTAATCACCTGCACACACTACTAAGCAAAGTGTAAACAGGCCTTAATTGAAATTCGTGCTTCAAAGCGGTGGAGGGGCGCGTCATCACTGATGGCGCGCTCCGTCAGTGCGCAGTGTGACTGTATGTCTTAACTTTTGCCAAGATTATAAATAAATTATTCCCTTCTCATGAAAAAGTGAAGTGGTGAAAACATTTTGTCTGACATGAGCAAAACTTTTATAATTTATTTATCATTGAGTGCCACAATTACATCAAACATTTAACATTAAATCTAATGGCGTCTCTTTCACTGTCACTTTTCTGCAATATGTAAGTAATTCGTTTATAAACATTAATTTTTTTCTGCACTTTTTAATCCTAATAACCTTTATCATTAACTAATTATAAAATGGTAACTACACTATGCCAGAAATGCTCGTAGAACATTAATAAATAATAGCTAATTATAATAATTTGTACCTAGTTTTATATGTTACTGCATGATCTAGATTTAATTTACATTTCATATGTAAAACGTGTGAACATAGAACAATAGTTGTTTTTACAATTGCAAGTTAGGCGCGTAAACCACTACGTGAAATCGCAGCATTATACTTGAATAAACTTGAATGTAAACATTTAATAATTGGTTTCATTTTTTTAATGCATCTGTAAATAAATATCCCTGTGTTACAAGGTACAAGACAAGGAATTAAGCCGGGGGCGTCTCCCAGCACACCAAGACCCTAGGCAATTTAGAAAAGATCGTTTCCTGAATTGACCCGACCGGGAATCGAACCCGGGACACTGCGGAAATCTAGGCGAGAAACCGTGCTACAGCGCACAACTCCATCGTGCCATCAAATTTGAAGATTTTTTTTTACTGTCAAAAAAAATATGTAGACCACCTAATCATCAGTAGTTAACAAACTAAGTAATTAACAAGGAACCGTAGCCATGCGCGCCTGCCAACCTACGCTATATGACATAACCTTATATTTCAGGGTTTTAACGCATAGAAACAAACTGCCCTTGCGAGAACTGCCCTTAAAAGTATCCAACATGCTGCTAGATGTTGTATACTTATAAGGGCCGTTCTCCTAGATGACCACCTAGTAGCACCTATTAGGTTTTTTATTTTAGAATTTATAATTATTATTATCACATGAGATATATTGCCAAGGTGCGACTATTATACTGAGATTTATCTCCTAAAGTTCACTGACCGAGGACCTTGAATTGGCCCTGATTGCGGCATTTTTCTTAGAAGAGCACTCGTTCCCACCAAATTGATGTGGTGGGCGGAGCCTGAAGGATGCTCACAGCCTTTTATTTGATGTAGGTGCAGATTATGACATAAAATAATTGGTAAAGAGCTTTTTATTCAGGAAATATTTTTTGACACAAAAAACTACAATAATTCTAATAGCTCAGACAGTGAGAATAAAAAAAATGAACAATAAAAAAAACAACTTCTCAAAAAACTATTCCAAAACAAAGCACTAAAAAGTAAAGAAATAATTGCGTATTCTTATAAAACTTATACGATAATATAGTGTAGGTACAATTATTGTTATCGTTGGAGTAGGTGTCAGCCAAGGAAACACTACAATATACCTAGCAATATACCTATTTCTTTCATATCACGTTTACGTATGTATGTAGGTAGTTACAAACCTACATTGGCTGACACCGACTCCAACAATAACAATAATTGTATCTACATTATAATTATTATCGTATAAGTTTTATGAGAATACGCAATTATTTCTTTACTTTTTAGTTCTTGGTTTTGGAATAGTTTTTTGAGAAGTTGTTTTTTTTATTGTTTAAATTTTTGTTTATTTCTTGATTTTCAGTGAATAGCTCTTATTTATTTTAAACATCGAAAAAGTATCGTCCAATTGCTCCTAAGAATTGAAGAGTTCAATTACTTTGTCATGGATCCCATAATCAGAACCTAACCAAACTCTCATCAAACTTCCCTTGAAGTATATTCTTTCCAATAAAAAAAGAAACATCGAAATCGGTTGGCGTGATAATGAGTTATTCGTCCATTTGTCGCGCATATGGTTTATCTAGATTTAAGACATATGGATTTCCCATGGATGCCACTCTCAGAACTGGACCAAATTAAAATAGGACGACACGGGCAGCATCAGCTTCAAATAAGAAAGAATTATCAAAATCGGTTAGCTTAATATTGAGTTTTTCGTCCATTTGTCGCGCATTTTGTCTATCTAGATTTAAGACTTATATGGATTTCCCATGGATGCCACCGTTAGAACTATACCAAATTAAAATGTGACCGCTCGGGAAGCACCAACTTTCAAATAAAAAAGAATGATCAAAATCGGTTCACCCAGTCGAAAGTTATGAGGTAACAAACATAAAAAAAACATACAGTCGAACTGAGAACCGCCTCCTTTTTTGAAGTCGGTTGAAAAGGTTGGTTCCTTTAAAAGGTGCGGTTTATTATTATGTAATATGCTGTTTAGGTATAAGTGTTCTACCTAGGGGCGGAATAATATAAGTATAAATGTAATAAATGCATAATTTGGAAGAGCCTTTCATCGGTTTAATAAATGCAATTGGTACTCGTAGCTATAGCTTGCTCGATATTTAATGTATAGATAGATATAAAAGAAGCGTTGTAAAATGAAGCATGCTAGCCCATGCAGGAAAGCCGCCTGAATATGCGACATGATAAACCTCTGACGCAACTGAGGATGTACCCTGGCAGCTACGTTATCGTGTCGTTTACGCCATAACTGACCAATGGGGACTACCGTTTCTTTGTAGGCGCCACTGTTGACTAAGGTCCAGAGGTATAGCTCTACACGACCTACACGGAACTACACAACCTGATACCACCCTCTACTTTTTACCACCGGATCACTAGACGCCGGGAGGGCTTCCACCCCCATGTGGTTGACTTTCTGACAATCCGTACCCAACGGTTTGCTACGTCTTTTCTGGTACGCACCGCTAGGGAGTGGAACGCTCTCCCTGCGTCTGTGTTTCTGGATACTTACAACCTCAGTATCTTCGAGGCCAGAGTGGATAGGCATTTTCTGGGTAAGCGTGTACCACCATCGGCCTCGTCATCGCTTACCGCCAGGCGAGAATGAGGCCAAACGCAAATCCATTTTAAATAAAAAAAAGCTGTCAAAGGCGACTTTATTAGATCGGCGCCGACTCAAAGTTTTAAATCTTGAATCTCATGAAGTTTATTAATTATAAGTAACTATCATCATATCGAGTGGCTATGCCGAAAGGTTGTGCAGTTCCGTTTTGTTCGGAAAAAAATGGGACACATGATTCCAAAAGATGAAACTATTCTAAAACAGTGGCTAGTGGCGATTCGCAGGAATAACTATACGCCGACAAATCATTATCGTGTTTGTAAAAAACATTTTAACCCCGAGAATTATATCCAAAGAATCAAATAAATAAAATCGTAATTATCTTTCTTTTTTATCCTGATTTGAGTAACTTTTATGTTACTTTCATCTCTTGTAATCTTCTTTTCACAAATTGTCAGCTACTCCTAAATTTAAGCCAAAAGCTGTACTTGGTCAATTTTCTTGAAACCAAGAAAGTGAAGAGAGAAAGGAAATTGAAAAAAACGTGCAGAAAGAGCTCATCAAAAAAAGGAACTGGAAACTGCTACACTTTCTTCAAATACAGAGAAAACTCAACATGAAGAACATTTTGTCAATAAATTCAAGATATTCTTAATAATGTATATTTTAACAACAGCTTCAAAAAACATAAACTGCACCATAGTCACAATAAAGCATTAATATTTATTTGAACAAAAAAAATGCAGACTTTTCCACATTGTCTGCGTACACTTATAAAAAGTAAGTGGTAATATTCACGATATCCAAGTCTAGTGATTCACTTTAAGTCGTTACACTGCTGTACACACTGTCTGCCAAAACCAGTGAAAAGTGAATGTTATTGGACCTCACGCGACACAAACGCCTCTAGTGGCAAATTCACACGCGATAAATGGACATTAAATGGACATGTTAAAAAGTCATCTTAATTTATTTAACTTGTCAACATAATTTACGGCCTGTATTCAGTTTGATTCGTGCAGGTGCTTTGAAGAAAACACGTGTGGACTTCGATTGATTAGTGCAAGTGATTAGGAACCTGCGTAGTAAAGTGATTAGAAGCGTGCTGCTAGCGCACTGCTAGTAGCCTCGTCTCGCGAGCCTCTCTTATCCCTCACTCGCAGCGTGCCTGCCACTTACGAGCCTGGACAGCAATTCTTAGCATTTTTTGTTCTAGCGTCACGCGTCGGATGCTCGCTTTTGTTGCAAAACTTGCAAATAATGGCGAAGCGGACAGAAAACATAAACTTTAAATATGTGCAAGAGCATGTAAAATACGAATGTCTTTTAAATTTTAAGACCCTAAAATTTTTTGGTCTTGCAAGTTCAGGTTCCAAAATTTCCTCGGTTTCAGACACCACTGCGTTTAATATTTATCTCAGTATTTCTTGCAATTGCAAGCGCGCCCTTTGAGGTTCGTCTTCTTCGTCCACTTGCTGGTCATCGGCTGACAACTTAACATACATACATACATACATACATACCATCACGCCTCTTTCCCAACGGGGTAGGCAGAGACCACCTCTTTCCACTTGCTACGATCCTGACATACATCTTGCGCTTCTTCTACTCTCATGAGTCCTTTCATACATGCTCGTCGGTTAAAGGTACTCCTGACCCGACCCTTTCTGAGAACATCTTGAACTTGGTCAAAAAACGTTCTTCTGGGTCTTCCTCTTCCAACAGTCCCATTCACCCTTGCCTCATAAATCCGTTTCGTTAATCGCCTTTCATCCATTCTTTCCATATGACCAAACCACCTCAGCATTCCCATCTCAATTTTAGTAACCACGTCTTCTTTCACACCACATCGTTCTCTTATTACACAGTTTCTAATTCTATCACTCAGTTTTACCCCAGCCATGCTTCTTAATGCTCTCATTTGCACTGCATTTATTTTACTTTCATCCTTCTTCTGCCATACCCAACTTCACTACCATACATTAATGTCGGTACCAGCACGCCCCCGTGAACTGCCAGTCGGGCTTTCTCCGACACTCTGTGACTGCCCATAAAGGCATGCAGCGCCCCGTTCACTCTATTACCTGCATTCACTCTCCTTTCAATGTCACCCTCATATCTTCCATTTCTCGTAAACATAGTACCCAGATACACAAATTCTTTCACTTGCTCTACCTTTTCACCCCCAATAAAAATCTTACATTCTGTCACACTATCATCTCTTTCAAACACCATTGTCTTGGTTTTACTCACATTCACTTTCATACCTCTCTCTTCCAGTGACGCATTCATTGCCGTTACCATATCCTGTAACTCGTCGGCCGACGATGCAAGTATTACCTGATCATCGGCGTAGAGAAGACATTTCACGAGTAACCCATCCATTCTCAAACCATAATTCCTATCTTTCAAACCCGTCAAACAATTATCCATGAATAGGTTGAACAGCCACGGTGACGCTACACAGCCCTGTCTAACACCCTTATGGATATCAAACCAGTCAGTGTACATCCCGTCTACTCTGACACAAGCACTGGAACCCTCGTAGAGAGATTTCAGCGCTCGTATCAGGCAACTGCTCACTCCATACGCAGATAATGTCGACCACAATTCATTCCTCCTCACTCGATCATAGGCTTTTTCCAGATCCACGAATATGCAATAGACTTTTTGACTTTTGGCCAAAAACTTCTCAGCTATGCACCGTAAGGAAAAAACCTGATCCGTACATCCCATTCCCCTTCTGAATCCCGCTTGTGCATCCCATATCTTGTGCTCAGTTTCATTCACTACCCTATTAATCAGCACTTTTGCATACAATTTGCCGACAACGCTGAGCAGGCTAATTCCGCGGTAATTTTTGCAGTCCTGTTGTGACCCTTTCCCTTTGAACAACGGCACGATCACGGCTTTGCACCAGTCTCCCGGGACTCGGCCGGTCCTCCAACACATATTGAAAAGGCGGTACAACTGACTAGCCGCTATGCCTCGCCCTGCCTTCAGCATCTCGACAGACACTCTATCGTACCCTGCAGCCTTACCAGCTCTCATACTTTTCATCGCTATCATAATCTCATCCATGCTAATCTGGTTATCCTCTTCATTCACTTCCATTACGACATCAGCTGTTTCTGCCAATGCATCATCTCTTTCAAACAAACTTTCAAAATACTCCTTCCATCTTCTTAAAACACATTCTTCACCTTTCAAACTACTTCCATCCTTGCCTCTGATTTTTGCTAGATCTAATGTTGTAGATGCTCCCCTAGCAGTTCGTACGGACTTCCAGAAAAACTTTATGTTTGACTGGAAGTCTTCAGTAAGCTTCCTGTCAAATTCGTCCTTTTGTTCTTCTTTCTTTTTATTTACTACCTCCTTTACTATACCTTTCAACCTTTTAACCTTACTACTAAACACAACTGGACACTACTCATACTAGCACTAATCATTCGCACCTTCTGCACTCGCACTAGTCAAAGTGAATACAAGCCTTCATTAGTTTTACGAAAACGATACGATTACGTAGCTGTCAAATTGTTCGTGCTAGCCCCTCTAAACCTAGTAGTAATCCACACAAAAAGATATCAATCAATCAATCAAAATCAATCATGATCAACAACCTATAAAAAAATCAAACCATTGGATGGGTTCTGGAACTGCTCCGGGGATATTAACTGACGTTGACAACACAGCATCTATCGATTTCCAATAAAAACCAATCTGTGGACGAGTTACGTAATGTTTTTAACTTTTCTAGATTTTGGTCATTTACTTTTTTAGCTGGAGAATTAAGTGTAAATTTTATAAAGGTTCTCTTTGAGCGACATTTAAAGGCAGTATTTCTGCACAAGTTTGAGAAAAAATATTTTCACTTAACAAGAACCTCACCATAAGCTTTTGGAGCAATACTGAAATAATAATACTTACAGTCAACAGTTACCACCAAAAACCTAGTCAGCCTGATGCTATGAAGGGTAATTATTCGTAAAAAATATTACTTCTATTTTAATTTCAAGTAACCTGTGGCAATTTCACAGGTTAAGATGTCAAAGTTTCTTGACTGCCAGAATAAGTTTTGATACTCATCAGTGTGTTAAATGTGCCTCACAGATAATAATTTTTGTTTGGTTCACCCATGTTGACCTTCCAGTGCCATAAGCCATAAGCCTCGAGGCAAGGCAAAGCGCCACTGGGTATTTAATTACCACCATTTGTTGAAATTCTCTCCGTAAAAAGGCTTCTGAGTTTTTGTTTCCAGTGAAAGGAAAATATCAAAGGTTATTGTGTCTATAATTTGGCTTTTTTGTTTTAAGACGCAGCGCATGTCTGTTATTCTAAAGGTGCTCCTGGAGAATATTCATATAATGTACCCAACGTTACAGAGTCGAGCATTATACCAGTGTGAGAGGAAAACCGAGCATCACAGTGCGCAACTGTAATGTTACAAATTCGAGCATCACGTTTGTGAGGGAAAAGCAGTGAGCATTACAGTGCGCAACTTGATGATACAATGTGTAATATTTTGGTACAACTTTCCTGAGGTCTTGTAAGGTACTATTATGTAATTTAATGTTTAGAATCGAATCTGAAATGTACATTACAGGCAAAGGTTCGTCGTGTCGTCAAGGAGGTTATATAATGTAATGCTCAAAATCGGAGCTGAAACGTTACATTACAGGAAAATGCTCCAGGTGAGGGACCACCTTTAAATTAAAGATCGAAATCATTTTTTTTATATTTGACTAGACAGTCATTAGAACTCAATCGCACCTGGGGGCCTACTCCGTAACAAATTTACGAAGTTTCGTAAAACTTTGGAAGTGTAAAAAGGACACAAGAACTAGTATATTTTAATTATGTTTAATGTATTTTGTACAATATAATATGGATATTAGGAAACCAAAAAATCAACCTCTATTTCGACTGGTATGTCTGTTTTTTAACCACTGAAAATCCCCGTAACTACGTGTTCGACGAACGGGAGTAAGGGGCCAAGGGGCCAAGGGGCCACTTACTAACACAATGTCCGTAGTTTCGGGCAAACTAACATTGAACTATTTAGTATGAAAACGCAGATAATTAAGAAACCGTCACGTATGTTTGTACTCTTTAATATAATAATAATAATAAAATATAAATTTATTTTCCCCACAATACAACAACTTATTCTAATTATAATCTAGGTGTACAATTATATTGGAATCGTGCTATAATGTGAGAGACTGGTGCCTGATGTAGGTTCATATCATGATCCTGTGTTACAGGTCACCAGGGCCCCACTAGCCGGGAGTGTCTGCACAGAGCATTTAATAAAAGCACAAGATGGTTATAAAAATACTAATCTTAACTTAAAATAAAACAGTACTGCAGGACCTAAGACGTGTAATTTGTGTTGAGTGTGATGAGTGAGTGTTTTTTCGTGGGTGTAGTGAATGTATAGGTATGAGGAATGTGGGAAGTGCATGTAAGAGAAGTTGTTGTTGAATGTTGAGTGTGTGTGTGAATTTGTAGATAAGCAAAATATCTGAGGGTTAAAATTTTAGAATCATAATTTGCATAGCAAGTCAACTAAAAATAAATGACAAAAATAATAAAATAATTGGGGGGAGATAGGACTGAAAGAAGTGGGCATATAGTATTCACCACTTACAAATTAATATTCAAGAATGTCATATTTTTGTAGGCATTTTTGACAGATTAGTTTGACCGAAACTGATTGTAAGTGACGATGCGATCTACACTCGGTCCAAAAATAACGGGTCACTCACATAAACCCAAATATCTCCCGAACCACGTGAACCACTCCATCCTAATGAAATGAAGACTGTTCAATTGAGAATTTAAATAAACAGATAAAAAATAAAATAAAACTTAGGTGCACCTACAATATTAATTTCTAAATTGAAAAAAAATTAAAGTAAGTCAATATTCTTCTTAAGATTTTTTTTTAAGATTGTTTTTTGCTGTTTTTCATCACTTTCATAATTTAATACTTTGTATTGCCTCCACGCGCTCTTCTGACAGCTTCCAGGCGATTAGGCATGCTGTACACCAAATTTCGAAGCCGGTGCTGAGGAATACCTTCCCATTCCTCTATCAGTGCTTGTTTGAGCTCGGGAAGCGTGATTGGTGGGGATTTTGACCTTTCACGCATCTCTGAAGCTCGTCCTAGGCGTGCTCGATGGGGTTTAAGGACTTAAAGGCTTCGCGCTGGCCACTGCATGAGTTCGATACCGATCTCTTCAAAGTAGCCATGTACAATTTTGGCGGTACGGGGACGCGCATTATCATGCATTAATATGCCCTGCCGGTTCATCCTGGCCATGAAAAGCCCTACATGTTCATTGAGGATCTCTTCCACGTACCTCGCTGCATTTAGTGTTCCATTTCGAAAGAGTACCAGCTCGGTGCGGAAATCCCAACCCAAACTTGTACGGAGCCTCCACCGTACACCACTTTTTCCTCCCACACACGCTTGATGGAAGCGCTCCCCTGGTCTTCTGTACACCAATTGCCTACCATCATGCTTATAAAGCATTAATTTAGACTCGTCCGTGACAATTACCCTAGACCAATCGTCTAGTGTCCTGTCTTGGAATTCGATGTCCTCGTTCCAGGTTGGGGCCATTTGCCTCAATAGTTTCAAATTTGCTTCAGCAAGACGTCTCCTAACTGTTTGAGCGCTTAAATTGCCACCTCCAAAGCGAGTAAAGTGAGTTTTCAGACCAACAGCAGTTTGAAAACGATTTCGGAGCATTGTAGAAACCAGTTGTCTGTCTTCCCTGGCATTTGTGCATCTTGATCTGCTATTTCCTGGTCTCCTAAGGTGTGATCCGGTCTCTTGGTACCGCTGGACTACCTGCTGAACAGTCGACAAAGATACACCAATGTTTCTGGCTTTTTCACGCTGGCTCCGCTCAAGTTCCAAGAAGTTAGGATTCTGATACATTCCTCTAGCGTGACTGCCATGCTTCACTTCACAGAATAATAATTGTGCACGTGGAAGGCGTTCACGACATTTTTTTTGTGACAGAATAGAAATGGAAAGCATGCTTAATGACATGAAGCAAAAATATTGTTTTTTAAAATAGGCATTTTTTAAAATTTTGTTTTTGTAATGAAGCTTTTTTATCAACCAGTTTAAATAATATGTTATTAGAAGCGCAACTAAAAAGTTTTTAATCTGTTTTTTATTTCATTGATCTAACTTTTACAGTTCTGGAGGTATGTATGTATTTCAATTTTTGTGACTGACCCGTAATTTTTGGAACCGAGTTTATAATACTCTTGCAGAGTTTGGAATTAACGGAGATAGGTCTGTAGTTGTTAGGGTCAGCACGGCTCCCCTTCTTAGGCACAGGTTGAACGTTTGCAAGCTTCCACGATGAGGAGACCCTACCAGTTTCGAGAGACAGGCGTAAAAGGCGTGTTAATGTTAACTTGAAAATTTAAAAATTGTACGTATAAGAAGGGTTTGAAGAAGCGTGACTAAATTTTAATGATCCAACAATCACTGTTAATATTTAACATAATATGTATCTATGTAAATCTATTCAGGAAGGAAGACTTTCTGACTAAATATCAGCACACACAAGTCCTGTAGAGCCACGTGAGGAAAGTGAGAGTCCAAGTAGACAAAAAAATATGAATATTTGAAAATATACAGGGTGATCAGCAAAAGACTCACAAAAACGATATGGTAATTGGCATACTCACTCAGTAAGTGATGTAGTAACTATGTAAGTGAAATTATTTTTTTAAGGTTTTCATAAAAAAAACTGACAGTTCGACTAATTTGTTTGGTAAACTTGAAATTAAAGTTAATTAAATAAATTTCCTTTACCGCTTAGATTTCTACATCATCTCCTACTGCCGGGTGATTATCTAAAGACTTTAACGATATGGCATAATCGTTAAAGTCTTTAGATAATCACCCGGTGTAAAGCAATTCGGCAAACAAATATTTATTTCGCACTTGATTTAATGAATGTTAACAGAGGGCGTTCATTTCCATCCCTGCCTTGCTCTACACCCGATAAAAAGAGGGAAAAATATATCTAACAAGCGAATCATTTTAGTCATATAAGTTATACAGAAAAGCAGTTTGTATATACACACATCAAAAGTGTCTAGGGATCAACATATATTTTTGCAATAACTTTTCTCCTGATTGATATTAATTAAAATTTTCTTTAAGGATTTATCAAATAAAGTGTTTTCGTTTGTCTACAATAACGATAAACCAAGTCACCTTTGCATTAATAAAGAAATTTGCCATTTTCCTAATAAAGGGATTTTTGACATTTGAACCACTAACATTAAAGTTCGAAAAAAAGACTGAAATAACAGTTTACTTTAAAATTTTATTGGGTAACTTAAACAATTAATAATCCGTGTTTCTACCGCGAACACTAACAACACAAGAACATCGGTTTGGCATACTCAAAATGAGTTCATCCAAATCACGCTGTGGAATGGCCGCCCATGTTCGTTGCAACAACAAAAAAAGGTCTTCCTGCGACTGGATACCCTCCATATTCGGCAGAGCTCTTCTCTGTAGCATATCCCATGCATGCTCAATCGGGTTCAAGTCTGGTCACTGAGCAGACCAGGGCAGGACATTGATGTTAGCTGCGGCGAGAGTCTGTCTTACAACTCTTGCGGTGTGCGGTCGTGCATTATCATGCATTAACTGAAATAAGGGACCGATTTGCACTTGTAGAGGAACGATGACGTCTGATACAATCGTCTCAGCATAAATTTGAGCGTTGAGGTTGCCTCTGATCCAAATCAACTTAGTTCTTCCGCCGATCCAAATACCCGCCCATACCATGATGGTTCCACCACTATAAGGATGGACTTCCTGGCAGGATTTTAATCGCTGTTGGCGTCCAGGGGTTCTCCAGTGTCGTATACGTCTTGTATCCGGTCTCATACCAAAACGAGACTCATCAAAAAAGCACACGAAACGCCATTGTTCTTCTGCCCAATTTCTGTGTTCAAGAGCCCATTGATATCGAATCCTACGATTGTGCATTGCTATAGGTGGTACCCTTAGCGGTCTTCGGGAATGAAGGTTCACTTCATGCAAGCGGTTTCTGACTGTTTGGTCGCTAATTAAGTTCCCTGAAGAGTGATGAAGCCTCACGGCTAACATCATGGCGGTTATTGTTGGAGCTCTTCGAGTTGTGATTTGAATGTATCGGTCTTGTCTCCGTGTGGTGCAGCGATACCGTCCTCCATGGCGCTCAGCCACGGTACCAGTGCTTCGGTAACGTGTCCAAAGTCGACTGATAACACTCTGACTTGTATTCAGAGCTAAAGCCACAGTACGTTGCCGGGAACCAGCTTCTATCATTCCCACGGCTCTGAGCATTTCTTCCCTGCTTAAATGACGTCGCCGCTCCATAATAACGTTGGTTTTAATCAGTAGTAGGGAAACAGTAGCACTAATAATGTCTTCAATGCGTTGTATGTTTTTATAGGAAAAATATTGACAGCTGATTTTCATCTTTTACTCGAATTTGATTGACAGTTCCTGTTTCAAATTATGAAATGCACCAAAAAGGATCCATATAAATTTATAAAATCATAAATTTAATACAAAGCCACATCTCAATCTCAAGAAATCCGCAAAAAAATGCTTGATCCCTAGACACTTTTGATGTGTGTAGTTGTAAAGCCTCCTGCAATATGTCGTGCAAGTATAGCCGTCACCTGCAGCGGCCTTGCACCGGTGACCCAAAAGCGGGTTCACGAACACCGGCCAAGGATACCGGCTGGATTTTAACCTCATTACCCTACTTTGTGGCTGCTAGACGTATTTTATGGATCGGACTCCTCTTTATTTGTATTTGGTAAAAACTTTTAGTGAAATTTGCTAATTATCATAGCTTGAAGCGAAGTGGAAATGTTCTACGACACATTGGCCTGCCGCCTCAAAATTGTGATGTGCTTATTCAAGTAGGTACTGCTAATTGCTGCATGTAGAGATAGGTCGTCAACCGAAACCGCATAATTGGATTTAGTCAGTCAACAAACGGTTAGTCATCTGCAAGTCTACACACCTTTAGACATGGTCTCGAAGTAAGGATGAATATCCTTGGGCTACAAGATACTGGACAAGGTTTTAAACCAACTTGGTATAGGTCTCGATATCCAAGCCCAGAACTTTTTTCTGGTTCTCCTATCTTGAGGTAAAGACATTCAAAAATGCTAAATAACAAATATTAATTATCTGCAACATTACCCATGTCAGTTTATTCCAGGAACCAGCCATAACCAGCTTATCTCTCTCTCATCAATTTTAATAATGTCTATTTAAAATTTGTAATAATCTAAATAAATAAGCTACAAAGTATAAAACTAAACTGCGGAACGAGAACCCACTTGTCATCGCCTTCTAGAAATAACATCGTAAGTAGGTGCCAGTAACATGCCCGGTTTTATCACCATATTTATTTTAAATAATCTTATTTTTGTTTACCGTAATCTAGATGTAATTCGCTTTGTGTCCAACGACTTTAAAATTAGAATTATAAAATTGTGGGTACGTTCTTTGTTGTTTTATTAATTTGCATTAAAAACATGTCTATCCATACCGATCACATTCAACTAAAAACTAGTTGTCCCGTATATTTAGGACACAATGCTGATCTGATTATTTCGAAATCCCGTGTGCACTGCGCTGTTACTTGTAATTTACCATTACCAATAATAATAAATCCTTTTTTTATACATTTTCGATCTTATTTAAAGTATGCCTATAGCATTGTAAGCCAGTATAAACTTGAACATAATAACAGATTCGTACACCTTTCTGTTCCATCGTTGAAGCTGCGGTCAGGTAGAGAGAAATGACACCTCTGAAATGTAGTGGACGTCTCCTCAGCGTAAGAGTGCTGAGAATACCATGGACACTATGGACAGCGTAATAAGTATACTTAAAACAAGGGTTTTGTTCTGAAGATCTTCGATATGTTGCCCACGGCTATTCTATCGACGCTCGAGTTCATTGTCACACCTCTGAATCCACCAGTCTCATTAAGTTCGGTTTTAGAGATGCTTCCTTCTGAGGTTTAAATTGGAATTGGGGTAATCAGCCGAGGTTTTCCCAATCAAGTTATAGCGTGGAGTTCTTCAGGTTTGAAATGGTTTTTTTCATGGTCGGCAACGCGAGAGCGATGCCTCTGGTGTTGCACGTTATCATGGGGTGCGGTAATTGCTAACAATGAGACGGTCAGTATAATAAAAATAATAAAACCTTTTTATTTCCTATAAACTTTAAAGTAAGTGATTATAATATATCCTTCATTCTATTGTGA